>JAWNLB010000070.1:5362500-6072500 GCA_035041595.1 Drosophila basisetae
TTATTGTGTTTTTTTTTTTTAACATTAAGCCATTTTCTGCCTTTGACGCCAACTAATATTACAATTAGCTTTTATTTAAGTAACTTTTGCGTTACAAAGAATCTGAGCTTTGTAAAAGATTTTTTGTTTTTTAATGTCCTATTCAAGTGACTCAAAATTAAGGTTTCATTTAATTGATCTTTATTTGATTATTTTTAGTTTTTATTTAGGTCTAACAGTAAATCTTCATTTCTGGTAGAATTTAAGAGGTGTTCTATTAAAGTGTAAATATTAGCAACATATTTAAAAGAAAGTTCACTTCAAGATACATTTCTTAACTCCCCATCAAAGTCGAGAACAGTCCGATGTTGATCAAGTCGATTGTGCACGAGAGCACCACGAATCATATACCGCCCATTTCGGTGATTCTCTACAAGATCGATGAATCCCTGCGTGGTCAGCAGAAGCGAATTTCTCTACGCAAGGCGCTGATACAATTTGCACCAACGAAACATGAACTGAGGCGACAACAGTTTCTGGTTTTATCCCGTTTCCATGAGGATATCATTGAGATAGCGGAGACACTGGGCATGTTCCACGTAAACAATCAATGGATGTTCTTTGTGCTGGAGGATCCGCATAATGAGTTTGATGCCAATACGGTGACAATTAATCTCGATGAGGGCGCGAACATTGCATTCGCTTTGAACGAGACTAATTTCAATTGTGTGGACACATTGAATTGTACCATTACGGAAGTATCGATGGCTCTGGTCACATCCTTGTCGCGAATGATACTCGAAGAGCAATCCATTTACGGCGAAATATCCGATGAGGAATGGGAGTCAATCAGGTTTACCAAACAAGAGAAGCAGGACGAAATGCTCGAATATATGAAGGTACGGAGGGAATTTTCTTCTTTTTTTCTGATGAAAGAAATAATGAATGAATTCAAATGATCCAATCCTGTCAGGACTATTTAAAAGCGAACAGCAAATGTGCAAGTTGCGCTCGTTGGCGCTTCGAAACGGCGATTACTTGGGGAAAAAGTCAGGAGAATCGCAGATTTCGTGCGGGTAAGTTTATAATTATAGTTTTATACCCTGTATAATTTACTTAATTTAAAGTTCACCTAGGTGCATAAAATCTAAAGATTTGAAGCATTAATGGAGTATTTTGTATTCAAAATTTTAACATTTAAAAATAAACCATTCTTCGGCTTTTATTTCAAGCTATTATTATTTATGAGGCCCCTTATTGAGCAGATGTTGCTTCAAATAACTAAAAATATTGAAAAAACTGATTTGAAATGTGCATTGAAATCATTTCAAAATTGAGCTGAACAGCAGAGTAAATTCTGAAATGATTTAATAGTAAAGCTCGAGAAACTAAACCCGATTTTGTATAAAAGATTTACTTTTGCTTTGACTATTTTGATCAATTAGTTGTTTAAGTTATAGATTTAAGTAGCCTTAAGCCTATAAATAAATATGCTAAGTCTGAATTTTTAACTTAAGTTTAATTAGAACAAAATAGGCTTTAATCAATATTAATTATTTAATTAGATTTTTGAAACTTTCCAACTTAATTACCCGTAGCGCCCACTCGCGATGCAAAGAATCGAAACTTTGACTTCATCAATATTGGATATTGGAGTCCGCTGTTGGGTTTTGTATGCCACGAGCTGATCTTTCCTCATATCGAGCATCACTTTCGGAATATCACCATGGATATTGTCACTGTGCATGTGAGTCTTTGAGCCAGGAATATAATTGTTATATATTGGTTCAAACAACTCGTAGAATCCGCCCTGGCAAATTCTCACCAAGGACACCCGCGGCGTCATCGTCGAGCACAATGGGATCGTTATGGAAATCCTCAAGGAACTGAGTCGGGCCCTCAACTTTAGCTACTATCTGCACGATGCCACTGCACAGGATTACGACAATCAGCTCGGCCCGAGCACAAATGAGAGTGTGAGTCGGTAAAAATAAAGTATAAATACACATCGGGACAGTAAAATAGTCAAAGTAAGACAAGCACCATGCATGACTGCTTTATTAGCTAAAATGTAATATGGAATTCTTTACTTTTAGTATCGTTGCCAAACAAGTTTGTCAGAGAATGTTGCGTAGTTTTCTTTTTTTGCACCATCTCAAAATTTGCGGTTTTCAACAAAGCAACTTTACTTATTAGTCTACTAGCTAAAGGATCACTTTTAGCCAATCACACCATACGATTATCTATTGCTGATGAAGTTTTCCTCAATCCTAATAGTTTGTTGTGCGTTTTTCTGATCTAAGAGCATTTGTAAAGAAGTTCTGAGACCTTCCAATTGATGTACCTGTGCAATTGTTAAATTCTTCCTTGATCTAAGAGCTTACAAATTAATTTTTCGACATGATATTGAAAAAATTTCCAAGATCTTGTTTACACTATTCAGGTATATATATATTCGCAGG
The DNA here is from genome assembly GCA_035041595.1 of Drosophila basisetae. Classification (NCBI taxonomy): domain Eukaryota; kingdom Metazoa; phylum Arthropoda; class Insecta; order Diptera; family Drosophilidae; genus Drosophila; species Drosophila basisetae. Next base: position 5,364,942 of record JAWNLB010000070.1, read on the forward strand.
ATGAACTAATGGGCTCGATGACCTTTCGTATACCATATCGTGCTGTGGAAATGGTTCAGGGCAATGAGTTCTTTATGGCTGCGGTGGCTGCCACCATTGATGAGCAGCATAAAAAGCGCTTCAACTACACACAGCCAATCAGTGTGCAAAAATATACATTTATATTGAGGCAACCGGATGAAGTGAGTCGTATCTATCTGTTCACCGCTCCATTCACCATGGAGACCTGGGCCTGTTTAGCTGGTATTTTAATGGTCACAGCTCCCGTGCTGTATATTGTTAATCGTCTGGTGCCGCTGCAGGAACTGCAAATTCGTGGACTGTCCACAGTTAAGAACTGTTTTTGGTACATCTATGGAGCACTGCTGCAACAAGGTGAACTACAAATAAAAAACAAAACAAACAAAACAACCATTTAAATTAAAAACTTTTGCAGGCGGCATGTATCTGCCACGTGCGGATAGTGGCCGATTGGTAGTTGGCTTCTGGTGGATCGTTGTAATTGTGCTGGTTACCACCTACTGTGGCAATCTGGTTGCATTTCTCACATTCCCCAAATTTCAGCCGGGCATCGATTACCTGAACCAGCTATTTGGCCACTCGGAAATCAAACAATACGGTCTACGCAACGGCACCTTCTTTGAGAAATATGTGGAGACGACGACGAGGCCAGAATTTAAACGTTTCATGGAACGAGCCACGATTTATAGCAGTGTCCAGAGTGAAAATACAGCTGCTGTAAAGCATGGCGATCGTATCAATATCGATTGGCGCATCAATCTCCAATTGATTGTGCAGCAACACTTTGACAAGGACAAAGAGTGTCGATTTGCGCTGGGCAAAGAGGATTTTGTGGACGAACAAATCGGTCTGATTGTGCCGACGAGCAGTGCATATTTGCATTTGATTAATCAGCATTTGGATAAATTGTTTCGCATGGGTTTCATCGAACGCTGGCACAAAACGAATCTGCCGTCGATGGACAAGTGCAACGGTCGCAATGTGCAGCGACAGATTGCCAATCATAAGGTCAACATGGATGACATGCAAGGCTGTTTTATGGTCCTCTTATTTGGCATCATTTTGGCGCTGTTCATCAGTTGCATTGAGTTCTGGTATTACCGATTCTTTGTCGTTGGTCGAGACCGTAAGAGTATCGCTTTTGCCAATTGAAATGGATGGCAACTTCTATGTTTATTTTGCAATAAAAATTGGCTCAGCTTTCAACTGTTGTTTCTGATATTAGTTTCTTTGAGGCACGCTTTTGTCAATTGAGATTTAGACAAATTCCGTGTAAAATAAGTTGGATTTAATTAATGAAAATTACTAATTATGAACAATGTATTTATAGTTGTTATTTTGCAATACAAATTAGCTCAGCTTGCCACTGTTCAAATCATCATCATCATCTCCCTTTTAGGATCCACACTTTACGTTGAGTTGGCGTTGGGGCCACGACGACGACCGAAGCCTTGGACAATGTTTACGAAACGGCGATTGTATTGAATCCTGCGCTTTGCACGTCCCGTCTTCTTCTTCTTTTTCTCCTGCTTCTCAACCTTTGGGGTCTGGCCCTTAACTTTGCCGGCACGCGCCAAAGAGCCATGCACCTTACCACCAATCATTGGAATGGTGATATCCAACTCGAAAGAGCTGAGAGCCGTGACGGGTGTCTCATCGCTGAGTGTGGCACCCTCACAATTCAAGCTGAACTCAGCGGCATCGAAGCCATGCAGCTGGGCGAACTGAGTCTGAAATCGCATTAACAACATTAAGGTTAGGTTGAATGATTTTTGTTGTTATCGTTGCAGTTATTGACTCACTTTAACGCCAGCAATGTTGGCATCCTGGGACACCTCCAAAGCCTCAATCGTTTCCAAGCCACGTACGAAAAGCTGCATATTGTTTGTGCTCTGTTCAAATCGAAACAAAAGTCAAAAATTATTAATTTTGTCATTCACATTCACATGCAACGGGGGGAGGGAAACACGTGTAGCTTTCGTATTCATGTTTTTATATGTTTTCATTTGGCATTTAATGCGCCGCACATTTCTCGCACCTATTGCATATACTTTAGGCATTGTTTTGTTGTTAAAACCTTTTAAATATCCAGAAATTTAGCAAGAAAATCTGCTCACCTTGTCACTTTTATGCGGATCTATCGAAAAGAAAGAAATTGGGGTTGCTGGCGATATGTTGTCTTTTTGCAATCGACGGGCATTGTCGCCAGATGGCGCATCCTCGTTTGGTGCAACGCTGGCAATTGCGATGGGCGCTCCCATATTATTGTACTAATTATGGCGCGCTAATGGATATTTTGAATTTAAAAAGTGGATGAGCTTTATTTTTATATTTTTACACCGAAGGTACAGGAGTATATATTAGTATGTCTGTATAAGCACAAAACCCTTAAAACTATAAACTTGAAGACATATTTATCTGTGCCTGCCTTAGATGCTATGTCCACCAGGTGGCGGATCGGATTGGATTTTGACGCATTGTATTGGATTCTAGTTTAAATTTGTTTAACGCAATATTTCTATTGCGCCAAAGATTTTTGTAAAAATCCTAAGAATTTGCCAGGTTCTGCACAAATCGTCACCGATATAATTCTGTGAATGAAACTATCGTCTACTGGCAGCTACGTTAAATAGCAAATTGGGGAGTTTGATGCGAAAATACATATTAATGATCATACATACAGTGGATGCTTGCAGATGTACGCTTTACTATGTCAGTAAATAATGGAAAATTTAACTGATAAGAAACTCCAGACAATTCAAAACATTTTCCGTAGATTAAGTGATAAGTAAACACAGCCGGCACAGCTGTTTAAATGCATAACCGAGTAGTTTTGAAACAAAAATGTGTGAATTATAATCAAATGATGGGATTTTCAATTGAATTCAAATTTTTAAGCTTTAATACATAAATTTATCGATTAACCACCACAATTGGTACTTTCCATTGTATTGGCGATTTTAGCTTGTCATAATTGATTACATTTAAGTGTAGAGACGTTAAACATACTAAGCAATACTTAATTGGATTTGAAATTAACTCCGAAATTTACTCTACCAATCGAACTGTCTCTCGTTTAACCGCCACAAATTATCGTTGCTCTCGATTGGATTGGCGCCTATAGTTGGTCATACTTTTTGACGGCTGATTTTTGCTTGTACTTTTTGTTTAAAACGCTTTTCGAATGGAATTAAATTTAAAATTTAATTTAGCAGACCAATTTCCTGGCCTGTATATTGAGCAAAGGAAAAATAGCGCTTGCTTGATCAGTGGTGTTGTTTTCATTAATGACAAATGGATTCGCTTAAAACTGTATTTACCACATTTTCCAGAGCTGCGTGACTTTGAATTATATGTGCAACAGCACTTGGAATATATAATATTTACCAACGACAATCTACCGACTCAGACGGATTGGCAGTTATTGGACTTGCTGACGCACCTGCCCCAACTTCTGCCGGCGTCAATCCGGCCTGAAATCACATTAGCCGAGCCATGCCATAATATCTATGCGGAAATTATGGAGCTGCACAAGCCGCAGGAATATCGGATGCAGCTGAATGAACGTTGCACCAGAATTCGTTTCTGTTCGTTTGGGGACTTTGAGTCGCATTATGTGCAGCTGGAGTTGCCCACGTTGCGATTGCTGGAGCACAGTCTGCCCGACTGTATTCAATTGGCGGATATCTTGGCAAACAGCGCCCGCTCACTGAAGGATGTATTGCACCTCTATCTAAAGCTGTTAGAGGAACTGCGTCCCTTCTACGAATGTTTCACCAACATCGATGAACTGTGCGATGTGCTGCAACCCTTTCCAATTACCACCAAACATAACACTCGCGTCTTTCCGTTAAGGGATCGCGTATATCTCAAGCTGAGCATTGCCGATCCCTTTGCCAGCTCGGCGTCAATGGCTGTGCAGATTATAGGACCCACCGAGGAGGTGGCCCAACTGCGGCATGTGCTCAGCGATGGTCTGGCCAGTTGGGATATCGAACAGGATATTCATACGAATCTTTTGCACACTTTCGATTTGTGTTATTTTCCAATGCCCGCTGAGCTTGGCCTACCACAGAAGGAGGAGAACGAACAGCTTTGTAATATTTGTTATGTCTTTCGGCTGGATAACGGTGAGGTGCCCATTGTCTCGTGTGATAATCCGCGCTGCGTTCTCAAATGCCATGCGGCCTGCCTGAAGGAGTGGTTTGACACGCTGGCCGATGGCAAAACCTTTCTGGAGGTTTCATTCGGCTTGTGCCCCTTCTGCAAAGCGGTAAGTACTTCAGTTGACAATATGTTCGATAGCTTGTTGATTGATTTGTTTTCCCTTTTAGAAGCTGTCCACATCATTTGCAGCGTTGCTGAAGAACTGAGAATATAATTAGTTAAATTCAACAAGATTGTTTGTAAAAACTTGAATAGACTTTTTACAAACCCATTAAAATTGTATCATTTGTTTTTGTATGGAAAATTTTTGATTGAAATTGAATTGATTGTAAAAAGACTAATTTCAAATTTTTAGTAGTTTCATATTTTATATTCTAAATGCATTGTTTTTTTCCCCATATTTTAATATGTATTTATTTATAATAGTATAACGTTGGTTAGAAAGAAATTAATTCACATAGAGTTACCTTAAGTATCTATTAGTTTTAATATAACTTGGTAAATCAATCTTCATGTTCTTCTGACGACAACAGAGAGTTGCATTTTAAATGTAAAGTGTTTTGTTTTTCTTCTTTTTTTGCAAATAGCGAAACGAATTTAAAATGCTTTACAGTTGAAGCTGGAGAATTAGGCTGCTGCCCCGGTTCTCCGACAACAGCAGAAGCAGAAGTTGCAAACACGTTTCACCACTCGCCAAGCTCATTCAATTTCCCGGAAAACAAGATGTAACAGATTGCGTACCACAAACGGATTGCCCTGCGTGGGAGTCCGTTCGCTAGTTTTACCAATACGTACACTCGACCCAGCCAGACCAAAGAATACTTTCGGCGCCAAATTTGGATCGACCGCTTTGAATTCCCAGCCGACATGTTGGGCACAAAACTTGCATATAATGATGTGCCACTGATAGCCGGGAAACCAACTGAACTCGGTGGATGGCTCACCGCTATAGCCAACGGCATGTGCTATTATTCGATAAACCGTATTTGTCTCGTGTATATAGCCGGCTGGAAAAATGAAGGGTATATAGAAAATTATATTTTTATGTTTTATGATTTACTTAATTCTGAACTCACCTGAATTGCAATATTGGGTTTGCACTCCATGCTTCGACATGGCAAATAGATCGGAACAATAGGCCAAGCTGCTGTTGCAATATCGACAATAGAAGAGCGACTCCTGCTTTAATGTGGAGCCAATGATTTGGAGTCTGGTATTAACCGAGTCCGTGAGAAACGTTAGACGCATCAATTTCTCAGTGAGATGCAAATTACGCACGAGCCAATATGATAATTGAATCGGACACTTTGGCATTGTGTCGATTTTGTGCACTTCGAGCTTCTTGCGAGCCATCTCCACAATATGCTCAAAAGAGTATTCCTCGCAAGCCTCTAACGGCCAGGGTGTGCTGGTCAGTTGATACCTTCGAAACTTATTCTGCATCGAGGGTATATCACGAAAACGATTCAATGAGCCCATATCGATGCATTTGAGCGGTTCGGGCAGAAAGTATTCCGGCAAGACTTTCACCTTGCTGTAACACTTCATGGTCGGATTGCGCGCTATGTACTGTGGCGGACTGAAAAGATTACCAACATTAGCATAGTTGGTGACGAAATGTGATCAACTCACCCTTGAATGTCATCGCAGTTGATGACGATACGTTGGAGGGCGCGGGATTTATAGAATACCATCTGACGTCCACTTTCGCCCTTCTCATAGATCTGGCAGGTAACGCCGTAAAGCTTATGGGGATTATCATCCGGTGGCTGCATCAATGGGAAACCAACGCCAAAAATGACGCCATCGCGTCCAGTGTCGTGAATCTCCTCATCGATGATGCTGCCATCGATCATGAAAGGCAACACCTCGCCGGGAAACAGGATGTGCTGATGCATGAATATTAACATGCGATGAGTGCTTCCAACTTCAAGATAATCTACGCCGGGCACACGATTTAGATTTGGCCCAAAATATGAATGCTCCGCGGGGAGATTCGTATCGAAACGTACACCCTCCTCCATATCAATATCCAGCGGTGCTGGTGACAATTCTGGCGATAGTTCCTCATCGGCAACATTGCCCGCATCCAGGTTGGCCTCATCGCTTTCGCGGCCACGCAACCGATCCTGGCTAAAGACCATGCTACGCACCCGCTGCAAGAAGTTCTCACGACGCAACAATGTGGCAATGCCACCATCCTGATTGCGTGCCTGAGATACGAGCATATCGACTGCCGAACGGACACGATTCTCTGGTATCATCCAACGTGGCACGGCCTCCGCATCCGAATCATCTGTGCCAGGTTACAAATTTGTATAATTTATTTGAATAAAAAAGGGCATTTCATCTCTTTCGTTGTGTACCTTCACTGCCTGGACTGTCCAGCGACATATCACTACCACTGTGCCTGGAACTGATGCTCCTCGCATCGTCACCCGGATTGAGCACGTGATGTCCCAACGGATTCGCAGCGATTGCTTCCTCAAGCAGCTCGGCAATTTCTGGTGGCGTCGCTGGTTGGGCTGGCTCAATTGCTGGCACATTTTCCGCCTGATTTTCCGGTGCGGTGGGCGTGGGAGTGGTCGTGCCCGTCAGCTCGCTGGCACGTTGCATCAGTTCGGTGACATCGACCATCAGCTCGCTGACCTCGTCAAACATATTGTCCACCACTTCAAGCATATTCTCCAAACGCACTCTCGTCGCAAGGGCTGCTATTGCACTCACTCCATCGCCATCTGCTTCGCCGCTACTAGTTTGTGGCATCTGCTGTTGCTGTTGCTCCTCGGGCCTTTCGGCCTCTGCCACTGCCTGCATTTCAGTTGCAACTGCAGCTGCTGCATTTGGATTTGATGAGTTTGTTTCATCGATTTCTGTGTATATTTTCCCAAATTTATTTTAATTTGTTTACAGTTGCAAATCAATTGACACTCACCTGCTGCCTCTTCCCCATCCATTTTCTCGTTAAATCAGTTTCGTTTTGGTTCTTTTTGTGTTTTACTTTTCGCTTTAGGCAAATTACAAAATTCTGAGTTTTTTCAGTGTTGTTAATATGTATACAAAGACACAGCTGAAGGTTTTGGGCTAGAGTTGTCGCTCTATCCGATTTAGAATTTGTCAAACCCTGTGCGTTATTTTTCATTTGCAAAAAAAAAAAATTTGAAATCATATCACTATTATTTTTAATCTACATTGTAGTTTTGATTTATTAGTTTCTAAATATATTAATAAATATCATGCCGCTGCTGCGTAGTTATTGCTAATAGTAGGCTGGCAACTCTATGCTGTGTTTTAACATTTGACTCCATGTACACTAACCCTTTAACAGTTCTTAAACATATGCCAAAATCAGTGCTGACTGAATTTGCAATCCCAGGAATGGCAATCCACAAGAAAAAAATATTTTGGCAATAATTGGAACCTAATTTGAAGGCAAAAAATGGCAAACTATCAACAAAAATACTATAAAACCTCAATATTTCTAACTGTAAACTCATTTTGCAAAATACCTCTTATTTTGACACTCTAAAAAGAAGAAACAATGTATTATATAGCTCAAATGCCAACACAGCCTACACACATACAAATATGTGTGTATTGAGAGCTTGAAGTTTGAAGCTTGAAGCTGCTCTTTTATATCTCTCGCGTAGGAAGCTCAGTTTTAATTGAAACGCTGTGAAGATTGGATGTTGGGAAAGACGCGAGAAAGCCATAATAAAAAAGATTCGCGTGAAGCCAACTGCATTTAACAACAACGCTATATAATTTGCATACCAGAAAATCACAAAAAAAAACAAATAAATAAAATGTTTAAATTGCATTTCATGCTGTGCATATGCTATGCATTGTTCTTTGTAATCCGAGCACAGATTGCCTATGAGGAGGAATTGGACCTCGATAAGGGTAAACAGAATCTGAATGTAAGCAACTAAAAAAAAACGGGAAAAAGACAACGCGACCTCTCAGAAACTGATAAGACAAAACAAACTTACGCGCACACAAACTTTCTCACTCGCTCATTAATTTCTTATCTCTCTCTTTCGCTCTCTCCCTCGTTGCAGGGCCGTAAACCTGTTTACTTGCCCTCCCGCTGCCCCCGCTATCAACTGCTTTACCCCGGGGATCAGCTTAATGATTGGATATGCGATTGCTCGCCAGGTAAGAAGTCGATTAACGCGATGATATGCATTATAATAAAAAAAATGAAACAAGTGGGAACGTAGATTTCCAAGATTTCCTTGGAGAAGTTTCGCACTAATCGATCCACCAAGTTTCGCTTTAAAATTGTTGTAGATATGGGCAGGAGTGGTTGTGTCCCTAAAATAAATATTAGAGTATGTTAACCAGTGATCAATAACCAGCTCCTAAGCTTGGTAGCTGGTGACTGAAAAATGAATGTATTTGTGGTAGAAATTTGGCTTTCTCGATTGCAATTATCGGGTTTTGTCGATATCCTAACCTCCTGGTGGACGTATCACTCCAATTTGGCGTGACGAGCATTGCACAAAATCAATATACTTTGGATACCTTCGCTGAAAGAGTATAAAGACGAATAAGAACAGAAAAAACCTCAATCCTCATGCTTATAATAAATAAATAAAATACCTTTGCAGATCGCACTCAACTAATTACCATATTTAAATTTATGAAAACCATACAAAAATTAAAATTAATTGATCAAGCGTAAGCATAATAACAATTGTAATTAATTTTTTGTTAAACAAATATTATGTCATCGCTAAGAGTTGTGAGTGTACTTCCCCCATTATTTGGATTTTTGATTGCCAATAAATATGCGTGATATTCCCTTTTATTGTATAGCGGCGCTTTATTATCCGGAAACCGATGCCTGCTATCCGGCGTATAAAAGGGGGCCTTGCAAAGAGGGCGAGATGCTTGTGCTCTACAAGGAGAAGGTTGTGCCGGAGTGCGTGAGCAATCCCTGCCAGACGGATGGCCTTTTCCGCATACGCGACAAATGCTTTGAGTTTGGCAACAGCAACCACAGCAGCAATCCGTGCCCCAACAAGGAACTCTCATATGTCCTGGGCGTTAATCCGCGCACCCTGATGGTCGACTGTGTCCAGCTCTGGACGCCTCTGGAAACCCGCATCTCTTTGGGAGAAACTGCACCCAATGATTACCACATTGATATGGCCGAGAAGTGTCTGCGTGGAAGTCGTCTGGTTGCTCAGGGTCACTGCTCGAACCAACCATAAACTGAAAGGGGGCGGCTCAAGTCCAGTACACTCAGAGAAAAAAAGATTCCTTTTCAAATTTCTTGATAATGCTTGAAATCAAGTTTGATTCCATTATAAAGAATAAGAATCAAGTCTGGAATACTCATTACAATTAGCAATTGTGAATTAGGTTTTTATTTAAGATATAAAATTCTTGAAATTCAAATTGAATAAAGAACTTGATTTGATAAATGCTTAAATCTTAGAAAAGCACCAAAGTCAGAAATTTTGGGATTACAAAAAAAAAAAAAAAAAAAAACAATAGTTGAATTAAGATTTTCGATCAGAGCTTCCATTTCATAAGTGTATCAAATTCTCTATTTTATTTTTCTGAGTGTATAAACTAAAAAACGATTTTAAAATTTTTTGCTTAAAGCAACAATAATAATAATTATAAAAACTATTTTTATGTACACGTAAATCGAGGTGATCACTGTTTATTTTAAACTGTTGGCTTGGTTTTCCGGCGACTCTTGGTGGGCTTTGCATGCAGCTCATCTGCGGCCTCGATGAGCAGCTCATCGACGCTTTCGCTGCTTATGTCATCGTCCTCGACGAGATTGACACTGTCATCCAAGCTTTGCTCATCGTTCGCCGTTTCCAGCTTTAGCAGCGTATTCTCCAGCGAGGCCAGAAACGAACTCTCGCCATATTCCGACCATTGACGGAACTCCCTGAATAGCGTCAATACCTGACTAGGCGAGAGATCCCCAAACTGTGTATATATATTAATGCCTGGATAGCAATCCCGCGAGTGCATTGTGGTGCTCCGTGTGGTGTATGGCGGTAATTGCTCAACGGATTCATTGGCATAAAGCGGTGAGACAAGCTCAGAGGCACTTTGATTGATGATGAGACGAGGACCACAGCCTGGCACCCATTTTCTGTAATATATTAAAGATTTCACAGGATTATACTGTTAATATGTAAATGAATATTGTTACACACTCCAAATTGGGTATAATGCGATTGCGCCGGCTCACAAAGTTCTGCTTGATAAAGAACCACAGAGCGGGCAAATCCTGAATTGGGCAAATCTCATGCAGATTACGACGCGGCATAAATTTGACCAAATACAAATATTCCGGATTGATCGAATTAACCTTGCCCAATTTGCTGCCTTTGCTCATATTGTGATCGGCTTGAGCGGGCAAAAAACTTTCGCGCGGCAGCAGCGCAATAAACTGGTGCTCAAAGAGTATTTGAAAGAGCACCGAGGCGGATCGGTAGATCAGATAACCAATCTCATTCGAGCAGGTCAAATGCTGCAAGAATTAAATGATTAGCCAACAAAAAGCATTGAGTATTGTTCGTTAATACACACAGTGTATATTGGCGGCGGCAGGGCTAGAATCATTTCACAGCGTCCCAAATTAAAGATGCTCGTCTGAAAGATTAGCGAGTTGATAAGATGCTTAAAGAACGGATAGGAACCCACAGCGCCAAAGATTAGCAAATTGACATCTGCGGGGTAATTGAAAGATTTATCAATTTAATATTCATCTGGATTTGATTCCCCGGGATTACCTTCATTAAATGCACGCTGCGGGACATCGCTGAGCAGCTCGCTTAATCTAGTGCCGTTGTCCATTTTGTCCATGAAGGCCAGCTTCCAGATGCCGATGAAGTCGTCTAGTCGCACCTTCACCCGATCGGGATACAAGGCGTGCAGCTCCTGCAATCGCGGCATAAAATGCTCCATTTGCTCAATCAATATGAGCCGGCGAAATTGCGACTCGCGATCCAATAAATGGCGTGTAAAATGCCCTGGTCCAGGATTGATTTCCAGCACTGTGTCACATTTTGTGTGCTGCAGGTGAGGCTGCAGATGTGCGTTGATTTCATCTGCTATTTGGGTGTTTGCCACATACATGTGTGTGGCAAGTTTTTGCTTTTTGTGCAGCAACTTGTCGGGAAATTCAGCGCTATAACGTGCAACACGCTCGGCTTGGGTGGCCCGTTTAGCCTTGGTGCTCTGATAGCAGCCGCTTGCGCTTTGAATGTTTCGCGCTTTACACAACCTTGAGCTACAACGCAAGGCTATCATAATTTTTCTTAATAATTTAGTTTAAATAAACAAATTATTAAATTATGTATACTTGTCGGCAACGGTTTGTTTTTGTTTACAGCGCTTTGTTATTAACGTTTGTTGCGTTAGTTTTCCAACACTGGCTTGGTTATGTTTAAGATTATAAAATAAGATTAAGCATTGCACGAAAACAGCTGTATGTTTTTGTGATTTCAAACTAGACCAAAAGATTCGGTTTTATCATACAAACTTCCTTAAAGTGCATAGCTTTCATATATAATAAGTAATATGAGTAACCTCAGTCAGTCAAAATAATTATATATTTACACTCATAAGCAGCAAACGAGCGATTTGAAAATCCTAACTTTTCTGTAAGCAGACTTTGTGACGTATGCGCAACAGACTGCTCTCTCTGTCTCTCAAACAGCTCCATATGTTATTATCAGATTGTTTCACTCGCTTACCAACACTAGCTTATTGGTTATGTTTACAAATGCAAACGATTTGCAGCTGCTCAAATTTTGCGCAGCGAGAACCAATACTTTTAATTAATTATTAATTAAAATTGCAACAGTCACGAAATGGGCAAAGCAATGTCGATGGTGGCGCGCAAGGCCAATCGTTTCAATGTGGAGAATCGAGCGCATCGTGTGCTGGAACGCGAGAAACCAACGCCGGCACCAAAATACGAATCCAATCTGAGGGATATGGAAAGAACCCTAGAATGTAAGAGATATCAATATATATATATATATATATATATATATATATATGTTTATCAGATTCTTAAATATATGCTTTCGTATTTATAGTGGATCCCAAATTTGTGGACAAGCTGAACAGAAAGGACGCCAGCTTGGACACACGACTAAAAGATGTTTATGTAACATCAAAGGATCAATTTGTGGGTTAAATTAAAACTGATTTTAAATGGAAGATTCTCATTAAATCTCATCTCCATAGATTCAACGTGTGCTGGAACGCCAAGCGGCAACCGATAAGCTTGATAGCAAAGTGCTGCGCAAGCTGCCTTTGGAGCGCACCACGCCAGATGACTTTGAATATGGTTATCTGGAACCCATTCGTGTGGCAATCGGTCGATGCACTCTCCGACAGGCACTCCAGTTCATCAACGATCATCAGCTGGATCCCGAGGAGTGGACAGCCAAGAGAATTGCCGAGCAGTACAAACTGAAGGAGGCGCACGTGGGTAAGAAAGATGAATATATATTTATATATATATATTCTTTTTAGATTTTTAAATTAGATAGTAGATATTGTTAAATTAGCTATTCAGCTTACCAATGTTTCTTGGAACTTTTAAATCTATTTGATATACAAATATTTCAAATGATTTTAACTGATTTAACTGTATTTGACTATTGGTTTAAATAATATATAATATTCGAATACTATTAAATGTAGCTGAATATTAACTCCACATTTACTTTCAGATAATATATTGCACTACTTCAAGACCTTCAGTGTATATATACCCGATCAGAAGTACAAGGATAAAATGCTGATGCAAGCCAAGCAAAAACTGATACCCGACAAGGAGGAGAGTTCAGTGGACAATGGCAGTAGTCGAACATAGAAACAATTATTGAATCGCAGTGTGCTCGCATAGTTAAAATGTGATTGTTATTTTAATTGAAGCCTATGTTTTATTTTATGCAAACAAATCGCGGATCAAACAATCGCATTGGGTGGGCAATAGTAAATGTTAAGCGACTTATCCTCCGAGGCGGATATAACCTTATCGTTGCCGGGATTATAGCGCACGCCCCAAACCTGATCTGTGTGCTCGCTAAACGTGTGCCGACACTTCCTCTCTGCCGTATCCCAGACTTTGACGCTGCGATCACTCGACGAGCTGGCAAAATGCTTGCCATCCTCCGAGAAGGAGACACACAGCACCCACGACGCATGGCCGGAGAGTGTGCCAACCACATCCGAGTGTGCACTGCAATTAACAAAGTGTGTAGGCTGTAGCATCGGCTATATATACCACTCACATATGTAACTTACACGTCGTAGAGCTTCATGTGGCCATCATCGGAGCCGGTGAGCAGCATTTGTGAGTTAGGCGAGAAGCAAAGGCTGCGCACGGGCATCGCGTGCCCCTCCAGCGTCTGTGCCACCTTGCCAGCGGCCACATCAAATATGGTAATGATGCCATCGATGGCACCATTCGCTATATACTTTCCATCCGGACTCTGTAAATTCAATGGTTTTTTTATGCTACATTTGGATAAAATTCAACTTTCTCTCACATAGGCAATGCTCAGCGTATATTTGCCATTCTGTGCGTCGAGCACCTGTTCCGCTTTGCCCGTTTCCACGCTGTACATCGAGATCTTGCCATCATTCAAGCCAGAAATCACATATTTATTGCACGGCGAGAAACCCACTGTCCACAAATCCACCGGGCCAAAGGTTAATTTGTGCTTCTTGTCGCCGCTGCGTGCATTCCAAAGGCACATGCTCGAGTCTAGCGAGCTGCTGGCAATTGCTGTGGGATGAGGAGTAGTGTTATTGTTAATATATAGTTGTTTATTTTCATCACTCGCTCACTTTGCCCATCGGAGCTGACTGCGACGGAAACCACACCCAGCGCATGTCCTTTCAGTTTGTGGCGCAATTTCAATGTGTTATCTTCGCGCAGATCCCACACTTTGACCAGATCATCCAGTCCACCGGTGACAATAAAATCATTCGGTTTCTTCTCCTTTTTGTCAAAATCAAATGGATTTTCTGGCTCCTTTTCCGACTCTTCTTCTTCAGCGGTGTCTTCGTTGCCGGGAGCCGGTTGCTGGTCGCGTCCCCATGCGCATGCCCAGAGTGCATTGTCGTGTGCGTTCTCCTCTTTATGCAGCAGCGAGAACTGCAACGAACACAACAATATTAATATTTGCAATCACAGCTTTATATTTATAATATTTACCATTGTCAATTGAATTGCTCGAAAATATGTTGGCAAAATAAATGCACCGAGTTGTCGCCCAATGTGCAGGAGTGAGCGATTGGTTCACTGAACTAGTTCTGCACAAAACCTTGTTATTGGCCGTGCAAAACACTCACCAGTTTTAAAGAACAGCCGTCAATGTGTTTAACTTGATTTAAATATAAACGTGCGCCTATATAAATGAGATTAAACGATTCTCGCAGTTCTTAATTTAAATTAATTATAGAGAACAAATCTATCTATTTACAAATCGTAAATAATTCGTGAATATCAGCGATATGTTATTGTATCGTATATGACAATCGATAACTTCAACAGCAATGCAGTTCAAATACACAACGTGCTGAACATATTGAATATTACTAATTACAATATTAATTAAACTATTAACAGTCTATATTAATAAACAAAAAAGTTGAGATGATTTATTATAATTGAAAAATAATTTGAACAATACATGACATGCCGGCATTCCACTCTGGTTATCGACTTATCGATAATTTGAAGTTCGGTATTTAAGGAATTGTGGATTTTCACATTGGCCGCACTCTGTCACACTGAACACAACACTGCTGCAGTCGAAAAAAAACCACTGAATGCGACAGATGCGATTTTCAACGTCGATCAACTTTGAACCAAAACACAAGTGTAAGTGAGACCCAAAGCACAAGTGAAGATCCAAATAATATGCACATGCACAGTTCTTATATAATGTGTGCATTGTGAATGGATCTAAAAAAAAAAAGTGTGCCGCGTTCGCGTCTGCGTGTATTATTTACACTCTGTTTGTCTGTCTCTGTGCTAGTTTATTTGTATGTGTGTGTAAAAGAACAGTGAAATAAAATACTGGCTGCTGACCAACAAACGGGAAAAACGACCAACGCGTGCTGCTGCTGCCGCCGCCCGCAAAGCAGAATTTGTCGCCGCCGCCAAGCGAACTTCAACAATGTTCTCCCCCCTTGCATAAAGCATATATATATATATATATATATATATAAATGTTTTACGCTGTTTTGTTGTTCAACTTTTCACCGCGTGCCTGGAATTCAAAATAACCAATATATAAATAAATTTAGGCGTGTTTGTGCCACTGTGTGTGTGTACTCGTATGTGTGTTGCAAGCACATTTTTATCTCTTCATATCTTTCGTCAAATCAGATGATTCATTTTTAATACGCTCTGACGCTCAGCTGTTGACATCCTGCTCACACACCCACGCACACACACAAACAGTTACACTCTCATTCGCCTATTTGTTAAATTAACCGAATTCGCGTCGATTGTCGCCTTCCCGCCGCCCATCCCTTCTTTACTCCATCTTCAGCCGGCTGCAGCAAGCAGAAAATACCGAAAAAAATAACAAGACAGCCTGCTTCTCCCTCTCTTCTACCGTTAAAAAAAAGCGCCTGCTTTCCATTTCCATTGGCATTTTGTGTGTTTTGTTTTCTTTCTCTTTCGGTTTTCGCTGTGTGTCTGTTCGCCAAACTTATTCTTCTTCTTCTCGTTTAACTGTTCTTTCGTCGCGCGGTTTAACAAAAAAAAAAAAAAAAACTGCAACCGGTTTATTTATGTTTGTGTTTGCTTTTTCTTCTTTTTGTTATTATTATTATTGAAATTGTTGCTGTTTCGATTCGTTTCTCATATTCTATCGTTTTTTTTTTTAATCAAACCCCAGAAATTTGCAAATAATTCAACAATTATTTAAAGGTGAGTTAACTACAAATATATTTGTATTTTTTTGTTATACCATTTATTAATCATTGTATAATTAGTTATTAGTTATTTATGAGTGTGTTGTTTCCAATTCGAATTTAAGATGTGCGATTTTGAATTTGAGTATTAATAATTAGAATGTTATTCGCTAAAACCTGTTTAACTCGTCAGTAATTTTAATTTCATGTTGTTTATTTGAACATGAATCAAATATAAATTGGAATTACAAAATTCAAATTGGAAGCAAAAAAAAAATAATAAAGAAGGAAAACAAAATAATGAATGTCTTTGATGCTTAATCACGTAGATAACGGTAAAATTGAATTGACGAAAGCTTTATTTGCATAGGGTAAAGAGCTAGATATTCTTCGTTTAGAGCAGTCCAATGTCCTTTCTTAATCGTCACCAACTATTCAGTGGCTTCAGTTTTCAATTCGAATAATTGATTATGTTACCATTGCTTTGTTGCCAGAAGTTAATGTGCGAAAGCTGTTCCAATCACAAATAAACTTATTTTTTAAATTCAACTTGCTTTCTATTCATAGTCTTTTTTTGAGTTGGGCAGTCCTGTTAGTAATTGATATTTGGTCGCACTGGTAATGGATATGTTAATAAGTTATCGCAACCGATAACCGATAACAATCGATAATCAGGACTCCCATGAACGGTGGGCTCCCATAAAAAATGAATTAATTAGAGTTTATCAATAAATTGCCTGGATATCAATTGTAAGGCTTGGAATTAGATTTGTGTCGTTGCGAAACGGGGCCAGTTATCGATAAAATGAAGATTAAACTTGTTCTGTCTATGGCATGCGAGAACTTATATTCCAAACTTAAAGTCATTATCTTTTTATAATCTCTGAGGGCTGCTGTTCACAAATATATGTGTATATACTCGTATATGCATGTGTGCTGCCTTAAGTGACATTAATGTTTCACCGTGAAGAGTGCTGCAGAATGGAAAAACTAGACCATAAACATAAATGTCATTCACGGCTGCCATTAGCGCATAAGAGCAGCAAAGCAGCAAATCAGAGCAGAGCGACAAAAGTAAAACCAGGGCAAGAAGACCAAACAGAAAATAACTAAAAGATGAGAGAGTAAAAACCCTGAGCATACTACAGCCAAATGCGCCTAGAAAGTAGAAACAAATGCAACTGAACAAAAAATCACGTCAAGTCGGAAGTGTGAACAGAAATGAGGAATGAGTTTTGGCAATAAGCGCCACAGAGGAGTCAAAGGCAAAATACAAAAGCTGGCAAACAAAACTGTCTACTGAAACTGGAGCAATTTCAATTGGTATATATATATGATATAATACACAATATGACATCATGGTCTATTATTGAAAAATATAAAATGATTAAATGCAAAGCAGATAATTTTCTTGAATATAAGTGAATGGTTGCTCTGAAGCGTTTTGAGTACAATAATTGTTAAATGTTATGTGAATAAAAAGTATGAGTAATATGTGTTTTTATCCAATTATAACTACCGATATAAACTTATTTTCAGAAATAAGTTTTTTTAGAACTCCTCAAAATTAAAAGAAAAAAAAAAACAATATAATCTCTTGCTCTGAGCTTAGAGTTAATTTTCAATGAGATCTTTTTATTAACAAAGCAGAGATTATAAATGTATACAATTTACAGATATATTTGTATATACGAGTATATGTATTTTATTTACCAGCTGATGCTTCGGTTGTTGAACTTGCTGTGTTGCTGTGTACAACTCAGCCAACTAAATGACAACAAGAGACGAACAACAACCGACAACAACTGCATTATGCATGCTGCGGGTTCGGGCCAACAACAACAACCTTAGCTCACAGTCACGTCTGATAACAATAACTAAGTGCGAGAGTGCAAGTTAAATTTTACTACTTTATATATGCGAGGGGTGTTCCTAAATTGTGCAGTCTTGCACATTTCTATTAGCTGAGAGAAAGCTATGTAGAGTAGCAACCAATACTTGGAATATATAGCCGTTCGGCATATTGCTCGATAATGCTACGCTTTTTGGGGGACTGGGTAATCGATAACAGCGATAATTGCAAATCGATTTATTCATATACATCTTTGAATTTTGAAGCTACAGTCACCCAACTTGGAGAACAAATTGCAGGCGATGTCCTTCAGAGAAGTCTGTGTAGACAAATAAAAGAGGGTATTTCTGGAATAGCCCTCTTACTCCTTACTACATATACACATTTTACATTCATCGTATCTCACGCTTCGTTTTAGTATTTTGCATTTAAGCGGCGCAGCGGCAGTTGCTTGAACTCTGCCGACTATTGCAGCTGTTGTTGTTGTTGCTGTTGCTACTGACAATCAGACTGACAGCTAGACAGTCAGTCTGACTGTGCGAGCAAAGTAGCTTTCCTTGCCACTTGCCACTTGTCGCCACTCAATACGAGGAGTCGAGGACACAAAATAATTCCACAATTCAACTACGTTTTACAGTTGAAATTTCATTGTTGAAATTTGCGTTTTACTGATTGGTCTATTTTGAGGGAAACTGAAATGCTTTGAGCAGTGATAAGATAATTGAAAGCATTCACAATTTACATTCGCGCCAAAAGCAATTCCAACTTCTGACCAAATTGTATTTAACGACTTTGCAAACTTTGAGTTTCCTTTGAGCCCCAGGTGCTAATGAGCTGGCTAATTATGGAATCTTCGCTCATGTTGTCGAACTGGTTCCATATTAACATACATCGCTTAATGATATGGTTAGTATTGGCCAGTTGTGTTAAGGGTGTTTAGTAACAAAAAAAAGAATAGAAATAATTAAACATTTTATATTTGTGCTCATTACAAATTAATTATTTCAGTGTATGTAATGATTCTGCAACTGCTGAGCGATCAACACTTTTCTAGGGTTCTTTTCCTTATCACAGAAAAAAAAACAAAAAAAATACATATGTAATAAAATTGGAGAAAATTGAAATGGAAAGGGAAGCCAAATTCGAACGATTCAGCAGACAATTCGATAAGAGAATTAGAATTCTTTGTGGGTGTTAATTACACAATTGCCGTGCCGAACTTTCGTCTCAGGTACTTTTGTAGAGCTAGTCAAATTTCGGTTAGACTAACGAAAGCCACTCAAATTTTCATGTGCAGGGGGAATCAGTTAAGAGATTATTTTTTACATGAATATTGTGTTTTATGATATAAATTTGGTTTTCTCAGAGGAATTTTAATACAGTGATAAGCAATACGAATTATAAATTTGTGTTTTCCTTCTCTGCCTCTCTCTTTTAAAGGTAATGCAAAGGCGGTGATTCCTATATTACACGTTTCCTTCGATATTATTTAAGTTCTAATCGAGAGAGCTTGATAAACAGATACCCTTAAATGAATAATAGGCTAGCTAATAGTCGTCTGATTTGCTTGACAAAAGCAGTGTTTGTAATGCGATCTTTATGAAATAATTGCGGTTGAGCACTTCTTATATCAATTGGGAGGCTAAAACTTTAAAATGGTTTCTTTTATTGATATGGAAAATCGATTTTTATTGAGGCATTTATCGATAAAATCACATAATCCTTGTCTATCTATATTCTGATATTCTACCTCTTATAGTCTCTGAGACCGGTCTCATGGACAGACGGACGATGATCAATATCAATACATTCTTAATGACCTCGGATATGCTTTCTTCTGCCTGTTACATACATTTTTACAACTTAATTTTAACCTTTTTCCATTTTAAACAGTGAAAAATTCTCTAACAAAGACGGATTATATTTTTTAACTGTATTTTACAAATTTAAGTGAATATTTTTACTTGAAATGTCTTCATTATTCTCAAGTTATAACCATTTCACACATTCTCGAGAATTAAATAAAAATCTATTAAAAAAAAGTTTACGAAATTTGGGAAATGGCTTTGAAAAACTTTTTTTTTTCTGTATAGAGTTCATATCTTTTGAGCTGGCCTTCCGAGGCCCATTCGATTTCTTTTCACCAATGCCTTTCACGTTACTTTTGCTGTGTTTATGTTTTGTGCTTGTGCTTGTGGTTGTTGTTTTTTTTTTCATTTATTATTAATCACATTTTTATCGCTTTAACATTGGACAAGTGAAGGCGTCAATTGGCTGCCGTCTTTCGTCAGTCCGTTGCCAGCTCGTCAAATACTTTCACACAGCTTTATCAACTGTGGGCTTACATCAGCCAAATGACCAATTTTCCATGTCATATTTTATGCGCTTGGACACACCTCCTGCTTTTCAGGGGAAATGAGACAGACCGCAGGGAGACGCAATATTAATTAAAAAATACAGAAAAAAAAAAGAAAAACTCAGGTCCCCAGACCTGTAATGACCATGACCTGGGACCTGTGGCTTGTGGCTGTGACTTGGCGTTTTGTTGTTATTGTTTTACAGTGTGAAAATTTTCACAAATTTCCCATTGCAAAATTATAATATTGTCGCTCATTTTCTTCGCAGTCATGTCTAAAATAAAAAATACATTTTCAGCTAGCCTTTAATTTGAGCTCCGTTTTTTCTCAGTTTTGTTATGAGAATTTGTCGGGTAAAGCGTGCAAATCACTCAAGCGTCCACTCACACAGCTACACAAAAATACACACAAATACACACAAAACACCCATAAACACACACACTCACTCATTCACCACTAAGTTACTCATTCAGTCATTTAGCTTGTTTCACTTGCTGCGCAACAAGTATGATTAAGTTTTTTATGCTTTGACAGCTTCTGGGCTCGGCTGGGTTCAATTCGTGTGACCAGCAGGATCGAGAAAAGATGAAGAGGCGGGGACAGGGGATTTAGAGCAGAGGGAATGCTTTTTAACTAAATAAGAGTGGTGTTCCCAAAGCTAAAGTGCTTACAAAGGTAATGTAGAAAACAGGTTGGATTCGTTCCGGTTTTCTAAATGTGACTTACTGACTGAGTTGGATTAGCTATTAGAAACAACAGCATTCAGTGTAGGCAAAACTATTGAAATTGTATTAATTAATTATTTCACTTTGCATATGCTTATTAAAAAGTTTAGCCAAGAGTTATGAATTTCATGAATGAAATTAGAATGAGAATTCACACTTGTGTTAATCAATAGCCACAAAAAAGTATTTACATAATTGGAATGCCAACTAACAATATTGATGGCAATATAATAGTTCTTAAACATCAGCATTAAACAACATAAAGCGCGCCTGCTTACATATCAAATTTCACATTTTAAAGTTTGCTTTTGCAGTATGATATGTAAACATAACTAATTTATATGTCATTATCTAACTCAATCACCTTTTAATTTACAAATTTGTATTTATATTTTATATTGTTTTCCGACTATTATTTTGTCATCAATATTGGTTAGTTAGCTATATAAACAGAATATTTTGTGTTAGAAAATCAATCCAATGTGACGCTATGCACAACTACCACAGCATATTAATCGTACTTCTAGTTTGCCTGATTTTAATATTGTGCTTTAATGTAAGTACTACGTAATGGAAAATAATTCACACATATGTCTTCATATATTATATGTCACATGAACAGGAAGCAGCAGAAATAAAATTCACAAATGTGATTTGTACGAGCCGTAATGAATCGTGGGTTGTGGTTAACACTTGCCGACTGCGAGCTCTCAATCGCAACAGGACAACTTTGAACGTTAATGCAACATTGCTAAATCCAATCAATGAACTTGTCGTGGATATTCAGCTCTTTAAGAAAGCTAATGGTTACAAACCATGGCTTTATAAGTTCACTATTGATATCTGTCGATTTTTGAGGAAGGCTTATAATCCGGTTGCTATAATGCTTTTTAAACTGGCAAAAGAGTTTACAAATATCAACCATTCGTGTCCCTACAAGGTAATTTAAAAATTCTTACACAATATTCCATTCTTAGCTCGGTATCTCTTTTTTAGGATGAACTAATTCTTGATGGCTTTTATCTTCTCTATGAGGAGATGCCAATCCCTTGGCCAGCTGGTGAATTTTTAATACAAGTGAAAGGAAGTGCTCAAAAAACAAACCTGATTCTTGGAAAGCTTTACTTTTATGTCGTAGAAGATTTTTAAAATTTTTTTTTTTTTATGACATTTTAAAGTGTGTCTACAAGAATTTGAAAAAAATGGGATATTTCTCAATTAAAAACTTATAAGTTATTAACAATACTTTTTGGATGTATTTGTTTAATAGATGTGTGTCTATGTAGACAGTACAAACACTTAGAGGGGCGCCTGTGAAGTTTGTTGTAAATTAAACTGCATTGGTCGATGTTACGCCCGCTGTCAAATATGCAATGCCAATTCAAATCAAAACAAATACAAACACATTTCTAAAATTTGGTGTTGACAGGTCGGATAAAATGTCACATGAGATATATATGTTATATATATATATATAATACTTTCTGTATGTGTCTGTCGATTTGAGTACCTGTCACTTTGAATTGAATAGCCGCGCAATTTCCGCCGCCCACTAAAACCGTAGCCAGGAATCTTCTTAATATCATTATGTTGAGAATAAATCTTTGTAGTTGCTTCTGGGCATATGAATCATGTACACTAATTATACACCGCGGTCCCAGATGAGGTGGACGTAAAACCGCTCGCAAGATGACGTATTTCAAATAATACGAGACCATGACTAATTCTCGAAGCATATCATTAAGTAAATAAGAATATAGAAATGTTCGATGCCAATGTGTATAATCAGGAGGTATTCGATACTGCGAATTTCTCATCGATTTATTTAATGAAAAGTATCTCACGATATAAAAGTTAACAAATAAGTTTGTTCGTTTATTATATACATAATATATATAATTTGGCGACCAAAAACAACAGTTGTCGCAGTTATATTATTTAAGGTGATTGGATGAAATAAATTTAAACGAGAAAAAATGTGTCAAAGCAAACTATTAAATGTAAACTGGCCCGATTAGGCTGTGGTATGTTATTATGTACCTCAACCCCAATTTAAATTAAATTTGAATTGTACAAATTTGTAATTAAATTTACTGATGTTTTCCAACTATTATTGTCCCATCAATATGGTGTTATCTACTCTCACGGTCGGTAATGGCTACTTGGCAAGTCAATGAAGTGAATAGATTTTGTATGCTATATGAACTAAAATATTTAGTGATCGAAAGTCTATCCAATGTGAAGCTATGCACAGCTCCCACAATATTTCTATCGTGCTTCTAGTTTGCCTGTTTTCAATATTGTGCTTTAGTGTAAGTACTACGTAATGGAAAATGTATCACACATATATTGTATATTACATTAAAAAGGAAGCAGCAGAAATTAAATTCACAAATGCGATTTATACAAGTCATAATGAATCGTTGCTTGTGATCAACACTTGCCGACTGCGAGCTCTCAATTGTAACAGGACAACATTCAACTTTAATGCCACATTGCTACAGCCAATCAATGAACTTGTCTTGGATATTCAGTTCTTTAAGAAAGCCAATGGTTACAAGCCATGGCTTTATAAGGTCACTTTTGATTTCTGTCGATTTCTCAGGAAGGCTTATAATCCGATTGTTATAACGCTTTTTAAAGTAATCAAAGATTTTACAAATTTCAACCATTCGTGTCCTTACAAGGTAATTTCAAAATTCTTGAACAATTTGCATATTCCAGCCTTACATTTTTTTAGGGCGATCTAATTATTGATGGCCTTTATCTTCGCTATGAGAAGTTACCAGTTAATTTGCCACCTGGAGAATTTCTACTACAAACGATATGGAAAGTAGATACAAAAATTCTTATGTCTGGAAAGTTAAACTATTATGTCATTGAAGACTTTTGACAAAACGATTAGAAATGAAAATATGTCACAAATTAAAATAAGTACACGTGTCAATCTTGTTTTTTAATCTACTAAACACTGATTTGAAAAAATAAATTAAAAGGAGACTTCATTCTACCAAAAGAAAGAGAAATTTAAAATGTAGAATTTGAATTGTAAACTGAACGGTTTGTCTGCGCTACGTCATTAACTACCTCAACCCCACCTTTAAATTGATTTTTAACTGTAGACACTTGTATTTATATTAATGGGTTTTCGATTATTATTTTGCCATCAAAACTTAATTAGTTTCATTAGCTTACTTTGTATTGTAGATTATTGAATATTTTGATCGGTAATGGTTAGTTGGCAACTTAATGAAGTGTACAGCTTTTCTCTGTCCAATGTGAAGCTGTGAATAACTCCCACAATGTATTTATCGTGCTTTAAGTTGCCCTAATTTTAATATATTGCCTTAGAGTGCCCGACACGGTCATTAGACCAAAATCCTTTATAGAATTTGTGGATAAACCTTCTTTTTTCTTAAGATTACACTGCTGGGATAGCATCTGAGTAAAAGCAAATTTGGACGCTCAAGTGGTTAGAATGCTCTTCTCCATACAGTTCGACTAAAAGATATCCTCTGAACTCAGCTCTTATATACATAGTAGGCTTTCTAGTAGGAGTTTGTTCACTATGAAATAAAAATACGCTTTGGTCAACAAAATAAAACTGATTTGCTTATAATAAACGACAACTTTTCTTAAAAATTTGAGGTTTCGAGTTCTTATAGTCGTTTAGATCCATTTTATCTACTCTACTATAAAATTGATTCCCTTTTAACTGGATTCAGCGTATAAGAAAAAAAGATTTCGAAGTTAGCCAATCAGTTGTGGTATTTTTTTTTTATTAACAACCACAAATGGATTTGTCCCGCAACTTCACCTTAAATTGCGTGGATTGGAATAAATGGGAATGCCAAAATATGTACAGCGCTTAACATGTTAAATTTTGAAATGATTTTTACCCAATTTTACTGCAGTATTTTTGTGCGTTTAAATTGATTTAAAATAAGTTGTGCTCGTTTTTTTCCCACAATTATCAGTCTGGCATCAAAATTGAATTATTTTTGTTTATTTTTATGATCGGTAGTGGTTTACTGGAAACCCAGTGAAGTGAAGAGCTTTCTGTATGTTATACAAACGGATTATTTTGTTCTGGCAGTCATTCCAATGAGAAGCTATGAACAACTTGCACAATATACTTATTGTGCTTCAAGTTTGCTTGATTTCAAAATTGTACTTTAATGTAAGTACTATGTAAGTGAAAATATTTCACACATATCTGTACATAGCTTATATATCACATGAATAGGAAGCAGCAATAATTAAGTTCACAAATGTGATTTGTACGAGTCACAATGAATCATTGTTTGTGATCAACACTTGCCGACTGCGCGCTCTCAATAGCAACAAGACGATTTGGAATTTTAATGCTACAATAATACAGCCAATCAATGAACTTGTCACGGATTTTCAGTTCTTTCAGAAAGCTAATGGTTACAAGCCATGGCTTTTTAAGTTCACTATTGATATTTGTCGATTTTTCAGGAAGGCTTATAATCCGGTTGCTATAATGCTTTTTAAACTGGCAAAAGATTTTACAAATTTTAACCATACGTGTCCCTACAAGGTAATTTAAAAATTCGTACACAATCTTCAGATTTTAGATCTCATTTTGTCTCATTTTTAGGATTATATAATTGTTGATGGCCTTTATCTTCGCTATGAGAAGATACCAATTCCTTGGCCAGCTGGTGAATTTTTAATGCAAGTGAAAGTGATTGTGGATAAAAAATATGTGTTGACTGGAAAGCTTTACTTTTATGTCGTAGAAGATTTATAAAATTGCTTCTTTTTATGAAATTGGCAATTGTATCTACAAGAATTTGAAAAATGAGGTATTTCTCAATTACAAATTTATAAGTTATTGACAAAACTTTTTGGATGTATTTGCATAATAGATGTGTGTCTATGTAGACAGTACAAACACTTAGAGGGGCGCCTGTCAATTTTGTTGTAAATTAAACTGCATTGGTCGATGTTACGCCCGCTGTCAAATATGCAATGCCAATTCAAATCAAAACAAATACAAACACATATCTAAAATTTGGTGTTGACAGGTCGGATAAATACCACATGAGCATATACATATATACTCAGTGGTCCCAGATAAGGTGGACGCAAAACCGCTTGGAAGATGACGTATTTCAACTAATACGAGACTAATTCTCGAATCATATCATTAGGTAATCAAAATATAGGAATGTTCGATGCCAGTGTGTGTAACTGGGGAATATCCAATACTGCGAATTTCCCATCGTTTATGATAATAATGAAAAATATCTCACGATATCAAAGTTAACAAATAAGTTTGTTCGTTTATTTAATACATAATATATATAATTTGGCGACCAACAACAACAATTGTCGCAGTTATATTATTTAAGGTGATTGGATGAAATAAATTTAAACTAGAAAAAATTTGTCAAAGCGAACTATTAAATGTAAACTGGCCCGATTAGGCTGTGGTATGTTATTATGTACCTCAACCCCAATTTAAATTAAATTTGAATTGTACAAATTTGTAATTAAATTTACTAACGTTTTCCAACTATTATTGTCCCATCAATATGGTGTTATCTACTCTCACGGTCTGTAATGGCTACTTGGCAAGTCAATGAAGTGAATAGATTTTGTATGCTATATGAACTAAAATATTTAGTGATAGAAAGTCTATCCAATGTGAAGCTATGCACAGCTCCCAATATTTCTATCGTGCTTCTAGTTTGCCTGATTTCAATATTGTGCTTTAATGTAAGTACTATGTAATGTATCATATTTCACACATATGCCTACATATATTTTATATCATGAATAGGAAGCAGCAATAATGAAGTTCACAAATGTGATTTGTACGAGTCATAATGAATCTTGGCTTTTGGTCAACACTTGCCGACTGCGAGCTCTCAATCGTAACAAGACTATTTGGAATTTTAATGCTACAGCGATACAGCCAATCAATAACGTTTTCTTGGATTTGCAATTCTTTCAGAAAGCTAATGGTTACCAGCTATGGCTTTATAAGGTCACTATTGATGTCTGTCGATTTTTAGGGAAGGCTTATAATACGGTTGCTATAATGGTTTATAAAATAATCAAAGATTTTTCAAATTTCAACCATTCGTGTCCGTATATGGTAATTTACAAATTCTTACACGATATTCACATTTTAGCTCTGTATTTTTTTCAGGGTGAACTAATAATTGATGGCCTTCATCTTCGCTACGATAAGATACCAGTGCGTTGGCCAGCCGGTAACTTTATGCTACAATTGAAATGGGGTGTGGATAAGAAAATTCTGTTGACTGAAAGTTTTACTTTTATGTCATAGAAGATTTTTGATTTATTTATCAGTATGAAACGAGGAATAAATAAGCATGCAGACGGAAACGGCTAAATCGTTTCAGTCGCTTATGCTAATTAATTACATATACATAAATAATATATAGTCTACTCATATGAACTGTTATGAATTTTGACATCAAAAAAAGCTTATCGCTGTGTATCACATTTTATTGAAGGCATTCCGAAGGGTTGCCATTTAATCATGACTAATTTCTCGTTTGTCATCCGAACTTACTATCAAACTTCAAATGAGATTATATAAATTGAAAAGCCCTTAGCCTCAAAACATGAATATCATTTTAATAAGCATTATGAACATGCTATTCGCCCTTTTGTGGATAAATTTGAATTACAATTTACTCTCGAGGAGAATATCGTAGCTGCGAGCTGAGGCAAGTTGTTGAGAAAAACCAAAATGTATACATTTTTCAGCGTTCCACCTATCGGCCTATGTGCCACTATTGCCTGACGTATTTTGCGACATGGTTTGTGTCTACACCGGTACAAAATCGCAATGGCACAATAGGTGAAGCCTATTGACCATCGCATGATTTGATAATTTGCCCTACAGCGGTCCAACAGAATTATACTATTAAACAGCGATAGTCTCCCGAATCTCTGAATGCCCTTGAAACCAACCGGCGTGATGTTATTTCTGACATTTCAGTTGAGGTGGTCGATAAAAATTGGATGGGTGGGATAACGCTGTGCAAATCAAATAAGCAAATTAGATTATTTAAATATTAAATGTCATAAAATTATCTTTTAAATAGAAATGTTGGGTAGATTTTGTCTTAAATGCTATTTGCATTACACTCATACCGGCAGTACACTCATACGTTCCACGAAACTTGTCCGCAAAGCGAAAAGCCGTATAAGGAATCAATTAATTCAATGAGATCGGTTTCAAACTTGTTAAATATGTAACATGGTTTATCAATCAAAATACATTCTATATTTTGATTTCGTTTAAATCAAAAATTCATACATAAGAAGTACATACTAGTAAATAAAATAATAAGTGACTCCAAAAACCAACAATAATGTATAAACAAAAATGATACAACTTCATGTTACATCAAATATGTGTATGTTTAATTTTTTTAAATGGTTTTAATCTGCAGACAATGAAGAAATGGCTTCTTTGGTTCTATATAGAGTATAATCTTGATTATCATCAATATCCGATTTAGTCGTGTTTGTTTGTTTGCGAATTAGTAATTTTCAGCGGTAAAGCTAAGTAGCCCGACTGAGAATATGAAAATATACTTTATTTTTTTAAATTAAATTTCGTTTTGTGTTTTTTTTTGTTAACACTGATCATTTTTCACACACCAGCAACATGAAAGTATATATACACAAAAATCAATCTTTTTTTATTCGAAGTAAATTGCATTTGCAGTTGGAAGTCACCACTTGGCCAAGGAATTGGTATCTTATCGTCGATAATATGCAAGCCATCACAAATTAGTTCAGTCTAAAATAGATGCAGAGCTAAAATCTGAATATTGTGTATACATTTTTTAATTACCTCATAAGGACACGTATGGTTAAAATTTGTAAAATCTTTGAACATTTTATAAACCATTATAGCAACCGGATTGTAAGCCTTCCTGAAAAATCGACAGACATCAATAGTGTACTTATAAAGCCATGGTTTGTAACCATTAGCTTTCTGAAGGAACTGAAATGTGATTGAAGTTTCAGTGACTGGCTGTAGCAATGTGGCATTAAAGTTCAAAGTTGTCCTGTAGCGATTGAGAGCTCGCAATCGGCAAGTGTTGATCAGAATCCACGATTCATTGTAGCTTGTGCAAATTATATTTGTGAATTTAATTTTAGTGGCTTCCTATTCATGCGATACAGAATATATGTAGACATATTTGTGAAATATTTTCCATTACTTACATTAAATGACAATATTGAAATCAGGCAAACTTGAAGTACGATATATTTAATATTGTGGAAGTTGTTCATAGTTTCACATTGGATTGACTATTTAGCACAAAATATTCTGCTCATAGTTATATAACATACCAAAAGCTTTTCACATGACTAGGTTCCCAGTATGTAATTACGGATTAAACAAAATATAAATCGATGGCAAACTGACAGTTAAAAAAACCCACAAGTATCACAAAAATAAACTTCAATTTCCATTAATTTAACACGAATACCGCAGTGAAATTGGACAAATACCATTCTTACATTTGTAAATTTCATTTACAAAAATTAATAAATGAAATATTTACATTAGACATGTAGAAAATATGTTACATTACATTGCCGATTAAATGAAGTAATTTGATATTGATGGCAAAATAATGGCCGGAAAACAACCCATAATATACATATATATACTGCAATTTTCCATAATTTATTCGGGGGGGTTGAGGTAGAAGATGATCTTCATATACTTTAAGCGCATGGTTCACCGCTTTTTGAATGCCGCCTGACAAAATGTTGTTCACAGTTTGGTGTCGATTTCATCCATTGATTGACGTGCAACTGTTGCAGTTGACTAATAGTTCAATAGTTAGTAAACGCCAGCACTTGCTGCTGTTGACAGTCGCCGTTATGAATATAAGCTCGATTTGATTCTCCTCCCTTTTTTTCTCGATGCCTTTCAATTTGAATTTTCTTTTTTACTGTTGGTTCGTTGCCAAAATGTGCGAGGTGCAAAGTTTATTGGGCCAATAATACGTCGAACCTAGCATACAAATATATATTTATCGCTACGAAATCGAAACTGGCCAAATCGATTCGAACGAATGACAAATACTATTTTTAATTAGGCATAGCAATTGACAATTTGAATCAACAATTTTCAAACAATCTAATGGCATTTTAAGCGAACAGCAAACGTTGCTGCTGCCTGTTTTTTCAGCTTTAGGAATTTTTGTTGGTTTTCCACTCTCCCAAACGAAAAACGTATTCATTTCTGGCCCGCAATACGATACAATAAACAAATGCAAATGGCATTTGAAATCGAATAAAAACTTTCCTCAAGTGAAAATTTGCAATGCGTTGAGTGAGTTCCTTTTCTTGAAATATACCCAGCATGTGCGGATATTCTAAGAGAGTGTATATTAAGTGCATGAGGTATAATGTCGAATTAATTACAATGAGCTCAAGGCGCGTAATGTGTGCAAAACAGTCATGGGACAAGCTCATAACTTAAAGGATAATAAACATTGTTCCTTCTACTATTCCTCACTGATCGGACTAACTTTATCATTAGTTTCTGCACATAAATCCAACGTAGTAGGTTATTTTCTAGGTATTTCTTAAAATTACGTTGGAATCTGGGTATCTTGCAAAGACTTGCATTACATTTTAGAGTTTTTCTGCGTTTCTACATATGTATATTAAATAACTTATACAGGAACAAACGGTTGAAATATGAGTTCCTGTAAGAAAAACTTTTCGCATAAAATTCAACAGTTATGCCCGTTTTTATGCTCCAATATCGGATTACTATATCATATAACTATTTATTTTATAATCAAAAGGGTTTCTCTTTTTGTTTTTCTTGTTAAATCTACAAATAAATAACATTATGTTATTTATAGGTTATCTTTTAGTTGTTCCATCTGCTTCTAATTTTCCTTCTTAGCAGTTATCACTATTGTTAGCTGCTAATATTAGCGTGAAAATCGGCGCAGCTTGCGATTGCATGTCTCTGTGAATGGGGCCCTCTCTATTTTGGGGGAGTTTATGTCTGGGGCTTTGCTGTTTCGGAATTGTGGTTCTGTTTAATGATTGGTGTTTTGGGCTTTATTTTTATTGTTATTTTTTTTTTGCTCTGGCGCCGCTGCTAACGTCAACGGCTCATTGAAAACAAAGAGATATTTGCACCGTTTTGTAAATGTACACAGGTCTATTTATGTATGCATATATATAAATGTGGTTTTTATATATGTATGTTTATTTTATTGTTGCGGCGATCGTTGTGCTTTCTAGCATTTCCTGAGACTTTTCGGTTTTATTCACACTTAATTGTACAAATTTCCTCGCTAAATTTCGCCTCTGAACTATTTTTGTTTAGCGCATCCCATTTTTTTTTTGAATTGCAAAATTCAATTTTTTTTAATAATTACGTTTTGCTCTGTAGAAGGCAAGTTTATTGAAACGAAAAAAATAGTTTGTTGGTTATTTATGGTTATCAGCTGATTTATAGCCTGTATCCATTAAAAATAGCTAATGGGGGAGTACAGAAGCTGTGCGAAAGTATGTAACAGGTAGAGGGTAGCTTATGCGACCCTATAAAGTATGTATATTCTTGATCAGCATCAAAAGCCGATTCGTCTGTCTAAACTCGCCGATCTCAAAGCCAGAGACTTTGAATTTGGAATATAATTTCACGTATACCATACGCATATCGAATTTAATTCATTTTATCGAATAAACACCGCGTTTCACGAATATCGAAATTTTTTCTTTTTAATTTTTTCATCTATTCAATATAATTGACAGCGGCTTGGCTTAGGGTATCATGGTATCATGTAGTCAGGCTTTCTCGACTGGATCCTTCATACTATTTTCTGAATGGCTCACATAGGTCATTGGTACCGAAAAACCACATATACAAAATGCGCAACGTAGGCATTTTTGCCAAGATTTATATGTTTATTTATATCTACAGATTAATAGGCATATATCTTACATATTTAAGTGTGTTATAGATATGGCTTACACCGCCCACATGCATGTTGTGCAGGCATGTGGCTTGTGTGGGTGTCTCTTTCTGTTTATTTAACGCCTCTTTAATTGTAACAATCAGGCAGCTTGTGGCTCACAGCCATGTTCTATATTTCGAGTATTGATTGGTAAAGCAAGTTTTAAGTATAAATCTGTTGTCTGTCTATGTAATATGCATATACTTTAAATGTACATATATCTGACTCGTTTTCATTACTCATTTCTGTGCAATATAATATAATAATTCACTCAGTTATTACCCACGTGTGCAATTATCTAGCAATCTACAAAAATAAGGATTTGCACGAATTCGCTTTGTCAAAATTAATAATCCATTTCATACAAAAATAAATAAGTACTGAAGCATTTTATACCTTAATACCGAAATCGAAAACATCGATATCTGCAAATCGATAAATTTATTACGTATGTGTATATACATAAATCGATAAACCAATATCTTATTGCT
Organism: Drosophila basisetae; assembly: GCA_035041595.1. Taxonomy (NCBI): domain Eukaryota; kingdom Metazoa; phylum Arthropoda; class Insecta; order Diptera; family Drosophilidae; genus Drosophila; species Drosophila basisetae. The sequence goes on from JAWNLB010000070.1 coordinate 5,397,501, forward strand.
CGAGTCATCAAATTTAAAAGTTAGATTAATAACAGCACTAAGCATACAATTCAACATAATCGTATGCATATTGATAATAGTCTATTTCGTTGGTTGAAATCTCTTAAAACCATTGCAACTTTATATCCATCCAATTGTTTTAACATTTACTATACAGATATCATTATGAACGCGTTTCTGTACTATAGCTGTGTTGAATCAATTTCCCGACCTTATCGCTTTATTTGTAATTTGTAGTTAATTCTAGTTTCATGGCGCCATTCCTCATGTTCATTGTATATGAGTTGCTTTGCCATCTGACTCTTGATATGTATTTGCACACCTTTGCACAAAACGCTGATAACTTTAATGGAAACAATATTCTAAGGGGTAGAAAAAAAAAACCAATAACGCTATCAGTTCGAAAGGGTGGCGATAAGCACGTTCGCATTTGGCCCGCAAACCTTGACCAACTAAATTGGAGGCCACAACTGTTGAATCAGCTGTGCGATCAAGCGACGCTCCATCTACTATATAAGGCAAAAAATCAGGCCAGTGTTCAGTTCTCAGTTATAAAGGCTTTCGGACTTTCTGACCATACAACAACAACGACAACAGCAAACGCCAAATTGCTGGCGAACTTGGTCGATCATTTGGAAAGTCGACGAGGTAACCGCAACAGCCTCAATAAACGGGGCGTGGCTCTGGGCATGATTTCTGTAGATAATTGGAAAAACATTTTAGAAGCTCCTCGAACAGAGCTTGACCAATGGCTCCACGCTACAAGGTCCACACTCATCATCTGTAAACTGTAAACTGGAAATTCGTTTGGATTTGTGCTGGGTTGTTAAAAAAAATTACTATACCCTTGCAGCGAATTTTCTTTTAAATATTTAAACAAGGTATATAGATTCTGTTATTGAGTTAAGTCATCCGCATTCTATATCATTATTTGTGTCACAATTTGAAAATATAATCTAATGAAATTTGTGATTTATCCGGTCGTATATTGAGCGTTTTTATAGCTGAACTGACCAGTTACAAGATTTTATGTTTTCAAGGGTATTCACTCTTTGGCAACACTATATGTACATATAACTGTTCTTTCAAGTTGTTATTGTTGTTGCGGTTACTGGTTGCGCATGAATCAGTTTTTGTTTTGTTTTGCTGTATGCTTTGTGCGTTTGCTTTTGAAAGGTAACTAAACTATGTACACACAGCCATGTACAGTTAAAGGGCAAAGCAGAGGGAGCTCAAGATCGCCCAGAGAGTCGACAGGGGAGGGCGATGAAAGGGCGAGAGAATTGGAGCGACGATTCTGTCTTTGACTCTCTGCTGTTGCTGTCCGATTTTTATGACGTTTGCACTTAACCCTCAACCAAAATACACAGTTGGCACAGTTATTACTTTGGTGAGCTTTTGCATTACAGCGGAAGTTTGCCAGTTTGAGGGGGCGAGGGCAGCAGGATGTGCAGTCAAGCGAGAACTATCCAATTGTATGGAAAAACTTTACACAGAGAAAAAAGAGTAGACTCAAAATATAGTTCGACTAATTTCAACACAAATCATTTGAACTCAAGGCACGTTTTGTATTCACTTCGTAATTGATCAATTACTTAAAAAATAATAGATTTTAGTTTTTCAATTCCTAAAAATACTCTTCATTTCGCTCTGTGGACTTGCCGTATTGTGCCGTTTATTCAGACAGTTGTGCCCTTAATGGTAAGTTTTTGTTGTTGTTACCGCTTGAATGCATCGTCAGCGGATATTGGCAGTAGCAGCAGCATCAAATGCAACTCAAATTGCAGCCCCAACGCACCCAGTGGGGCCTCCAAATTACAGCAAAATGTGACTTATTGGCTGTGCACTCATCTAAGACACATTGCGTGACGTCACTAGTTGCAATAATTGGGGGGCAAAAAAAAAACTAGTTAAAAACCCGCGCAATTAAATTGAAATGAACTATTCAGCTGTCTCTTTAATTATAGCCGCTTGCCTAAGCTGCAATAAATCAAATAAATAAGCACTCGTTTTTTGCTGGGTATTCTTAGTGTAAATTCATTTGTAAACCTTGAAGCCATAAGAAGCTTACAAAGTCTTTATCATGTCATTCATTTTCTTCATTTTTTTACCATTAACTTGTGTCTATTTAAAGAGCTCGTCCATCCTTAACACATCGATATTTTCAAAATCTGTAAAGTCTGATTGATCTTGAAATGCTATTAAAGTTGATAATTTTGGAAAAAGTTAGCTGATATACCTTTCCATTCTTGCAGTCTTCAAGAAGCACTTTTACTTAATACATAAGCCAATTTACTGTGAACACAAATACAAATACATATTTTTTGTGTGGCTAAGCAAAAGTTTTATTTACAGTTGTTGAAATGAGGGGGTGGGTGGCTTGGGGTGCGGAGATAAATAGTCGTCACTGGTTCATGGCCAACTCGTGCGCCTAATGGTTGCAAACGTAAGCACATACAGTAATTACAACAGCAACAACCACAAACAGCAACAATAATCACATTGTGCAGTGCCGAAATGGAATCTGGCCAATGAATCAGTGAGCCAGCTCCAGAAATGGGCCAACACACGCCAACGCAACAAAAAAAAAAAAATCTGCACACGCGATCCCCCAAATACATCGAATATATTCATTCAATCGCATGTGAGTGGATGCGTGAGTGTGTGTTATTTTGTGTTTACTCGAATTTTGTGACTAGTGGGAGTTGCTGTGGTGCCACGCCCACGCATCTGGTTCAATGCCTTTTATGGTCAAGTAGCTGACAATTTTATAGCCACCACATCAAAAAAAAAAAAACTTGTCTTTAGGCACTAGAAAAACTGAACAATTATCAACGGTTCTTATAAAAGATAAAAAAAAAACTGAACTGTTTGCCAGTGGCAAGGCGAATTTAATTAAGCTACTTGAGACGTTGCACGTGCCACAAAAAAGTAGAGATTATGAAACTAAATGAAAAAAATACATACAAAATGTACTCAAATTTAAAAAAAAAACAGCTTAAAAAACTACTGTAAGTGGTATCAAGTTGCCAAAATGTATCTATAGAAATGATGCATAAATCCCTAGAGATTTGAAGTTAGGTAGGTTTGCAAATCTCTTAAATTTGATTTCAGAAAATTTTCAACAAGCAAGTTGAAATCTTATAAGCTCGACTTTTAGTAGAACATTTTTCAAGATTCAAGTAAATTGAATTGATGACATGATAAGTCAAGAAGTACTTTTCTGCTAAAGACAAAATCCACATTAAAAATTTGAAAAAAGGTTTCCAGAAAGTATATATAAAGAAAATGTATTGGAAATATATTTTTTTTATCTAACCGTAAAATGTGGTGCAACATGGCGAATGAGTAATAATATAAAACACAAAACAACTTTGAAATGAACAGCGGCAGTTGTTGCGTAAATGGTAAATGGCAAACGTACAGCAATTGTGTCAATCACTTGAACAAGAAGAAGAAGCACAAGTCGTCAACAGCAACGAACGAAAGTTCTAAAAAGCGATAGAGTGAGATATCAGTGGAGAGAGAGAGAGAGAGAGAGCAATGCAAATTATCGATAGCGATAACAAGCAAAAAGAAAAAGCTTGCTTACTTTTTAGCTTATGTAACTTTATCTGCGGCTAATTTCAGTCAAATGAAATCCTGGGATAAATTGGTAATTTCATGCGCAGGCAATTGAATAATTTTGTAGCAACGTCAATCAGTCAATCACTCCAACACGCACTGTAGCAACCGTGCATGTGCCAAGAAAGTTCACTGAACGCGGATCGAATATTTGACCCAAAAACGCAAAAAGTTGTTGGAAAATTAAATTTTGTGTGCGCTTCAGAGCGATGTCTATGTGATTGATACATATATTCTGTCAACTGTCTGACAGCAACTACAATAATAATAATAACAATAATGCGAGCGATAATAATAATCAAGCTGATTGCTTGTCAGCTGACAGCGGTCAACGCTAAATGAAATAATATTTATCGCATACAATTTACGCGCTCAAGCGAACTGAAAATAGAAGATATATTTATGCAGGTCAAAGCGTTTTGCAACTCAAGCACAATTGAAAGCAATATCAAAATGATATACTTGCCGTCAATTGAGTGAGTTTTAATGACTGCGGTCATATTCAACACAGGGTTGCATTTGCAATATTAAAACATGTTTTTAAAAGTTGCGAAAAATAAAATTGTGTTTATAGGAATTAGGTATGTCAAAGATCTAATTGCATCTCAATTGAAAATAATGATGATGTTTTTATACTTCGAGACATAATTATAGTACACTCTACAAGGGTAAATATAAATATTATGTATTTATTTAAATATTTATTTTATTTACAAATTATCTATGTTGCAGTATCTAGCATATTCTTATCAAACGCATTTTATTATTATCTATTTTTTTTATCTTTTGTTATCTAAGTGAGTTAGTATTTTTATAGAAATTTAGAATTATATTTTGATTAAGTAGCCTTTTATATTTATCAAAAGACGTAATAATGTAAAAATAATTGAAGTATTTTACTTATGAAACTATGGGAAACTTTAAAGAAATATCGATAATATTAATATTTATTTTGAAGATTAATTCGCTGTTGAAGTTGATGAAAACTTTATTAAATTATTCAATTTTGAGATGCAGGATATTTGCAAGTCTAGCACTTTTCTATAGATTGTGCGCATTCCTTTTATATTGTATGCTAGTTTAATGTTAACTGTGGCACTTCCTTGAAGTTTATGGCGTGTGTTGCATGTTGTATGCTGATGCATGCCACAACTGCATCAGGCATATCCAAAGCCGCCAACTAAACTGAAACTACACATACACACGCATATGTATGGTGTAGTCTGTCAGTCAGTCTGTCTGCCTGACGCCCCACATAGATGTACGGGGTATATATATCATTAGATATCTATTGTAAAGCATTTTGCTGGCCTCGTCGCGTTTTTCATTTCTCCTCTGGCGGCTGACTGACTGAATGACTGTCTGACTGGCGTGTGCTCACTCAATTAGCGCCCAGAGGACCGAAACCGAAAACACAAAACAGAAAAAACAGAAAACAGCAGCAGAAACTCTTTTCTGCCTGTTGTCAGTGGGCCGAGGATTGTGCAAATATTTGCCACAAACTAACTGCAAATAAAATTGTCTTACACACAAAAGTACAAACATTTTCTTCAACAGCAGCAACAACAACATTACCATTGTTGCAGCTCTTTACTTCTGCCATTACACAGATTTCAGGGGGGTGGGAAAATTGTTTAAAAATATGCCTCCTAGCATTGCCATCGGCGTTGCTCTCTGCAATGAAAATGCCAACAAATAAAGAAAAAATATGTATAAATAGAAATTAAATAAAAATACTTTTGGTTTTCATTTGAGTGCACTTTATATTGTTGTTGCTCGGGTTTTGGTTAAATTTACTTTCAATTCGCAAAGTACGAAAACTTATTATGGTTCATGGCAGTACGAATTAAATAGATTGATCACTTAATTCTACAATTTGTTTAAAATAAAAGCTGATCAAATATGTAATTTTAAACATGAAATGCACGAACTGATTAAATGCTCAACTTAATCTCTGAAACAAGTCCACAATAAACAAATTAAAATAACAACAAAAACAAGCCAGTTCCAGCTCATACTATGTGTAAAACTCACAAAAATTGATGCCATAATTATTTTGAATGACTTAAGAAAAAGTATTCCTAAAAACGACCAATGAAATTTAGATTATATTTCTTAATATATTAGATACTTATATCTTATCTCCTTTCAAAATTTGTCTTGACTATTTCACAATATAAACATATTACTCATGCGATCAGCTAATCAATGTCAAATCTATAAAAACCATTGACAGCAATAATTGTCCGATTAATGAGTAATAACAACAAGCGCCATTAACATTCGCATAGATATATTTATAAAATTTTACATTGATGCACTTATAGATACTTGTAATATTACTCATACGACCCGTTTGGCAGTGATGTTTGAGTTGTGAGCAAAACGCAGCTTTAAACGTCAATAACGAGCTGAACAACTGGCCAAATGCACATATATATATATATATATATATATATATATATATATATATATATACTATATATGTATCTGCAATTAAAGAACAATTATGATTTGCTTTGGCAAATATTTGCAGCATGTGCGCAACTCTTAAATGAGGTGATCAATGCAGCCAACGTTTCACTTTCATTACGCACATACAACACACACAGACGCACAATTTACGCACTTGGCCAAGTCATAAAAACCAGTCCGCAAATACCACATTCACCGTTGCACCAGTCGTAAAAGATTCTGCTACTTGTGTTGCTAATGCGTTTGAAAGTGAAATTTGCGTTTAAGGAATAACATTTGTTTGCCATTTATCTTGGTGACGACCAGTTTGTGTACCATCCGACGCATTTATGTAGTACTTCACTGAGGAAAACTACAAGCATCCAGACATATACATATATTCTCTGTCTGCGTTTATTTGTCAAACTCTGGCATATCACATAAACAGCAGTTGTTGCGCTTTGCGTGTCGCGATTTGGATTTTTGTTTGCTTTTTATACTCTTTTTTCAAGCAATCTGTATTGTGATTTTGTCACATTGAAAAAGACTTCTACAAACTAGTAAAGTAAAGAGGAATAAATTAATAACATCAGTGCCATATATGTTGTTCCCAAAGGCTCGGAATAAATATAATAAAATTTGTTTCTGAAATTCTGAACAAGTCCGAAATGCTAAATCTATGAACAAAATTTATATTTCAAGAAAGTATTTTGATTGCCAAGATTGTTTCGGAAACGATCCAGGACGATTGGTCCCATTTTACCATGCCGATTTTATCTTTTGGAGTAATGGATATATTTCCCTATCAATGGACTTTTTCTAATCTCTTATCAAATTGAACTAAGAACCGAAGCTTTAATTTATGTACTGGGATGATTATTATTTTAAATACAGAAATGCTTGTAATGTAAATATTGATCTAATTTTTTTTATTATGTTCCTTATAAGCATTTTCTCATAACCATGTAATTCTGTTGTTTGTTATGAGAAGGTGGGGTATACTTATTCGAAACCCGTCATAAATGCTATTTGGTTTTATTTTTGTTCCCTTTTTGCCCATTGCAATACTCGATAAATAATGTTTTGCTTTGGGTTTTTGCTATCGATGCCACAAGGCAGGCGTCGAATCCACACGCGTTGCGACGTGGAGAGGCTGTTTGCCTTGCGGCATTTTCCATTGAAAACCGACAATACCAATTTGGTCGCTCGCTTTCCGGTCTATACATATATGTGTGAGTGTGTGTTTTGTCGCCTTCAGCCTTATTTGTAGTGTATATGTGCTTTGTTATGTTTCTCTGAACGGGCAGCTACTCGCTTTGATGTGTGTCTCATTAAAGCGCACATTTTTCAAATACAACGTGACATTTTTCAAGGTTGCTTTTTTAGTCGTTGCATCCAACAACAGCAACAATAACAACATTCATCAAGATTGCTGACCAACACCAAAAGATTTGTCATGCGGGCAGGCGCATTATTAAATACTTTCACCTGCACACTAAGTGCATATGCAGATATGTACATATATTTTGTATATATGTATATACAAATATATATACATATATATATAATATATATAAGGCATGGATTCATGGCCAACTCGCCCCAAAGTTGCCAAGAGCCAATGCACTAAAAATAGGCGCATTGCCTTTAGCAGGAGACAAGCATTTTAATAGTCGCTTTTCACGCACGGTCATTGAGCCGTCGGGTAGTCCACCCTCCTCCCCTCGCTCTCTTCATCACGCTCTTTACACCCGCCTGAAGAAGACATGAAGACATCAAAGCAACAGTAACCTCAGCAGGGCTGTCTCTCCGTGAACATTTCAACGTTAACACCTCGAGAGGCCTTGTCGCCTTTTTGGGGTCGGTCAAGTAAATCATCAGTCGATTCGACGACTTTCTCAAAACTCTATCAATTACACAGAAAGAAAAGTCAATTAAGAAAAATCGGCTTAAGTCGTTTTGTTAATGGATTTTTGCAATTTTTTTTAAATTGGTTTCCATATTTAGAATAAGCTGATGAAGAAAATCTGCCCAAGTTTAAAATTGTGTGGAAAATCGTATTTAAGAGTCTGTTAATCATATATTTAGCTAATTATTTATTCTTTTACACTTTTGCACAAATTTGAAAGAGGTTTCTTCTTGATGTCATTAAGTAATTAACTAGTGCTTTTTGCTTATTTTAAATTCTATTTAAGCAAACTTTATTTTTATTTTGTGTGGCTTGCAATTAGGGAGGGTTAAATTTTACATACCATAACTTCGTCAAAACTTTTCAGATATTTACGAGCAATGACATTGCGATTATGGTTGGAGCTTTAGAAGAAAAAAAATTAATTAAAATATTTAAATATCTCTGAGACACGTGAAGAGTCGGAACAAGAAAGATCTTGCAATTCTTGCGGCTGCAGTTTATTTAATTTTGTGGATAATGTAATGCATTTCCATTATATCGATAAAAATCGATTAACGATAACGGTAAAATCTAATATTTTCAATATTAATTTAGTTGGAATATGCTTTCGCATAACATTGAGCAATTGTGCATATTAAATTATTATCAGATCAAAAGTGTTTAAAGCTATCTTATGTTCATCAGCTAAATATTTGATTATTTGTTTTCAATTTAATTGGAATGCAATTTTGTGCCATCTGTATAATATGTATATTTTTGAACACATCTTTAAGATATAATTTTTGAACAATTTCTAACACAAGATTTTTGTTCGATCTAGACAATTTAAGAAACATTTCCCCATTTTTTTGATTTAAACATGCATTTCCATTTTTTTTCTTGGTATTTTTAAACAGCAGCGCACTTCTGCGTTTGATATGCAGGCATGTGTTTATTTTCGAGCATTTGTTGTTTTGTTTGTTTGACTTGACTTGCTTGTGTATCTTTGAGATACAAAAATTTGGTGTGTTGAAACTGCAATAAAATTTTGACTCTGGATGCTTTGGCTTTTTTGACATGGGAGGTGCAGGGCGTTGGCTACATTCATCCAACTACATATCTCTCCATGAACCCCACATTGAAAGTGCAATCAAGTCGAGGTAGTCTGCAGTTAGGTCTTTGTTTGTGGCTGGGGCTGGGACACAACGTCAATGACTGCTGCCAGCGCTAATTGCATTTATCGCTGCTTAGATGTTAATTATGACAGCGCAGAGTGCACATTGTATAATAAACGTTGCACACACAATCACCAACACACACACTGAGATACATGTGTAGCTAGTTGTAGATTCATAGATGACTCGGCTGATTAAGCAGGAGACGCCGCTCGCAGCGAGGTCAATGCTATTGTAGCGGCAATGATATAAGAGTTGATTAACAACCCTGCGCAGCCCACACGCTTTTGCAGTTGACTTTTGATTGTAATAAAATGTTTAACTTGGAACAAGACCCAAAAAAAATTAAAAAAATAAATGCTGTCAAGTAAGACCAAACTACTGATGGAGGCAGTCATTAGCTGTTTTTTTTTCCATGCTTGGCAGCTCTTATATCAAACTGTTCACAATTTATCTCTGAGAACAGAACCTCTATAAGCTATGATCTACTTGGTTTCAGGACAGAGTGGAATAAAGTTGCTGACTTCCTAGCCTGGAAGAGAGCTAGATCATCTCTTTGTGATTCCTGAGTGATTTTATGCATTTGGGCAAGTCTATGCCAATCATATTAAGCAACTTTCGCAGCCAGACAGAGAAAAAAATTGCTAGGCACCAGCATTTTGCAGCAAGCATCTACTTAGACTCGTTCATTACGGGGCTCTGAGACCCGAAAAAATCATGGCATTTGCGCATATAAATTGGCCGGACCAGGAATCAGGGCAAACACTAAAATTGTTTAAATAATATCTCACCAAGAGTTTTATTCTTACATGCTTTTATGGTTAAGTTGACTCACCAATCTCGGTGTTCTGTTTTTGCCTTTTTAACCTTTTCTGCTTATGTATTTTGCAACTGTCATAACATTTTTCAATTAATTTCATATCGCAAAAGTATTCCTCACGGTTTCTTCATCTTTACGTTTTGTTTTGCGTGCATCCAACTCATTCTATTTATTTCATATTTAATCTTTGACCCATTTAGTTTATAGTCTTTCCTAAGCTTATGCTTATGTAATTCAAAGTCATTAGCTCGAGGTCACAGTACACAGTATGAATGATTATTATAGTGTTATATTAAAAATGGACTATGAAAAATAAGTACTTAAGGTTATGAAATAAATCTAACTGAATGTGACTTTAAGGTTTTGAAATTACGCTGCGATTTAATATTGATTTTATGGCATAGTTATAAAGTAATCTATAATCTTAAAAGAGTTTCAAAACCCTTAAAGTAACTCTCGCACATACCAAATTTGAATTTGGCGGCGTTATATATATCGTAGGAAATTAAGCTCTGCACTTTGTGCATATTAATCGTCTTGGTTGTATTTTGTTTTGACTTCGTTCGTTCGTTTTGTGTATCATCTAAAATGGTGTCTAAGGTTACACTTGATGCAACATGCCCACGTCTAAGGCCTGAGGTTAAAAACCGAGGCCTCCACATAAAATGTGTGCCTCTTTAGCGCGATTCCATTGATACAAACATAAATGAACATATAAATATCTATCTTAACCGCATAAATATAATGGACAACATTTAACAATACGGCGGCTTGATGATGCTCTTATCTCAATTATTCGTGCTGGCTTAGGCACAGTTTGTACAAATTGGGTTCGTGTCTGTGTAGTTTCTTTTGTTTTTTCCATTTTATGACTACTAGTAGAAAATATGACTGGCTTGCAACTGGCGTTTGAGTAAGTATAAGCTAGCGTATAAACCTAGTAAAAGCTTGTAATATACATGCATTAGACATAGATGCATAGATATGAGGTGAAAAATGTTCATTAGATAAGCATTATATAGCAACTTGACTATACCTTATTCAGTGTTTATATGTACACTTAGTAATGAATATAGAATGTTATTGCCAACTACATGACAACTACAAAAATCATTGACCAGATACAACATTTTTAGTTTAACAATGTTTTTTATAATATCAATATCAAAGTTCGTAAGTAGGATATTATTATTAAAAAAGTTGAGTTTATAAAATTCTAGAACTAGATAGTGAGATAGTGAGAATTAAACTTCTTGAGAATTACTTTCAATGCAAATATGCTGGTAATGCGTATTTTGCACTTAATATCAAGAATATTGTTTCTTTTTCATGTAAATGCACTTTCGATATTCAAATCAGCATTAATTTATTCTAATCCAAAGAATATTTAAGAAATTATTTTCCAAAACATTAGGAATTTAGAAAAGATTTTTTTAGAGTGTACATGCGCATAAAATAGCACCCTATAAGATTTCAATTTAGATTGTTGGCACCTTTTCGCCAATAAATAAATAAATAAATGTCAAGCTCTACACCCATTATTATATCATCATCCGACCGCATCAATTTATTTACCTACAAATTTGCATACCATTCAAATTTATTATACATGTGTTAAGTTATTTCCCTTTCCCATATTTTTCGTAAAGAAACAAATTCTTTTGCATAAATATTCAACTTCAATAATAATGTTTGCTGCTGATTTTTTGCTTTCTTGGGTGTGGTTCAGGTCAGTACCCGTTTAATGCATATAATTCAATTTGTTGCTGTTATTTATTTATTAGGCCAAAAATAAGAAGACAACAAAAAGAGAATAGCAACAACGAGAATTATAGCTGCAAGCATTAACAATAACAACAACAACAAGTTACGAACATCAAGCTCAAAGAGCAAAGCAAACATGTTTTTTTTTTAGTAGAGGAAAAGTCGTTGGTGCAAGTGAAAGCGCCGCAGCTAACGCTGACGTCGCGACGAGGCCGCAGCCGCATCCAACGTCAACGTCGACCGTTAAAGTCCCGACCAACAATGGAAGTCAGTTTCAAGTTTTCCTTAAGGCATCCTCTGAACGCTGACGGCGGCTTGCAATCATATTTCACTCCCTCCTGCACTTGTCGTGTTTGCTGTTGTTGTTGTTATTATTGCAGTTGCTTTGTTGTTGGCTATAAAAATAACTGAACACTTGCCATTGCACACTTGGCCAACTTTGGCAACTTGACGCTAACTGTAAGCGGCAACAAACGAGTTGGTGCTGTTCATGTTGCTTGCCCAAAAACTGCTAAATACACATTCATCAAAATGTTTAAACATTTTCATACAAAATTAACGAAATAAATTTCTTCAAAATAGAAAATTAGTAACTTAATCGTGAATTCTTAGCATTTTTGACTACTTCATTTTCAATAATACTTTCTGATTCCAACATATTTCTTAAGAGTTGAATATTTAAAATTTTTATTTTGATTTTCTACATTTATACATAAATGTACCCCAAACAAAAAATATGTTGAGTTTTTCTTAGTGTACTCACTGACTCTTTTTGCATTGGGCTAACCATTTTATGCATTCATCGCCACTCGTTTTTCTACACAAAAGGGGTAAAACATTTAATTTCATTGACTCCGAACGGCAGCCAAAAAGTGCCAAAAATGGCAAAACAAAACCACAACAAATACAAAACGCGCTAGTTATTTCCATTGTTTTTATTATTGGCTATCGTTTGCTACAAGGATCCGCATGGTTTTGTCAATAGGCTTGCAGCATTTTTTGGAACGTATAACTATAAATTCGCTCAACGTATTTTGTGTGATACATATGGGTTTAGTAAGAGAAAGCCATTCATTTTTATACATATAACATATGGGTTTTACAAGAAAAAACCATTCACATTTTGGCTTAAGAAATCACCAAGTGTTTTATAAAGCAAATTTGTAAAGATATATAACTAGAAGTAAGACAGATGTGGACAAACATAAAACTTCGTCATATAAATATGCAAACTATTTTCCAGTCTCGTAGTTTTTGAACACCATGAAAAGCCTCAACTTCAGAAAAACATGAAAGTAATCTTGACCATTGCTTCCACTCGCTGTGTTTATTATTATTTATTAAAAAAATGACGACTCCACTGACTAATGAGTCCTTTATGAATAGACTGATTTCCCATGTTTGACTGATTTCAAATGTTTTCTACACCTAGAAACTATTGAGATTTGTTAAAAAAGGTAAATTGAAGTTGAAGTATATTTTTGATCATGATCATTCTGTCTTCCTCTCCGGACTATATAGACTGAATGTTCTCACATAATATTTATCATCTGTATTATGATCAAGATCGATAGAAATGAACACGAAACATTTCATTGTAAACTTTATATTCTTAAGACATCAAAACCTATCAAAACATTATAAATGTAGTTAGAGAATTTAATAGTCGATCATCTAGAAACAAATGTTACTTATGTTACTTACGGTAGTTTTCATTGTCTGGCTGGCTGATGTTGGCCACGTGATTTTCCGCCTAGGCTCAGTTTTTAACTTGGCCGAGTTGCTGCATTATGCACCTTCTTGAACGTCAGTTGTTGTTGCTGTCAATGGTTGCTGTCTAGTCTTATAGCCTTATCCATCGCATTTCGTCTGATCGTCGTCTTAGCTGACTTTAATGACATTTTCGTGCCGGCAACGGCTTGTACAACAAATTTTGTTTAGCTTTTTGTGCTGCAATTGTTGTTATTTTTTTTTTTTTTTGTTGGCACTGCATGCACAGTGCGCTTTTATGCTCAATGCACAGCGTCTGTGAAATGTACAATACAAATAACTTGAGCAACAATAAAATCATTTGGTAATTACGCTTTATGGGAAGTTGTCGCAGGTGAAGATGCGTATTAAGTTATTTCTCCTGAAGTAAAATTCCAACTGCCATCATTCAAAGAAACCCGTATGGGGGTGAATGCCTTTTTCACACCAGCTAGTTTTACTAGTAACGAACTGAGTATTTGTACTATTACGTTTAAGATGGCGAGCTGAGGCATTTTGCGATTACCAATTATTACACAAAATATAGAAATAAAAAATCACCTCGATCAACAAACCCACACAAATGAAAAAACAATTATTTTATGCACACTCGAAGAATAAATGTTCTGAAATTAACTTGAAGCAATATACAGGTTATCATTGCGACATATATTTGTTTCTTTAATAAGTATGAATCAAAACAATTTTGCGCTTAAACATGTCCGGCTTATAAAGTTGGTTCATTTCGACAATTTCACAATATGATTTGTTTTTTTTTTGAGTGTACATAATTGTTGTACATAGTTTCTCGATAATCCGAGTTTTGGTAATCAACCCACGCGACTTGCATAAAGCTGAAATGACCGAAAGCGGAAAGGCCTTTAAAAATTGATTGCTTATTTTTGTGCCACATCTGATTTTGGTTAATTTGACATACATAAATCTCTAATTGGCCTTAACATTGAAATATGCCATATATTTGTTTGTTTTGCATACCATAATTAAACATTAACTAATTTATGTTTACATTTTCTCATTTCTTACAGTTAATGCTGCATGTACTTATGACAGATCTACAAGCTAACGCCTTCGACTGAGAGAGACTGAGTGAAGTAAGTAGAGCTCTGAGCATCGATTTATGGCCCACACACAACAGATATTCCATGTGCAAGACCATTTTGCAGCATTAGCCTGTAAATTTATGCAAATTGTTATTAAATTTTGCAAGTCAGCAACAACAACAACAATAATCAACTTTGTATGACCCGAATCCGATTTGTAAATGGAACAGAGCCGGTTGCGCCCTCAACAACTGCTCAGCGCTCATACACTGGGAGAACGAATAAAGTTTCTCAATAGAAAATACTACATTTATATCTATACCACATAGTTTTCATAGGCACAATTGTCTTGTTGTGAAATTTAGATGATGACAGTGTATGTAATCTGTTTGAAAGTGTATGTAATCGTCTGCTTGTTTAAGATAGCTTTTCTAGTGCTAGTGTTTCGTGCTCACTGTGGAAAATTCGCTCTAATATTAAATTTGATTTTCTTAAATTGCAAATACTGGATACGAAGTCAGTGCAATTTAATTTAAATACCTACATTTTTCTCTCTGTGCAAGCATGCTGTGCAGGCGGAGCATAAATTGTATTTAAATGTAGGTGCACATAATAATAGAGCGTATCCCTTAGCCGGAAATCGGAACGTGAAACTTTTGTGTAGAGTAACTTTCACAGCGTGACAGCATTCGGCTGCTGTGCAAATGATGTCAGCAATTTCGTGAGGACATTTAATACATGGAAATCCTATGATAGTCAGTCTCTGTGGAAAACAGGGATGCTCAGTGCGGAAAGGGTTGAGCAGCGTTTCTGATGTCATTTTGTGGCCAGTTATCAAAACAGTAAATAGATTTTGCACTTAATTCGATTTCTGTGTATGTCCTCAACGCACTGAAAATCAATTAAAAGGTCATTTAATATTGTATGTATATATATAATATACGGAATGTGAACGTGGCGTTTCACAAATACTCTTTTTCTTTTTATGCCCATTATTTTCTTATGAAATGTGTTGACCCTAAAATAGTAAATAAATATATATTTCTTACAAATTGGTGGTTAATTCAAGAAACTGTGAATATGAGTTTTAAGCCAATATGAGGAGAATTTCACTTTGGCCCATGTCCAACATTACCTTCCATATTTTCCGAAGTTTCAGACAACAGTTGTATAAAGTAATATATGAAATTTTCTTCCGCTTGGGACTTACATTTTTTAATAACTTCGTCTTAATGTTAAAAGCGGCATCTTTTTATTCCTCAGTCAGCACAGCATCTTGTTAGATTAAGTGATCGTTGCCATATCTACAAGGGTATTCAATCTTCATAAGATATCGCGAATTGCTAGTTTTATAGTCTGGCTGCCAAATGTTTGACTGCGGGCTTTTATGTGGCCACCGCATCATTTGCTGACCCAATTTTCCTCTTAGCATCTAATAATAGCGATTCTGCAAATGAAACGTTTTAAGCATATTGTTTTTGTTTTTTTTTTTTTTTACATATTTTTAAAGTTTCAATGTTGTCTAAAATTACAATTTAACAGCATGCTTTTGCATTTAAGTTTACTTTATTTTGACTATAAATTCGTCGTGCTAAAACTTTGCGTGCAAACTTTACAAAACGTTCAAATTGTATTCGAATTGTGCCTTTTGTTTTCGCATAAACAAATAAAAGCCATTTAAGGCAAATAACATTTTGATTTATTTTTCATAATCATATCCGATTTATTTGTAAATGTCTGTCGCCGTCAAATTAGATTTGTCAAGAAATTTATAATAATGCATAAAAATTTTGGCTCCCTACCAAAATAGGCGACGAGTTTCAACTAATCAAAATTTGTTTACATTACAATTTCTTTTCCCTCAATTTTTGCTTGTCAACTTGTGCATCACACAAATTATTTTGATCCATAGTGAAAAATATTGTCACCATGTATATACATATATGTAAATAAATATATATATAATATATATATATATACATGTCGCTATTCGTATAGAATACATACGTGTTTACTGATATACCCGCATAGCTACTGCGGCATTTCCGCATTGTGCCCCGAAACTGGTCAGTTTTTGTGTTTTGCTGCTTTTTTTTTGCTGTTGTTTTGCTTGTCATAAATCAATTTGTTGCACTTTCAACATTTTTGCGGCGAGTTTGCCGTCCAATTGGCGCAATTGGCTGCCAAAATTAGAAAACATTTGGCGCAAACAAATCTTGCAGCATGCGAACAAATCAATCAAGCATTTTCTGTGTTATGCCCTACAAGATTTGTATGTTTGCTTTACGAATTACCCGTCTCTCGGGGATTTTAAAATCGTTTCGCCACGAAGAATCTTTCGGATCCGGCGGAATTCAACAAGCAAATGCCATTTTGCGAGTTTTTGTATGTAAAAAAACAATTTGAATAAGCATTCTGATAATCAAGGGTATATATGTATATATATAATGTTAAATATGTAATATTGATTGATTTCACCACAATCTGAAGTTATGATAATCAATATTCTCTGTTCCAGTTAGCTAGGGTGATGGATAAATCTAAAGTAAAATCAATTGTTTTTTTTCAATTTCCCAATAACGAACCCAATATTCTCTGAGCCGCTTTGCAATAGCATTACACAATTTTTTCACTTTGAAACAAGTTAATCTTATCAATAGATATGTATTGATAGCATTTAATTAGTAATATGCCTTCTCATTTCAGATTCAGTTGCTACACACCCCTTTTCCCATGTGTTCCCATTTGGTTGAGCGACCTTAACAAAATTTTCACGTATTTCTCGCATATTTCTATCGCTGGATCCTACTTGCAAATGAAGCCAAAGAAATATATGTTAATTACGTGACTCACATGTCCAAATGAAGAGCCGATCTGCCATACACATATCTATATATACATTGGACAATGTTAGAAAGTGTCTGGAACTACGGTACTCTGTTCCTTCACTTCACTTTCTTATCGGTCTGGCC
Source organism: Drosophila basisetae (assembly GCA_035041595.1). Taxonomy (NCBI): domain Eukaryota; kingdom Metazoa; phylum Arthropoda; class Insecta; order Diptera; family Drosophilidae; genus Drosophila; species Drosophila basisetae. Next base: position 5,415,011 of record JAWNLB010000070.1, read on the forward strand.
CTGCCTGCCTGCCCGCTTGCCGTCTGTTCATAAATCACAATATCAGTTGGTTGTGCGTTTTTTGTGTGTTGATTATGGAAACATTTGTATTACGCGTTGTTTTTTTTGTCTCGTAGATACAATATCTATATACCTATAATTAGAGTTCACAATATTTTGTTTGCCTTCTACGCCATTATTTCACTTTGTGCTTTTGTTCACCTGCCCCTAGGAAGTAGAGTGTCTTTATTTTTGTATTAATATATGTATGCGCTCTTTCATTATTTAAAAATTGCATAAAAAATGATCGTATTCATCGGAGATGTTTCATTTATAATCAGACGGCTTTTGAAGGCGCAACTTTAACGACAACAAAAATATTGTGAAAAGTTTTGTGTGCAGGTGACAGAAAAACATTTGACAATTGTCAACAAAACAGACGTGAAAAAAAAAAAACAACATCGAATATTCGTACAGGTAATCGGGACAAACACAAACAGCAGCGAATTTTCGAGCACAACATATTTTTGTGTATTAATAATTATGAAATTTGTTGGCAATTGGCCAATTTGATTTCGCGTGGTATTGTATTAATCATTTGATTTGCTACACTCGGAGAATAACGATGTTTGAAAATTCAAGTGGAAGATAATTGGAATTAATAACGTTTTCTACTTCAAATTTTAATTGCTGAATATGCAAAAAAAAACCTTGCAATTAGAATTTATATCTCTGTTCATTCAAGTTCCCCCAATATGTAGATTTTAATACTTAAATTATTAAAAACAAAAATAGCCAAGCTTTTGCTGAGTGTACTCTCTAGAGAAATGGTTCGTGTAATTTATAAAACCTTGATCTTGTCCGGCAGCCATGTGCAACACTTCACATCTGCAAACCAGTCTATCTATCATAGGATTGTGTTTGTTGTGTGACGTCCGAAGCAGATAAAATACAACCCTCAAATGTTTTTTTTTTGGAATTTTGTGCAATAGATGAGTCATCCAAACAACAATGCAAATAACAAAACGAGCATCCCTTTTATTACTAAGTAGGATTTATTTGCCTTGGCGACTGTCAATGCCTCTTTCTTCCTGCCCCAACATACAAAACATTACGCCGGCTCGACTCTAAACAGATGTGCTCAAAATCGATAAGCATTTAACCTTGCAGTTGTGACTTTAATTTCCATTTTCGTCATGTTAGCCATGTTGAATTGTGTATGTTGGGCCAGCTCAATGAGCTCCCTAGTGACATAATATTCTCTGTTGCTGGCCGAATGTGTCACATGCCGCCTTTATTGGGGCAAGCTCAACAAACAGTTTGTGGCAAACCAGAGAGAGAGAGAGAGAGACAGAGAGAGAGAGAGAGCAAGCAAATAAAGAGGAACGGATCAGCAGTGAGGGGAGAAAAACAACAAGCGCGTCAGAACGTCGCCAAACCCCAAGCCTGCTGGTGGTTATATATTATATTGTATATAATATATATGTAGGGCTAAGAGGGTATCTTGAGTCTGACAAACACTTAATCACACTCTCAAGTCAGCCTTTTTCAACTTCGCCTCTCTTAAAGGTCAAACAATAAAAGTTAAAAGTTTAAGAAAGTGCACATAATAATGTAAGCATAATTAATGAATAGGTTTTTTTCACAATACACATTCTTATATGTTCTTTTAAAACTCATTTGGTGTGCTCTGAATATGAAATCAACAAGTTTTCACAGACCAAACATTAGTTGTGTTACTCAATAAAATTTTTGTTTTACATATTTACTTATTATATATATTTAATTCTTATAAAATAAAGGGATTTCCAATATCAAGTTACATACATTGTCAGATTTTATATCTTTAATAAATAGTTTATTCAAAGATTCTCAATTTGTATATCATTAATTAATTCATTTTCAACTAAAACATTTATTCTTTATATACAGTATGTGCTAAGTATCTTAGAAAACACGTCACAAAAGCGATTTATATTTACACTGTAACTGACCGCAATAAACTATAATGTCATATTAAAAAATATCAGCTACAGGGTATGCGGCAGTCTGGCCATTCACTTATTTTTGTTTTGCTTGTTTTTCCTTGACGAGCTCTGACTCAAGCTCGAGCATTGTGCGTGCATATTTTAGGGTTTTCGTGGCGCCAATCGAATTTCCGTATTTTTCACCCCAATGGGCAGCTTTAATAGACGATGAGACGACAGAAATTATAAATTATAAGGAAGACAGTTAGGCAAGGATATCTTGAACACAATTTGTCTGTGTAAGGGTTAAGCATATTATTGAAAAACAGATGAAAGACATTCCACTGTCAGCTGAGCGGAAATCGGAATGGAATATGAATTTGAATATACTCGTGTAGTCCCCTTTGTGTTCAGTTAAAAGGTTAAGTTTTTGGTGGAGAATGGAATTTCCTGTTTATCCTTAAGCCATCGTGCACTTGCCATTCATTTAACGCATTAATCATTTGGCTATTCTTTCGTACACAGTAAAAAATTAAATATACGATATTTTCGTGTTTTCTTCAGCGCACTACGCCATATATATACTACATATTGTGATTTACCTATGTATATTCAACTGATCGCAGAATTCGAACCAATTGAGAGAAAACGAAAGAATTCGTTTCACTCTCAAATTTCTTGTATCACTTGCTTTTGTTTTTCCTGTCAAACATTTCAGAAAGTCATTTGCTTTTATTGTTCAGTTTGTTATACACTTTAAAGCTAGCGACAAAAAAACAAATCATTTTATTTAAAATATATTTCGAGTATCAATTTTTTAACGGTTGCCCAGCGGAAAGCATAAATTTCTTGTAAACATTTAATTAGCTAACGTAAAAAAAAAATCCAAACTCTCACTCGCAATGCATCCATCGGACTTGGGTAAAAAAACTGGTGCGTTAGTAATTGAGGTGTTGCAAGTGTTAGGTCGCCCAGCCAGTCTGAAGGAGGTATCTCAACGCATTGCCAACATCTATAAGGTGGAAGGTGATCGCATTCGTCGCGTTGTTGAAGATGTGCTCGCAGCTGGTGTGCATCATGGATTCTTCAAATGTCGCAATTATCATTACTCAATCAATGCGACAACTATTGAAAACTTGCGCCAAGATATTGACCAGTATGTGAATGAAATGCTATCATTGGACTGGCAGGACGCTGATGGTTTGCCGCAACCATCTAAGCTAATGCTCAAATTGGAGCTATTGGATGATGGATCACAGGCTATGATGCCAATGCTGCTCCCGCGTCGTCCTATATCCGGGGAGCTCTTCGAGCCAACGCCGCCGGGAGATGCGGCTGTTGACACATACTAACATTTGTACTAACTCTCTTTGACATTGCCACAGATTTGATTTGTTGATTGTGCTTCGCCAGAGATATCTCTGTTTTTAACTGTAAAATTCGAGTAAAACCACAAACAAGTGCTCGCAGTGAACTTGCAGTGCAGTGCAATAAACTCACCAATGGCAGTCCCATATATACCCTAAGTAGTTAACAATGCGATTATTTTCCACCTCATTCACATTCACACAAAATGGGGCAATGAATGGTGTCCGTGTAACATGGCTAGGCAACCAGTTAGCTACCAGCTAGCACCAGTGGCCGTTCGCTTGCGGCAACTTGTCCTTTGTTTTCGTGAGTGTATACCCATTAACAAAGTTTGAAAATGGGCATGATGAAATATATATATTACAGAAAATACAACTACATAAGAAAATTAAAAATAAAAACTACGTTTTAAAATGATAATCAATTTTAGCCAAAAAAAAAAACAACGATAAAGGGAGTACAATCAATAAATGATCGATCATATATAACTTAACTTCGATTATAGTTCTCACAATTTATAAAATATTACCATTTAAATGTTGCTTATATGAACATATTTAAATGATCAGAGACTAAACATAGAATATGATTAGTAAACAATTTTCCATGGCTTGCAATGTGTGTTTTGTTGACAGCAGGGTATTCCCTAGGCTAGCAGTGTTTGTAGAGCACTTTTATTTTATAGCTTTGCATTTGTGCGCTGCCTGCTTTTGGGAATTTCAGCATTCTGTGGGATACCGCATTCCTTCCAAACAAAGGCCAAGTTAAGTTTTGTGCCCGTCCCGTGGTTTACTTTTCATTTTTATTTCAAACTTCCAACTTTGGTATGAAGTTCATTTTCATAAGCCACTGACTGTATATATACTCGTATATATATTTATTCATGTTTGTGTATGTGGATGTGTGTGTTGTCGGAACTCAGCTTGATGTTCCTTGGACCCATTGTCAGGTTGTTGCCTGTCTAGCAACGCCCACACTAAGGGTTCAAGTCTTTTTTAGATTTTCATTGGCTCATTTCCCTTTTGCGTTTAGCTTGTTGTCATCGTTGTCAGCATCGTAGTTTTCCCTTTACTCCTTTGTTGTGGCGATCCAATTCGATCCCATTCCATTTAATTCCAATCCACAATGCACAATGCACACACAAAAGCTTATATGCATGAGTAATCGTCACTTTATGCGCTTATTTAATTTGTGATTTATATTCGCTTTTAATTTAATTAATTGACGTTCATATCTTGCTCAGCCCAGATTGTTGTCTCTCATTTTATGAGGAAGCAACTTTCTGTTTTTGTTGTCAACAACAATAGCTGCGACAAAGAAATCTCCCCAATGCTTACAGCTTTGAGAGTGGTCAGGAAAGAGTAAATTGCCTCCTTGTTCTAGTTTAGAGCATGACTGGAAAATTAGTTCCAAAAGTTGTGTGCTTTTTTAAACTTATTCCAGCAAAAGAGACTTGACAGATATCAGTTTTGAACGCGTGATGTTGTTTCCTTGTATTAAAAGTCGGATATGGCATAACAAAGAAAAGATTGAAGCAAAATCACTCTCACTCTCTGTTCAATTTCAAGATCATGAACTCGTGCGAACTTGGGTCGTTGACTTGAGAAGACGGCTGTAAACATAATTTATTTTCTTTTGCAACGGAACTTGTTAGGAATTCAAATTGGATGCGATAAATAAATAATTAAAAGAAATTACTATATTAGATTATACATCAAGCATTCCAATTAGCCGAATGCAAATGTAGCATGTCACCTGAAAGTGTGCTTAAAAATAACAATCAATTTCATGTTCTGATAAATTCGAAATAAATACTCTGCTTTTCTCTGAATGTATACAAATGTACATATATAAGAAATAACTATATAGGCTTATATATGGTAATCAGGCTAAATATATTCGAAATGCCAATTGGTAAAAACATCTATTCTTATACTACCCCTTCTCTATCTCTTTGCAGAATGAGCCGCCAACATCAGCGGCACCATCAGCAGCAGCTGCAGCAGCAACAACAGCAGCAGCAGCAGCAGCAGCAACAGCTGCTGACGGCCCAACAGCAACAACAGCAGGCGCTGCTAATGGCCGAACATGCCGCTGCCGCCGAAGCCGCTGAGCTCTTCAATCTGCTCTGTGTGGCGACAACGATGCGACAGATTTTGGCACTGCATCGAGCCATGTGCGAGGCGGTTGGTTTGCGTCCATCCCCGCTCAATGAGTTCTACCCTAAGCTCAAAGCCAAGGTGCGCTCGTGGAAGGCACAGGCGTTGTGGAAGAAGTTCGATGCACGTGCCGCCCATCGTGTGTATGGGAAGGGGAACGCTTGCACCGGCACCAGAGTCCTGGTGATTGGCGCCGGTCCTTGTGGATTGCGGACGGCAATTGAGGCTCAACTGCTCGGTGCCAAAGTAGTGGTGCTGGAGAAACGTGATCGGATTACGAGAAATAATGTGCTCCACTTGTGGCCATTTGTCATCACAGATCTGCGTAATTTGGGCGCGAAGAAGTTCTATGGCAAATTCTGTGCTGGTGCTATTGATCACATCTCGATCAGGCAGCTGCAATGTATGCTGCTGAAGGTCGCCCTCCTGCTAGGCGTTGAGATCCATGAGGGTGTTAGCTTTGATCATGCACTGGAGCCCAGTGAGGATCATAGTGGTTGGCATGCTGCCGTTACTCCAGCGGATCATCCCGTGTCACACTATGAATTCGATGTCCTAATTGGCGCCGATGGCAAGCGAAATATGCTGGACTTTCGACGCAAGGAGTTTCGTGGCAAACTGGCCATTGCCATAACAGCAAATTTTATCAATAAGAAAACCGAGGCGGAGGCCAAAGTGGAGGAGATTAGCGGTGTTGCCTTCATTTTCAATCAGGCCTTCTTCAAAGAGCTCTACAGTCGCACGGGCATTGATCTCGAGAATATTGTCTACTACAAGGATGAGACGCATTATTTTGTGATGACAGCCAAGAAGCATAGTCTGATCGATAAGGGTGTGATCATTGAGGATATGGCTGATCCCGCTGAGCTGCTCGCTGCCGCCAATGTGGACACACAGAAGCTGCATGATTATGCACGCGAAGCGGCAGAGTTCTCCACACAGTATCAAATGCCTAATTTGGAGTTTGCTGTCAATCATTATGGCAAACCGGATGTGGCCATGTTCGATTTTACCTCCATGTTTGCCGCCGAGATGTCCTGCCGCGTCCTGGTGCGCAAGGGTTGCCGTCTGATGCAGTGCCTTGTCGGCGACAGCCTGCTCGAACCGTTCTGGCCAACGGGTTCGGGTTGCGCTCGTGGTTTCCTCTCCAGCATGGATGCTGCCTATGCCATCAAGCTGTGGTCAAATCCGCAGAACAGCACACTTGGCGTATTGGCGCAGCGTGAGAGCATCTATCGCCTGCTAAATCAGACCACACCCGATACCCTGCAACGTGATATTAGCGCCTATACGGTGGATCCGGCCACACGTTATCCAAACCTTAATCGCGAATCGGTGAACAGTTGGCAGGTGAAGCACCTAATTGACACAGATGATCCATCGATTCTCGAGCAGACCTTTATGGATTCGCATGCGTTGAACCTATTACCCAATGTGCAGACACCGGGCAAACGCAAGCGACACAGCGGAGGTGAGTTGTGAAAGATAGAATTTCACATAGCAGCTTATATTGATCAATATGCTTTTATTTTACAGATTCTTTGCCGCAAGCCGCCTCATTGCTGCGCTGGATCAGCGTACAGCTTGCAACGCATCAGTTTGCCGCTGAAATCAAACAACCCTCGGATGTGTTCCGCAATGGTCGTGTCCTGTGTGCGCTCATCAGTCGGTAAGTGGTGCCACTTAAAAACTTAAAATAAAAAGTTTATCATAAGCTCATTCCTTATTCGGTATTTATTGACAGTTATCGACCTGATCTAATTGATTATGCTGCCACCAAGGACATGAGTCCTCTGGAGTGCAATGAGCTCGCATTTGCCGTGCTGGAGCGTGAATTGCACATTGATCGGATCATGACCGCCAAGCAATCGATGGATCTAAATGATGTCGAGTCGCGTGTATGGCTCAATTATATGGACCAAATCTGTGAACAATTTCGCGGCGAGATACCGCACATCAAGCATCCCAAGATGGACTTTAGTGATCTGCGTCAAAAGTATCGCATCAATCATACACACGCACCGCCGGATTTCTCCAAGCTGCTGCAGACCAAGCCCAAGGCCAAGTCGCCCATGCAGGATGCCGTCGATGTGCCCACAACGGTCCAACGACGCTCTGTCCTCGAGGAGGAGCGCGCCAAGCGTCAGCGTCGCCACGAGCAGCTGTTGAACAGCGGCGGCGGCAATCTGGCAGCTAATTCCGCAACAGGCGCTGCTGCCAGCGGTGCGACAAGCAGCAACAACGTGCAACAGGGTGTGTTGAAGATAACTATAACACAGCAAAAAGCAAAAAAGTCAAGTGCATCATGAAGTATGCGAAAGCTCTAAATTGTCCCACCGAAATATAAAATGAAATGTGTTAAGACATATTAAAAACCAGAAAGCATGTTGCATAAAATCTAGTCCGCATCTGTAAACAGATTTCATCATAATGTGGTTCCTTAATTTGCGTATTGACAGCAATTGGGTCTCTCGTAGCTTTACTTTGTCTTTTAGTCCGATTTATCTATTTGAGTACAGCTTGTCAAGCATGACATTTAAGTCGTTCCATTTGTTAAAGGGATCATGTAGTGGGCCGTCTGAATTCTTTAGATATCAGTAAGATATTAAATCCAATTTGAATTCTCTTATATCCTATATCTAGCAGAAGGAAACCTCTTGAAATGTTATTTTTCATAAAATTGGAACCGTTGTTAGAACTATTGAATCAAAGTTTTGTTTATCTTCAAAAAAGAAATTATTGAATTTATAAAACTAGGATTATAAAATCATTATAAAGTGTCATAATATTCAAAGGTACTTTCTGTCCGATTGTAGAGCTATAATATAGATCATTAAATTGGGTTCTTTTTTCACATATTTCGACTAAAAGCTGGATATCTCATTAAACCTCCTAACACGCTTCTATCTTATTAGCCTAACTCGTCGACTTTCTCTCTATTTCAGCTCAAAGTGATACGCCGCGTCGGTCGAAGAAACGCCGCCAGGCTGATAAAACCGCGAACATTGTGAGTAAATGTTTCGACTATATCATGGAATGGTTCACTCGCGCATTGAAATCAGCTTGAAAAATGATGGCGACAGTCAAAATTTGTTCTTGTATATATCTATATATATAGTTCTATAAGTTAGTGATCTCATTTTGTTATGTGTAGGAGAAGATGCCATCACTTTTCAACTGTGCCAACAACTACTCTTCTCTTTCTTTCTTTCATACATTCATTAAATATTAATTGTAATTTCTTGTTGATCGCTTGTCATACGAAAAAAAACAACGAAATTCCATAAAAAAAAAGGTTAAACTCATACTGAAAACAGCTTTCTTTCATGAAATCAGTAACGTCATAAGCGCATACGAATCCATCAACGAGGTCAGTTCGCTCAGTGTCCAAAGTCCGTGCTAAAAAAAAAAAAAAACCAATTACCATATGTAAATGTAACTTCCGTCATATATCTTTCTACTAAACCCAGATCCTAACCAGATCCTAAAACCTAGTCGTTAGTCATGTAATTCATTTAGATTAGTCAACGTTTTATGTCTCATTCAAAAACACACACGCATACTATATTTACATACTCCTCCACCCGCAAACAAAAACACACATGAATCTTGTGTCCTGTGTACAAATCTTGACTCTCCACTCTGCTGCTGTGCAGGAGGAGCGCCAGCAGCGTTTGCAAGAGATCGAGGAGAATCGTTTGGATAGGATGAGCCGTCGACGCCAACAGCGTTTCCATCAGACGCAGAATTTCTACAAAAGTCTGCAGCTTCTGCAGGCGGGCAAATTGCTAAGAGAGGGTGGCGATGGGGTTACTGAGGGCGTGGCCGAGGACGGCACACCTTTTGAGGACTATTCGATATTTCTATATCGCCAACAGGCGCCCGTCTTCAACGATCGTGTCAAGGAGCTCGAGCGCAAGCTTCTCTTTCCCGTAAGCAATGCTGGATGCGAGTCCTTCGATTGCCTGCCTGCCTGCCCTGTTTTCTCAATGTTGGCTGCACGCTGCTCTCTGCTCTCTGCTCTCCTCATGTTTTGTTGTCATGTCTGGTTCACTTTGGCCAGTCTTCGTTCCCTAACTAACTGATCTACTGCAGGATCCTTAAAAAAAATATTGCATTGGCTGACTAAAAAATAATAATAAAGCTGAAATGTTATTTATAGCATGTTATGCGAAGCCGTTATTCAAAACTTGTGTGTCCTTATACCTTAAAAAGTCAACTGATTTTGCGTTCAATAACTCCAAAACGGAAATTTTCTTATAGAAACTTTTGGTAAATGCTAAGCTCCAAAATATAATAAAAGCTATAAATTGATGTTGCCTTACTAAAATTAATTTAATTTTAATTAATTAATACATACCAGTGGTCGCTTGATAATTAGACCCTTGTTTTTAATAACTAAAAAGTTATAAACTCTGAAAGTAATAAGTTATTAAATGTATTGACTAGAATTCGTAGTAGAAAATACAAATTATATATATCTGAACGAGTTCGATAAAAATTCAGAATGCTCAGTGAAAATTAAGAATGTTATTATCAATGCATTGCAAGGAATTAGGAAATATCAATTAAAATTTCTGTACAATTCAAATGTCTAAAAGTTCTGATTTCCAAGCGACCATTATAAGTTCTGAAATTTTGGGTAGTTTCTTTTGCTGATGCTGCCAGATTTTAAAGCAACTGCTGCTACGTTTCGTTCATCTAACTAGACTGAAAATCTTTGTTATATATTTAATTGTTGTTAACTACTTTTTTTTTGTTGTTGTGTGTTTTGGTTTTATTATTTATGTTAATCCACCGACGACGATATATATTTAAATTTATACAAATTTTGATTTCTTCACCAATCCCGCCCTCAACTTTGAATCTTTTCAATGCCCGCCCCACAATTAATGAAATCTGACACATACACCAATCAAATCAAACACTTGACAACAATTGCGCTGCATCGCCGAAACCACAAAACACAACCCAAACCACCCCCCCAAACAGGATCGCGAACGTGGCGATATACCCTCAGCACTGCCGCGTGAGGCAGATCAGCAGTTCAGTGATCGCATCAAGAATATGGAGCAAAGGATGACGGGACGGCCCGGACAGGGTAGTGATAAGAAACCCAAAGATTTGATGCGTGCCATTGGCAAGATCGATTCGAACGATTGGAATGTGCGCGAGATCGAGAAGAAGATCGAGTTGTCCAAGAAGACGGAAATCCATGGGCCCAAGGGTCGCGAAAAGGTGCCCAAGTGGAGCAAGGAGCAGTTCCAAGCACGTCAGCACAAAATGTCCAAGCCACAGCGACAGGATTCACGTGAGGCGGAAAAGTTTAAGGAGATCGATACGACGCTTAAGAATCTGGATAAACAGCTCAAAGAGGGTCACAATCTGGATGTGGGTGAGAGAGGACGCAATAAGGTTGCCTCCATCGCCGGTCAGTTTGTCAAAAAGGATGAAACGAATTCAGATGAGAAGAACGCGAGCAGCAATGCAACCACCAACACCACAACCACAACCAACACTGTCATACCAAAATCTGTAAGTAGTTTTGGGTGTATTCCAAACACCAGATTATTTTTCATTTCCGTTTCTGGGTTTTTTTTTTCTTTCTTATATCCCTCTGTTTATCCTGTATATTTAGTTGCTTTACAGCTTATGTGTTAACTTAGCCCTTAGTATGCGTCCTTATTGGTCTAAGGTGCCCCGCGTTTTGTTATTGTTGTTGCTCTCTTGCTGTTGCTCTTTGTTGTTGTTAGCGTGCTTCTATATATATAGTATATATCTTAGGCCGTTCTCACATCCACAATCACAAGTCGCATCCACATGTGCATTTAACACTCATCCGTATTTTAAACGCACATACGCAAAACTGGACTGTTAACTATTTTTTATACTCTGATAATTAAAGTGGAATATCAATTCATAGCGACCTGGTTAATCGATACAACTTCCAAATACTTTTAGCTTTTACCAAGAAGTCACAATATCTGAAAGATTACTGATAACGTCATTTTATTATTCATTATAATTCTTCAAATCTTCAGGGAATCTTAGTAATAACCTTGCTGAAAGTCTCACAAAAACCCACTCCCGCAAGAAGGTTATTTATCGTATTTTTCGTCAGCTATTATTGCACTTTTATCAGAGTATTATGCAGTCGGTTACATCCGACTACTGCGTTCTTTTATATTACAAGCACAAACCCAATAGTAGCATATCTCTAATCGAGTTAATCAAATCACCCAAATAGAGCTCGAAGGTAGCGCTGGCTTTCAAGAAGCAGGCCGCCTCCGAGAAGTGCCGCTTCTGCAAGCAAACGGTATATCTGATGGAGAAGACGACGGTGGAGGGTCTGGTGCTGCATCGCAATTGCCTTAAGTGTCATCACTGCCACACGAATCTACGTCTCGGCGGTTATGCCTTCGATCGTGACGATCCACAGGGTCGCTTCTATTGCACCCAACACTTTCGGCTGCCTCCCAAGCCTATGCCGCAGCGCATCAATAAGAGGGTAAGCAAGGTTTAAATGGAATTGTCTTCTTTTCCACTTTTACTTACTTTTACTTGTTTTGCTCACGCCACAGAGATCCGCCGCAGCACAGCCTGCCACGCCTGCCTCACCTGCCACACCGCAAGCGGCGCCAATTCCAACCGCCGAGACCGCTGTTGAAGCCATGGACACCACGCCCACCCGGGATCAAGTGGATTTGTTGGAAACCTCGAGAGCTGCTGCCTCCGCCGACAACATGTCCGACGATGAGGCGAATGTCATTGATGAGAACGAGTGGTCTGGTCGAAATTTTCTGCCTGAATCGAACAATGACTCGCAGTCGGAGCTGTCCAGCTCGGACGAGTCGGACACGGAGTCCGATTCGGAGATATTTGAGGAGGCGGACGATTCGCCATTTGGTGCGCAAACCCTGCAGTTGGCATCCGATTGGATTGGCAAACAATATTGTGAGGATAGCGATGAATCCGATGATTTCTACGATTCCAGTGAGGGTATTGCCGGTGAGTTCGTTAGAAATTAATTATTTGAATATGTCAATTATATAAATAAATGCATATCAGATGATGGCAAGGACGACACGGAGGGCGAGGAATTTAAGAAGGCGCGTGAACTGCGACGCGAGGAAGTGCGTCTGCAGCCGTTGCCCGTTAATTTACCCACAGACACCGAAACGGAGGTGAGTCTCTTTAAATTGCAATCACTCAACTAATGGGAAACTAATGTTATTATCATTATTTTGTATTTAATTTTGTTGTATACTCTGATGGTATCATCTATACGTACAATCCACTTACAACTTTGTCCTTGTCATGGTGTTGGTTTCATTTTTAAATCCTTAATACAATTAGAAGCTCAATTTGAATGTTGAGAATAAAGAAAATGTGGAACGCAGCTCGCTTAAGTCGGCCAATTCTTTTGAGTCGGCCCACAGTCAGCCGACCACGCCCACCGCAACTCCCACGCGTGCTCAAATAGAGCAGCTGGAACGAAATGAACCACGAAAATTTAGCAGCGAAATCGAAGCAATTAGCGAAAAGTTATATCATCTGAATAATATGGTCAAAATGAATAAGGATCTGGAAGTGCTGGCAAAGGAAAATTTAGTCAAAAGCGACATATTACGCAAGCTAACGCTCAAAGAGAAATGGCTGGCCGAGAATGCAGCCATAGCTGCGGGAATGAAAGTGACACCCACACCCACAATCGCAGCACCCAGCAAATCCACGTTTGATGAGAAATACGAAAAGGTTGTGAGTCCGCCCCAATCGGTTGTCGCAGAGCCCAAACCCAAACCCGTCATTGATTTTAATCTTGATGAGCTGAAGCCACGCAAACCCAACTTTGAAGAGCGACCCAAGGAGTTGCTCATGAAGCCAGAGAGTCTTAAGAGAGCAACGCAACTGAGTCCCAAGCCGGAGCGCAAGAGCAGCGCCAATGTAAGCCGCTCCAGCAGCATCAAAAGCAATGCCAGCTCCAAGTCTAGCCCACGTCAACGCAAGTCGCATATGGAGAACCTGCTGGGCACCTTAAAAAAGCTACAACGTCAGCACAGCAGCGAACAGGACGAAGAGATGGATGTAGACGATGAGGTGGAATCACAAACCAATCCACAATTGAATAGTAAACTTAAGGAAATTGGAGCCAGCACCTTTGCTGGTACTATGGATCACATTAAATCGCAAATGGTAACTCCCACGGTGCACACAGCAAGCGTAGATCTCTCCAAATACTTTCCCAATCAAAAGCCGGAGAAAAGCAGCGCCGGCAATACAAATAAGAATCAGAAAACTCTAAAGGATGTCGATTTAGCCAAGTATTTTCCAAGCAGCCCGGCGCCACAACGACGCACCGTTGAAACTGTAGCGGATAGATTAAAGAGGTCACAAACAGAGGCGTCTGTACCGCAAGCAGAGAAAGTCGAAAATCCTAAGGATACAAAGGATACTCAGTCTAAGACGGAGCCCAAGTCCAAGCCGTTAGCGCCTAAAAGACAGTCCTCTCTTAACACTTTCAGTCTGCGTGAACATCAGCTAGACGGCGCCATGGACTTGAGCAAAAAGAAAGCACCCGTTAAGCTCGTTGTCCAAGCAAAACCAGCCGAAAAGAAGGTCACAACTACAACCGTAGCTAAGGCCACAACTACGCCAAAGGGGAAAATCAAAATCGTTAAGAAAATTGTGCCCAAGGGCACCAAAGCCAAAAAGGCAGCGGCGGCTGCAGCAGCAGCAGCGACTTCGAAAACCGGAACAAAACCGGAGGAGGAGCAGCTGCCACGTGACGAAGCTGAGCGTATATTCGATGAGATTCTAGCGGATGGTGGTGAGACACGTTCGCCCAGCTCTGAGTATCAAAAGCTTTTTAATGATGACAAATCTCCCAGTGATCTCTCGGATAAAATCGAACGCATTCTCGAGGAAACGGGTCTCGATCTGGAGTTGGGCTTACCCCGACGCCAGAGCAAGAAACTCCTGAAAACCAAATCGCTAGGTGAAGGTGACTTTGATCTAGAGCCAAAGCAGCGTTTGAACGGTGTGCAGAATATTTTGAAACGCTTTGAGTCGATGAGCTCGGTTCACTCGCAGAATAGCGATGAGCAGGGCGCCTTTAAGCTGCGTCGCATGGAATCCAGCACAAGCAATTTGAGCAGTCTGAATCGATCAAGGGAGTCCCTGGCCTCAGTCACTGACTCGATGAGCGATTTGGAGCGCACCATGGACTATTTGCGCAATGAGTGGCGCAGTGAAGCAACAAATTTTCTGCAAAAGAAACGCAATAAATTCTATGCAGAAAAAGAGGAACAACAAAAGCAGGTGCAGCAGGAGCAGGAGCGAAAACCTGAACCTGCTCGCGGTATTGAACTACCCGTGCAATATCACGACTCCAAGCTGGCCAAGTTCTTTGGTTTGGCACCGCGTAAATCACCCGAGAAGCGCAAGTCTCCCATTAAAAAGAAAAAGTCGCCAAAACCCACAAAAGCCAAAAACTCACTCGAGGAGCTGGCCAAAATTAGCAACGCACGGCAGGCAAAGCAAGCGCAGCAGAAGCAAATCAAAACCACTGTCAAAATCAAGAAGATAGAACCCAAAATCGAGTTAATGCCTCCGAAGCCGGCAACGCCTGTGCCAGATGACTTTGAGATTTTGGATTTAATTGAGAAGGCCACCGAGGCCAAGGAACTTGAGCGTTCCAAGACAAAGAGTCCACTCGTGGAGGAAATTCTTGATGAGATTCTCAATTTAGATGCAGCAACAGATGATACACCTGTACGTCCTGCTGTAGAAGATATTCGGAATCTGCCCAAAACGGGCTGCGATAAATCGCTTAATAATTCGCGACGTGGCTCGCAGTCCAGCCTGGTGCTCTCCCGACGACAATCGGATATTTCACTTACCGAAAAACTGAATCAGGAGGCGCTCCAAGCGTTGAGCAGCATCGAACTGGAACGCGATGTCGAGCATGTCGATGAGGTCTTTCAGAGCATGGTAGAGGCCATGGAGTGCCAGTCACAAGTGCAAGTCACTGATTTGGATGATGACATCGATGCCGATTCACTATGCACCACAATTAGCAAGAGTCCTAGTGCCCAACCCATAACTGTGGTTAAGCGCGGCAGCTCCGAGGACCACAGCATTGAGAAGCTCTTTGGAGAATTTTCCGATGAAATGCTGGTTAATGTAGATTTTGATTCCAATGATGATTTGGTGGGCATTAGCCCTAGGGTTGATCTAATGACTAACAGTTCTGCTGAACGTGATTTCCTGGGTAAGCTTGAGTCACTCGAGCGCGATGAGGTGTCTGAGAGCCAACGCGATGAAGCACCGGAGAGCCGGATGAATCAGCCCAATCGGTTTAAGCACACAGAAAACCAAGGTGTGGATAAAGTAGATGGTTCACACTTTCCCTCCAGGCCGCAGCGAAGACAAAAGAGCAGCTCATCATCGAGTGAGCCAAATATACCCGTTCCACCACAGCGACTAAAGAAAAAGCTGGCTAAATTGGATCCGGAGGATATGCCTCCCTCAGTGCAGGATTTGCTGCAACAACTGCACACAAAGAATGTTGAGGTGCGAACTCAATCCGCACTGGTAGCAGAAAATCCTAAATTTCCGAGAATTCAACCAGCGGAAGACGTGGTTGATCCTGTGAAGGAGGCGCCTAAGGATGGAAATGGTGTAAGTCAGCCAAAGCCCAGAGATGAAATTCCTGTGCCAGAAATACAAATCGACCAAGCAGAGCCGCCAAAGCCCGAAAGCCAAAATGGTTCAATCAAAAGCACAAACTCGTCGCACAGCAGTCTCAATGAGCCACGTAAGCCAATAACACCATCTAAATCTGATAACTCCCTGGATTGGAATATGGAGATGTTGCCCAATAGTCCAATGCCTCGTCGCAAACAGCCGTTAATCCCGCCCAGCAAAGAAAGTTCCCTGGAATGGGACATGGAAAAGTTGCCCAATAGTCCAATGCCGCTGCGCCGTCGCTTGCCTGCTGCTGTTGCTCCTGCAGCAGCTGCTGCTACTGATGTTTCACCCATCAGTTCCATACAGCTGCTCAATAATCTGCCCAGTGTGGAGGATAATGCGACGGCGGCGCAGGAGCGCATTATAAGGGAATTCGAGCGAGAACGCCGCCAGGCGCTGATCAAGCGCGATGAGAACTTTGAGGCAGCGGCTGCCGAGCAGCGACGACGTGACTCTCAGCAGAGCAGCAGCAACTCCAGCGGAGCGTCCATCGGTAAGCGTAGTCTGCCACCGCCAACGCCACCACAGACGGCAACCCAGCGAAGGGCCGCGACCCAGGCCAGCAACAATGGCAGCCGTCGGGAGTCCATTAAGCGCGATGGAACACCGCCCATGTTTAAGAAACTGGATCTGGGCGATGACAGCAACTCGACAGTGGATTCCACAGCGGACTCCACGCGTCGCAGCTCGTTTGCATTTATAGTTTTGCAGGACAACAAGCCGGTGATTGTGCCCATGCCCAAGAAATTGCAGCTGCCCAAGCTGGAGCCGCCTAAATATGTGCCGGAAGCTAGTGCGGCCGATGAGCCCGTTCCGGAGGTCTTCAAAGATCGCGCCTGGCCCAATCAGCACAGCATTGAAGTCGTTGAGATCGATGATGAGGAGCAAGCAGAGCAGGCGCTAAAGCAACAGCTGCCGGAATATGCACGCTCCGATTCTCCGCCTTCGGCTGCCTTCCAAAATCGCCAGTGGCCCGACGGAAGAACACGTTTTGAACAGCAACAGCGCAAAGATTCCCTCGAAGCGGACGATGTGCTTGGTCTCATGAGCACTAAGCGACGCAATCACAAGAGATTCATTAACAAGCCACGTTCGCAATCACCACAACCTTTTAAGCCCTTGTCGGCGAGTGCTCGCCAGAGCTCCAAATCATATAGTGATCTCAAAACTGGTGGCTCAATTTCTGCATCGCTGCAATCGCTTGGCTCGGCACGATCTAGCCAGGATACGACGGACACCCACTCAACAGCGACAACGGTGGCCAGCACTCGTCCCTTGAGCTATGTCAACTATGATGATCCGGTGGATGCCACCACAAAAGCGCTGCTCGATCGCAGCAAGCGACTGCACAATCGAAAGCGTGACTTTGTCAACGAGCGAGTCGTGGAAAGGAATCCCTATATGCGTGACGTAATACGCAGCAACCACGAGCCGGAGGAGGAGCTATCCGGCTATAGGCCACGCAACTACGCAAGTGGATTAACAACAGCCAATACGGCAACTAGTCGCTTTCCCAGCGCCAACACCAGCTCCATTCGAAATACTCGCAAATATGATTACCTCAGCAACAACAGTAGCAGCGATTATCTGAACAGGAGACCCTACTCGGCCAGCACAATGGCCACATCCAGTTATTTGCCTTATACAACAACCGCGTCAAGCAGCTCACATCTCAGCGATCTATTTAGGCGACGCAGTCCCGCCTCATCATCAAACATGTCCAGCTATGGACTGCCCGCCAGCAAAGAGTCGTGCGTTATCTCTTAGTTGTCCTTAGTCCTTAACTTTGATCACAAAAACTATTTCTCTATTTTACATTTAACCATCAACAACAACAACAACAACTACTACTACGCAACAACAACAAAAAACTGTAGGCGACGTCGCAACTATTTTCTATACTGAAGGTCATCAAACGAAATCCCGAAACCAACACCTGACCAATGAAACCCAAACAAAACAGTTTTATCCCTAAACAAAAAAAAACACCCTAGATTCTTTGGCTGATCCTAACATCGATCAGTTCAGCCCATTATCGAAACCGAAACCTAATGCTAATCCTGCCGCCTGCCAGTCTGCTCTTATGATGTGCCACGCCTACAAAAATTAGCCACCATTGAGTGGACATTGAGAAAGAGAATGAAAGAGAGAAAAAGAGAGAGAGAGAGAGTTGCACCTTTGTTAGCCACATGTCGTTCAAAAATAAATAAACAAATCAAGCGTCTGGGTACGATCTATGAAGGTAAATTCAATCAAAATTGTACACGAAATGTTGCGCTAACCCCCGAGCAGAAATCAAAAGTTTGTAGTCTCTAAACCATATAGAACAAATTGTTTGCTGTTTCGTGTGCCGTCCACTTCAACTCGCTATTGTGTGTGCCCTGCCCTCGAAAATAACCCAATGCAGTCTAAAATCTACCCAAACTCAATATCTAACCCAATGAAAAGCCTCCGTTGTGTGTTCGTTCGTTTTGTATTCTGGATCGTACCTAAAAGGCATGTGATGATGTTGGCGCTTCCGTTGCCATTGCCATTTGCAGCTTCTGATTAAAATAATAAAAAAAAAATAACTACAAAAATTTTCCAAAAGCTCTTGACTAATTAAGCATGTTTGATAATCCAAATCTGCTTAGGATCTTGCTGATCTCGAAAGCCGCCGCCTATTTTTTCGATGCTTTGTTTCAATGTTTTCTTTATTCGGTTTTTTGTAATGCTTCTATGTATTGATTTTGCTGAAAATTATACATATTATTAAATGTTTATCGCCCAATGGCTACAATTGCAGGTACAAACCGAATCTGAAAGCACATCGCCCGACGAAGTTGAACTAAACTCTGCCACAGAAATATCCACCGATTCGGAGTTCGATAATGATGAGATCATACGGCAGGCACCCAAAATCTTTATCGATGATACACATCTGCGCAAACCCACAAAAGTACAGGTAAGGACCACAAATGTTCAGAGAGAATATCATTATCATAATGAATGCCACATCCCTTACACTTACAGATCAAGTCCAGCATGATCACGGCCAGTGCCTCCGGACTGCATCAGAAGCAGCTGGCATCACGCGAAAAAGGTGGCAGCTATTTGCAAAAGTATCAGCCACAGCCACCTTTGCCACAGTTCAAGCCACTCGTCCAGGTGGATCCCACGCTGCTGATTGGCAGTCAACGTGCGCCGCTCCAGAACCCGCGACCTGGTGACTATCTGTTAAACAAAACTGCCAGCACCGAAGGCATTGCCTCCAAGAAGAGCCTGGAGCTTAAGAAACGCTACCTGCTTGGGGAACCAGCCAATGGCAATAAGATACAAAAATCGGGATCCACCTCAGTTTTAGATTCGCGCATTCGCAGCTTCCAGTCGAACATTTCCGAATGCCAGAAGCTCCTTAACCCCAGCAGCGATATTAGTGCAGGCATGCGTAGTTTCCTCGATCGCACCAAGCTCGGAGACAGTACCCAAAATGAACTAATGCGTTCCGCCACCAGCAATGTGATTAATGATCTTCGGGTGGAACTCAAGATACAGAAGGCACCATCAAGCAACTCCACGGACAATGAGAAGGAGAACGTGTTCGTCAACAGTAAAAACGAGCTGAACAAGGGCATGGAGTATACGGATGCTGTCAATGCAACGCTGCTGGACCAGCTCAATAAGAAGACATCACCAACAACGCCAACCAGCAATAAAACAATCGTCGAGGTTATTGATCTGATTACGCCGGAGAAACCAGTTCCATTTATTGATCTCACCGTGCTGGAGACACCAAAGATGAAAACGACAAGCGATGCTATCATCAATCCAGAGCTGAATGTGGCAGTGGTGTCTGCCCTGATGCCCGACAGCAATAAGATCAATGATCTTAAGCCAGATGTGTCCAAGGATGTCAAAGAGTGCATACCTGATATACTAGGTGATATCAAGGCAGCGAAGGAGGCTGCCGGTGCAGCTGATGAAGAGGAGCAGCAATCTTTGATCTGTCAATCCGACGAGGAGAAACGTGACTCGCCGGAGAAAGTTAACTATTTGGAGCAGGAGGATTCACTGCAAATTCAGGTGCCCAATATACCATGGACCAAGCCAAAGTCAGAGATTATATCTACCACAGGCAGCAGTGCGACCAGCTGCTCCAGTTCCGGCAGCTCCAGCATCGAGGACATTCAGCATTATATACTGGAGTCCACAACTAGTCCGGATACACAGACCGCAGGTGGTGGCAAGCACAATGTGCCACGTGTGGAAGTGCACGATAGCAGTGGCGCCCTAATGCAGGTGGACAGTCTGATGATTGTGAATGGCAAATATATTGGTGATCTGGAGGATGTCAAATTTCTGGATATGCCAGCGGGCGTCATAGTTCCGCCAGCCGTGGCAGCAATAAAAACCAGCGAACTGGACGACGATCACGATGCAGAAGTGGAGCCAGTGACAGCTACTCCAGAGCCGGCCGAATGCACAGTTATTGAAGCGGAACGCCAATTAGTATCAACACCTCCAGCACTGCCAGAGATGGGACCACCCAAGCTTAAATTTGATAGCAAAAACGAAAACAAAATTGAGACTTTGAAAAACTTGCCTTTGATCGTCGAAAGGCAGCCGGAGCACAGTCAGGTCGTCAAGCCCATTACGCTCAACTTAAGCAGCAGTGCGGCCAAAACTCCGGACACGCCTACAACGCCCACACAACATGATAGCGACAAGACGCCCACAGGTGATCTACATTCGCGGGGCTCCGATTCGGAAACAGAACACACAGGCACCGGCCAGGTGTTCACAGAAACAGAACTGTCCGATTGGACGGCCGATGATTGCATTTCGGAGAACTTTGTCGATATGGAATTTGTGCTCAACTCCAACAAGGGCACAATAAAGCGACGAAAGGATCATCGACGTCGCCACAACCAACAAACGGTGACATCCAAGCTGCCCAGCAGCACTGAGGTGCTCCACGAGCTGGCCAAACAGGCGCCCGTTGCCGTTATGGGTGGCATTCTGCATGCCATCGATATTGATGACATTGAGTTTATGGACACGGGATCCGAGGGTTCCTGCGCCGAAGCGTATTCAGCAACTAACACAGCCTTGCTTCACAATCGCGGCTATATGGAATACATTGAAAGTGTGCCCAAACAGACGACGGAACAGAAAACGGTAGCGGGTCAAACAAAAGTGCAACAGCTGCAGCCACTCTTGACCAAGCGTGATGAGAAACTGGGCATTGATTATATCGAGCAGGGTGCTTACATAATGCACGATGATGCCAAGACACCAGTAAATGAAGAGCCACGTCTTATGACGCAATCGTTGACAGACTCGAGCACATTGAATGAACTTGATGACGATAGTCTGGGCTGTATGGTCACCTCGCAAACGCAACCCACCACCACAGAGGAGAGCGAGGCTCTAACTGTAGTCACAAGTCCACTGGATACCTCATCGCCGAAGGTCCTGGATCAATTTGCCACATTGCTGGCATCTGGCAAAGCCGAGATTTCAACGCCCAGCAGCTCGGAGCAGCAGCCGAAGACAACTCAATCCACAGTGACCACCATTAGCAGCAACAGCAGTTCGACACCCGCACCAGCTGTGGCAGCCAAGGAGTCCGAAGAGGATATACAGATACAGTTTGAATATGTGCGTGCGCTCCAACAGCGCATCTCAGAGATTAGCACACAGCGACGCAAGAGTTCCAAGGGTGACGCGTCCAATCTGCAGCATCAGCCGCAGTCAACTGTGATAGAAGCAACAGCAGCAGTAGCAGCAGCAGCAGCAGCAGCAAAGGAGGAGGACCAAGAATCAGCTGTGACAATGCGTCCTCGGAGCAGCAGCTCATCGAGCAAAGTACCTGAGATACCCACTCTAAATAGCAAACTCGAGGAGATCAGCAAGGAGCGCACCAAGCAAAAAGATCTCATACACGATCTGGTCATGGATAAGCTTCAATCCAAAAAACAACTCAATGCCGAGAAGCGTCTACATCGCAGTCGCCAGAGGAGTCTCCTGACCAGTGGTTATGCTAGCGGCGCCAGTTTGAGTCCAACGCCAAAGCTTGCCGCCGCCAGCAGTTCGAGTGATGCCAACTGCAGCAGTCAGGCACATTATCATGTATCCACGGCGGTCGTCGAACAACAGCCGTCGAGTCCAATCATTGAAACCTTTAAGCCACCCAATCCTCTAAGGAAATCCGCCACTGCCAGTTATGTGTCACCATATCGCACTGCACAGCCAGCGGTTCGCAGTTCGGATCTTTACAAATCCCGACCCTTCAGTGAACATATAGATGCAGAGCAATTTAATCTGCTGGAGCGACACAAACTGAACAAAACGGCCTCATTTAGCTATAGCAAGGTGGATGAGTTTACCAAACCGATGGCGCCATTGCGTCCACATCGCAATTGGAATCCGACAAAGGTTGAAGTCAGCATCTCTGCTTCCACAGAGAATCTTCGCAGCGAGGCTCGTGCCAGGGCACGGCTCAAGTCCAATTCCGAACTGGGTCTCAGCCCAGAAGAGAAGATGCAGCTGCTGCGCAAGCGTCTGCAATACGATCAGAATAGCGCCATTAAGGCCAAGCAGCAGGAGGCAATCTCTGGTGATTTAACAGCGCGTGCTCGCAAAATGAGCGCCTCGAAAAGTGTCAACGATTTGGCCTACATGGTCAGCCATGCTCAACAACAACAGCAGCAGCAGCAGCAAATCAATCGATTGGACAGCGAAGCGAAAGCAGCGGACTTTACATCTGATCCCAATTTGGCAGCCGGTGCACACAATAAACCACTGAAATCGACAAAGTCAAGCAGGCGGCAAAAGGACCCGGAGCGTCGCAAAAGCCTCATCCAATCGCTGTCCAGCTTCTTTCACAAGGGCAACAGCTCCACGACAACGACTTCAACAACGTCCAGCAGCAGTCCCAAGGAACAGGGCGTCGCTGTAGCTGCCAGCCACTCTGAGCATGCAGAGCGTCCAGGCACAAGCAGCAGCGGCACGCCCACGATCTCCGATGCGGGAAGCGGTGGTGGAGGCGTCTTTAGTCGCTTCCGCATCTCACCCAAATCAAAGGAGAAGTCCAAGGTAAGCGTCTGTCTAATACCATATTTACAGCCGCCTAAGTGTGACCCGTAGTCCATTTCCACTACAAACTATTTTTGCTACTTTCACTGCAAAATGTACATTATACTCGTATCTTCAAAATCGAAGTAAAACATTTTATTGTCTTCTCTTAATCTGCTGTGCTTGTAATAAAATAGCTCCATTTTCTGCTGATAATCGAAACGCACAAAGAAAATTAGCTATTTTATTTGTAAACAATATAAATTTGTTGTTGCTGTAAGAAAGAAATGTACCTTTTGACACGTGTAAGAATATTTTGTACTAAAAATTGACTTTTATTTGTTGTCTGCAGTTGTTCAGTTCTATGTAATCCACTAAGTATTCGTACAACTCGTACATCTTAAAGAAAGCAAAACGTACTCACCCTTTAGGGCTTTATGCTTATTTAAGATATTGACTGATTTATTTGGTGTGCGGTAATAATATGTACATATGTATGTCCTTCATTTATAACCATAACTAACTTTTTCTAACATTTTGCAGTCTTGCTTTGATCTAAGGACTTTCGGTGGTGGTGTAAGAACATTTTACTTACCTATTCTACACTAGTTCATTATGCTTTTAAATATTTCATTTATTTTGGTTATTTGTACTTCAGCTAAATTTAAATGCTTGGCATGAGTTGTATCCCATTTTTATTTCAGCAACAAATTTTAAAACTTTCGAGAGCAGTAAATTGTTATATACATTAACTTCATTATTTAAGTGTTTAAGATCGGACTCAGAAGATTTTTAAATTGTTCAAATACGTCTGCCAGGTGTATCCATTCAGCGATTTAATTTCTCTTCACTTATTCATTTTATGTATTCAAAATTTGTAATTTATTTTCTGTACTTCTGTACTACTAATTTATGCTTTTATCAATATATTTTTCCTAGATGTGGGTGGAGCATCTCACCATGTTTCGCTTATGTGGAATTATAATTTATTTAAATTCATTTTTAATTTTCTAAGTACGCCTGCAAGAATTTTTATTTATTTTACTTTCATTTTCTTTTCACAATTTGCAGCTGAAAATATTTAAGTCCTAAATTTAAGATTGCCTGATACCCCCTAATTTGTATTACTTGCTTATGATACTTCTTTGTGTATATTCTTGTATTATTTATCGGGTTGTATAATCGGCTTTACACACAAGCTGTGAATTGCCGTATTCATATAGATTTTTGACATAGTATTACAATTTTTATTTTATGTTTTTGTTTTTATTAAGTTTTTGGTTAATTAAATCGATTTATTTATACGAGTATATTTATTCGGCAACTTGATATTTGTGTTTAAAAATATTTTCAATAGACTAGCATTAAGTTCATGTTGCATGAATTGGGATTTTTGTGAAAACTCGGTGTGGATCTTTTGGTTATGGTGAATACTCCAATTGAGCTTCCCAGGACATTTAAGCACGCTTAGTTGTTTATAACATTTTGCTTGATAACTGAAAGCTGAAAACTATTTCATTTTTGAATGTTTCTTTCTTGTTATTGCTGCCAACCAAACAAATAATAATAATAAATACAATTACAAATACACAAAATCTGACACACACACACACACTCGATATTTAATCAAATATATTTGAATAATGAAATTAGGACAAGGATATGATCACAAATAACGCAACAAGCACAATGACATCAACAACAGCAACAATATCACAAACAACAAAACACACCCAAAATTACCCAAACAACACAACGAACAACAGTCGCTACCGAAAGCAAACGAACACCGAATCGTTCTCATCGTCCAGCCCGCAGCTCTATATACATAAGCCCCATCATCTGGTTGGAACGAATGCCCAGGACGACCAGACTCCGCCACCCATACCGCCTTTGCCACTGAATTATCAAAGATCCGATGGTTTGTTGTTTATCATTTTATGTTTGTCACTTCCCTCAATCTTTTTGTTTTGCTGTTGAAATTGGTTAACTGGGACGTGTGCATATACTTATCTATCTGTATACATCACATATATGTGTAGATGAGAGCAACGCTAACGAGACACGAGAGCATAAGAAGCAACGTGCCATATCGAAGGCTTCACGACAGGCTGAGCTCAAGCGACTGCGAATCGCTCAAGAAATACAGCGTGAACAGGAGGAGATCGAGGTGCAGCTAAAGGAACTAGAGGCTCGAGGCGTTCTCATTGAGAAGGCTCTAAGGGGCGAGGCGCACAACTACGAAAAGTGAGCAAGAAAAGATCCGAAAAATAAATATCACAACATCTCTTAATGAAAAATTTTCTTAAAGCTTGGATGCGACGAAGGACAATGATGAAAAGCTATTAAAGGAACTTTTGGAAATTTGGCGCAATATCACAGCACTAAAGTGAGTATTAAATGAGTTGATGTGAATGCACCGTACAGATTATAATGATTTGAAAGTCTTCTTGGGAATCTTCAATCAAACCGGGTTTCAGTTGTTGTTTGCAAATGTTAAAAAACAATTGATTTATTTCACAGAAAACGTGATGAGGAACTGACCATAAGGCAACAGGAACTGCAATTGGAATATCGGCATGCACAACTTAAAGAGGAGCTTAATTTGCGTTTGTCTTGCAATAGTAAGTGACTCGTAATTAATGTAAGCTGACTTTATCTAGTAAATGTATTGCATTAATAGAACTGGACAAAAACTACGCCGATGTGGCTGCTGAGGGTGCAATACTCAATGAGATGCTGGAAATTGTGGCTAAGCGTGCGGCATTACGACCAACTGCCTCCCAAGTGGATTTAACTGCAGCGAGCGCTGCTTCAACATCAACAGAGGCAGGCATTACACTAGCCGGCCAATCGCACGAACAGGACGAATCGAATGCAAGTCTCCAAAATAGCAGAATACCATCTTCATTTCTTCGAATAATAATCGACTATCCTATACACTTTCAGATTTGAATAACAAACATGCCGTTGGGTTTATTGGCTCACGAGGTCTGGCAAGGATTTTTACGCCTAAATACTTAAGCAAAATGTACCAAAAAAAAAAAAAAATAATAATAATAATAATAATAATAATAATAATAATAAATGCAAAAAACTATAAGCAGCGGAACACAACAACAACAATAACGATAATATGAAACGCATGAGCTGTAAGATAAACGAGCAAGAAAATAATTTATTTTTACTTAGGTCGGATTGCTTTAGATATTTTTCAAGAAACGCGCAACATTATTGTATAAATAATAGAACCAAAAAATAAAAAATTTCCTAATTAATTTTAGTGTTCAGTTAGTTTGGATCACAATTTTTTAGTCTCTTAGTTTGTTGCAGCCGTAAAAACAATTTGATGTGAACCGTCTGATCTTTGTATGTTGTATTATGTTGTGTAATAAGTTAACTATGTATCGTGAATATTATGTGTAAGTGTGCAAATTGTTTCTTCCTTTGAGCAATTGTAAATGGTGTATTTGTTTATTTCTTAGATTACGTTTTCATTTATTTGTATGTGTACTTTTTATTTACATGAATAATGTACTATGTCAATCATCACCCATGCATGTAATTTGCTGCCCAACTGAAATCAAAGTGAACACAAAGATATATACACACAAATATTTTCTATATACATATGTATAAATCGAGCGTATATGACGAAAAGGGAAAGCAAAGCAAAAATTAATTGTATACTAATAAAACTGATTTAAATTATTATTTATATCATATTATCAACATATTTATCGAATTTATTATGTAATTTTCTGATTTATTTAAAAATTGAATAAAGATTTTATGAATTGTGAATACCGGATACAATTATTTATTTCAAAACCCAAATTAGCAACGACATCTAATAAACAAATAAAGAACGGTAGCAGTTGCAATTCTCATTGCCGTTCTAGGCTTTTATTATTTTTGTAAAATATGCTAAGCATTTTTCATGATTGGAAAATATACTACTGAAATAGCATTATTTGAATTAAATCGATAAGCTTGAGCCGTGTCGTGCTTTTTAAATAGAATCGATGAATCTCGTGAGTGATTGGCAATTCGATAAGTGTGCGAGCTGAGTTGCCACTTAAAATTCCATCCCTAATGCGAAGCAGAGAGCACAACAAACGAATTTGCTTTCCTTTTTTTGTCATTAATGCAACTTCACCGGTGTTATTAGTATTACAAACTGCAGTATAAGTCCCGAATTAAACAAAAATGCCTGAAGAAAAGAAAAGCAAGAATTCGGTAAACACCGAAGGGTCAACCACAATGGAAGCGAGCGAAACAAAAACGCAGAACAACAAACTAAAACCGGCTGCAACAGGGAACTTGGCGGATGTGGAAATGCAGGAGGAGGAACTGACGAGTCAGCCGGCGGCGTACAGCATGAGACCAGCGTTTGGTGAATCCTTTCCCTTGCCCATTGTGAAAAACATAATAAATAGTGTAATGACTGACAAACTAAAAGGTTTGTAAAAATCGAACAAATTCAAATCAAACAATCGTTGCTAAGCAACCACTTCTAGATAAAACATATGACAAGGATGTGGCAAAGAACTGGACGCGAGAGATTGCTGACGATGTGAATCAGCAAATAGCCTCGAATCCCAAAGTAAAGCGCTACAAGCACGTCGTGCAGGTAATGCTTGGCCAGGAGCTGGGTGCAGGATCCACCTATTTATCGCGCTGCTGTTGGGACTGCGACTGCGACACATCCGTCACCGAGGTGTTCAGCAATACGAGCCTGTTTTGCGTGTGCACAGTATTTGGAACATATCAGTACTGATCTAGCGGATACTGTGTGCATCTGATTAAGACTATATGGTTGAGCATTTTGTGAAATTCGAAAGTTAATACTATAAATAAATCACTCTCATGACAGGTATATAATTAACACACTCCAAAAGAGACTAGTTTAAAGTACAGCATACACATATGTACTGTTACCGCTCCTGGACAATGGAAAGATTCTCTTTACTAAATTAAATCACATTTCGAGCATAATTACTTGTCCTGTTATATATATATATATCTACGTGTACGTTTATATTCTAAATACCACCAATATTTATGTGTAACTTAGACAATCTCGTATCGAACTTCTCTAATAACAACTATAATTGTGAATTTAATACGACCATTGTTGGCCTTATACCTGGTTATATTTTATAAACAGGGAACAAAAATGTGTTACCAGTTATAGAATAGAGAAATCATGAAGAATACAATAAATCCGACAAAATTTTAGATTTTGTCTAATTAACCCTTTTGTTTTCAAAAGTATATATTTAGTAAACTTACCAAATTTGGATAAACTAGATTTTAAACTATACACCTAAGTCAGACCATCAATAATATTATTCAGTTATTGCATGGAACTCTTAATTCTATTGCCAAACAATTTGCGTCGATTTTCCTAAAACATCGACTTCCTCTGGAATATTCTCATAAAATAAAAGCAAAAAAATTAATACATTTTCCAAGTCTCAATCATTTGTGCGATGCTCGTTAACTCCATGTGAAAAACATTGTTTAGAAAAGAGTGAGCATCATTTATAAAACAAACTATTTTTTCGTTATATACATTTGACAATTATACAACATTTGAAGGTACATAGATGTTTAAGCAGTAACCCAGGAAGCGAACATTGCTCCCCAGCTTCACTTTCTGCTGCTGTCAATACGTGCTGACCTTCGTTTTGCACCAGTGCCTATGCCTCAACAGTGGATCCCTCATTGTATGCGCACGTTGAGTGGATTGAGTATACGGCCCGACATAACCGCCACGTCCAAGTCGCGATCAATGATGAAAAACAGAAACGGATGATTAACAGAGATCTGTATGGGCTTCGTTTGGGCACCCGAGTTGCCTGAACAAAAAAAAAAAAAAGAAGGAAATACATTATTGCACATTTGTCTGTTGCAGTTGCAGCTGGGCCCCAACACCTCGATAGAGATCTGTTTTAATGCTTCAATGCGTCGAGGTGTGCTGCAATGTTGCCACTAGCAACTAGCAACTGCATAGCTACTTCTTACGTTTAAGCTGATTGATGGGATGTGTACGAATGTTGACATCGATCGATTGCTCAATGTGCCGCACATAGACGCCTTTCTCATCAGTCATGGGTCGAAAGTCTGCGCGATTTGGCTCGAATATATCACAGCTGTAATGAGAGGGAAAACCAGAAAGTAAAAAGTCAGATAACCAAGTGAAAAGGAAGAGCAATCCGGTCTGCTTACATGCCCATCTGCAAAAGAAACGGGAGAATACTTTGAGTATACCAATAAAAACCAGAAAGAACATTTTTTGATATGATTATTCAGTTTGTTTTTGTTATAATATTGTTGACTATTTACGTGGGAGTTAGAGTAGCAAGATATTTAAATGAAATCATCGCTAATTCAAGAAATCAAAATTTTCAAATATTTTCCCAACTATCAGTCAATTAATATGGACTGGCTTATTTACACAGTATTGGTGAGGGATGGACAGATATATTTATGTTCATACTTAAATTTTTTATACTTAGAGTAAATATCTTCATTGAGAGCTTACATTTTGAAGATCGTTGGTGAGAAACATGGTGCCATGGAGCTTGAAATCGGGTATGATGGCCTGCACCCAACGTGGCTTTAACTGTTTGCGCATCAGTCGCAGCGTTGGTCCGAGTTTCAGCGAGGCTGCAGCTGCCACGATATCCATGTGATAATCGGGCAGCAGTATCATTAGATTATATTCCGGTGTGTCCAACTCCAACTCCAGCACACTCATCTTCAAGTGCTCAAAGTACTTGTAATACAAAACCGCATTGTATACCTTAAAGGTGGTGTGCACCACCTGCTGATTGCCCAGATAAAAAACGTGGCTGATTACATCCGTATTATAGTTGGTTTTGGTCTCCGCTCCATCGCTAATAAAATGCGGCTCAAAATCGTTGGTGATATGCGCAAAGGCAGCGGTGGATGGAATGGGTAGTGGGTGGGGTGGACCATGTGGTGCATGTGGATTAAATAGGGCCACAAAAAGATTCGCATCCAGTTCCTTATAGCCTAAAACGTGTCTCTTGTGGCGTGCTGTACTTGTGCTCGATTTGCGAGGATTTGCTGCAGTTGTATTAAAAACTTGTCGAGCACTGTTCGATGATTTCATCTTTCTTTGCAGTGGTGCTGCTACCTGGCGCTCCATCATTGGCATAATGGAAATACGAGCACTTGGCAGATAATTGGGCTTGGGCGTTATGGGGTTGGAGTGTTTGAGGGGCGCTTGGAGTTTACTGGTGGGTAATCTTGAAACGCGTGCCTTTTGAATCCTAAGAAACGGTTCTGCATCCTCTTCGGCCACAAAGGCAGAGACAAGCTCAGCTGCCTCATCTCCAGCTCCATCCTCGGCTGCCTCGCCAGACGTTGTTTCTGTTGCCTCAGTTGTTGTTGTCTCTGCTTCTATCGTCGTTGTTTCCTCGGTGGTTGTTGTTGTTGGTATTGTTGTTGCAACTTCAGTTGTTGTTGTGATTAACTCTGTTGTTGTTGTTGTTTCCTCGTCTTTTGGTGTAGTAGTATCCTGCGTCTCCTCAGCGGTCGCATTACTGGCCAAGGTGGTATTGGCCATTTGTGCATCTGTTGTAAGATTCGCTGGCGTTGATGATCTCATATCGATACTTAAATCGTAGCCATAGAACATCAGTACAGTTTCGAAGTCCTTGAGAACTGTCACATTGCTCCTACTCAAGCTTAGGCCCTTTAAGGGATTATCGGACCCGAAGAAATACGTCTGAAATTATAATAAGTATAAATCAAATATGCCTTGCATTAAGGAAATTTGTAGAATAATTTTAAGAAAACCCAAGTTGAAAATGTGAAAAGAATGTTTCTCGAATCAAATTTAGGTTTTTTCATTATTTGTATAAATTATTCGGTTAAATCGAGGACATATTTATTACGACTACATTTTAATGAAAATTTAATACAAAGTATATGTTATCTTAATACATTTAAAAAATGCGTTTTTTTATATTTTATAATAACAATTTTAGCAAATAGGTTTAAGTTTTTGTTTAAATATATTAAACAGGAGTGTGAGCAAATTAATTTATATTATTTTTCGAGTCTAAAAGCTTCCGTTCCCACTTCAAACTTATCCATAACCATTCTATTATTGATACTTATCCAAGCATATAGGTATTTACGGATATATATATATATATATATACATATACGAATTTTGAATTCTACACACATCTATCAATTATACATTCTATTTGTGTCCAAAATATTTGGCCAATCATTGCAGACTGTTTGGCTTTAAAACAAACAATAATAAGTGGGGTCAATCAACTCCAGATAGCAACAATTGATCATCGATAAATAGATCTGTCGGCATTGGCCTGGGGCACAATTACAAATGCTATCACTGTATCTGACCCAAAGCGCTTGGCGCTCAACATGGATGTGACTGGTTTTTTTTATCAGTAAAGTTAATCTCCGCAATACGGGAGTGGAGAGGGATGTGGATTACAGCGCCCGCCAATGTGCTTAACGATGCATATAAATTTTGGTTGTTTAGCTATTAACTACACACAGAAATACATTTTCCCAAAAATTAACGTAAAAAATAATGTTTTTTTATCAACAAAAAATGTTCTACTCCTTTTTTTTCAATTTTCTAGTGACTTCCTCCGACTTCTGTGAAGACTTTGACTAGCACATAATCAAGACTGATTGCAAGATACTTAGTCAACAATTATTCTCATTCCACTCGCTATTCATGTCTCAGTGTCTCTGTGGTTATGTCTTATGTCTTATGCAAATTTGTGTAAGCCCTATTGAGTCATTGACATTTGATTGTCTGGCAATTGGACATTGGGAGCCCCTAACGAATCAGTCACAGACAGATGGCAATTGTAAAGTTGAGAACTAAGCTGAACTTCGAGCACCTTTTGACTCTGTACATAGAAACCAGATAGATTGTTGTTATTGCTGCTGTTGCTGCTGTTGCACGCATCGCACTTACAAACTGAACCTGTGCCTGCCACACACATATATCTATATACATATATATGGATATCTATGCACCTGCTGCTGCTGCTGCGATGCCTCGTTGGTTTTCTGCATCACTGCATCCGACTTTGCAGCTATGTCTCTATCTCCTTATTGACAATCTCGAAAATATTTGAATTTCTTATATTTTCAGAACAACTTTTTGCCTTGAAACAACATGTTTCAAGAGGTTCATATAATTTTACAAAATTTACGAATGAAATTCCTTGAATGTTTAAGCACTTTTTTTTCTTTACTCCCTAATTTTCCAGCAAAACTTTTTTTTTTTAATTTGTTTTTCATTTCAAAATTCAAGTAAATTCACATGTACGTTTTCCTTTCTATAACGCCAATCATTTTTTTTTGAGTGTACCACGCAAAAAGAGTATTTTTAATCAGACTCACCCGCAATCGTCGATGTATGTCGCGATATCCAACGCGAATGACGTCACGATTGTTGGGCAATTGCAGCACATTCCTCAGCTCCGTTGCACTCCTTCCGGAAGATCCTTCGTAGAGAGCCACCAGCACGCTGACCAGCGCCGTTGGCGAGAATGCAAAATTATTGCGATTGAGTATGGAGTGATAGTGTAGCAACCGATGTGTTAGATCATTGGTCAGATCAACCATAACCTCGCCCGGGGTTAACTGCTTAGAGGCGACCACATGTGGCAGATGCTCCAATTCCAGTGGGGTCAGCGGTGCAGGTGGCAGTGGAGGATGTGGATATCCACTGGCGCGAAATTCCTCATGATCGATTTGTATGTAGTGGGCATTGCTTGGGCGGAATAACCCAATACCCAGACACATCCACAGCCAGGCTGAGGTCATTATTGTTGCGACCTTGTTCAACTTTAAATAAATGCACATTGATAGTCACGATAACTATTTTGTTTTTATCACTGACAAGCTTTAACTGAAGCATGAAATCCGTTTAGCAAAAAACTTGGCAAATTCGATTCGTGCTCATGAATTGCATTATTTTTAATATTTCTGCCGGCTAATTTTCAATCAATTAGACAAATTCAAGGTTCCGTAATTTTCCCAACTGTCACTGGAATCACTTTTCACACATTTTCGCATCCAATTTGAATCCAATTCCGATTCAGTTTAAAGTCCAACCGTTTCGCGCGATTGCTGCCAGCGCACTGAAAATGTGACACTCGCAGCAAATCGTTCAAATACGGCTAAAATATAACACCGATCGATGTGTTCGGCAGCTGCTGACGCTTTCGTGCGTGTCTTTCGGAAATATATACATATATAAAGCTGCAGATACTAGTCCATGACAATTGTTTTTGATTGCCGCCCTGAGCGAACAGATCACCTTAAGAGTGGATTCTTTACAATTGAAAGGTTGAATCAAAGCTGCCTAGAAGAAGTTTTGAGAGATTGATAAATAATGCTGGGGAAATCGTTGAATTGTCGGATTAGCTTGTAAGACATATGTTTAACTAGATTTTAATATTATAAATTCAAATTGTATCTATCTAGTTCCTATAACATCTGAGTTCGCCTTGCTTATGCAGCCAATCAACTGGTTTGTTGATTCTGATGATGAATATATTTACTTTACGGCATCGGAAATGCCTTCATCTATCCGTTACATACTTTTGCACAACTTCAGCACAGCCTTTTTATACATTTTCAATGGCACGTATAAATACGCAACTCGCCATTTTCTAATGTTCTCGAGTTGACACACGCTTATCGCGAAAAATGGTCAACGCATTTTGTTAATCAATTTGAAAAAGAAAAGCAAGTTCCTTAATGCAATGAAATTTTCCTTCAGCCTTTCCGTGGATATCCTGCCTATTGGCGTTTTGTAGAGTTTCCAAATTCTACTTCTCGATTTTTATGATATTAATGTTTAATGTAAGCGACTACAACTATTTGCAAATTCAAAGTTGAGTACTTTGATATACATGTATAAATAAACATATCCGTATTTATATCAAAATTGTTGTCGAAATCCAGACCAATTTATTTTATATATGAGAGCTTGGTCGTAGAAGACAAAGCCAAAGAGTAAGCCGTAGCTTAACTTAGTAGATAAATAATAGACGATATCGATATAATTCAACCATATTCGTAAGGGCTTATAAGTAAATGGTAAAGGATAAGTACATATTCAGCAAGGAGGTAAGGTTGAATAAACCAAGGAACTTGAATTTAATACAATTTTATGACTGATTAAACACGACTAAATATCAATTAAGTGTAACATGCTGTCATTTCTTATTTGTTTTTCTCTTATCGCAACTTTTAAGTGGATTACAGTAATCAATAAAAGTTTAGAAATTTGTAGAGCTTATGCGAAAGCAACCCCTCAACAGTTAACTAGTCGCCTTTAAAATGTCCTTAGGAAAGCATTTTGTTCATGCTTGCATATCATATTTGTTGGCATTGTGTGGAATCGTGGGATTCTACATTGACGCTCGTTCGGGAAAATTAATAAAATCGCGTTTCCTGCGTTATTATTGTCGATTTTACATGCTTCTCGTGTTGGTCACTATTCCATATCTAATATATATACATTGGATGATTTTTCCGATAAATATAACACAACATAAGCTTATGGATTTCATTTGCGTCACATATCCCGTAGCCACGTCACTTGCATCCGGAAGTTGTATCTTCTGTGTACAACGCTGGCAGCTCAGAATAATTCGACTGTATGAGAATCTGTGGAAAATTGATCAGTTTGGAATCACATATAACTACTGCAACACATCAGCAGAGTTCACAAGCTTACGTCGGATTTTATGGATCAGATTTTCATTACTATTCTCAAGAGTTATATTGCAGTGGATATATATATATATCTGTGAAGGAGAATTTGTTAAATTTGGTGGCAGCATTTTTCTCATAGGAACAGTAACCAATGCAATTTATATGCTACTGTTTTGCCTTATCTGGCTTATTTGCTACAACTTCATAAAACTGCAACTGGCTTTACAATACTTATTTCGTAATAAAATGCAAGGATTGCAGAAAATGCGAAAATTGCACGATATGTTTTATGAACTCATTCGTATGATGAACGCAATAAACACTATTTTCAAGTATCCACTGGCTTTTTATATTTTGCATCAAATTTACAATATGTTCGTAAAAGGATTTCTCACGGTTCAAGTGCTTTTTGGAAAGAATATTGGATTATTCGGCGGTTTCGCAATTTACTTCACGATAATCACGGGCCTTATTGATATATTGGATATTTGTATGCTCGGCAGTATCGCTGAAAGAGTTAGTAAACTTAATGAGAGTACACTAAACATTTTGCGATACCCTTACCCGAACGGGGCTCAACTGGAACGAAGTGTGAGTGTAACAGGATGAATAAGATTATATCACTCATTTGTATTCTCTTTCAGAATGAATGGTTTGCTATGCAGCTAAAATTGCAAGAAATGAATCTTCGTACGCTTGGCGGTCTAAAGATTAATCTTCAGTTTGTCTTGGTACTTCTAACTAACGTCATGCTTCATCTTTTGTATATGGTACAAAGTGACTACAAGCTTTTGAAAGTATAAAAACTGATGAAATACTTAACAAATTGATAATCAAATAAAATGAATTGTAGATTTAGTAAGATAAACTTGTTTTAAATAAATCAGAAATCTATATTTCAATTGGTTTGCTTTCCTGCTGAAATGGAACTTTTGCATCTTTAAGCTATTTACAAGTAATTTCCGTTTGTTCTTTCCAATTGAAACCAGCTTCATAACAAGTACATATCTATAATTTAAAATCGGAAATCGGGTTGAATGGTTGGTGTACGAGTATGTTCGATTTGCGAAGCACTTAACAAAATGACAATCAAACATTTCGAATTGTAAGTGTAACAAGATAAACTTGTTTTAAATGTATCATAAATCTTTATTTCAGAACTACTTATTTTCATTTTCTTACTTACAATTAATTACCGGTTGGTTTTTCTAATTACAACCAGCTTCACAACTAGTATCATTATTAATTTGAAACCAAACATTTTTCAAGAATCAAATGCTGGGCGCGCGAGATATCGATAGGTAATCGATAGTTTGCATCGCAGCGTTATGGCGACGCTAAATGTGTGACAGCCCTCAGAGAGAGTCGCACTTGATGTTCCCAACATATTCGATAAATGGCAACAATGCAACTCTGGACGTGCGGTAGCCCTGGAAAACCACGCCAGTCATTTTTGTTTTGATAAGGATAAAAAAGAGCGTGGCCTGAGAAAATTTGCACAAATCGCACAAAAAGCCCCACAAACAATTGCGAAAACAGTTGCAAAGTGTGTGGAATGTTGTGCCACAGAAAGTGTATACCATATTGAGCGCCACAGCGCATACGTGGATAGCGACGTGTGGCCGTTGAAGCAGCCGCGGCGGCCGAAAGGCGCAGACAACTAAAATAACAAACCGACGGGGTGCTCGTGTGTGTGCTGCAAATGGCAGGCGATTGTTTCAACACAATTGTATAACGTTGTAGAAGACAATAATAATAACAGTACACTAAATAAGTCGCAGCATATAATTTCTCTATCTCTCCTTCTCTCGAATACCAACAAAAGGCAAGGCAAGTAAATATAATGCATTTGAACCATGCGACGGCGGCGACCGCTGCGATGGCCAATTATCAGCACTATGCGCCCTCCCAGCTAGCCACGCATGGCGGCGGAGGGGGAAGCGGTTCAGGCATCGGTCCAAATGGCCTGCAACAGCCGACGACCATAACGAGCCTGCAACAAGGTCCTTTTGCATTGCATCAATTGACCGCCGTGCAGGCCATCCAGCATCCCACCCATCAAGCCATGTTGCATCCGCAACATCCGCTGGTGCATCTGCTCGACATCTCGACGACGACAACGAACAGTGGCGGCGGTAATCATACACCCATCTCGCCAATGAAGCAGGAAGTGCAGAGCGTCATCAGTGAGGATGAGTCTGTGGTGGATGATCCGCGCAAGAAGAAACAGTGTCACGTGTGCAAGAATAAGTTTCGGCAGTTGACGACGTTACGCAATCACATGAAAATCCATACGGACGAGCGTCCCTACAAGTGCAAGCACTGTGACAAGGCATTCCGCCAAATTTCGACGCTCACCAATCACGTGAAGATCCACACCGGCGAGAAGCCATTCACGTGCAACATTTGCGCCAAGGACTTCCGACAGCAGAGCACGCTCATCAATCACATCAAGACGCATAAGGGTAAGTGCGCGGGGGCAGGACAACAAATCGATACAGTGATCGCTCGCTAACTAGAATCGGCAAAACTTAATCTAAGCACTATTGAATATGTACTACTATCGAATACATTACGAATTTAGTCTATTCTAAAGTTATTCAATTACAATTTTTATGGAAATCAATAAACTTCAAATATAAATGTTTACATATAGAAACGAACCATAAAATTAAAACAAAATATGTTCTTACCACGTTTTACCTATTTTATATCTTTTGCTTTTAAGATCATTTGAATATGTAATCTCGAATATCCTATAAAATCATTCTAAAGACATCATTAAATTCAAAATATCATAAATTTCACTCTTCCATTTATTGTAGATCTTATGTTCCTCGACGCTTCTGAAAATATCAGGCTATAGAAATTATCAAACTTAATTTTACATTAATATCAATATCTTTTAAGTTTTGTTTTGAATTAAATCTTACAAAAAAAAAAGTAGAATCGATTTAGAGAAGAACCTAAAGTAGTCCTTCAATTAGCATTTAGGTATGATTATGATTTTTTAATGTTCTATTATATTCTGATATTATAGATTGAACTAGAAAAGCTTTAGCAATTCGCAAATTAGAATTTACTGTGGACGGGTAACGATTAACGAGCGATCGATGTATATATTTGTGACATATTATAAACTGATTTTAAACGAAACAACTCTTAACTCCACTATTTTAAATCCGATCCTACGTAGCGGCTGAGTCGAGCACGCCGACGTCTTTACTCAATTATCAGCCGCCGTCCTCATCCGGCAAGCATAGCCGTAAATCGCAGTCGAATCAGATGCACAATGCCTACCAGCAGCAGCATCAACAGCAGCAGCAGCGTGTACAAATCTCAAAGACTCTATACTCGGGCACGTACAGCTCGCCACAGGCGGAGGAGCTGGTGAAGCCGTATCAGTGCAGTGTGTGCAAGCGACGATTCCCACAGTTGAGTACGCTGCACAATCACGAGCGGACGCACATCGATCCCAAACCGTACAAGTGTGAGACATGCGACAAGTCCTTCAGCCAACTGGCTACATTGGCCAATCACAAAAAGATCCACACTGGCGATAAGCCGTATACGTGTTCCTACTGCCACATGCAGTTCCGTCAGCAGTCGACGCTCACCAATCACATGAAGACGCACACACATCTAGCCAGCAGCCAGCAGCAGCAGAACCCAACGACAGTCACAGCCACAGGTGAGCCGCTTGTGTGTTCGCCCTACAACTGAGCCGCTTTCTGTTATCACTGTGTGCATTGATCATTAACGCACTTCCCTAACGAAGCTTTTATTTAAATTTTGTACGCATGCCAACCAACCAATCAACAACCAACAACAACAACGATCAACAATCTATCTATGCAAAATCACCCCCCAAAAAAATGTTCAAAATGTTCAAAACACACAACAGTGGATCACTCAACCATGCCAGCGCCCCTTGCACCGGGCACACATCAGCTGACGAGCGGTCTACTACCGAATAACCTGCACAGCACAACGCCCAATATTCTCCAATTGGATCACCATCCGTTGCTCCACTTTCTCGATGGCAGCACAACGGTTAGCTCGGTCGTTGCATCCAATGTGGCAGCGGCGGCGGCAGCCGGTGTCAACACCAAAGTCGAACACTATCAGGCGGTGCAGAGCGGCCGGATGAGTGTGGGCAATATCAATATGCTCAAGGGTGACAATCCGGATCGGCCATTTGGCTGTAGTGTCTGTCGTCGTTTCTTCTCGCAGCAGAGCACCCTGGTTAATCACATTAAAACGCATACGGGCGAGAAGCCGTACAAGTGCAAGATCTGTGAGGTCAGTTTCCGGCAGGTGGCCACGCTCAATAATCACATGAAGATCCACACTGGTGAGAAGCCCTACAACTGTTCCTACTGTCCCAAACAGTTTCGCCAGAAGAGTACGCTACAGAATCATCTAAGGGTGCACACGTGCTAGGTGGTTCCGTATCAGCGTCAGTCCGCCAACCACCACGTCGCCTGCTCCCAGCCTGCCCGCTCCCTTCAAGCAGCCATTGAGGAATAGTGCAATATGCATTAGCACATACAGTTATACTAGATACAGAATTACAGTACGCATACATAACATAACATACTACATGCATATATACATATACATATATCTACATATATATATATATAATAAATATATATATATGTATATATATATGAATATATACTCGAAAACGTGTTATTTACCTGCTGTGCAGAGCGCAATTGTATGTAAAAACTATATAGTAGAGCTGATCCACAATGCATGTCCAACTGTAAAATTAAGTCTAGACGTACGCGTACATACACAACAACAAACAAAAGCAACCAGCAACAACAACAACAACACACACACAAACACACACACGTAATACAGGGTGTTTAAAACCTATACCTATACCTAAACATAAACTAAACTCTAATCTAAACCTACTTATTAGCTTCATAACTGTTGTCACCTATCTACCTTACCAAACTGTCCCCCCTCCCAAAACAGAAAACAAAAAAGGAAGAAAGCATCCTTATGGTTGCAGGATCGAGACTTTGACTCTCAGCTTCTCGTCGTGTTTAAGTGTTAAGAAGAAACGTAATATATATATACATATACATATATATATATATATATATATATTACAAAAATCTAGTTATTGCTACTATACTGTGTAATCCAATCCCAATCCCCACATCCCTATTCCCGCCACCCGCTAAGTGTAAGGCGAAATCAGAAAAACAAAAACGGAAAACTATTTAAATAAGTGTATTCTTAGCGCATATTTAGCAGCATCTTTTACTCACACATGACTAAAAAAGAAAATAAAAATAAAATAAAAAACCGGAACGATGAACAATATCGAGTCAGTCGCGTTAATAAATCCCATAAAACCGGATTGCTTATAGAAAAAAATAAAGAATCGTAGAGAACGGAGAGACAAAAGTCCCTATATTAAGTGAAAAATGTAAAACAGCTAAAAATGGAAAATGAAAAAAAAAGTCGAGAATGACCGTAAATGTTGTAGAAAATATATAGTATATATATAAATATACATATATATGTATAAACTATTTGTAAATGTAAGCGAAAGGCAAACAAACCACAATAAAACGAATAAATGCAAAAAACAAACTGAAAACCATAATAAATGCATAATGCATAATATGTGCAAAAGGCCTAAATGAATTACAGCCCCGTAAAGGGAATATAATGCGCACAATTCTGTGCTCAAATTCCAAGTGTCATATCTCGGGGCGAACAACCCCTAATTAGGCACAGTTAATAATTCAGACCACTCAATTAAAATCCCATCAAATGGCCGTAACTCACCCTCCGTTACAATTTTGCACAGAAGAAACAATTTTCATTGAAATGAATAGGGCGAAATGTGTTCAATTTTTATTTTGTAAGTTAAATATTGAAAAGGTTGATTTTTATTTCATGTTGTACAATTGGTGTTGGCTCTATAAGTGACGAGTGTGTGTGTTTTCTGTTTTCTTTTGTGTGTGTGTGTTTCTAAATTTATTTTAAGCACACTTTAGCATTTAAATTCTAAATGGATTTGTGAGTGCCTCTCTTTATGTTTTTAGCAGAAAGCCTCGTTTTTAATATATTTGTGTAAGAGTATAATTATGTAACTTACAGAGAAAAAAACAACGGGAATTGGTTACATTTTGCTTAAGATGTCAGCGACTTGGAATTGTTACGAAATTGTTGGTGCAACTATTAGTTAGATTCATATATATATATATATATACAAATCATAATGCTTTAGAAGACGCCTAAAGACCTAAAGAGACGTACCTGATGTGTGGCGCCAGATTTGCAAACGTTTGCACTTTTCGCCAGCCACATATTTATATATGTATATATATCTGACTTGGACTACAACATACATAGTACCTAACACTTAACTTAATCATAATTCGTGATTGACTCTAGACGCGGCGAAGGCATTTTGAGTGGTACAGAGAGAATGTACAAAATACAAATAACCAATAGGCAAATAGAGCTATAGAATATTGGGTGTGTATATAGATACATATATATACATATGTATATATATATATATGTATATGTGTATATATATATATATATATATATCAGCTAAATGTATATGCTCAAAAATTCTGCTTAATAATATACAAATAAAACCAAATAATTAAACTATTTAAACAGCCAGCGCAGTATGAGGCTGACGCCGAGTCCAATTAGCGCATAGATTATCGACTTGAACACCGTGGAGAGGGAGACGCCGCCTCCAAGCAGATCATATGACGACGTGTGCTGAGAGGGCGGCGCATATTGCATCCGTTCCAATCGGCGTGAGATGTCATTTAGCTGCTTCGTATGATTCTCCAGTGTGGCATTCAACTGCACCAAGGTCACGGCGATTCTACAAGCATTCAAAGATGATTATTCATTAATTAATTGATGTGGAGAAGAAAGAATGCATTAAACCAAATTGCATAAATAGTTGTTACTTACTGCCTGAAAGAACTGCTATTCGTGCCCCGCTTGACGGCGCCTTGGGGCGATTGACTGGAATCCGAGTTGGTGTCACGTGGTGCCAACACCAGAGATTTGTTCATAGCCTTGGGCGTCTTGTTGGACTCCTTGCCAACGGTTAGGCGTGTACGACTCCTAATGGATGGCTCGTGGCCGGCACGCAGGGGATGAATAATTTCGGCGCCATGAACAATGGGCACCGTTTTGTTCCGGGTCTCGGTGAGCACCTTGTAGTCGCACTCATATTGACGGACATCGTTGCGCGTATCCCAGGGCCGCAAATCGGCATACTTATAGATCCACTGGCCATAGCTATCCTGTTCGAACAGAGTGGGTATATGGACTTTGTCATTTTCCGCACGATCCTTGGCAGCCGCACGCTGGTTTTCCTCGAGTACGGTTTTCT
The DNA here is from genome assembly GCA_035041595.1 of Drosophila basisetae. NCBI lineage: Eukaryota > Metazoa > Arthropoda > Insecta > Diptera > Drosophilidae > Drosophila > Drosophila basisetae. The sequence continues at coordinate 5,457,451 of JAWNLB010000070.1, forward strand.
CAGCGGTGGCCGCAATTTGATCCTCGTTTGCAATGGCCTCAGAGACGAGGCGCCAGAGGCGTTCCGATTCCGTGGGCAACTGTTTCTCCATGGGCACCAGATAGCGTGTGAGACGCTTCGAGCGCATTTCAGCGTCCGCTTTGAAGAGCAACGTCTCCTCACCCGTTTTCATATCCTTGATGCGGCACTCCTTGTCCCAGTGCCCGCTGATGGTGGCCAGCGTCTCCTTGCCTAGCTTGATTTTGCCAACAACGACATTGGTGGCATCGGCGCCGCCGAGGAATGGCTTCAGCTTGAACTCGAGCTCCGTCTTGTAACCGGTGTTTTCGCACTCGATGTTGATCTTACCGCCGAGCTCCATGGACAGCGTGCCCATGAGTATACCCTTGCAATGGGCATAGGGTGTGCTCGCCGTATAACATTCGCCGCGAGGCAGTAGCGTCATCGTTGCCGCTCCCTCCAATACGGCCGATGTGCTATTGCCATAGAACTTCGATTTCGCCAAGATGGAGCAGGTGATGCTGAAGCCATCCTCGCGATTTGTCACATAAAATGCCGACACGGGCGGATGATGTGATACCTGCTCGGCAATATAAAAGGTGCGACTGCCGCCCGGATGCTCCCAATAGCAGCGAAACGTTTCGCCCAATATCGGATTATATGGCTTCTTGAGGCCCTTGGGTTTCTTATAGAACCCGGACAGATACCACTGCACAATCATCTTCATCCGAGTAAACGCATCATCCTCGTGCACAGCTCTGTCAAAGTAAAATTAGTAAAAAATAAAAAGCACAAACAAAATAAAATATCTAGTTATAGATAAAAGTACATTTTCGATCGATATAGATCACAAAATAAGATTGATTATATACAGTTAACTAAGAAATCGTTTAATTTCTTCAAGCTAACTTAGTAACATGATATAGTAATTAGAGATTGACATTGATAAGTAGCCAAACTGCTAGTATCATAAAATCATCACAGACATTATTCTCGACCGATTTATTCTTGGAGTTTTATATGTTGATTTAAAAAGACCGACATTGATAGGGTTTTCTTAAGAACACAACATATTAACATAAGAAAGTGAGTATTGGCCTATGTTTATAGACATCAGCACAACACCTACCTGGACAACAAATCTGCATGGTAGTACGAGTCAGAGAGCTTGTCGAGAAATGAACGTGGCTCCAATATGAAGGTTGGCAGGACTACCTTGCTCAGATCCATGCCGGGTCGCACCTGTTTCACAATACACCAGATGAGACTCTTATTCTCTTCGGCTAGTTCCTCCACCTGCTCCCCTTGCTGAGCACCCAAGAAACAATTACAACAGTTAGTTCAAGGACGATGCAGGTAAATCTATATATATATTTATATATATTTAATTGGTTCTTTACTTACCGCACCAAACTCCTCTTCCTGAAATGGCACATAGGTGGTCTCCTCGCATGGTGGCTGGTCAACAACATCATCTTCCTGTGCCGGCTCTGATTCCGAGTCGGACTCCAGACCAGACATTGCCGCATTGGCTGCCTCATTCTGGCTATCAGCGTCCAGATCTGTAACCAGTTCCAAAATGAAAAGCTCAACTACTTTGTTGCAACTGAAAATGCGCAAATTGTTGCTAATCGCCTTAACAATGCTCCATAGACTAATTAGTGTGCCTGCGATGTGTGGCAAGTGGTTGGATGAGTGGCAAATGGAGTTCTGTGTAGCTAGCCTCAAAACTTCACAATACAATTACATGAATTTTGAACAAACAACGCCGAGACTGCTTCTAAAACCAATTTTTCTCTCAACTGCTTAGCAATAACAACAACACTGTGAATATACTCGAGTGGCACTTGAGCGGTCGTGCCTGGGTCAGATTTGTTCTTCAATTTTTGTTTGGTGCACAATTTGACAAGAATTTCAAGCGAAAATCGTATTTCCAAATTTAAAGCTAGCATTATTCTACTGATGAAGCCATGAGCAAAAATGTATTCCTTGTGAACATCGATTTAGTTTTGACAAGATTTTTGGCTGTGAAAAGTCTTAATACAATTGTATCTACCTGCAACATTTCAAATTGGGAAAAAAAGGATGAACCGAAATTGTGCAAAAGTATGCAATAGGGTATAATATTTATATGGTTTATATATATACATTAAACATTCGAATCAACACCATCTGTTCGATCAGAGAGACAACAAAACTAGAGACTGGATTAGAATACAAGTTGTTGTTGATTTCCTCAATATCGATCCGGAATACCGATGTTTTCATGATATAACGAAATATGATTGCTAACTTAAAAAAGGAAGCGAATTACTGTCAAAAATACAGATATCTAGCATCAACTATATACACATATATATATATATATATATATATATACATGTGAAATTATAGGGGACCTTCACCCTGAACATTGATTTGGAAATGCGGACGCAGCAGGCAGTCGGGTGGTGCGCTCACTGGCCTGGAACCGGTTGGTGCTGGGATGCCAAGATTGCTGTTGACGAAGTCATCGTCGTCATTGTCGCTGGTACTGCTGCTTGGGCAGAAGGCACCCTCACCCAGTGATAGGGATTTGCTGACGGGACTCAGATGTCGCCGGCGCAAACGCTGATTGGGCTTAAAATCAATGCTCGAGGCATCGCTGCCGTGTCGCATCGGCTCCGAGCGTTGCCCGAATTTGGGGAATCTCTTGTTACAATCCCAGTTGCCCAACGCGCTGCTGTAGATCTGCTGCAGCAGCAACGGCGTTGTGGCACGCGAAGGCTGCTGGCTCGAGCAATCAGTTGGTGTCGGCGGCGCCAGCCACTGTTGCATCCACTTACCGTGATCGTTAAAGTGCTTCTCGTAGTCCGCCTCCGACCACTGCGCCTCATTGGAGACGGGCAGCGGTTCGCCGGTGTAGGCATTGGATGGCGTTGTGCTGCTATTGGAGCGCAATAGAAGCGCCGAGCAGCGCAGTGACAGCTCCAATGCATCCATCCAGCATTTGCCAGCCGCCTGGCTGGGCGCACGAAATATCAGATAAGCAGTGGGCAGCGGTTGCACAACAGCGCCTGCAAGGAGTAGCGGTAAGATTAGGCAAAGGACACAATCATTTGCCTGCTCTCAATTCAATTTACCAATGGTTTCCTTATCGGGTCCTCGAGGTGCCCAGATGGACTGCTCCAGCGGATGAAAGAGCTTAAAACAGAAGCCATCCTTCTTGCTGGGCCGCTCGATGACCTGACAGGAGGTCAGCATGACAGTGCCCACCCAATGGCTGCTTTTCGTCTTCTGGCTCTTGTAGATGAGCAGCAAGCCTGGCTTCAAAACGCACCACAGCTTCGTCCACGATTTGAGTGTGCCGCGTACCTGACGTAAATATGGAGTGAAGATTATTTAAAAGTAATACAAAAGAACTCAACTGAGAACTAGGAGGTGAGACTTACCTTTAGCCAATCAGCTAGGACAATGACAGCTGGATCCTGGAGCGAGTTCATCAGCTCGCTGGCCACTCGCTTCTTCTCCCGCCTGTAGTTCTTCCGCTGCGCCTTATACGACTCCTTGCGATTGAGCTTGGCAGCATCGGCAGCAGACTGTGCAACAAATAAGCACTTTAATTAGTTAGTCACAAATTGAATTCAGTTAAAAGATACCTCTATTTTCTGCCCCTTTCTACAACTTCCGAATATATTGAAATATTTAAATAACATTTACTTGCACTAAATGTAATTTGAACTATTCTAGTTGAGTGTTGTGTTCAGACCAAGTCACAAACTGCCTCTAAACATCTGAGCCAAAAATTATAGTTGCTACCTGTTGCTAATCTAATTAGCGCCTCTTATTTGGTAATAATATTTTACACTCAAAAAAAAAAAAAATGAATATATTAAAAAAAAATATGTATATAAAAATATAAATACGTTTCTATCCTTTAATAATATCTAGTTAACACTGTATACTAAACTAAACATTGTTTCCAAACATCCCAGTGAGCTGGTTGAAAATGCTTAACAAATATGTTCGGATTGATTTGTGTATGCCAGACAAACACTGTTTTCCATCTAATCATTGCCCATAGGCCATAAAATTGCTACGACTAATTTGGTTGTAAAATCATCGCCATGAAACCGGAAAAAAACTGTAATTATAATTTGTTTGAAACGAGTTAGCACAATTTTTAGTTTCAAGTTCACTGTTATTAAAAACAAGATTTGTGTAGCTGATCTAATTTATTATTTTGTTTAAGTAGCAGCAAATGCAATTCTCCTTTTGTTCTAGTTTATTTTTTATCAGCACTTTACACAAACTTTTAACGTATTTTCAAACAAAAAGAGATTTATTGTTGGAGTTTTTAATTTTATTTACAATCAGCATCGGAGTCAACCAATATGTTTAAATTGTATATTATAATTGTTACTAAAAATACCATGTTTTAAGCCCAGAATTGTAAGTAAAAGGAAACAAACTTTATGATATATGTTCAGACATACAAGTATATTGAGTTTTAATCGTTTTTTTGCCAAGTTATTCTTATCAGACTCACGAGATAAGAACTGTATTCCTAAATTACCGAAGCAATTCCCAAAATACGTAATAATTATGATACAAATAGTAAATACTTTGACAACATCCTTTAAATTTAGGTCCAAATTATTTTTCAACATGTCTACTTTTTGCGCTCATCACAAAAAAAAAGAAAAGCTTTTCCACACACTTCTTATCACAGTAAAAAAATAAATTCTTTTTAAGTTTTTTTTTCTACTTTTTTTTCAATCACGCCTACGCAAAGTGTAAAACTACTGTTATATAAGAGACATACTGATATAATCTCCTTGAAATGTGAGTCCAATTATTAAAAAGGCTCCGCTGCACACACATCCTATCCTAAGCTCCTATTACACTACAGACTTATTGTCCTTGGCTTACAGGATAGGCGGCGAAGCCTTACAAATATTTTTTTTGCTTCGTTTCGCCAAAAGTTGGCACGTTATTTATACATTTATATATATATATCTACATATATATGTATCTTGATTTTGGCGCCCGAAACTTTTACACCCACACCGATTATAAGTGCATTAGACGACGTTCAACATTCAACGCTCTTATCTTTCACTTCTTATCGGTTTGACAATCACATTTGAACAAAAGCAGACACAAGTACAAACAAACCCAAATCTTGACCCAGTTTTAGTTACACTAATTTGATTGAGTTTTTCATATGTTGTTTCTTTTTTTTCAAAATCATAAAGAAAAACATGTATGCAAAAGGTGTCTGTATATTTATAGTTATTTTTATTTATTTTGACTTGCCTTATCTGCCAGATTGCCATCACGATTATCTGACGCCCAATTAGCGATTCCTGCAAAAAGATAAATGTATTTTTATTTAGAAAAAATGCGGCGTTGACTTTTCTTCCGCATCGTTTTTTGATTAGCCCCAAAAAATTGAATTAGTCTTTCGGCTAAAGATCTAAAAGCATTTTCGGTAACATTTCCACCCGCCTAATTTGTATATTATGTATGCACACACACACACACACACACACACAGACACACACACGTACACACACATATATATACATTTAAGTGTGCATGTTTATACATATATATTTAGCGCAAAAGCAAATCAGCTTGGGCTTCAAGGTAGTCGCTTTTATTTATTTTACGAATATGTTTTTATGTATTTCGCAATACAAACAAAACAAGAAGACAACAAAAAAAAAACAAAAAAACAACAAAACACAAACATATATGTATGTAAATAAGTATTTGAGCTGGCGAGAATAAGCCCTGAGATTTCTCTCGGCGAATTTCTCTCACTCTCCGCGTGCGCCCAGTGCACACTTGCACTTTATTATTATTATTTATTTTTATTTATTTTTTGATGGCGCCAAAAATAAGCAAAACAATTTACATGTTGATGCAGTGTCTCTTTGCTAATAAAAATAGATAAACTTAATTCACTTCATAATTGGGCCAAGTGTGAGATTCTGGGTGATTTCGCTTGCTTAAAGTCTGGCGTCATTAAACATGTTGCACATTGTAATTATTTTTATTTATTTACTTTCCGCGTGCCCAAAATGAGCAAAACATTTTAATTATTTATGAAGTGTCTGGCTTGTTTAAATAAATGAACTGAACACAGATAGAGATTCGCTCTCCATCTCTCTCACTCTCTGTCTCTCTCTCTCTCTCTCTCGGTGTCTCTTTGAGAGATCTTAACTCAGTTGGCACTTGCAAATTAAACATTATTATTTGATATATATATATATATATACATATTAATGAAGGGAGAGGGGAGGCATCACTTGCTTTGCAGTAGATTCATGACAACAGCACTCGGATCCTCCGCGCTGAGCTCACAGCTGAAGAATGTGCGTTAATTGTTGTCTTTGCATATTATGCCTTATTCACATATTATATGCGTACTACATGCCGTATGCGTTATGCGGCAAACCGAAAGCAAAAAAAAAAAATGTATTTAAATGAACACGTATCCGTCAGAGGAGCGAAATGCGAAATGTGTGCTCTGCTGGGATGCCCGATCCGACTCGCGATTGATTGAGAGATATATGTAAGTAAGTCTGTATGTATGTATGTATGTATGTATGTATGTACATATGATATGTATGTATGTATGTACGAGTAGGCATGTGTAGCTGTAACTGTGTATCTCTGCTCGTATTTTGGCGTGTGGCGCACGAGAAACAAACACAACTAACTACGGAGCCGGAGCAGCAACGACAAACTGAATCGAACGTTGTACAGCCAGGCAAGCAGCAGCAGCAGCAGCAGCAGCGACGACGACGACGGCGAGCAGCTGCCGCTGCTGCTGGGCCCAGCGGCGATGACGCGACCGTCGCTGCCCGCCCCGCATATAATAATAATGAGCCATTAGATATGTGTGTACATAGTTGCGCTTGTTCTTGCTCGTTTGCCAAAAAACAAAAACAAAACAAAAAATATTACAAAATTAAATACAAATCAAAGCACATTTTTGAGCAAGATTATAAAACTTAGAATCACAGCGAATCGCACGTTTCTTTGAAGTGCAACAAAACTGATGCAAAATATTACATTTGAGGAGCGCTATTTGAGCACATGCATGCCCTACACTCAGAGAAAAAACTATCTATTCTAGTATAAGCCGAACAGAATTGATCTTCAAGTTTCGCGTAGCATTTTTTTCTTGCATCTTAAAAGAGATTTTAAAACCACTAAATTTTAGTATCATTCGTTATAAGACCAAAAATTAATTATTAAATCAAATGCAAAATAATAATTTCTGTATTTAAATTGTGCAAAACTAGTTTAAGTGCTTAAGTATCTTCAACCAAGTAGTCAAGTCTTTATTTTCATATATTTCTGTAATCCTTTTTTAATTGAATATACAAAAATAAAAATAAAATTATAATATTCTAGAGCTCGTCTAGGAGATACTCTGAAACCAAATGTAAATACATAGTTGGCTCGTTTAATCTTGGTTGACAAAATCTTTTTAATGGTTTTAATTATTGCATGTGTTTTTCATACATCAAAAACGCTATATTTTTACAACAGACAGGCGGAGATTTACTAAATATACGTTATAGTTTATGGGCTCGAACACGTTTTCTTCTGCCTGTTAAATACTATATCATTCAAGTCTTGCAGTTGCAAGTTTAATTTAACACTAATAATTTTTAAATAGAAGAATTTGTCTCTTTAGAATGCTGTATTTTTTCTCCGAGTGTATTCGTATATATGTGGTTTTAACAGGCCCGCAGATATGATATCAGTACGCAGTCGGCTTCGCAGCTTTTTTTCAGTCATCCATCTCTGTCCAACACACACTCCTGGCCGCACTCTCTTCCTCTGTCTCTCTCAAACACTTGGTGCCTTATCGATGAGGGAGCCTAACTATTAACTAGACATGTGTGTGTGTGACATGAAAAGTGTTCCCGAGGCAAATGACTAATGCAAAAGCTTTATTATTTATACAATTGATTTAAGTTTAGACAGATCAATATTAAGTATAGCACTTAAGATACATGTGCCAGATTCCACGATCCTTCTAAACGAAAAATAATAGGGGATCAAACAGTATAATGGGAATGGAATATAATAATGTTATTTTCAATTGCTGTAGATCAAATACTCTGACAGACAATATACATAAGTTAAAAGAAAATACTTGTAATACTCTTCTACTCCACTAAAACATTATTTGGTCTATAATATAGTCTATATAATTATCAAAAGTACTCAAAAAATCGAATATTTCTTTAAGTAAAAATGTAGATTAATGCTTAAATGATTAAGAGTGTAAAAAGTCAAACTTTTAACTACATTATACATTATCCAACACTATATCATTAATTATTATATTTATATAACTTTACCATCTCTATAACTGCATCAAAAAATAAATATGAAGATCTTTAGTCAGCTATACCCAATCATTTGAGACTTTTTATCGTTAGCAGCACGTGTTAATTACGACACACAATCTTTCTAAACTGTTAAAGGCTTTCGCATATCGCAATTTGGCCAATGTGGCACATGGTAAGGTAAATAATGTGAATAATAAATAAATGCATAAAGGTTCCCCGCTGCTGCCAGATGTGCCACAATATCGACAACATTTCAATGTGATATCTGTATTTTTATCGTTTTTTGTGCTGATAAAATGTTAATGTTTGCCAGTTGTGTTGTTATTAGTCAGAATCAGATATCTGCTGACAGGTCGTCGAACAAACAGTCGACTTGACGATTCCTCTGATGATTCACACGGGCAGTAAAAAAAAAAACAAATAATTTGAAGCGCGTTTTTATTAAACCGCAAACTGATAAATTTGTATGCTAAGGTTCTGTTATAGGGGCGGGACGGGCGGTACGGGCGGTCAGACCACAGGCACCTCCATTGGGGGCAAGAGTGCGAAAATGTTTAAGTTCTACGACAATTAAAAATATAACTAATAATAAAAAGGCGACAATAAGATAAGGTTGACGAGGAGGTGTGTGATGAGTGCTACCTTCAATTCCAAGTCATAATGTCGCTGGATTATACAATACGTGTACATTAACAATAAAGCAAAATAACAACACAAAAAAAGTAAATAATAAAAAATCAAGCTCTTCATAATAATGCAACAATGGATGAGAACGAAAGCAAAATCATACAAATGGCAGTGGCAAGTGCGTCACAGATATGGCAACGCTTGGCTGACTATACTACGGGCATGTCTAAGTGTGATCGTATATATATATATATATATGTAAATATATATGTATATATATATATATATATATGGACTTGTAGTCGAGTAATGCATACAAATTGCGATTGTTAGCCAAAACGGACTTTGCGATCATCATCAGAGAAAGCAAAAGCTAAATGAATGCGTTTAAGGACTTTGGAATTGAGATTGAGTGTGAAAAGTCGTAAATGCTGAATACCAACTGAATGCCAAAGTGCCCCATACATTTATGAGTAGTCAATTAGAATGGGCAGCGGAATGATTTGTGAAAAATCAGCTGGAATCATAACTGAAAATTATAGTGAAATGATATTGCAAATAATCACCTGAAGTTACAAGTGTATTATTGTTGAAATAATCATTGGAACTGCCAATGGGATGTAAGGTGTGCGGAATATTTTGTGAAATGATCAGTGAAGTTTTGGTATGATCTGTAAAGATCATTGATATTACGAGTGTAATAGAAATATTAGTGTAAATAAATGGAATCATCAATGAAATGACGTGTGTAATTCAAATATATGTGGAAATTTCAATGGAATTTTCAGTTAAATGTTCAATGGAATGATGAGTGAAATGTTATGTGATGTGTACATGTTATCATCGTTGGAATGATCGGTGAAAACTCTTTGTTAACTAATCATTGCAAATTTCAGTGATAAATCGTTATTATTTTTTATTTTTTTGTATTTTTTTTTACAATGAACTGTGCAAAAATTTGTTGGAAAAACTTCACCTGGCGATGATGGCGCTGGGCTGTTGCTCAAACTGTCCGTGGAGGGCAGTTTGGTTAAGAGCACTTTTTGCGAGGGTCGACGCTTGAATTTGAAATCGAATACTGCAGTACAATGCATACATAGAATGAGATACGTTAAAAGAGAGAGAGAGAGAAAGAAAGAGAAAGCGAGCAATATATATATAACTATATCATATATCATTTAATTTTATTAAAATTGTTGTAGTTCTCTAGAAGTACACGTTCACTACACACACACATATTCAAAAAAGACAAACATTTACAACATTTACACGAATCGAAAACGAAAAGAAAAATATTAAGAATAAAAGTAAAGATTGGATATTTTGCAAATTGGGAATGTAGAATATTTATTAACAATCGATAGCGCTAAACGCTGAAGCAAACAAAAGGAAATTGGTCTCGGATCTTAAGACATATACATTCTCTTTTAGTTCCAAATTGTTTAATTCATTTTTTATATTTATTTATAGCTTAAAAAGGGTAATAATTTGTGCTCGTATCGATTCTTAGTAATATTTTGAAAATTCATTTATTAGTAATTTTATTATACGTTTAGCAAGTTCAAAGTGAAACGACTTTTATGTGGGTTTCAAGTAAAAAAACAACAAATGAAAATACACTTTTTATTATAGCTAGAGTAGTAATTACTTTAAGATTACTGTGCTATCTATATTATATAATCGAAAAAGTTCCCCAACTAATCAGCAATCGAGACATTTATGATACAAGTTAATTATCTAATCGAACTGAACGAAAATTGCTTCAACATTTAACTATAACAGTTTTATTTGCAAGCACAGCAAAAGCTGTGGGGCATCATCCGTTCATTTATTATTTTTTTTTGCATTGTGGAGCGTGTCGATTAACAGAGCGTTGTAAATTAATTAAGTGCCTGCTATCAATTAGCTGCCATCGTATATTGAGCACAGAACACAGCAGAGCTCGACACGAAGTGCATAATAAACAAGCTTCGAGAAGGACGCCAACCTAATCTCAATCTTGAACCAGGCAAGGAGGCAATGAGGTGGCAGATAGATAGTAAAGATGTCGCTTTGATTGGTTTTTAAACATGCTGCATCAATTACGCAATTGCCAAGCAGACCGATGTCCACTGAAAAGTTGTAAGCTGAAAGCGGGATAATTTGCCCAAAGTCCATTGACTTTGATGAGCACATTTCGATGGCGATAATATTGGAAATTGGATCAAGGGTCGCTCATTTGGGTATTAATTGATGAATGACGTCAACATTGTAATGCGCTTGGATACTTTACACCAGCGGGTGATTTTTAATACCCATTAAAAATGTGAGCAACTGGCGAAGTATACCTAATGAACTCAATTAGGTATACGTAAATACAGTTGAACTTGTTTCGCCGCAAATTAGTTCCACAATTCTATTTATTGTTATTTGAGTGGAATGGAATATTCACAAAGATATCTATCATATATCAATTAATCATTCAATTCAATTCATTGCCCTTAGTATCTTAGCGATATCTGCGTTTCATCACTAAAACACTTGACATTCAATAATGTTTTTACGAGAGGAAAGCTCTGATTTATTATTGAATCAAAACCCCAAAATGCCTCAAAACATGATTTATTATGATTTATTTAAATTGCGAAATAGCCAAATGGTCGAATCACATTTTCCAAACTATGCCTTTGCTTTGAACAAATTGTAATTATTTGCCGGCTACCAAATATGGAAAATGAAAATCTGGCGAATTTCCCCCATCAGCTGCACTTTTTCTTTGCATGTCTCTACGACTCTTTCCACATCGCTTTTTTTATTGCTTCGATTTGCATTCTCTTGGCCAACTGGAATCAATCAAGATGATAAACGTAGCCTTATACATTTTTGGTGCAGTGTATCAATTTGTATTTACATACATACATAAATCAGCACAAGCACAAATACGTATATACATATATATTTATTGGATACAGGATATTTCCTCGTCTATCACTGTCGTCTGTCTTCAACTTCAACTTGTTATCATGCTGCACAAGTGACGTCATGACGACATAAGCCCATACATAGATGCCACCCACCCTACACACTCTTTACATACACACACACACACACACGCACACATAAAGTCACACACATACATACATAAGGTCTTATGTAATCCAATTACATATAATGTTTATTTAGTTTGCTGGTCAATGTGAAATGCCGCATGTTAAAAGTGGAGCAGCAACAATTGGTAGGAGTGCTGGGGGTGGTTTCACATGGTAGGGACGGGGGTAGTAGAAGGGGAAAGTAGATGGTTGGCTAGTCAACTCATTAGATATGCGAAAGTTTGCCGCCAGGTGAAGCTGGCAATCAATATGCATATGTGCATCAAGAGTTGCTTGCACGGCTCTCTAATTTATTGCTCGGCAATTTGCCCAAAAGCATGCTATAAAATATTCAACGAGCCCAGAGAACACACACACACAGACACACAGATATATATATATATATATATATATATATACATATTTATATGGCTAAATTATGCAATTGCCTGATAGAGCTGACGATCAAAAAACGTTCGTTATGCAAATGTTCAAATGAATTCCATCAGCGGATTGAGTCTAGATGGGATGGGATGAAAGGGTTCTGGGGAGGTTAGATGTTGTTGGCTGTCTAAAGCTAAAGCCAAAGTTCATAGTGCAGCACTAACTTGTGACCTTTTGGGCACGAATCAAAAATAGAATATGCAGCATGCCGCATGCCGCATGATAGAACCGTCCAGTCAAACACAGAGAGAAAACTGCTGTACATAATTGCGTATACGCAACTGAAATGCGTACATGGCATCTTAGAAAAATTATGGACAGTCTTAAAGCTAGTAATTATTTCGATTAACTGAAAGTGAGTTATTTAAATGAAATAAACTTATTTTTTTGCCTTTTTATACGTGAAGCTGTTTTTATACATTACTTAATTTAAATTTAAATTAGCGCTGTTTAAATCTTGAAGCTGAGAGCCGGACTACAACTACGTTTAAGGTTATGAGTTCAGGTGAGTTCAGGTTATGAAAATACTATATATTATTATATCATGCTTGCTTTTTTCTCTCTGTGCATAACCCCCTCCACAACATCCCCCGCCGCCCACACCCATCAAAAATGTATATGCACGTAGAGTGAAATAAACGCCAAGAAAATGGACACATCACAAAACGCAAACAGCCACGCATCGATTTTTATTTTTATTTTCCTTTTTGTATTTTTTTGCGCTCGTTTTCTTTTGCCCGCTTAAACTTAAACTGTGCCAACTGCAGCACTTCTCAACGTTCAGGGCCCTTGGCACCCTCTTCACCCGCCATCACCTAACATCCACCCTTCACCCCGCTTGTGTTGACGCTGGAGGCCAATGAAAAGTGCCAAAAAGCTTTGCGCGTGTCAGCTAATTGCGACTGTGTGTATGTGTGTGTGTGTGTGTGAGTGTGTGTGTGCACAATACCCATTATATTTGCACAAGTATAAGTAACTAACAATAAAAAATAAAAAAAAAACGTCTGCTACAAATTTGATGACAATTAAATACAATAAAGCACTCATCGAACAATTGCAAGCAACAAAAGCTAAAGCGAAGCTTAGAAATACCCTTGTGGCAGTTGTGCAAAAAAATAAATCATTTTAATACTTGGGAACTTCAACTGGGGAATATGCAAACAATTAAGTATTTTGGTATTTATTTACATTTCTTATATTTTTTTTTAGTGTGTACTCTTAATTGGCGAATTAAGGTCAATTTAACTTAACTAGAGTTCTTCGATTTGTCTACAGTCTTTGCAAACTACATCAGAATATTCTCAATCTATACAAATGATCAATCGAACTTTAAATATATGCTTAAAGCTCGTTACACCAAAAAAAAACTGCGCATTAAATATATAGTACAAAAATAATAATGATGTAAGTTCTTTGTTAGTCTCTGCATATAATTGACATACCTTCTTACGTATTTTGTAATAAATCAATTCAAATCAAAGCTCTGCATTTATATGCGACGACAATGCGCAAATTTTCTTTTGACATTTATTGCTTCCAATGAACTACGACGACGAATTTCGAGAGAAGTGAGAAAGTGAGCAAGAGGTCGAATCACATAAATACTCACATACATACATACATTCGTATGTACATATGCTAATCAATAAGAAACTATGGATGGCGACACACATACAGATACTCATATATGAATGTGTGTGTAACATGCATTAATTGTAATGGAAAGAGCAAAATGGAAATGGAACAAAAAGTGGTCTAACGGCGCCTTGCATTCAATTCAAGTTTTGCGGTTGATGCTTAGTGGTGCGATGGTCACCGCAAAGCGTAGCAAGGCGCTTACTAATCTCAATCAACAATTAGCGCCAAACACACACACACACACACACACAAGCGATGAGTCCCCCCTCTCAATCAACGATCCACACCGGATAGATGTGTGACAGAGCGGAAATACGGAACAAAGCAACAGACAATGTGTGAGATGCGATGCCATGATAATCGTGGCCTGTCATTGAAATGCGAGAAGAAGCAACGAAATCAAAACAGAAGTGGCAAAGTGTGCGATAGCCGAAGGGCTAATACCCTGTGTCCAGTAGTTTACAATTGTTTTCAATTGGAGACAAAAATTTAGCTATATGCACTATAATTAAATTAAGTAAATTAGCTAATGACAACTGAGGAACTACGTTGGTGTAAAATCAAAAATTAAATTGAAAAATGTATATTTATTAATAGTTCTATGTATAAATATATTTATATTTAATATTATTTTTATATTTTTATTTTTTATTTACATTTGTTTTTTTTTTTGTACTCGGTCAATTGATCTTGACTTTCACAATTCTAAATATGACCCATTAACATTTTATGAATGGGTACAATCGAAACAAAACAAAGATTAATATGTACGCAAATAACGCACACATATATACACACATACATATGTACAAATTTCAGCATGTATTTGGGTTGGGGGTCGGAAAGGAAATGAAAAACCACGAAGCGATAAATAAGAGCAAGCACAGAGAAATTGTGAGCTGCTCTTTTTTTTTGCAGTAGAGAGCAGAAAATACAGCAATAAAAAAAGAAATAAACAAAACAATGACATTGAAAAGCAAACTTGGGCAATAATCGAAATCCAGTTTGACTCACCTGACGGCTGCTGTCGCAGTCCGGCGCTGTTTGGCGGCGTTATATTGATGCCACTAATGCTGCTGCTGGCGCCGACGCCAAGCGACTGATTCGAGGCGGCCATCGTCAGAGCAGCGGACGATGACGTCGTCGCCTGCAGCTGCAGCGTGCTGCCTGTCGCTGTTGGGACGCTACTCGACTGCGGCGTGCCTGGCATCGAGTGCGAGCAAGAGGAAACGGAAATGGTGTTTGACGGTGGCGGCAACAGTGAATCTCCGCCGCCAATGCGTATGGGTGTGCTGCAGCTGCTGCTGCCGACGCTGGCAGTGGACGGCGGCAGAACGGGCGTATGACTACCACTGCTTGGCATTTGTTGTTGTTGTTGCTGCATGTTTTGTATCAGTTAATATTCGCGTGCTTCTTTTTCTTCTTCGTCTTTGTTTCTTATTCGCATTTGCTCCAATTGTCCAGCGTGACACAAACACACACACATGCACAGAGAGAGAGACACTCACACACAGAAACGTTGCCAATTATTGATTTTGTTTAAGGTTCTCCAATTTTCTTCTTTTTTATTTTTCGCACGTACAATCTATTTGTGTGTATTTTGTTATTTTGCCAATTTTGAAACTGAAGTTTTTTTGTGTGTTATTATTGTTTCGAAGAGAGAGCCAGCTCCTTAGTGATTAAATAAATAAATTAATTAAAGCCACGTAATACTCAAAAGGTCCAATTAGCAAACGACTTCTGCAAGAATAACCACTTATTATTCTTATTCATACACACACACACACGCACTCATACATATATCTATATATATGTATATATAGACATATATATGTATATTTTTTAATGCGAGTGCTTGTCACACATTGTTTTCGTATCGCTTTTTATTTCGTATGTTTTTTCTTCCGCGTGGGCGCTCCGACGTCGTTCACGTTCCACGTACAACTGAAGCTGAGACTGGCACAACAACAACACATCGACACAGTCATACACACATGCAAACATAACTGGTCGTATTCGTATTCGTATTCGTATCGCATTTTCAAAAAGCTAAACTTGTTTCGACGCTTTCGTATGAGCTCATCCAATGCTGCGTCCCCTTTCCACCTCCACCAACCACCAGCGCTGCCTTGTTTTCTGTTCGTGACGCGGCAAAGACGCTGGAAATGCGAATGCGAACAAGTTGAACAAGCTTTTTGTTGTTGTTTGGGGTTGAACTGGAAAGCCTGCAATGCAAACAGCTGACGGCTTTCATGGCAACGTGTAGTGTTTGTTTGCGTGCGAAGAGTGCAGCTATAAATGCCAAACTCAGATTGAGTAGAAAAGTGTCGCATTTTTTAGGTGATTCTAAAGAATCACCGTCGTTTTATTTTGAAATTGTTGTTAACAATTATGATTATTTAAATGGATTGTGTTTAGTGAATTGGAATAGAAAAAATATAAATTATAGAAAATGTGGCATATCTTTCAATATATTTGAATTGATTGAATGCGGCCAAAACAAATAACCTACAAAAATACCAAAAAAAATTGCGTATTTTCTTTTTATGAATTTCTAGTGTATTTCTACAAGTCTTATTTGTACATTTGACTTAATTCGACTAATTGCTGATGTTATTTGGGTCCATTCATCATTTGGGGGGGAAGTGTGCCCAGCGGCGGCGGCGGACCCATCATAGCCATGGGATTTAAAATGGGCGGCGGACGTATTCCAGTGGGACCCATCAGCGGATTCATCATTGGCGGCATATATGGCGGCATGTTCGGCATGCCAGAGCGGGGGGGTGCTCCCATATTCGGGGGCGGAATATTGACGCCACTCGGTTTGCCACCTGGCGATGGACCCGCAAACGGATTATTTGTTATTTTGCCGGCTTTGAAGGCGGCTGTTGTTGCATCGATTAAATGCTGCGCTTGTTCTTCCATCCATTTTTGGTAGTAAAATTTGACGTTGTCGCGATGCTTGCGACCCGTGCAGTGCGTCTTCCGCACCGACGGCGAATCGTGCGTCAAGTATGTGTCACAGTAGTCGCAGTAATATTTCGGCATCTTATTTCTATTTATTATTTAAACAAACTTTAATTTGTTTGCTGCACAAAAAAAAAAATGAAAAACGCACTGGCAAATAATAATGAGAGTGTGCCCGCCGTTGACTAACATTAAAATGGCCTAAAAAAAATTCAGAAAAACACATTTAGTATTTTTGTAGTGTTGATAAGTACGCATGACTTGAGTCATCGATTAGACTGCGCAATCGATTGTTAACCGCGCCATTTGAGTGAAAGATAACAGCTTGTTTGAGTTGTTAACAGCAACGGCGTCTGTTAGCAGTTTTAACGCGGCCGGCAAAGTAGCATGACGTGAGCGCGGATGGTGGATGTGTGTGTGTGTTGTTGTTCTTGAGCGGCATCTTTTTGAATGGGCGGGCAAACACGCGTAACGGCAATCAAAAAAAAAATCGTAAACAGCAATAAAATTCTTAATTATATATTGTTGTAAATAATAAAATTGCATAGAAAAAAGCCGGTGTTTGGTTTAAATTCAATTTTGTGCGTGCGTGTTGTCTGTGTGTGTGTGAAGGAATTTACAAGCTGAAAAAAAGAGGAGAAAAAAATAACAGACAATAGTTGAAGCCAAAAGGAGCAGCAATAAAAATTCAGAAGTTGCTTGACCAGTTTTTATTTTCGTTTTTTGTTTTTGTTGTGGATCTTTTGGCTAATTGTTAAACGAGTTTTACCCAATGAGGAGCAGCAGCAGCAGCAGCGGCAGCAGCAGTTAGCGATTATTATTATTATGCCTTTTGTACAGCGGATTGTACAGCCGGTGAATGTGGCACAGGCGACCGCTGCCAGTTTGGGGCATGCCGCCAAGCGATTCCAATGTGCACCCGGCAAATGCACCAACAACAATTGCATAAACAATCAAAATCAATCAACAAATCATCATCGAGGAGCAGAAGATGAAGAAGCAGCAGCAGCGGCAGCAGCAGCAGCAGCAGCAGCTGACGAACCACAGCCGCCGGCAGCGCTGCCGATGAAAAAGCTCAAACAGCATGTAGAATTTCTATCCACTTCCCCCTCGCATCTCTCCACACGTGTCTCGCAGTCGCTGCCCGCGTCGCGGCAGAGCAGTCAGCAGCGAGGATCAGCAGCGGCAGCAGCAGCAACAGCGCATCCCGCTCGCACCTACAGCGCCCCCCACTCCCCAACGGCAGCAGCAGCGGGTAGCCAATCACGTGTCGTTTCTGGCCACGAATTCGATTCGATCAGCAACATAACATTGAGCAATGCCCTGCGCCAATTGGCCAGTTTGGTGCTAATCGCCAGCGATATTTTCGATGAGCTGCAACACGATCTGCAGCAGGTGGGCGAGCGGGCTGCAAGGGTACAGCGCAAAATTACAACCGTGGAGCGACGCGTTTGTGCCTACGATCCGAAAATGGTCACAGTTCGTAAGTAAATCCAACAAGTAGAATATTTAAATAAATGCAAAAAAAATAAACATATGAATGCAAACTTTACATAATGGAATTTAAAATTTCCATTGTACGAGGTGTGTTCAAAAAGTATCGCGAATTTTGTGTTTTTTCAGATATTATTTATTTATTCATGAATATCTATTTTGTCCCCTTCAAAGTAATCCCCATGAGATATTATACACTTGTGCCAACGGTTTTTCCAATCTTCGAAGCACTTCAAAAAATCATTTTTTATCTTGTTCAGCTCCTCCTTCGATCCCGTCTTTATCTCGTCAAGCGTAGCGTAACGTCGTCCTTTCATGGGCCTCTTCAGTTTAGGGAACAAGAAAAAGTCACAGGGGGCCAGATCTGGGGAATACGGTGGCTGCGGCATCATTAGTGTGTTATTTTTGGCCAAAAAGTCGCGCACAAGCAACGATGTGTGAGCAGGGGCGTTATCGTGGTGCAAAAGCCAATTTTTGTTCTTCCACAAATCCGGGCGTTTCTGGCGGATTGCTTCGCGCAAATTGCGCATAACTTGCAGGTAATATTCCTTATTGACCGTTCTACCCTGTGGCAAGAACTCATGATGCACCACGCCCCTGCAATCGAAGAAAACTGTCAGCAAAACTTTCACATTCGACCGAACTTGGCGCGCTTTTTTCGGTCTTGGTTCGTGCGGCAGCTTCCATTGAGATGATTGGGCTTTGGTTTCCACGTCGTAACCATAAACCCACGATTCGTCACCAGTTATGACCCTCTGGAGCAAATTTGGGTCGTCGCGGACAGAGTCCAACATCTCATTAGCAATGTTCATGCGATGCTGTTTTTGGTCGCAATTGAGCAATTTTGGTACGAATTTCGCGGCGACCCGTCTCATGCCCAAATCATTGATAAAAATCGAATGGCATGAGCCAATCGATATGTCTAGCTCCTCAGCAACTTCTCTAACGGTGATTCGACGATTGGCCAATACCATTTTCTCCACTCCATTAATTTTTTCGTCTGTTGTTGAAGTGCTCGGGCGTCCGGCACGCTCTTCGTCGTTCACATCTTCTCGGCCTTCTGAGAACATTTTGTACCACCGATAAACGTTGCTTCGGTCCAAGGTAGCTTCTCCGTATGCCACAATCAACATTCGGAATGCATCCGCGCACTTAATTTCGTTTTTCACACAAAATTTGATACAGGTTCTTTGATCCATTTTTTTGAATAGGTAAAAATCGAAGACGATCCAAAACACGTGCAAGCAAAGCAGCTGTCAACAATTAAGTGAACATTCAAAATGGCCGAGCTTGTCGGCATAAGTGAGAGACATGAGTACCAACATAACGCTACAAAAAAATCGAAATTCGATTATACGTAACCCGCGAAAATTCCAAATTCGCGATACTTTTTGAACATATCTCGTAAGGGAATTTAAAATTTCCATTGTATAATATTTGGATTTACATTCCCAATTTATACTTCCAATGGGATGCCTTCCACTAAATATTTGCATATGCATATTTACATTCTGCAAATTGTCATTGGAATGCGTATTTTCCATTATATTTACATTCTGCACATTGCTAATGTAATGCATAATTTCCATTGTATTTACTTACTGCACAGCAGTGTAGCCAGTGCAATTAAACAATATTGTAGTAATTTTATCTGTGTTAATTACAGCTGAAAGAGTTTTGCAATGTTTCCAAATGTAACAATCATAAATTAAAGTACTTAACTCTAAATTACATTAATTGTGGCTTTTTTTCTAGTTTAGCTTTTAGCTAGCATAATCTTTTCAACAGTTACCAACACTACTTTACACACACACATATGCATGCATGCGTATTTTGTCAATTGCCATTCATCGCAAGTCGCCGGCAAAAGTCAAGTGCGTTGTTCAGCTTATCAACTACTGCCATCTCTCTCGCTCTCTTACTCCGCCGTTCCTTGTGCTGCTGCTTTGCATGTGTGTCGGCTGAGCTTTGGTTTGTGTATGTATGTGTATGTGTGTGTATTTGCTGGAATCTTATCTGCTTTGTGAGTTTTTCTTCTTTGCTTTTCGTTTATTAAATTCAATTGGCGACGCAGCAAAAGCAGAGCGCTGAAATTAACACCTTGTTTACTCTTATCTTCTTCTTCCACTTCTTGTTTTCATATTTTCTTTCTTCAGTTCACTGAATTAGTCGCTTTTACTGTAATTAAACCACAGATGATAAGCGGAGTTAAAAGTTCACTTTGGAGGCTTTGTTTTTCACGACTTTGTGTTAAATTGTTGTTGCAAACATTTATGAAGATTTGTGGCAACAAGTGGCACACAAAATGCAAAATCGCAGTTTTTATGTTTCGCTTCTCGCTGGCGTTTTTCAGAATTCAGTTATTCGCTGGAAATTGAGTGCACCTTTTATTCAGCATTTTTGCATTAGCATAATTTTGCTTATTCTGTGGAAAGTGAAGTGTTGCCAGCCTGATCGAATACGATCGATTGCCATCTTCACTCTTGCCACTTACATTTGACAGCTGACAGCTGTTGAACAACGGGGGGAAGAATAGTGGAGAGAAGTGACAGCTGCTCTTGCATAAACACACACACAGCAGCAGCAAAGGCGCGCTAATTGCTCAGGTATGAAGAAGACAAGCGAAGAACATAATTACTCACACACACACACATATATATATATATATATATATATACACACATTTTGCAATTGGCAATGCAGTCAGTCCAATGTATGCTAAGAGCACCTGTCACCCCCCGTTCCCCCTTCTCTGTTCGATTGCTGTTGCTCATTAATGTGCCCATATTAGAAAAGCGATTACAGCGCGACATTTTGCCATTTGTGGGCAAATGTTAACTGACTGGAAGGGTATGCTGCTATGTGTGTGTGTGTATGTGTGTGTGTGTGTGTGTGTGTGTGCAGCGATGCATGGAAAGAGAGCCGGGCAAAGGGGGGTGATGTTATTTTTTGGGAGCAGAGAGAGTGAGAGGGGAGCACGCAACTGTTACCGTTGGCTGCCCATTTTCTTCTTGTTCTCTCCTTTTTTTCGACTTCTATCAATCGGCCATATTGCTCGTGTGAATGTGTGTGTGTGTGTGTGTATGTGAATAGGTACGTGACTTGACTATGAGTAACGATTACAGCTACTGTTGCCGTTTACAGTTGTTGCTGCTGCTTACATTTTAAGTTGCTTGCATCGCAGCAGGCGACTTGGCGGCACTTTGAAATTGACCGCCGGCCACTTTGGCCAAAAGTATGGCAATTTACTGGGAACTTGCCACAATTGATATGTGAAAAAACACACATAAACACGAGCACACATGTTAGATGTGTGTTCAACTAATTTGGTACGTGTTCCAATGGCCAGCAAATTTCATTTCCAAATGTTCCATTCAAGTGCAGATGCCACATCAATCAAGAGTGACTGAGACGGAGAGAGAGAGAGAGAGAGAGAGAGAAGGACATTTTGTGTCACATTAACATGTTTTTAGTATTTTGGCAACACCTTTGTTAAAATAAGAGCCAAATGTTAATGGTAGCATTTGCAAGCTTAAATAAGCCAACAATTTGATCATTATCATAGCAGACAAATGTTAATAAGCATAAGCCTAGAAGGATTTGAAAGATTGGATGATCTTTAATTTAGATAAGTCAATGCAAGCTTGCAAAAGCACGCTTTGATTGAAGAAGATGTTGGTCAAAACATACAATTTAAAGCACAACAGAGAAATGTTAATAATTAACAGGGAATGGTCGTCTTCCTGTTTCAAATGAACACTGCTAACTTTTGAGTCTGTCGCGTTACGAGTAACATAACATTAACCGCGTAGTAAACAGAGAAATTTTAACAAAATATATTGGAAGCTTACCTTCTTTTTAATCGTCTTTTATAATCATTATTTTTGTCTGTCTCGCGTTTGTGCCGAAAAAGTAATTGCAGCCGCACAGCAGTGGGTATTTATTACGTAGCACAGGCTGACCAAAAAAAGAAAAATTAAAAAAAAAAGATATGGCCCGCATCTGAGCAGCAGCAGCAGCAACGCAAACCTGTTCCCACCTGCAACATGTCGCTGCTGTGCATGTGTGTGCTATGCGTGTGTGTGTGTGTGCCGCCACAAAACTAAACAAACGAGCGAACACCAACGAAAATAAACCTTAACGCGCTGGAAACGCTGAAAATGCTGCGTGCCACAGCCAAATAATTTCAACTAACCAACAAAAATGAGATACACACCCAAAAAAAAAGTAAAAGATACAGATTCAGATACAATGCTTGTTGTTAGTTTACTCTGCTTCTTCTTCTACGCTTTTTTTTGTTTTAAAAATTCGACGCATTATTGTATTTCAAGTGTGCTGATGAGCATTTGATTGTTGCAACCCGCGGGGGCTATTGGGGCGGGGCTGGGCGGTGTACTTTGGTTGTTTTCTGGTTGGAATTCTTTTGCCTTTTTTACACATCTCTTTTTTTTTGTGTTTTGTGTGTTTGTTTGTTTTTCCCAAACAACAATTTTGTTCTCACTTGAAAAAGTAAACCAAGCAATGACGACCAAATACGGCTACAGATACAGATACAAATACAGATACTGGCTACAGATACAAGATACACATAGAGATAAATACTTGCATAGATATGTGTGTGTGTGTGTGTATATGTATATAGATGCATACTGTAAACAACAACAAGTGAGTCGCGAGTTGCTGCGAGTCTTGTGGCAACTTCGACAGCTCAGCCGAGCCATAAGTTGCATAAGCTGCAAGACGAGTTGAGAGTCTTGGGAACCCGGTCTTCTACTAGTATGTGCGATGTGCGATGTGTGTGTGTGTGTTGGTGTGTGTATATTTACTCTTTGTGGTAGATAAGATTCTTTGTCTTGTTATTCTTCTTATTTTTGTATACACTTGCCATCGAATAGTATTTGGTGTGTCATCGAGTATGCAACACTTTGCCAGGTGGAAATATTGAGCAACAACTAAATAATAAAGTTTAATAAATAATTAATAAGTCAGTTGTTTTATTTTTCTTAAAGAAGTGTTTTTTTTAGGATAGGAATCCGTTGATCGTGCTGGGCACTCTTAAAGTTGAGCATTATTCTTCCCGACTAACCCGACCCACTGTTTCAGCAACCATATATAGTTTTTTCATCTAAAAGCCTTTTTTCTAACTCAGTTAATATTATCCGATTTTTCTGCAAGCCTAACTACATATCTAGTTTTGGATAACTTTTTGTAATAAAATTCATTTATTTTGAACGATAGCTGCCCCCTTTCACCAATATCGATACAAATCGATATTTTTTATTGCTTAG
The DNA here is from genome assembly GCA_035041595.1 of Drosophila basisetae. NCBI lineage: Eukaryota > Metazoa > Arthropoda > Insecta > Diptera > Drosophilidae > Drosophila > Drosophila basisetae. The sequence continues at coordinate 5,481,337 of JAWNLB010000070.1, forward strand.
CTGTGTTCAAGGGTAGCTTTGAGTCGAGCTTTCTCAGCTCTGCTGCTGTTTGCTTAACATGGGCAGCAAGTGTAGCTGAAAAGTGTTGAGTAAAAAGTCGTCGTCATTGTCCGCTCATCATCCTGGTTGCTGTCGTCAGTTAAGGCCAGAAGTTCAACGGCTAAGAGGAGAACTTGTTGCGTGCCACAAAGAACGGGCAACTGGAATCTGCAGATTGATTGTCGATCCGATCGTCGTCGTCTGCGTTTTTCTGCATTTTTGCACGTTTGCCGCAAACCGATTCTACCATAAAGTTGTTGTTGTACTTCTATGCAACCACAAACAACGACTGCAACAGCAACAACAACGACATTACCAACCAGAACAACAACGACGCACCTTTCAGTCATTGAACTTTAAGCTATGTGTTTTGCCCCCAAACCAACAATCAAACAATCAAAACTTGAGCCCCATCAATACTTGAGAGATTGCAACGTGCTCCATTCACAGAAACAACCGAAACGGAACCAACAACAACAGCAACAACAACAGCAACAACAAATAAAAAAGCCGAAACTTTTTCAAGTTCTTTAAAGAACTTGAAAATTTATGTGTTTCTCTTTTCGTTTCAATTTGTTGGTTTTTTTATTTGTTTTTCAAGGGGCAACCAAATAATTCGTGGCTCATAAATAGCTTTAACGGCGGATGCACTCAGCTAAAAAAAAATGCATCAGAAAACTCCATCGCGGATCTAAATTATTAACCAATTTAAAAAATATATATATACGAATATATAGAAGAATAGGGAGAATCGTTCTTGAAACAAGAATTACGGATTTTTGAGTAGTTTTAGTTTAGTACAAAAATACTCTTTGTCTTTAAATTTGAAAACAAAAAGTATATATATTCTTGATCAGCATTAAAATTCGTGTAGAATTAGCCATTTTCGTCTGTTTGAAGAAGCCCATCTCAGAGATCTGGTTATAGAAGCCCATCTCAGAGACTACTTCTCGTAATCATTTTATCGATCACTGCTCCAATTGTTAAGATTTAATCTTTCAATTCATATAGAATACAACCTCAGATATTACTGACTAACTGTAAACAATTCATAAAGATTCTTCAAATTGAAGATGCATATTTAACGGTTGGGTACAGGGTATCACGTCGTCGTGTTCTTGTCACTGGTTGGGGAGTTTGTGGCTGTTGCTTTCGTTGATTTCCCTGCGGCATTTAACTTTATTGCTGTGATTAATAGTCCTGCACTTAAGTTGCCGCACGTTGGTGGCAAGTTTCAAGTTCAAATTATAAACACCTCAGAGGAGCTCGAAGCACCCGCATTTTAGCAGAGATTTTCCTCAGTTGCCGAGACAAGTTCTAAGCCGTAAACTGGCGACTTTCTAATCTATTTGTTGTGTCTCTCTGCCTGTGTGTGTGTATTTACATGAGAATGCTGCCACACACACACACACACACACACACACACATTTACTAAAACACACATCTCGTCTGCTTGCGCCTTTCACGACTCCGATCTCTTCACTTTGCTTTGGCCTCTTTGTAACGCATATCAGTTAAAATTTAATGGCATTTAAATTTAATTTATAAAAGCCAAACGTGTTTCGAAATATGCCCATTAAATAGGCAGCACTGCTTGTGGTGAGATTAACAGACTACCAAGCTCCCTGTAATTTCTTTATTATAAATATAATTTCTTTATTATAAATATAAGCAAAAAATGTAATATTTAACAAGAAATACTTAAAATCAATAATAACAAACTCGATTCGACTTATATTTGAGATATATATAAGCAGATTTGATTGATTTTGATGAAGTTTAAAAAAGTATTTTATATCTCTTTATTCAAAACATCAACTTTTTTTTTTGGCAACTTTTCAATAAGTACAGGGTATGAGAGGGGATGAGAGGTGCCGACTACAGCTGAATTCTTGTCTAGCAGCAAAAAATTGCTGTCTCCCGAGATGCTTGTCTGTCGTGTGGCATGCGGCTTGAGGCATGTGGCATGTGGTGGGCACACAGGATATACGTGGGCGTTAGAACAAAGGTGCAACAAACAGCAAAATGGGCAATGCCCATGCAACAACAACAACAACAACTGCTCAGCTGCTAATCCCACAGAGAAAGCGCAAAATTAATGGTGCGTTGATATTTTCCAGGTTTTTTCACCAGTGCTGCTGCTGCTCAGTTTCTCAATTTATCAGTTTCCCAGCTTTTTGAGCAGGAATGCGATTTCAGTTTATAGATTCGTTCCACAAACCTGTACACAGCAACAGACACAGCAACAGGCACGGACACAGACAGACACACAGCATCCCACAGGTAAACTCGGCGGCACTAATCAAGCGCGCAGACCAGAAGAAGAACCAGGTGAAGCAGAAGTAGATGAAGCCGAGAGACAGAGAGAAGGAGAAGGAGAAGAGAAGGAATTGGGCCCTACAGCAAAGAGGCAGACAGAACATTACTTGCATTACTTGCGCCTTGGAATTTCTCATAGCCATTTTGGTTTTAACTTGTTTCTTGGAATCTGTCGTGCGACTCTGTGCGAGTGTCTGTGTGTGTGTGTGTGTGTTGTGTCTGTGTGTGTGTGTGTGTGTGTTGTGAGTGTGTGTTTTTGTGCAATTCAAGTGCTTTTTGGAAAAGCTGCCACTACGATTCGCAGACCTTGAATTCAATTATGTGTGTGCATGAGATGTACGTGTATCTGTCCGTCTCTCTCTCTCTCCCTATCTCTCTCTTTCTCTCTGTGTTTATCAAAAATGTCTTGTGGCAGGAAGCTAAAGAAAAACACTTTACACGGCGTATTTTTACGTATTGCGTGTTTGCATGCACTGCAAGAAACAATTTCGCAAAATATAATTTGCAACAATTATTTTTGGTTTTAAACTTCGAGTAAAATTTGGACTTGATTAAATGTATCTTGATAAATATGATTTGATTGTCAGCCGATAAAAACAATCATAAAATAAATGAACAACGGTGTATAAAAAATAACAAAATTGATGTTTAATTCTAAAATAAATCCTCAAGTTTTAAAAAATTTCTTAGAAAATAAAAGTTTGCATTACACTAAATATTAAACTCACAGTTAAAAAGAGCAAATAATAAATATTGCATAAATAAAATCCAAAAATATTTTAGTCCAGTAAAAAATGGTCATCATTTGCATGTGTTATTAAATTGCGAATTGAGATTACTTGATTGATTACTTGATCTTAGGATGATATTCAATTTGCTTGAAGAAGTGGCTTAAAACTGGAACTACCACTACTTAAATGATGTAAGAAATCACTGAAGAACAATCAAATATGATAACATAAGTTGAACTAGTTATTTTTTCAACAGTTCCAGGAAAGAATTTCGAATTCAGGTTTTCATATGATTAGAGTGCAATATTATCTAACTCTCCTTTTTCGCTAAGTGCAGCGTCTGCTTTATGACATTCGTCTGCCTGCCTAAATGAATGTCCTGTCTGTCTCTGTCTCACTGTCTCACTGTCTCCTGCAATGTCTGTGTAGATTTCCGGACGACTGATTGCAGCAATTTATGTTTCATTTTTCACTCTCTCATTCATCACGCAACGTGCAACGTGCAATGTGCAATGCGGCAAGAGATGCACGTTTGTCTACCTGGCCTTCGCAGCCGTCGCAAGGCCTAACCACAAAAGTATGTTGGATGTTGCAAGCAGCGCTCAACCCTTTCGCTCTTCCCTATCAACATGTGGCAAATGCAAAACCAACCGCTACCTAAAACTGCCAAAGAGGGACCAGATCAGGACGCGCCAGTGCGAAAATTGTTTTGTTTGTGCCACAAAAACAAGTTATGCATATGAAAAGTTGTCTAAAAAAAGGGGGTTGGGGTTTAGGGGTTCGTAACAAACAAAGGGGGTGCGCCAGCTGATGCATTGATCTTATCAATCAACAAAAAAATGTACACACGCAATATGCAAATTAATCAAAACTTTGGGTGCGTTAAAGAGCATTAATTGTGTGGCATGGATTTGACAATGCCAGCTGTTGGAGTAGTTAAATCAGATTCCAAATGAATACAATTGTATCAGAGCCCTGAATACTTTCGCTCAGAGGTACATCGATTCCTGATCCTCTCCTGAAACTTAGCTCTGAATGGATCAGTTCAGATTTACAAAGAAGTTAAGCAGAAGCACTCCTCTCGGAATCATTAGAATATCTTCATTGAACACTACAAAAATTACTCACTATTCAAGTATGCTTCAAATTAAATTATATTCGCCTGCTGATTATAAATAGTTGATGATGATCGCTAACAACAATGAGCTTATCAAATAGAGCCTTTTGCTAAAAGTATCTCAAGATCGTAGTTATGACTTAATACTTAACTTTGTTTCACCTTGCATATATATAAGAATATATCTTATCGTGGCCACCTGTTTCTGTTATTGTTTTCTTATCAGCTGCGTGTGTCGATGAGAACCTCCAAGGCAGCTACTTGGCTAGGTATAAATTGCATACGAGTAACGAGCAATGAGTGCAATTGGGCCTGCTAAAGAATCTCTTTCGAAATACATACATGTCAGCTAAAAATAATAAATCTTTTAAAAAAACAGCTGCAAAATAATGTATCTATTCCAAATTTAAAGTCCCATAAATTCTTTAAACTTTTATCAGATTAAATTCGATGTAAATAAAGTCAGTTTGTTGTCACACTATTGTCAGTTGTAAGCTTTGTGGCTGTAGTATAAATTATTTTGTAATGCGTATTGTGATAATGTAATAATTGATGTTATGCAATGCAATAAATTATATGAGGTTTCCCAAGGCTTTCCACGAGTTAAATTATCACGTCGCACATATAAAGCAACAGTCGAAATTCATAAAACTCTCATTAATCATTTATTAGTCTTTTTTTCCTGTGTTTCTTAAAGGTTTTTATGATTTATGACAGTCGCGCACTCTTGGCAATTGCACTTGTTAATTTTCTTTTAATTCGAATTTGTTTGATTCGTTCAGCTGCAAGCATCGCGTGCTTCAATTTTGTCAAAAACTGTCGGCATTTAACACTTTCCAACATTTAACAACGTATTCAAGTGTTGCCAAATGCGCCAAAGCGAACACAGTCAACAACAATCAGCTGCAGTCGCAATTCATTTGGAAACAAAAGACACAAATGTTGCAGTTGTTGTTGTTGTTGTTGCTCTAATTGCCGTGCAATGTAAAACTACCGACAATGTTTGCCGGCTGTTTTCTGTTTTCAGCTGTTGTACGTGCTACAGATAGACAGACACAGAGAGAGAGAGAGACAGAGAGAAAGAGATGATAGAGATGATGAAGAGGAGTTGGGGTTGCGTGACTGTCATCATTTCCGATGTTTATCTCTTCATGTTAACATCACAACTGGCAGCAGCAATCAGATGAGCGACTAGACATCATCAGCACCAGTTTCAAACCGTACAAAAACAAAAAAAGTGATCTACAACAATAGAATAATGTATATGCTAGACTTTGAACCCATTTAAAATGGTTAACAGAAAAAAGATATAGTTAGGTTGTAAATAATCATGTAGCAGGAGATCATCTCTGAACCCATAAAGTAAAGTTTATAGTCAGTATCAACGTTTGTCTATTGATCTAACCGATCTCAGCGACTATAAGTACTAGAGACTCAAAATTATAATAAAGAACATTAAAGTAATGATAATGAATCTTCAATTGATATATACTATACCCAGACATATTATTGATCAACTGTTAATCTACATTTATTATGTTTTTGAAAAGCTAGTTTCAGTCGAGCTCTCGCGACTAGAGTATTTTTTTTTTTGTGTTTTTCTTTTGGGTTAAGTTCAATGTAATAGCCACAGATTTGTCAAGTTGTTCGAATGAGGGGCAGTGTGGTAGGTAGGGTAGAGGCAGTGAGGACAATACAAACTTGTTGCCGTGGCCGCTTTCACTTGATTTGCATACAAGACAAAAAAAAAAAAAAAAAAAAAAGACTGAAAAATCATTTTGGTAAACTAGAAATTCGAGAATCTTTTGAGTTGCCCAACTCAAAAACACTTGAGAAACACAAAAAGCCGCTTAAACATCGTCTGAGTTTGTAATGGCCAATTAAGCAGACGCTGCGTCATTCCGTCAGTCTGTCACTCATTCAATTAGTGCAGCTAAAATTGCACTTAGAGAAAAATGATTGCTCTAAATTCAAGTACAGACAGCTCAAAATTAGCACCGATCTTTTCTTTGAATTGTAGCTAAAATTTGCTCTTCAATATTCTTATTTGAATAGATGGAAAATTGCTGGAATCAGCTACAAATTGTTTACAAGTGGCCAATGTGTACTTGAAACCATTGTAAAACGGTCGTAAACAATCATTTTTCTTAAGATCTCTCGATTTTAGAAAATACCTTTACAAAATTTAGGAACGGAACTGTTTCAAAAACTATAACCATTTATCTTATAAATTGTAATCTATTCCCAAACAATCCTTCATTTAGATATAACATTCCCCAAAAAAGAAGTTCGTTTGTTTTTCTAAATTTCTAAGTCTGAACTTGATAAGCAAAAATGTTTCTCTGAGTGTGAAACTATTTTTGTTTTCTCCGAGTGTGAACGCATTAAGCAGGAAGCGTATGATAATTGGAGACAGAGTTCCACAGTGCGTGGGATTTGGACTCCACTTTCCCAAAAGCAACTGCCAACTCATGCGGCAAGTGGGGAAGTAGCGGAGTTAGCAGCGGGCTGTCGGGAAGTGGGGGAGTGGGAGGTTATGCAGCTAAGCTTCAAAAATTAAGCTGCAGGTGAGCTCTCAAATGTGTACATATGCGATAAAGTGGGTGTATCTGTAACTGTGTGTGTGTGTGTGTATGTGTGTCTGTGTGTGTGTGTGTGTTCAGCCATGTCGCATAACGTATGCATGTGCGCAACTTTTGGTGGAATGTGGCATGTGCGCTTTGGGGGCCCACATAACTTACGCTAAATGCACAGAGACTGTAAACTATGTAATTAGATTCTTTGAATGGAGAAAAATCCTTCTGTGCTGGATATGGCAGCTGTGCGCCACGCCACGCCATTAAAGGGGCGCATGCGTGCCACTTAGGGGCGTTGCATGTGCCACATTAAGGGTTGCCTGCCATTTTATTACTACTATTATACGTTTAAGTACATTTAAGTAGCGCCTAATGCGCTTAAAAACCAACATAAACCGGATATAGATATAGATACAGGCCACAGATATAGAAATAAAAGGTCGAGATACAGATACAATGACATTGGAGGTGCAGCTGGAGTTGAGATAATGGTATAAATAAGTAAACTAATCTACATTTAATGGCAATAAAAGTTGGTCTAGCCAACTGTTGGCAGAGATGCCAACAAATTTAATTGAAAATGAAAAAATGCAAAAATTGAAACAAAGCATACACAAGCTGGTTGAAGCGATGCCCAACCTATTGGCTCAGTTCACATTCCACAATGTGGCATGCCACAAAATGTGATGTGCGATTAAAGAGATGCTCGCAAGAAACGAAAAACAAAAATTGGCAAAAACTCTGATTGAAATCAGGAGGCAGTCAATGCGGGGCCACCAAAGATGCCGACTGGCAGATTATTGGGCAGACATTTTGTATCTGATAGATGCACACAGATGCAAGCAGCTGCAGAAAATAAGCTAAAATCGTGTTTGTCGAGCTCTTTCGCCTTGACTTCTCTGGCAGAAGTCTTGCAGCACGAAATGCAATTACAATAGGGCAATTCGAAATGATGCCACAAGGGCTGCGGCAACGGGGCGTGGCGGGGCGGTAAGAAACCTGGCGAGACAAGACACATATTTAGTTGGAAATGGCTGTAGTTGCTATGACCCGGCTGGCTGCCGTCTTGATTACAATGCGGCCAAGCGGAAGAGACGTAAATTATGTTATAAACCAGGGCGGATATAACGACAACTGACAAGCGACAAAAGCGACATTGCAGTTAGCTAGCTACTTCAACTGTCAGATACACGAAAGTCAACCTTTTGGTTTACTTAATGTTTATAGCCACACACAGTGAGTAGTGCTCCTGATGATGCTGATGATGATGATTGTGTGGCATGTGCGCCCCAAACCCATGGCGATCCATCAATTGGGTCAACAATCTGCTGCTCTGTTGTCCAGAAACAAAAACGTCAATGGGCCGTGAAGTGACGTCGCCAGCGGATATGGAATGCGGATGTGGAATGCGAATGCGGAAGCTGAAAGCATGCAATTCAATTGCTCCTCTCTCTCTCTCTATCTCTCGCTGTCTATCTCTGTCTCTGTATTCTCGCCCATTGATCATAATTTGCACTGGGTCAAACAGTCTGTTGCCGGTTTAGTCAACAACAACAACAACACAACAAGAACAACAATCGGGAACAGCTGTCCCTAGGCTTTGTTGGCTCTTTTCGGGCGGGTTTTCCTCATTCGAGGGTTGCAAACCATTTGACAGGCACTCAAAATGTCATCAAATGGTTTGCTGATTGCGCAAATGTGTTATACAAAAATGTCTATAGCATAATTAAGTGCTATTGTGTTGTACTTTAGTTTAACTAGCAGATACCCTGTAATAAGCGCGAGAACTTAATTTAATGTTACATTTTTGTATGTGTGTAAATTCGGGTGAAAACAAATCAAAGAATTGCAGTGAATTGAAAGTTAAGTAAGATAATTGCTAAATAAAAGTGTCTGAGCAATTGTTAGCAAAATAATTTCTACAACTTAAGACTAGACTTGATGAAATTTTTAAATAAGTCAATTCAAAGCTGAATGCATTCATACAAATTTAAACTGGACTTTATGCAATTTTTTAATTAAACTGGAAACAATGAAATATGAATTAACCTTATATCATTATGCAATTATTCTAATGGTAAAAAGTATGTGTGGATTACATGAATCGGCATTAAGAGCAAATGGAAACGAATTTAAGATTTAATGCAATTTTTAAATAGATTTTTATAAATCACTTGAAACTATGCAACTTGAAACTATGGATTCCTAAGCACAGCAAATAGTTAATTTTCACTACATAAATTGAAGCATAAAAATAATACTAAAAATATCTTAATAATCCTTAAAGGTTAAAGGTTCGAAAAATGTATAATAACTGTTTGAGCAACCATTAATAGTTAAGGTATAGTTTTCTTTAAGATACTTCACTCTTCGTCCATCCATAATCGATGTGGAACATTCGAATCTGTGAAATATGCTTAACATTCACATTTCAACCCCTAACACAATCATCGCTCCAGCCTCATTAATACAGGGTATGAATGGGATATATAAAATGCAATCAGTCGATTTTTTTTTCTGAACAGTTTGCAGCACTCGAAATGTTTTACAGATTTTTTTCAAGTGCGCCCCTCTTTCATCATTTTTATTTGTATTACAGTTTTTTGTTTGAGGCATTCGAAGCAAAAAAGTGCTTAGAGATTTAAACATTTCACTTTTTTGTTGTTGAATTTTACTCTTTTTCATATTTGTGTGAGCGCACTTCCGGTGTGGCGCTTCAAACTGTCACAGCCGGAAGTGCAACCTGGCGTTTAGAAAACGCCGCTTTCGAAAATGGCAAAAAAACGCCTAACGAGCCGTTTAGCCCACTTTTGGGCCGTATTAAAGGCGTGGCAAGTGCACGTGCGTTGCATTAATGAGAGTGTCTGATCGAGGGGCAGGGACTGTTAAACTATTTACGCAGTCAGAATGCGACAATATTGCTGCAAAGGTGCAAAGGTTCAGTTATTTAGTTGAGTTGTGACCCAGTTTTGCAGCAGACGCTGTTTTTTCTGCTGCTTGTCAGCTTTTTTTATTTGTGCTTTTGTATTTTATTTTGTTTTTTTTTTGGCTTTGTTTTGCGAACGCGAGTTCAATAAACTGCACCGAAAACGACAACAATGCTTGTGTCCCCAAAGGGCGACAGCTGTTGCTGCGCCTCTGTGGCAATCACCGTTAGCCCCCTTGCCCCGCAATCCGTCACCCCTGCTTAATGCCGCCCCCTTGCGTTTGATTATGCATCAAAGCGCATTCACAGCACACATGCTCAACAAATAAATTCCAAACATGTCAAGTCCAATGAAAGGGACACAAACATAAGGTCCCCTCAGCGCCCTGCCCGTCTGTGCAACATTTGGAAGTGTAAATGAATTTGTTCTTAATTATTATGATGCTGCTGATGTCGCTGTTGCAGCTTGTTTGGCGGTGTCTGTCCATCTTGTCTGTCTGTTGTGTCTGTTTTGGCCTGTTGTTGGCAATTTGCTTACTCGGACTAGCCCCCAAAAATGTTTCGGCGTCATTGATTTACCGTCTGCTGCGAATGGGGCAAATGGTTCGGCTGTTTCGAATCTCTGGACGCATCATGTAGCACGCATGATGGGTGCTGTGTGATTTTATGTAGCGACATGCGTTTCTTTCAACTGAAATACCCAGCAGCCAATTGGGCAATGCCAGCCAAAACTCTCTGTTTGTATTTTAATAGTTTTTTTTTTATTGTTATTGCATTTTAAAATCGTTAAGGTATTTTGGAATTCATCAATACATACTCTAAAGTCTAAAAATATATTTCCAAAAAAATATTGAAATGTTTTCAGCATTTGAAGTATTTTTAAAAATATTAAACACATATTCTTGAGTCAGCAAAAAAATGTTGTTTGACATTTAACATATTAAAGAGTCTTTATTTAAGTCTATAGATTTTCTTTATAGCATTTTTCAAAAATTGATGATTTAACAACACTTTTCAGGTCTTTAGAAGATATTAAAAAGATTCAAAAACGCTTACAGGGTATTTTTCAAGTCACGCAACGACTTGGTTGCTTTTATGTTTATAACTGTTTCTATGTGAAAGAAGAGTGATGAACAATCTGAATCTGTTGTAAATTTTGGTTTTTGTTGAGTTTTCTTTTTGGTGGTGGGAAAATGCTTTTTCTTTTGATGATGACGATCGCACATGGGCCTCAAGAGGAAGTGAACTTCGTCAAGATAAATTAATGGATTTGCTAATGAAACAAATTACAAAAAAAAGTAAGAAAAAACTTTAAAAAATTAGCTTTTACTCATTTGTTGGTAGTCAATTTCAAAATTCTCTGAACTTGCGGCTAATGCCTATTTTATTGGTTTGCTGTTTATTTTTAATTTATTATAACTTTTATCTCTCCAGCTCTCACTCCCTTTTTTCGATAGTATTTTCTTTACGTTTTCGATAGATTGATTTGGCAGCGAGAAACACATTAAAAGCATTTCAAGTGCCATCAGGTTCCGGACACAGTCTCAGTTTCAACATCTGTCTCTGGTTCTCGTTCTGGTTGTGGTTCAGGTTCAGTTTCAGCTTCAGGTCCTTATCAGTGCTGTGTGTGTCCAGAGCACATTTAATCCTGAGAGCTCGTAAATTTTCAAGCATTTGTGGCTGATATGACAAGTAATACAAATGTTTTTATGGACATGTGTTGCTTAATTTATGTTTCAATTCCAATTTAGTAAACCGCCCCCCTCTCTCTCTGCCCCCTCTCTTTTGCTGTATCGCTCTCTCTTTTGGACATGCACATACAAATGTCATAATATCAAATGGAAATGCAATGCGACAATCATAATTAATTGTCATTGCCACGAAAATGGAGAAATTTTAATAGGATAGTCTGCTCTTTTTATATACTCTATAAACTGTTAAAGTGGGTGTATTCAAGTTGTACAGACGTAAGCAAAAAGTGAGGAGAAAAATGGTTTTTATAACGACTTATAAGTAAACTAGCTATAAGTAAATATACCTATTCGCACATCTATTCAATCTTAGAGCCTTTTAGGGAAGACAAGATAACAGTTTGTAATACTTGTACACATACTCTTTAATAATAAAAACAAGGCCAGAGCTTTGAAGATTACAAGTCGGCAAGTCTGCTATAGTTAAAAATAACAATTTTTTTTTTTGAAATAAACTGAATTTACTAAACATAGTGCGTAATATTTGTTATCTGCAACTTTATGCAGAGTATCTTTAAGTTGAGCACTCTTAACTACATCACACTTGTGTTCTTGGTTGTTAAATAAGTGAAATTAATTTGCTTGGTGTTTTTTTATTTTTTATTTTGGACCCCACCATGCTGGTGCAGAAGTTTGTTTCATTAATCAGCGTCTCAATAAATCAAAATTAGTTTGCTTATTGACTGAACCAAATTCTCGAAGCGACATCAAAAAGTTCGCTGTCAATTGGCTTAAGAATAGTTTTTATAGCGCCCATCGATTAAACAGATTTATGCACATAGCAATTGTTAACACTTGGACATCAGGTGACCTATGATAAGCTCGACAAAAAGTTAGTTATTATTAGGTGTGTTTGCGTGTGTGGTCTTATCTACTCACCGGTGATAAAACTAAATGACGACATAATGACCCAACTTATTAGCCAAACTAGACAACCAACTAACTGGTTTTGTTCACATGTGTTTCGGTTTCTGTTTTTTTTTTTTGTTGTTTTTTTGGTAATTATATTTTTTTGGTTGGGCTTGGCTTCTTTTTTATGACCGAAACTTTCCAAATTGAGCATTAGGAGCGCGCCTAATGCAGTCATCAGCCGCTTATCGTTCATTGGGGGGTTTCATAATTTATGCCACTGTTAAGTATTTATTATTTTGAAACACATCAATGCAACACCGTATCAAGTTCCCGAAACAGATTTAAACAAGATGTGTCTATGTTTCTATTTTTTTAAATTTTTTTTATGAGTTTTATTTATTTGTTTGTTGGTTGGGCAAAGCAATGTCAAATGTCTGGCCAAAGTGTTGACAGCAGAGCGAGATATTTGGGAAAAGTCGGTGCAGATAGTTGGACAAGAAAAAAAAAAGACAAGTGACAATTGATTTAATGCTGAGTTTGCGGTCGTGGAGATACCCCGTACACATATGTGAAGATAACAAGAAAGCAATTAAAAAAAAAACTTTAATTTAATTAAGATATGTACAAAAATAAAAATCTTTTTTTTTGTCTAATTTATCAATAAGTAAAATCAATTTTATGCTCTTTATGTTTTTTACATTGTATCTTAATAGTTATTCATATAATGTTCATTTGACATAATCGAACTTAAGTTTAGCCTTTTTACATATGTTTTATGTTTACAGGGTATATTGAAAATTGAGTGAAAAATGTCTGCTTAAAGCCGCAAGAGTTGGTTGACAAATATTTGTGGCTGAGGCGAACAGTTCAAATGTTTACAACATTTTGTGTATTTACAATTTCATTATTTTGGCCGTTGGATGTTTACAAATTCAATTTGTGTCCTGTGTGTTTGTTAAAGACATTAACGCTGCAGTTTACTGTCCGATAATTTTGTCGCATTATGTAACATAATTATGCTTGAGTTAGGCATAGAATGGGCAAGCCAGAAGGAGGTAGGAGAGAGAAAGCTTGTCGTCGGGCAACTTTAGCTGCTCTCAAATGCATTAGCAGCTGCATCTGCAGCGACACATTCAATCTGGCAGTTAAATTTGTTGAGATTAGCGCTAAATACACTAGAGCCCAACCCTTCTCTCTCTCTCTCTCTCTCTCTGCCTTGTCTTGTGCCTTAAATGGCACATTCTGTGTCGAGCACCTCTCAGCGATTTTCCATTTCCATTTCCCACTTCCATTTTGCAACTTCTTCGTGTGCTTCTTGCTGGAGCTCTCTTTATTATCTGCGCCTCGTCTGCATTTAATGGCTATAATGATAAGCGACAGACGTCGTTCTTGCTTCACATAAGATTGCCGCACAATGTCTGCCTTGAAGTACCCTGGCAATCTTTGGCTAAGTTTGAGTCGCCCCCTCGCTCAAAACAGAGTGTCGCATTCTTGAGTATAGTTGTTTTTTACCTGTTTTTTTTTTTTTTTTTGGGAAAGTTGACACAGTTTGAACCCATAACGTTGTTCGCATAGGCTCGGGCCAAAACCGTGAGCAAATCCGGCCTTTCACTTGTGGGCCACAGTAAGTCGTGCTCGGACGATCTGAAAAAATGGTCTGCACTGCCACTGCACCTTGCTGCATGCAAAGTACACAGAAGCCAAAAGAATATGCCCCAGATTTCTTTAAATGCAACTTATATCTTTTGAGAAATTCATTTAGTGTTTTAATCAAATAATAATTTAAAGAAAAATGTTAAGATTAATTGGCGAACAAAAACAAATTTGAATTACCGTTTTGGTAAATTTCAAATTTTCATTTTCGTTGCGGCTAAGTATTCTGGCACCAGTTTAATACCAGCTGCTATTTTAAATATATCAATAAATAGGTTTAGGGCAATTATTACTAAAAAGATCAACTCGAGAATTCTACTAATAAACTTTCTTGAGTGCAGATGGAATGCATTAATCAGCTCTGATAAATTGTTTTAGTTTTGTTAGGTAAACTTAAAGGATGAGCTCTTTTTTAATATTACTTTTTTGATACTGGGCCAACTTTCTCTATGGTAGGCAAATTGGCTTTGGTTACACATTAGATTGTTAATTAACCGCAACACAGCAGCTGCTGCTGTTTGTCGAGGCATTTAAGACAGCTGTTGGAACCGAATCGTTTGTGGTTAGTTGCCAGGCGCTCGCCTAACAACTTCCATTGCAATTGTCAACCGATACGATGCAGGGTCCACGAAACCAACCACAAGTTCAAAAGTTCAACAAAAGCACAGCAAAAATTAAATAAAAAAAAATAAATAAAAACACAGAAACCAGAAGAAAAACAAAAACTTTCTAAATTTGTACATCGACATAAATAACGAAAACATTTTTGCCGCTGACAATTGCAATGTGGCCCTGGGGACTCATACAGCAAAAGCCCCCAAAAACCAAATATACAACCCCACCGCCTCTCCTCCTCCTGTGCCAGAGAATCAGCTAGTCTATAAATACTAAAGCGTCAAACAAATTCGTATGTGGCAGTATACCCTGTTAACACTATAAAGGCAAAGTGAAGTTGAGAACTTTGAGCGACTTTTAATCACAAGAATATTTGATATGAATTTTTGTTTAGTAAACTTTTTTCCTTTTCTGTCGAGAGTGCATTGCAAATAAATATATCTTCCTAATAAAGGCATAATAACGATCATCTGTTCACTAAGATCGGAAGAAATTGAACAAATTATACCTCAGAGCTTAGGGTATCTTCTAGTCGAACTCTGTCGACAAAAGCATTCGTATTTGTGACTAATTGTTTTTTGTTTGCCGAAGCCGACACTTGAATTAAGTTATGAAATTGCTTTTGTGCCACTTTACTTAACCAATTAACTCTTTATCGTGAGAGGCAAACGAAAGGCGCAAATGCAATTTCAATTTGTATCTGTATCTGTATCTGTACATGTATGTATATTTGTATCTGTGTGCATCTCATTAGCTGGCTAAACTGTAAGTGCACATAAAATCTTCATTCATCTTCGGTTGCAGTTGCAAATATTTACATATGCAAGATTGCTTGTTGTCAGTGTGGACTTGGGACTTGGCTCCTTGTCGTGTGTGTAATTCAATCGCCTGCAGGGCTTCGCACGTCTTTTGCTTGGCTGCCGTCTTCGATACAGGAAACCATAAAAATCCTACAGCGTTAAGTGAGAAGCGTCAACCAAAATGGGAATTGAATGATGAGTTTCATTCACAGGAATGCATGTGTTTTCCCAGCGAAGGGCAAGGACATGCTTTCAACACACACACACACACACACATTCAGGCACATAAAGGGCACGCTTGGTACTTGTTTATCCTTAGACTCGCTTCCTTGCCTGCTTCTTGTTCCTGTTCCCATTCCCATTCCAATTCCCATTCCTGTTTTTGTACCTGCCTGGGAATATTATTCTTTTCGCTGCTGCTGCTTTTGTTTTTAGGGGAATTCTTGCCTGGCTGTGTTTTCGTCTCTTTTTTGTTTGTTTTTTTTTTTTTTTTCAGTGTCCCTCCCCCTGGTCTGCTCTCGTTCTAACCCACCCCTATTTGTCGCTTAGTTTTCTCTATCGCTCTCCTTCCCTGTTTTTTTTTTTTTTGCCAAGTGTTGCCAAATGTTCGCAGCATTTCCTGTTGTCTACTTTAAGGCGCACGAAGGCTTCTTATACCCTTTTTAAGGATATGTGTAGAAAGAGGGTGCATAACATTATTGGTGAATTTTTGAACTCGAATATATTTGATTAAAAAATATATTTTCCTTTGTGTTTAATAACGTTATAAATATAACTTTTTAATTTGTAGTTTTTACATTTGAATTCGATGAAGCCAAACTAAACCGCAAATAGATAATAAAAAATTATAATTTCTCAATGTATCTTTTATTATTAAGTAATATTTGTTCTTGTCAAACACACTCTATTTCATTTAATATTTTTCCAACAAGTACTTGTATTATGCCTTTTTTGCATACATTAATATCCTAGGGTATTCAGCAATACGCTTTTTACTTAGTTGATTTGGTTTATTTAGCTTTAACACGTGTCAAAAAACGAAAACTTGAAAAAACTGTCCTGTATAAAACACAAAGTTCAGAAAAAAGGAGAAGTTTTAGGCGCTGAGTGAATTTAATACCCATTCGGAGGTTGCAGTTGCAAGTTGTGCAGACTTGCTGGCAACATTCTCATGTGGCCCTGCGCGCTCTGCGACCCTAACTGCCTGCCCCAACCACCACACCAGCAGTGCTCCTATTGCTTCACACCCCAGTGTTGTTGCAAGTTGGCACTTGGCATTGTCGGCTGCCACTGGCAGCTGTTGTTGTAGCGTGTCGCCGCTGCTGCTGCTGCTGCTGTTTTTGTGGCAGAGCAAAGTTAATGTAAAATGCATTACGCGACTGCTTGAACCTTGGCGGTGACCCAGCCGCAGGCGCATGTCCTGGTAACATAACACGCCTCACAGCCAGACAGCTATGTGTGTCTGTCTGCCTGTGTGTCTGTCGGCAACATCTTGACGCGCATTTGCACCCATAAGTGGCAGACGAGCATAAATCTAAATGCCTAATGACTAATCCCTAATGCTAATTCATTTTGCAATGGTGCCTCGCTTTGTAATTGAATACCAGCTTATAGACCTAGGCATCAAAGTACCTTCAGGAAAAAAAAAATAGAAATAGATTTTAACATTTCCTCGTATATAATTTTTCTCATTCATCACTTTGATTAGTTGCTACCTACCCAGACTGTCATTCTCAATGTACGCCAATTTGTATACCAAAGTTTTCATTTGAAATTCTAAAGGCTTTTGGCTAACTAGGCCTTTTTGTAGTTATCAGCTAGCTTTTTTGGCTTTTTGTAACGTTGCCAAGACTCAGTTAAGTTTATGCGCCGTCATAATGAGTACACCATGAATACATAAAACCGTAAAAGTGTCGAGCACTTAAGCTGCAAATTACTTGAACTATGAGATAACTACGACAACTTGTGCATAATTTGGTCCCAAGTAAGTTAAGTGCCAATAAGCATGTGAACAATGTGAAACTTTGCTGAATTACTTGCGGGAATCTTTTATATTAGAACACAAGGGTCAATTAACAACACTGATTAAATCACACCACAGGCTGACACTATGAAACTTTTTGAATATTATTATGTTAGTTGAGTAATAGACGCATATTAGAGATTATAAGACTAATGTGTTGTTCAGTTCTCTTGACTGGACACTGTTGACTTAGAAGTCAACTAAATAAGCTGGGTAAAGTCAGTAGCGAAATCTGCAGACTTCGGGACAGTAATTAAGAAACCTCAGAATGTCAAGAAAGATACAAAGATGCAAGCAGTAGTTTTGATGGAAGAGGAGCTAGAGGCTTAGAATGGGGGCACTATAGATCTTATATTATAATAATAATAATATGTTTATCAAAGGGTTTCACGAAACTGATCACAAAACTCGACTCAAGCTATTTCTGATTGAAAGTTATGCGTTTCTATTTAAAATTTTCTTAACAAAACGTAAATCTTAATACAACAGTAAATGAGAAGTTCGAACTAAATATTTGTTATGTAAATTTGTTAAGTTGTATAGGAGGAAACCAATATTTAGTATACACATCGTATCAGATGCTTAAATTAAAATTTTCTTCACAACACACACACGATGATAACTCACTTAACAGCCTCGAGTGATGAATGCTGTACCCCAATGCTGTTTCATCTTCAATGGCCATTCTTTTCAATCCGTATCTTACCCACACTTCTGTAAGCAAGAAAATAAGCTCGCGTCATGTTCCCACCAAGCTCGGTTTAAGTTAGGGCCCGAACATGGTTCAAGGCTGTCACAGTTAATGCTATGTGTTTGCCCGCCCCACCTCCCAGCTTAGGTAATTTCTATGTTGCTTTGACGCTCAGCTTTTAGATACAAGCTACAGATACAGATACATACAGACGTAGCTACAGATACATTTTTGAGATTGCTACATGTTGCGGCATGTGGCCGGCACAGCGGGATAGTTCGCTGCTCGCTCAAGTCTTGAGACACACACTGGGCACTTGGCTGGCAGCGGCACATCGATGTCTTCCACGAAATGCTGCTAAACTCGTTTTGAGTCTCAGCATTTTTGTCGAGTGTACTTCAATTGAACTACTCTCAATGCTAACTCAATTGCCGAGGCCTAGAGGGCCAAACTGCGGCTGTGGCAGCGGCTGCTGCTGCTGCCCATTTACCATACCCTGATGCTTACAGACAATTGAAGCAGACACACACACACACACACACGCCCACACATATATGTGTTATGCATGTGTGTAAACAGTGTTCGTCATATAATTGGGAATCTTTGCAGCTCTTCCTTTTAACTATTATATGTATATAATTTATTTATATATATTTTAGTATAAATATAAATAAATATATATACAAATAAATACTGTGAAAATAAAAATGGATTGGGTTTCTAATCGAAATTAAGAAATAAAGTAAATAAACAAATTATTTAAGTAGGAAGTTTATAATTGAAGAATAACAAATACACAATTTGTTGTATTCTTTCTTCAGTAAATAAGTTTAGCATTCCGTACTTAAATGTAATTCCATACGTCTTTAACTAAACAAAAGCATTTTCGTGCCTAATTATATGACCGCTATTGTAATATGTTTTTCTTATGGCTTTGTTATTCTGGCGTTGTGCGTCTTAATAAACATTTGTGGAGCTGAAATCCCTGGCATCTAGGCCTAAGCCGGATATCGCGTCCATAATTCACACACACACGCGCACACACACACACACACACACACACATACACACACACAAAACTACGGCAGCCTGCTTTCACTTCCTTTTTCCCCCAAACTCTCTCGAGTGTTTTCAAGTTCAAATCAAACATTTGCCATAATCTTCAAGTGTCAGCTGCATCTTTTTTTTGTTGTCGTCTCCTCTAAAAAGGCATATTCAAATACATTTGCTAAAAATAGCATAAACAACACACACTCACACAAACACACACTTAAAAATCAAAAAGGTGCAAAGCAAATGAGCTGTAAAAAAACAAAAGCAACGCGATCCAAAAATGGGCAAAGCCTTAAAATGTCGCACAGCATTCAAATGCGGTCTTACAAAGATGTTGAAGAAGAGTGGAGGGAGGGGTGGTGGAGGAGGACGGGTGCAGTGAGTTGGGGAAGGGAAGTGTGGGAAGGGATGGGAGGGGAGGGCGAGTCACACTAAAGTGGTTGCCAGCCTGTTGTGTGTCCGGATCGAGCAGGGGGGAAATTTGAAAGATTGTCAAGCTACACTCGGAAAAAGTGCCATTTTTGAATTCAAACGCAATTCGCTCTTAAATATGAAGAAATCACTTTTATATTCACTGTATTTAATGTTAAATTAATCTCTTGAATATAATTATAAAATATTTATAAAAAGCATTTCTTACTTACCGTTTGTACTTTTCGATTTGGTTTCATTTTGATGTCAGAATTGGTTTGGAAAAATGAGTATTTAAGACAAATAAATAAATAGATATATAAGTTTATATATTTATATATATTGAACAGCCTCTCGTTAGCACAATTTTCCTCTTGTTTTAAGAAAGCAAATGTCTTAAAATGAGATCAATTGTACTTCACTCATGCCAATAGTGTTTAATCCTAAGAAACCACAATGAAATAAGAATTCGTATCTTGCTTAGAATACTTTTAGATGAATTTCCCATTTATGCTCAATTTGAGTTTAAAATCCCCCCTCATTTTTTGAGTGTAGCTGCCAGCTTGTGTTTTGTGAAACGTGAAAGATTGTCGAGCTATGAATTTCAGTGTGTGTGTTTTTTTTTGGGTGTTTTTGTCTAATTTTAGAAAGGCCAATAAAAATGTTTGTTGGCTGCATTTTATTTTTAACCCCCGGTGGCAAACACTTCCGCAGTGTGTGGAGTGTGTGGAGGGTGTCGTGAGGCATGAGAGTTTTAGAGGATAGATCGGATCAGAGCATGGGAGGATGTTGCCTCGTAATGATATCAGTTGCGTTGATCGTACCAGCTCTCTCTCTCCCTCTCTCTCGCTCTCTCTTTCAGTGTGGACGGATTGTGCCCGTAGCTGTTGGAATGTTAAGTGAACTTTTCCCGCGGGTACTCGCTGAAAAACGCATGTCACTTAAATTTATTGGCCGCAACTACCAAAAACAACAGCAGTCAGTCTATCCGTCTGTCTGTCTGTCTGTCTGCCTGACTGTCAGAAATTGCCTTTGCCATTTGCAGTGTGAAATGCATTTTTCATTCAATTTTCAGTCTCTGGATTTTTATGTGCATTGTTATTCGTTTCCCGAGGGCTGTAAAATCGATTGATAGACGCTGCAGCAGCAGCAGCAGTAGACGACTCTTGATTGAAATTGAACCCAGAGCTGCGAGCACAGTGGGTGCGTGCAGACTCTCAGGAGGGAGGTGTTGGGGGTACAGACTGTCCGCGGGGAGTTGGGGGCAGTCAGGCACTCAAATGCTTAGCAGCAAATTTAACTTTTGTTTTTTGTTTTTTTTTTTTTGGTTGAGTTTACTTTTAATTAGTTTACATGGTCATAATATCGACGGAAGTCTTACGCTCTTGTAATCAACTTAAAGCCACCCGCTCCGCCTCGGCCTCTTCGGGGGCCCTTGATTAATTAGAGCAAAAGTGTATATAGCTAATTGCTGTCACGTCAAGCGGCGACCGAGGTCAATTAATTTAAATAAAAAGGCAAATTGTCAGGTCATAAAATGATTCACAACAAAAAAGAAGACCACAAAAACCATAAAGTAGAAAAACAAAACACATCAAGAACTTAATTAATAATGTGGGAGGTCGGTCGGAATTGTCAATTGCTCAATATGTGCTACAAATTGTCTTGGGCAAGAGATCGGTGGATGAAAGAGATAGAAAGAGATATACTTCCTGATTTACTGGTTTTAATTGTGACTTCATTTTGTTAAACTTAATCTTTATTAAAGTACGATTTTTGATGTAGTTTTAATCGACGAATAAACATTTTTCATTTGTGAACAGAAATGTGCCCTTGTTTTAGTACTTTTTTCAATTAAATCGCTTTTAATATATGGCTTTTGGTCATGCATCATTTTGGTCTGCACATTTATTTATATAATCTCTAATTTATTTTTCATTTTTGAAAAACAACAATTTTTTTTGTTGAAGTCTGCACATTATTTTGAAAAGCCTTTCTGTTCATTTTGTGCAAAATGCTTAAAAATTGTGTTCGAAGAGGTTTGGTTTTTCTATTTAAAGTAAGCAACGAATTAATTTGAATTTTAAAATATATTAAAGGACCGATTAAAGACTCTTCCTTGACACCCCAATAAGTGTTCCTTTATCTCAAACTTGCTTCATTTCGAAGAGCGAATATAATTTCCCAAGGGAATACCATTTTATTCATGTTTTGCCCACCATATCGATTTGTCATCTAAAGTAAAATGTTTTCAAAATCCATTGTTTTTCATTATAAGCTCCACCTCGTATAAACTGAAACTGCCACAAAAGTTGTGAATGAGTTCTCTCAAAACAATTCGTTTATCACGATTTTTGTGCTTGGGACTAGACTGAATGAAAGAGCCGTGTGTTATCTGCCATCGTCATCATCATCGGCATGAGTAGTTATATAGAAAGGCGCTCGCATAAGTCACATGATTAGCTCGGGCACTGAACATAACCCCTTAATCCTCAGCCCCCTCACACACCCCCTGCACTCACCCACAACGTGCGGCAAGCCTCTAAAAATATAAAATATCGAAAACCGCAGCCGCATCGACCTTTTATGTGTTTTTATGGGCATCAGCAAATCACGTGACTTGCCCATTTTTGGGCAAATGCGGTTAGTGTGTGGAGTGTGTGTGTGTGCGTGTGTGTGGAGTGCGTGGGTGCGCCTCGGGGCATTGATACGTTGACTGCGCTGCGAAAGAGTCGCATAAATCAGTTTTAATAGCTCAGCTCAGCAGCTGCAGCAGTCAATCGCCGATTTTACGCAAACTGCACGTTGTTGATCAAGGGGGAGGGGAGTGGAGTCCTCAGCTTGGTTTTAGCAACGGTTTTAATGAGATTTGAAACGAGGCTGAAAAGTAATTTCATCTCTTTTGTTGTTGGCATTTCAAGGAATGTCAATTTTTCGACTTTTTATTTAACACATTTGTTGTGTGTTGCGAGCAATATTTTTTTTTGGCAACATTTGCTTGCCGTTTGCTTTTGTTTGTCTGTAACTACTCTCGCTCTCTCTCTCTCTCTCTCTCGCTCTCTCTCTTTCTCTTTCTCTCACTTTCTTAACTTTTGACAACATTTTTTTTTTCGCTTTAGGTTTTCTTGCTGATTGCTTTTCTGTCTGTCGTTGATTGTTTCGTACTTTAGCAGCTCGGCCCATCTTTCACTTCTAATTGTTGTCAACATTGTTGGGTTTTTGCTAGTAAGATTTTTTGGAGCTTTAAGTCGGCAACATTTGCTTCTCAAGCTCTCACTTTAACGTGCAATCTTTTATTAGTTTGCAGTTAGCTTTGTAATCGTTATTAACATTTTTAGCTAGCAACATTATTTGGTGCTTTATGAGCAACATTTGGTACTGATTGCTTTGCGTCCATTGCGGCTGCTACGGTTCCTCTCTCTCTCTCTCTCTCTCTCTCTCTCTCTCTCCCACTCCACTCTTGTTACGACTCTTTGCATTCGCCTTTTCACGCTTCGCTGCTGCTGTTGCTGTTACATTACATAAATTTGTCGGGCTTTTGTAGTTGGTGTAGTTTTTGTTGTTTTTGTTGTTGCCTTTGCAATTTATGCCCCCGAAAAACGTCCTCTGCCTTTTGCCGTTGGGCATGCGAAAATTTGCTAAAATAGCAGCCAGTGTTGCTTGCCGCATAAAAACTTTTTTCTTCTTATTTTTTGCCGACGCGTCGTTGGCCATAAAGCACATGTGGCTACTTACACATACATATAAACGCTCACACACACACACGCACATGTAACGGCTGCTGTGTGTTTTTTGTCTCGTTTGCTATTTATATGTAAAGTTTAAGCTGTAAATTTGTGCCGCTTTGACTTTAAGCTACAGTTAACAACATCTGCAGGCGTCTCGCTCATAAATCATCCATTGCCGCTGTTAAAGCTAAGCAGACAATGTGATAAGCTCAGCTTTTCAGGTTATGCGCCAGGTTGCGGCTCAGACGCATCATTTATAACAACAGCGTTTGCCGTTCCTGATAAGCCCCTCTCCAGCAACATTGATAAATTGACAGCAGGAAACATGCATTTCTTTTCCTTTTTACTATTATTATTATTTTTTTTTTTGCTGGTGTGTTCATAGATATGCGGGTTTCCTCTACACTGTGCACGAAAAAAGAAATGGAAAAAAGTTCACTTGCATCGCACAATTTAAAGCAATGATTGTGAATTGCTTTTAAACTTGGGTGAATCAATAAATTGAATTTAATTTTCGAACGTAACAGAGATTCTAAATGAAAATTCATAGTTGAAATACCAATAATAAATCTGCTCATTGAAGGGCATTCAACGTCAGTCGCATATTAAATATTTCTTTATTTTTTTTTTTATTAATAACTTATCGCTTGACTTTCATTTGTGTTTATTTCGCTCTTAATTTTTATCGCATCGGATGTTGCAGGACTCTCATTTTCCTTACTTTGCGAATGCGCCCCGTGGCGCAACCGAAAATGTGACCCGTAATTGCTTTAAATGTTATTATGACACTTACGCACAGCCAATGGGCAACCCATCGTCATCATCATCATCATCGTTGTCTGGAGACCGAGCGATTGCGGATGGATGATGTCCACCAACAGCGTCGACTTGTTGTCTGCCACCCCGCCTCGAGGCAGACCGAAGGCAGACGGAATGTGCAGCCTGGCAGCAAGCCAAGCACCAAGCACCAAGGGCCAAGGGCCAAGGGCAGCTGCCACTGGTTGCGGTTGTTGTTGCTGTTGCAACTGGAACTGGAACTGTGTGGTTGGCGCTCGCCATCGTCTCGCTAGTTGCCTCCTTCAATTGTTTTTTCGCTTTAAATAATTAAATTAAAAATGGACAGTCGTCGAACTGATTGCAGCTCTGCTCACAGCTGTGCCTCTTGTGTATCTCTCTCTCTCTCTCTCTCTCTCTCTCTCTCTCTTCCTCTATGTCCGACACGTTGCAATTAAGGCCGCTCTTGACCATAAATTGATATACGCTAGCTGTGCTTAGCGCGTTCATTGAACTTATATACCCTAGAATAGAGGGTCTCCTAAACTAAAGTTGTGAGACATGTATGCAAAGGCAGTAGTAGATATCGACGAGTGCATAAAGACATGTCGACATAGTCATGTCCATCTCAGAGATTATATATATTGGAAATATTGATTATATGGTAAACCATACTTAAAACAAATTCTACTTTAGTTTGTCAATAAGGTATACGATTTGCGTTCGCAGCCAGATGTAAAATACTCTACTATTTAATAACCAGTTCTAAAAAATGAATATTTGTACTTATTCGTAAAAATCATGTACGATGTGTGTTCAAAAAGTATCGCGAATTTTGAATTTTCGCGGGTTACGTATAATCGAATTTCGATTTTTTTGTAGCGTTATGTTGGTACTCATGTCTCTCACTTATGCCGACAAGCTCGGCCATTTTGAATGTTCACTTAATTGTTGACAGCTGCTTTGCTTGCACGTGTTTTGGATCGTCTTCGATTTTTACCTATTACGAAAATCCAAAATTCGCGATACTTTTTGAGCACACCTCGTATTTAGCTTTTTTAGGACTGAAAAAAAGTTTCTGCAAAAAAAAAAAATCGTTGTTGGTCTTGCAGTTTTGACCTCAGCCAGTTAACGTCGAAAGTTTGCACTTGATTTATGTAAAAGAGGTCTACTATTTTTCCTAGTGCACTAATATATTTATTTATTTTTGGCTTAGGTATCCACAAGTCAGTCACTCTCAGGCTAGATCTTAAATATTTTCTGCTGCTGTTGCCCATAAATCATTGACTGCTTATCGCAAAGTTCTGTGCTAAAAAAAAGTGCTTGGCCTAACTTGTGATCAGCTTCTTGCAACAGCCCCCACTCCACACCTGCCACACTGCTACGTGGCTTGTGTGTAACTTGTATTTATTTTTTTTTTTTTTTGTGCAAGCTGCACTCTGCAGCTCTATAACTCTGACAGATTCTATCTGCCACAGATAGAGCTACATGCAGACGTGTGGCTGTAACACGTACTAGCACCACCCCTGTCTCCGTCAACTTCTCCCCCACCGCCCACTTGCTTGGCGGCATCAATTTATGGCCAGCGTCAGATTCTAATAAATGTCAGCGCCTGATTTTTTTTCTACTTTATTTTTTATTTTTGGTTTCTGCATTTGGTTTTATTTGGTGTCTGATTTCCTCCCCTCGCCAATCGCGTTTACTCGCGGCTTTCGTGTCAATGTGCCACACAGTAAAATGCACTTTGTTGGATATCATTTGTTCACACTCTCATAGTTGTTACTGAACGTATATACATAGATAGATAGCTGTATTTCCATAGTTATCTCTCGGCTTTGGGCCTTATTGGTTTTTGTCAGACTCCATTTGCACACATCGCATCGCATCGCAGCGTGTCTGACTTTTGATTTGTTAGTTTGCTTGACATGAAATTGCATACACTGTGACATATGACAATTCACAATTCACAATTGCCGGTTGTCTGTTGTCATCCGATGGCGCCACCTTTAATTTGATATGTTTACGACTAGTGTCTATTATACGATTGTGCTTAAGTTTACAGATGCATAAGTCTAGCAAGAAACACCTTTGACAATTTTTTGTTATAAACCTTGAGACGGTTTTATAATTGTGTCGTCAAGTTTGTAATGCATTTAAGGAGACATCTGTGAGCCCATAAAGCATATATATTCGTGATCCATCTCACTAGTCGGGGGATTTTTTAAATGTAAATTCAAATTAAAGATGTTGACGGTTTGAAAGCAGTCTGCAAGGGTTATATACTTTTCGACATGTCTAAAATATTTGCTCTTTATTGTTTGTTGTATTGCAATTTAATATCCAATACAATGTATATCCAATCTGTATATATATATTATTGATCATCATCAATCAGCAACTCGATATAGCTTTGCACATTTGTCTGTCGGCATTTATTGAATAAAACCTCTTCAATTTCCAAGAAACTTGGCATAAGACAGCGATCGGAGAACGAAGAAATGAGCGATGCATTACAATGAAATGATTCATTTAACCATTAGATGTTGCATTGAAAGATCTGTTCTATATATTTAAGTATATACAACAATGCCAATTCCATGAGTCATTTCTCGCTCAATTCTTTGACTGTTCCGCGCTATCAATCAGAGGCCTTTTATGTAATCTAATTGAAGCAGTGTGCGAAGCGAGCTTCTACATCTGCTTGTTTAGTGTTCTTTAAATTATTTTCTCCCCAGTTGCGTACCGCCCCTTAACCCTTCCCTTCCCTACCCCACCCACATGTTGTATTGCAAAACGATTGCGGGGCATTTGTTGTTCGATTTAATGCCCAGTGTTTTCAATGTTTACATGACGTCGCTGCCGATGCTGCCGCAAGCCACACGCCGCATGCCTCATGCCTCATCTGTTGTTTGCACTGATTTCCATACATAAAAAAAGAGAAGAAAAAAACGAGCCCGCAAATAAATCAACACGCAAATTAATAGAGTGGAAAAATCGGCAAAGACCAAGGACATGGCATAAATAAAAAAAAAAATACAAATGATGGCCATAAAATGTAATAAATGAAAAAATAAAAAATAACAGAAGGAATAGAGTAAAACCGATGTGAGCCATGCAAAATGTAATTAACTTTAATCACCCAACCAGGCCACAGAGCGAGAGGCGACCAAGAATCAACTCTTCCTGTGCAATGCTTCAGAGTTGATGCTACCCAGAAGAACGCCACTTGCATATTTAATTCATATGACAGCAAAGATGCGAAATGAATGAGAGAGGTAGGGGAGTCGGGAGTGGGGAGTGGGGCATGGATGGGGAGTAGATGATGACCGTTTGTCTTTCTGGCTGTCTGCACATTTTCGCATTTAATAGGCGCCCATGTGAACTGGTAATGAAAACAACAAAGCCCGAGGAGGCTTCCAAGTGCTCCAAGAACGAATAGCAACAACAACAACAACAATAATAATAAAAGCAACTGCCACTCGTAGATTAACAAGGCAAAAGCAAAGACACTCGACTCGCGTCGACTCAACTCGACTCGACTCGTTTCAGCTGCTGGACCGCTGCCAGCTCCCAAGTATGAACAGTAGCATATACAACAGAGAACATAGAACAGAGCACAGAGAAGATGAAGAAGACGAGAAACCGAATTGCCGCCTAGCGCTAAATTCAGGCAATTTTATGGCAGACGGGCAACATTTTGACGTTGAATGTGCCACTGGAAGATGCATGGGTCTGGCCCATACGGGTCGGGCCAAACATCCAGTCAGCCAGCAGTCACCAGCTATATGGCTATAGCTATACACAGTAAACAAAAATCTGTGCTAAAATTCTAGGTGCTCGAACATAAACATTCCAAGATGGAAAAAATTCCAGCAAAAAAGTAAATTTATAAAAATCTTTATCGATTGAGTATTTTAGTTTGTTGTCGATTGTTGAATTCGTATAAAGTCTAAGGGAAAACACAAATATAAACGTATTTTGATGCATTGAAAATAAAAAAGCAAATTTAATGAAATTCTCCTAGAAGTTTACAGACCGAAAATCTGACAGTAATTTAATATTTTTATCTATTTATTTATTATTTATTTTATTAAATTCAGAACTATTAATTAATGTGCTTGTCACAATTCCCTTTGTGAAAATTAAGATACAAATAGATAGGCAAATTTTAAATATATAAATGTAATTTATATAATTAATGAATTGTTCATTTAATTTATATAATTAATGAAATGTACTTGGGTATAATTAACTGCAAACCCATTTTTTTATAGTGTGTAGCTACGGCGACAAATACAGATACAGCGACAGCAACAGATATAGATACTTTTGCTCAGTTTGGTGTGTTTTCAAGTGTGGCACGCAGACAGGGCTCCATGTTGCACTTGACAGTGAGCACATGCCGAATCCAGGGGCAGCAGCAACATGAATTTTGCATTTTGCCTGCCAGCCTGCCTGAGCCCCTCCTCCCCCCAAAAATGTGAAATTCAATTAAGCGTGCTCAGGTGCATTTTGGCCATTTGTGCCGGAAGCTGTCAACAGATGCGGAAATGACAAATTATCTGTGCACAAATTATTTTTTCTTCATTAAAAGATGATTATTATGATTATATATATATATATTTTTTTTTTTTTTGGTGGCGTCATCGTGTCTGGCGACTAGTTCAATGTCTGGACATAATTCAGATGACTTATGTATTATTGTTGGCCATTTAAGTCCATGGCCGAATATAGAATTTTCCAGTCGATACCATCTGCATTACTCATCATCAGTCCACATGGCCAGACCATATCAGATGGAATGCATCAAACCCCTGCAATAAATCAGTTCACTTCGATTCGCAATTGCGGCAACAAAGACGAAAGATTTCTCTACAATTGCAGTATTTGCAACGTAAATAATTGAAACACACTTAATGTCAATAAACAAAGCCCCTAAGATAAACATTATATGACTAAGCAGCTGCAAACCATAAAACACAAGCCATCTGAGAAGCATTGCAAAAAGAACAGCTTGTGAAAATATTCAATCACTTCTGCAAAATGCAATCAGCGTATTTTATTAATGCCAATAAAGCTGAGCAAATCTATTTAACTAATGCACAATAATAGCATTTTTATTGTAATTATTGTTGGATTGTGTGCTTGGATAAATGAGCTAAGCTCTTGGCCCGTCATAAAAGCAATGATTGTACTTGGTTTGAGAATTCGAATTTCTCTAGAGGCGAATCTCATCGCATTATCGTGCACTCTTTCCTAATGTGCTCTACAGTCTTGAACAGTATTTTAAGAACACTTTTAGGAAGCATGTTATTATCCAAAGAGATTGTTTTTGACTTATATTTAGATATTAGGTATGTTTTTTATCACACCCACCAATCCTTTTCTAGCTCTGTCTGATCCCAATCTCAATATCTCATTCTCTGTCTACGTTTCCAGTCGAATGTCAGTGATTTTATTCGCCGGAATGCTCAGTAAATAGATAATCTATTGGTCTTTGCTAGTACATGAAGGATCTCTAAACATTGCCACACCATTTTCAAGACATTTATTATACACATACATATTTTATACATATAATTTGACTAGACTATATAGATCTATACTCTCGATTGCATATCAATAAAATCTTACGAACTTCCACTTCTATCTGCTTATTTTGTACAGCTGAAAGCGACCTGCTCACCTTTGCACAACGGAAGGAGCATTACGAGTCGGATAAGTCATTCCAGAAGGAACTCTTCTCGAGCGAATCGCGACCCCAAAGCGTCCATCAGCTGTACAAGGCGGCGGGCAAGGTGGTTCAGTTGATGCCCACAACGCCGCCACGTTCCATTTCCTTCAACGGCGATGCGATACATATGCACGAGGATGTCCTGGATGGCACTGCCACAGCCACAGATGCGGAGGATTCGCTACTCTGCTCCGACTTGGACTTCGGCAACGCAAATCGAAGGCTGCGCACGCGCATCGATGTCGAGATTGAAATACGATTGGTGAGTGCTTATAAATCTGCGATAAAGCTAAATTTAGACCCGATTTGGAAACTATATGCTAGGATATTATATAAAGATATTTTCTTGTATTATAAGGATCACCCTAACCAAAAAGTTACCAGCATCGAATTTCGATTTCCTATGGCAATTCCCATCTCTACTAGTATTTCTACTTGATATGTGGAGTTTGTCTGAGAGTTGCGGCTTCATAGTACATGCCTCATGCATAAATAATAATTTGCCCCAAACCCGAAGTCGACAGCGAGCCCGAGACCCATGTGTGTGGTCTCTGTGGTTGACGTTGTGGCCATCGTTTCCTGCTCTTAGCCAGATGTGCTCGACTCAAAATTGTTCTATGGCCAAAACATCTTTCCAACAATGTGCTCCACATAGTGTGCATAACGAACACACACACACACACACACACACACACGCACACGTATTAACAATTTGTCGTTGTCGAGCATGTTGCCAATAGAAGATAGACGGATACCAAAAACAAGACCACACAACAGGCCTCTGGCTAACGAGGCGCTTGCCAAATCATTTCGAGTTCACTGGATTTGAGTTGAGTTGAGCTCTGATACCCTAATTAAAAATACATAACAAGGGGTATTTTGAAAATACCTCAAATTTTGTATAATTAATTTTAAAGCTAAAAAAAAAAGTTTCTCTTAATTCTAAAGAGGTAAGCTTTAATTTCAACTTATGGTGGATTACTCAAGATTCCCTTACAGCGTATCTACAAATCAAGCAACAATATTCTTGCTTGCCGTTTAATTGCTGATTCGACGTCCCATGGTGGGCTGATGGAATTGCCAGCTAAGTGCCCCCGGCAAGTGTCTTAAATATTGGCTCTTCAAACTCCTCTCTCTCTCCTGCCCAGTCTCCTTTCAACTGCCCAACTTGTATCAGTAGATTGCAGTTACTTAATTTGAGCTAACGCGCTTTACAGTTGTCCCGTTCCACCGGTAGACACGTCATCTCTCCGTCATCGTTTTCAACCTCATCATCATCATCAGCATCAGCATCATCATCGTTGTCAGCTTCATCATGTCGTTGTCTTTCCTTGTTTATCCATGCCATTAGATAAGCTGGCCAAGACAAACAGCCAGTGGCCAACAGTGGACGACGACGATGTTGACTTGACGCCGCCGCCACGGAGACTTTCCTGTTCAGCAGCTTGCCAAAACTAGTTTTTGGGCTAAAAGCAGCACACTTACAAAAAAAAAATAGTGCTTTAATTCTTATTTACCTTTTGAATACAAAGCCAAAATAACATTTGAAACAGAAATATAATCGAGAAATAAAATAGAGAGAGAAAATAAAAGGATTTTATAGTTAATTTAAGTATTATAAAACTTCAACGCTGTTCTTATTTTATGGATTATTTTTTTTCCTGATTTTGCAGTTTATTTTTTTCTAGAATAAAAAACGAGAGAATCTATGACTATTTGGAAATGTTACTCTTTAATTTTGAAGAACGAAATTAAGTAATGTGTAGTTGTAATTTTGTTCAGTGCAGATTTGTCAATAGTCAAAGTCGAAAGTCGAATGTGTCTGAGCCGCAGTCAGTTTGCTGCCAATATCCGCATGAGACGATATCTTTGTCGTCGTCGTCGTCTTCCTCTTAATTGAATGACTTTTAATCCTTTTCGCATTGCGTTCGAACGTTAGTTGCCACAGTTCCACTTGGCTGCATCATCTGTAGCGACAGCCACAGCATCAACTTTAACTTAAGCTGGCCAAGAAGTGGCATTAGCGCATTGCGGCTTATTGCTTACGGTCGCAAAAAATGAACATTACAGTTGCTACTACTGTTGTTGTTGTTGTTGTTTACTGTTTGCTGTTTGTTGTCGTCTGTCTGTTGTCGCACATCGAATTACATTTTATTGTATTCGGTATGACATTTATGTGCAAATATTTTATCATACAAACTTGGCCTGCTTCGCTGCCATCCGATTGCGTACAAACAAAGAGCCGCCGAACCGTAAACAATAACAAATTATTGGCAGCTAGTCAGACAGGATTTGCACACAGTGGCTCAGATCTTATGGAAGAGGGCGTAGAAATGTAAAACAAGCTATAATATTTGAAGAGTCTGCGAGATAGTTTCTACTTGAATTGAATATCTTCATAAATAGGAAGATTAACAAATGAATAATAGGAATTAGCAGTATAAGTCGGTGTGAGATCATGAGAAAGATGTTACGGAAAAATTGAGTGAAAGATCTTTAAAAGGGGCGACTGAGGGAGACTAGAAGAAAGAGAGAGAAAGAGATAGTAAGATATTGAAAGATACAAAGAGCAATCCGATCGAGAAGGTATGAAAGAGCATAATAAATAAATGAGTCATCGATTTTTAAAGAAAAAGCGAAAAGGATAATGATAGGGAGAAAGAACAATAGGAATGAAAGAGGTACGCTAGAGAGATAGAATATATAACAATAAATAGATATAGACAAATCGGAATATAGAATCGGACTAACAGATCTAAATCGAGGTAGCGTTCGAATATAGTAAATATGACAGATATGCAAAAGTGGCATATATTTGGCACCACTGTGCATTGCACATTAAATCCAATTTGAAAGTCCAAAGAGTAAACTTTTACAACAAGTTCAAGTAGTGAAACATCAAAATCGAGCTCAAGTGGATTTTTATGTAAATTTCTGCTATACTTACGTGTGGGCGACTGCCTCTACACTCCCCGCTAACTTATGTCTCCCCTCACGCACTCCAAGTTGACTTTCAATTGTTACAATTGATTGCGATGGCCAACAACCGACCAAAAACAACAAAAAAATAATAATAATCAATGAAAACGATTGCGCTTCTTAATTCACTTAGAAATAGAGCCGCAGATTTGTTCCTCGCTTTTTTTCTTCTTAACTTGTTCAATTTGATTGGTTTTAATTAGACTGATTGAATTTCGATGGGGTTGTCGACCAAAACTGAATCTAAAAATCTAATAGAGAAAACTGATGTTTCATATTTTTGTTGCTTCGCTGGAAAATCGCGTGACTTGGTCAAATTTATGCTGACCAAGCAAACTGACAAATGTTTGCGCAAACATAAAAGGCAAGGGACTTGGTCATTTTTCAGCATATGTAAAAATGATATTCGTGACAGAGTCTGCACTCAGAGAAACAATAATGTTCTA
This sequence comes from Drosophila basisetae, assembly GCA_035041595.1. Taxonomy (NCBI): domain Eukaryota; kingdom Metazoa; phylum Arthropoda; class Insecta; order Diptera; family Drosophilidae; genus Drosophila; species Drosophila basisetae. Next base: position 5,514,555 of record JAWNLB010000070.1, read on the forward strand.
GAATTTAGAAAATTGCAAAAGGCAGCCGGCAACTGCTAAAACAAAAAGTTTTGCTTTACAAATGGATTATTCTAAATATATGTCTATAAAAAGGAAATGTCTAAAAATTGCAGAAAAAATTATTATAAATTCCTCTTTTAAACGAATTCGCATAAAATATTAATCAAATCAAGCATTTATACTTTGAACAAACTTAGGAAACCATGAAACCAAAAATGTTGATAAGAATTTAGCTGTCGTATATTTTTCAGAGTGTACAGGCCAATTAGGGACGAAAGCTTATCTATTTTTGCATGCCCTGTTTGGGCCGACATCTAATTAAATGAATGACTCTTCAACCCCTTTATTTTAATATATTTGCAGCCCGCTGCTATTGAGGATTTGCGGAAATGGACATCGAGCGAGGCGCTGGGTGATGTCACCGTCACGCCCGATTGCATGCATCACGTGGAAACCTCGATATGCACATCCCTCACAATTGGTGATAACGGCATTCTAACGCCCGCACTCTCTCCGTCCGTTCTGTCCGCCGATGCCGCCGATGCACTCTACGCCGTCAACATTAGCCAATCAGCGGATCAACATCATCATTCTCATTCTCAACATCAACTCCAGTTACCGAACGATATCAATAAAGATGTGCCTTTGAATCATCGACTGCCTTCACCCGAGGAACAAACCAAAATAATTGCCTTAAAGTGAGTAACAAACTCAGAGAATAATCCTAATTCAAATTAAAGTACAATCTGTGTAGCATTCATTCCACGAATGTTAGTATTTTGTTAAAAAACGAAAGAATATCGTTCTCTGGCTGAGGAATTTCTAAAGTGTCCAGATTTCTAAAACTATTCAACTTGATTTGAGTACGATACCTAATCTAGTCTAATAGCAACTTATACCCTTTCCGAGAGTAATATAAGTTTGTCGTAAACTTTGCAACGCATTGGAGATGACGTCTCTGACTCCATAAAGGATATATATACTCTTGATCAGCATCACTACCAGAGTCGATGAACTATTTTCGTCTATCCGTCTGTCGAAATATAAGCTTTCGTATGAGCAACTTTTGTGTTTAGGTTGTTATCCAAATCGAGATACAAATTTTCCTCACATTTAGACAAAAATTCATCAACATCAGACAACTATATCATTTAGCTATACCAATCGATAGATTCTTAAAGCTTATAAATAATTTAGACGTCGGCAGATTCTGAATCTGGTCTGGAAGAATATGCAGTCTTCGGTGTGCCCAAGATAGCCGTTCTCTACTGTTTTCATATGCTAATGTTATTTAAAACTTTATTTTTATTGGAATTTCATGTAAATTTTTGCAGACATTTTGTTTGTTTTGCATTTCGCCAGGCAGCAAACAGAAACATTCCATTACGGTTTTTTCTCTCATTCTATTTTATGTATGCAATAAATTTCCGACTCTTTAATTTTATCAAGCAATTTGTTCGGCCTTTTTACTATGGGTTTGATGAAGTCATCAAAGCACTATATTATATATATGTGTGGAAGATGTTGTATAGCAAAATGTAATCTAAATATAAATTTGAGTAAAATTGAGCAAGTAGCCCAGATATTAATTTGATACGTAAACTGAAATGGATTATTGTTCATTAAACATAGATATATGCATAATATCGGATTACTATATCTGACCACACTGACTGAAATAGATCATTTTTCATTAGGCATCCAACTGTCGCGTTAAACAGGTTTATAAACAGATCATATTACTATATCATATAACACAAAATTGAATTGTTCGCAGTTTAAGCTTTGTCAATTTGCATAAAATTTTTCCTTTCTTATTGTTTAATTTGCTGTTATGTTTGGCCTTTTGTGCGCAATGCGACGCAATCAGAAACCACAGCGAAAAAACTAAAATCCAAATAAATTAATTCAATTGCATATTACGTAAAAAATGTGTATTCACAGTGTGGCCACACACACGAAAAAACCCAATTATGCAAGTGTCACACCCACTCGTCCCCACCCCACCGCCTGCCTGCCACTTCCACAATTGGCCATGGCTCATTTGTTGAATGCGCCAGCACCCAAAATGGTAATAGCAAACAGACAAAGACAATATTTAGAGAGGTGTTGCGGGGGGTGAAAAACAAACAATGTTAACGCTTCGTTGATTTAAAGCGCAAATATTTGACTTACATTCCAACCATAAAATGCACTTTAAAAACTGAAGTTTTTGCTATCGTTTTTATGTGTAAACCCAACGAATTGAAATCGAATCATTATACAAGAGCTAAGCAAGTCTACTGGCCGATGATAGCGATCCCAAATATTAAAAAGCTGGACAACTGCAAGTGTTACCGCTTAACAATTGTGTATAATTTTCATTTTAGAATTATCTTCCGTTCCCAAAAATCGGTCAACTTTTAGCAATTGTATCCGCAAATTAGATATCCAATTTGAACTGTAAAATTTCTGAATCTAAGAATTTTTCTCTATCAGATATATTTATTCATTTTACACGTTCTTTGTGAAATGCTGTTGGCCATCTTCGAGCCTAATCTAATCTAATCTAATCCCTCTTGCCATATTTGCAGATACCCCGCCGAAGTGATTTCGGTGAACACTTCCGGCAAACACTTCCAGCGGATGTGCGCTGCTCGCAAATCGACGGCTGGCTGCTATGCCGGCGGTGTTAATGGAACTGGTACGCCCAGCACCAGCGGGGGCAGCCCCCAGGATAATCAGACGGAGGGCGCCAACAATCTGGATGATAATGTGCAGACAGTTAGTCGGCGCTCGAGATCGCGCAAGGTGCGGGGAAAACGCCGGAATACCATAGCGGGCATTGATCAAAAGGAAATACAGGATGCGGCTAATGGGTATGTACTAGGAATATATATGCATAAATTTGTACAATACTTTCTGTGTATTTTCTTTTAACACTTTTCGTTGCCAAAGCGCCTTGTTGCAGTGGCTCTCAATCTGTACATAAAGCATACTGTGAGACCCCTCATATACGAATACATATATATAACATCAAATATATACACATAATTTCCCCATATGAAATGTATCCAATTTGCAAACTTATTGCGAATCACGAAATTTTTCCATTAGCTGTTCAAAAATTTGTTATGCTGTTTAGTATTTGAAAAAAACAAATATCTATATATATTTTTCAAAAATTTTTAGCTTATTTTCCAAAACATAATTGTATAAAATTGATTGTGCCTTGTTGTAAATTTTTTGTTTGATTCTTTGTAATTAACTTTTGTTGTTTGCCAAGTTAGCAGCAGCACAGGAAGCATGCCTAAAATATAAATTCCAAAATTTATTCAAACTGAATGTTGTAAAGAGAAATTTGTAAATAATCGAATTAATTGTTTATGTTTGCAAATAAATATATATATATCAATAGATATAGTTTATATAGATCGATTGCCTAATTAAAAATACAAACAAACAAAATTGCAAGCAAAATAATTTTCTTTTCAGCTAAAGCCAGAAATAATTCTTAAACCAAAATTGCAAAATGCCAATAAAAACAAACAGCCTAACAAATTACTCAACATAAGCAAACATTTGAAAACAGTAAACTCACTCACTCACACTCACTCATACACACGCACACACACAAACTCGCACACACATATTAAAAAAATAAAAGAAAAAACGTTCTCATAAAAATTCATTCATTTTTTCATATCCAAGACATTAACCTCGTACCTTCGTAGTGCAGTCACCAACCACCCACACACCAAAACCCATTGTTGCCTTGTCAACATTTGTTGCCAGCTGCTGCCGCTTGGCAACATGCTGCGCCCACTGCTGCCAGCCTGCGCATCATCAGCATAAATCTCAGGAGTTATGCGTGCGGCGTACTCTCTGTTGGATTTTTGCTAACCAGTCAAAACCCACGAAAACAACAACAAGAACCACAACGCTCTCGCTGTTTCCCTTTTAACGTAGTTTTGCGACGCCTTTTGCTTAAAAGTTTCATAAATCTTATTTGTTTTTGTTGTTGGCATCGTCTGCCCACAAAAGCCACGACTGTCTACGTTGCCGTCATTCCATTTGACTGCTTTTCATGTGCAACATGAAACTGCACACACACCGCACACACACACACACACACACACACGCATAGATAGAGAAGCATACACACATGTTCGTGATATATATGCCAATGCTGTTCAATATCTGTGCGATCAGCATTAAATATGCAAAGCAAACTGAAACTGAACTCAAAACTGAACTGAACCCAATTGCTCGCCAAACTGTAAGCTGACTTGTGTGTGTTCAACGAGGGTGTGCTTTAAAGTTCTAAGCCTCAAGCAGTTGTTGAAAATGTGCAACAAATTAAACTCCTACTTCAGAAAGATAGAAATATAATGACTTAGAAAACAATCTCAGTTGTATTTCTAATAAACCAAGCTCAAATTTGGGCTTTAAGTTGGAAATAAATATTTTGATTTAATCATCTTCCGTTAAAAGGATACTTCCGATATATTTCTGAATACGAAACGGTTACTTCAGCTTATTATATAAGACAGCGTTCATCTAGAGCAAACCTCGCTGAAGCTCAAATATCAGAAAATCTTATGCGTTGCATACAGGAAATATGTGATTGTGATTTTATAAGCTGACCTGATTTGAATTTATGCAAACAAGTGTGTGCATTTTAGATGGCTCCATAAGTCTTAAAAAAAAACTGCTTATTTTAGTATTCGATCGATTTTCATATATACAGAAAGATTTCATGTGAAATCTGAAACTCACCTCGCCCAAAGCTCAAAGAGCATAAAATTTACTTGCACCCAAATCCGATGCAAGCTAAGCCGATTCAATTGAAGATTTTCTTTTCAGTTTTTTTTTTGTTGTTTTTCTTCTTTTTTTTTGACTCAATAAAGTCAGATTGAATGAATGAATGAAAAGCGTCGCTTATCGGCATAATTAAGCGTTGCACATCCAAAGTGTGTTTTTTTGTGCGTGCGTAGCCTATAAGTGCATGCCACAACTGCCCCAGAAAAAGAAAAAAAAACAAACTTTCAGCTGGAGCCACTTAAAAAATGTTGTAGATGTTGTAATCGCCTTTAATAATCAAACAGAAAGCAAAGCAGAAACTGCTTAAATACATATATAAAACAAAAAAAAAACAAATGTTTGCTTGAAAATTAAACTTTGAACTGTGCCATTAATTTCCCATCGCATTTTCTTTCTTTGTGTGCCTGTTTGTTGTTGTTCTTTGTGTGTCTCTTTGACAAAAATGAAATTAAGCAGAAATTAGCAAGATAAAAATTTAAAAATACAGTCGAACTATTTCTTGTAACATATTGAACCAAATTAAGGGTAAATACTTGATAAAATTTTGACTCCATAACTCGAACTTCAGTTCCCCATTACTCAAATTAATTAAATTATCAGGAAGATATAACTCAATAAATGTTCAACATAATATATGTTTTTTTTTTTATCGATTTGACAGCATTCGATGAAAATCGATCGGTTCTCAAATTCTTTAAATTTAAATTTTTTTTGAGTTCGGGTTAGGATTGTTCGACTGTATCTTATTTTAAATGCAATTAATTATTTGGGCCCGACAACTCACAATAATTGATCACAGATTGGCAAACGACCTTAAACTATCTTCTCCCTCATTCTCCACTATAATTCCCACTCTCTCTCTCTCTCTCTCTCTCTCTCTGTCTGTCACTCTTATACACATCTACATACATCAAAAAACCTTACTTAATTTTTTGCTAACCTTAAACCACAACATATATATATATATGTATTTTCTTTTTTATGTTACACGAACAAAAATTCCAACAAAAAATATAAATCGAAAATTTATAGCAATGCGGAGTCCAAGAATCAATCAGCTGCCACATCGCCAGCACCAGTTGCACCAACTGCCGTGGACAGTAGCGGATCGAAGAAAACGAAGAAGTTTGGACGCAGCAAATCGAGCGATATATTAAAAAAGGAATCTGTTGCCTTGCCCTACGACAAGGGGAAGAGCACCCTGACCCGTTTGAACTCGCTGAAGCAATGGGGTCGCAATCGTTTCAAGTTCATGCAACGCAATGGGGAAGTGGATACCAGCCAGTTGGACACCAGTGGTTGCAGTTCCCAGCACAGCAGCTCCACAGACAAACCGGAGACGAGCAAGAGCAGCAAGGTGCTAGCATCGCCAGGAGGAGCCGGATCATCGGGTCCAGGAGCAATACCCAAGCGCGATATTGATGATGAGTGTGTGGTGCATGATCTAATTGCCCAGAAGAGTGAATCACGGTTTTCGCACGAACGAAAACCATCGTATTCCTCCTCGGAGAAGAGCATGAGCGTCTCCAGCAGCGGCCAGCTGCGAGGCAAACTCCAATTATCATCGGTGGCAACAGCCGCGCAGGTGAAGATGAGGGAGACGGCCACCTTGAATAGACAGCGTAGAATGCGCCTGGATGTTGCCGGCAAGGAGGAGCAACCGCATTCCTCGAGCGGCAATTGGAGTGCTAGTTCCGAATCTGGTCGTGCCTCAATTGGTAGCGAGATCACCATGCAACCGAAGTCGAGTGCATCGAATACCTCGCTGAATGTGTCCAGTTTTCAGCCGTGCAACAGCAGTGGACCACCCTCGTCCATGTTGAGTCGCCGTCGATTCCTGAACACCTCCGCCTCGAGCAGTGTGACCAGTGAGGGTACCGCTACGCCCGAGTTGCAAACAGATACGGGCACCTATCCCAATCATCTGGATGATGAGACCAGTTCCGCTTATAGCTGCGACACAGAAGGTTACTACACCTCCTTCCATATGGATAGTGGATTGCGAACGCTGAAGGAGGAGGAGCCACCAATGACCCCACTGCAGCAGAGCCTGCACACCAGTAGCTACTCCTTTGGCAGTCAGTCGAATCAAACGGTGCTCAATGCGGAAAATGAATATGAGCTGTATGGCAGGGGTTCCACATCAACAACGACGAGCTCGGCGGGAACCGTGTGCACCACGTTGATGAATGCGGCTGCCTGCACCGGACCGGATGTGCCCGAAAGGAGCAGCTCTTTGGGCAAGCACAGCCAGAGTAGATCCTTGAGCAACAGTGCTAGCAGTAGCACCCTAGAAAGAAGCTACAGCAGCAGTACCATCGGCAGTACCCTCGAAAGAACGGGTACTATAAAACGGAATGTGAAATCAGAGAATGCAGTGCAGGTGCATCAACAGCAGCAGCAAGATCACTCGACAGAGGGGCAACAACGTTCCGCACAACCTTTACCCCATGATTTGGAGTACTCGGAGTGCTCGGATCTGGAGGGCGTTGAGCGCATTGAGCGTATTAAACAGAAAACTGCATTGAATGCCAAACGCATACCCTCCATGTGTATCATTACACCCACCACTAGCGATGATGATGAACTGCAGTCCCAGGATGCGGATGCGGAAACGGATGCGGATCGCACTTTGACCAGTCTACAGCTGAATGTGGACTGTGAATCGGATACACCAACCGAACAACTAACGCCCACAAATAGCAAAGACCACAACCTCAATGAGCTGAAGCAGACACCAACAAAAGCTTTTAGCGGCATGCTCGAAAAGCTGCGCGTTGTGTTGCCGGCAAGAAACAAAAGCTCACCGCCCATCAAGCCAGCGACAGCGAGCGCTGTTAACGATGACAAGCTGTACGATATTGCTGGTGAATATGTAACCATAGCAGACATCAGCAACAACAACAACAACAACAACAATAGCCGGAGCAATAAACACAGCAGCAACAAAACGCAACAACAAACAGCAGGCAGTCTCGCCATTTACTATTCGAACGACATAATTCGCCGCAAGCAGCAACCACCCTCCGAATATGTTTCGCTAAATGAGTTGCCGACAACAGCTGCGACAGCTGCCACTGCGTCGGCTGACTCGGCTTGCTCAACGCAGAGTGTGCCCATGTACGCCGAGATTGGTGAGTTGCGCGAGGAGAAATCGTTGAATTCGCCGTCGCCGTCGCTGCCGCGTCGTGTGCTGCGCACAACAGCCGAGGGTCGCATCATTTACGATTCGGACAGCCTGAAGCGGCGAAAGGGCGCACACACCACCTTCGCACCTGGGCCGTATGTGAAGGAAACCGAAAGTGCGCTCAGTGCAACACGAGATGCCGACACGGGTGAAAGTGCAGCAGCCGTAGCAGCAGCAGCAGCAGCAACGACAAATAAAAGCGCTAAATTATTATTGCTAAATAGCGGTATTGCATCGCATCGAAAAGTGGCCAATGTTCGTCCAATCGTAGCCAAGTCACCCTTAAGCAAAATGCCAGCCTATCAGCCCGGTGGCAGCAGTTATCAGGAGCAGAAGCAATTGCTTGCCAACAATACGAATCCATTTTACGAGACCATCGCCAGCAGCAACAATGCAGCAATGATGCCATCCCCTTCGAGCAAATCCAATTCATCGACGGGTTCGACTGCAACCAACTCATCCAGTTCGACAGCCTCTGCACACTCTACGGAAGAAGGTAAGATGGAACAACAACAACAACAACAACAAGAACTAGAACAAGAACAACAACAGACGCTCGAACAACAAGCGCTACAACAGCAACAACTACTGCAACAGCAACAGCAACTATTCAATGTTAACAATCATTCAAGCACAACGCCCCTAAATGCTATTGTAAATAACACGCTACTTTGCAACACTACCACAAAAACAACAACAACAACTACAAAAACAGCAACAAATATTAACAACGATACAAATTTGTTGCTCTCCAAGTCAAAATTCGCATCAATGAGCAGCATTTCAAGTGTACAGCAGTCAACAGCAGCAGCGGCAACAGCCCCCAAAGATTGTGATTCTATTATGCTAAGGGTGGCTTTTACCCACACCCACGCAGAAATGGCAACATCCCCAATTTCCCCGACGGAACCACCCCAGCTGCCGCCGCGCATGAAAGTAAATGCAGAGCAACTGCCAGCACCTGCCCCCCATTTATCGATTGACCCAATTACTGCAGCGCAGTTTTCCATTTCGAATGCAACTGCAAACCCAGACCCCACCCCCACCCCCTGCTCAACCCTTGCGCCCGCTCTCTCATCCAAGTCTCGCTGTGGCGCTCTCAAGCGCAACAACAGCTATAGGTTGGCGAATGATGAGCTGAAGCTCGAAATGAATAAGGAAAATTGCAGCAGCAGTGCATTGCACGCACACATCATGCCACATGCAACAAGTTCCCTCAAGCTAAGGAATCTAAGCAACTTGCAAGTGTTAACCACGCCCCCCCAGGAGCGTAAAATAGCCAAATCCTTTGAGCGTCTGGTCGATGAGTTTTCGCTATCGACCACCTGCATTGACTCTTCCTATTTGAAGAACAAGTCTCTCGAAAACTTTGATGATTCACCCGCCTTGCTAGCGTGTCCTGCGCCAGACAAGGACTCCACCTCCGCCACCTCCTCCGACAGCGAGGAATCGGAGGATGAGGCTGCAACACACCCAGCACTGCAGTTGCCTGTCTGTGTCACGCCTCACAGCAAATATCACAAGTCCTTTGTTGAGAGCGTGCTGCTGCGTCCTTTCAAAATCATCCTGCCCAATGAGGATAATGGCGCACGTCGCCAGCGACTGCTGCAAAAGTTTGAGGTAACTGAAATCTGGTAGACCACCGACACATTAGCTTGGCCTTAAACTCTTGACCCTTTGCTAACACTCGGAGAAAATACTAAGAAACTGCTGAGGTCGACAAGGCAAGGACATAGAACAAAGTTGGCATTACAAGGACGAATTGTGTTACAAAATATGATGTAAGACTCTTAAATACTTTCTCAAGCTGTTGAGTTCTTTCAACAATCAAAAATCAAGAAATCGAGAATTGAGCACAGCTTTTCTCCGAGTGTTCCCTTTGTTCTCGCTATGGCTCTACCTCGTGTCTGGGTGTACGCTTTGAAGTGTGCATCTTGAGCAGACACTACACCAAGTAATTATCTCTATCTGAGCCTCGGCTCCATCTCGCAACACATCTTTGCCTTTGTCTCGCGCGTGTTCAATGGGGCTAGTGTTGCCCATAGCCCCATTTCTCCGTAGCTATTCCCACAGGTTCAATGCCCAAGCTCAGTCCTAGCTTCCTGCTTGAAAGCGATACTTTTTTCTCCGTGCTCATTATTAATTCAATAAAATTGCTCGAAGGTTCTCAAAAGGGATTTTATCGCAAAAGAAATAGAAAGCGCAAGCTCGGAAATGTTGCTTAGAGTTAACAAATAGTTCTTATTTTTAACAAGTACTTAAAAAATATAATAAGTTGTTTAAATGCAGAAAATAATTTGTGAAAAATAGCGTCGGAAAAACACGAATTTAAAATTCAAAATGAAAATAATGAATCTAATTTGCAGATGTAACAATTCATTTCCTTGCTGTACACTTGAAATATCTGTTGTCAAAAATTAAATTCCGAACTTCAAAATTAACTAACGATTAAAAATTGACGTTAGTTCCAGTTCCTCATGCAGTCAGTGCTGCCAACATCCTTTTTTTGTTTTGTGTTTTTTACCCAATTTTTTAAGTGCGAGTAGTTTTTTTTCACATAATTTTGATTTGTGTTTACTTAATTGTTTAACTAACTGTGTTTTTAACAACCCACATTAATTAAGTGTTATGTGTATTAACTTAAACTATGCCTCTACGTTTATTATTTCCTTTTGTCAATTTTTCGACTGTAACTAATTATAATAATTAACAACCAACAACAACACATGTGTATTGTAAATTCTGTAAAGTTTTTTGCACCGTTTATGTTTCGTTTATAACCAATATTACAAGACAAAAATATGCATTTATTTTTTAAGTATTTCAACAAATTCAAACGCTAATATTTCCATAAATGACTGACTGATTTTTCCAAAATTGTTCGAAAGCGTGCAAAAAACTTCTATTGCAAAATTTATATTTGTATATGTATGTGTGTGTGTGTATATATTGAAATGTAGTAGTAGTTTTTTGCACCTCGTACAACTTAAAACAATAACTTCAAATATATCCCAAATATGCCCAGTAGTTTTGAAAAATTAGCGCTTGATTTGGTTAAACATATTTTATAAAATTTCTTATGCACCTTCGTACCTAAGTTCAATCACATTCCATTACCAACACACACAAAATAATCTTTAAAAAAAAACACCACCGATTATCGTAAGTAACTGAAAATAAACTGAGAAAAAACTGAAACAAAAGAAAAAAAACTAAACAAAAATTCGCATCAACTCATTGGCATTGTACAAAATCAAATTCAAACCCACCTGGGCTGTGGCTTCATGCATACATCATATATATATATATGTGTATATATAACTACTGCACCACCCACCAACACCACCACAACCACTCAGCTCCATCCATCCAGCACTCAATTTCTTGTCAGACCATCTACAGTTGAACTTCGTCAACTCGAATTTGCCTTAATCAATTTTTTGTAACTCAACTCAATACAACTTGATCAACTTTTACATGGAGTTTTTACCTTAACGTGTAATTTGAGTAGCGCTTAAGATGCTAAAGAGGAATAACTATCAATCTGATTACGCCTTTGAGTGCTAAATATTATTTTTGTCCGATTTTGATATTACTTGGGCTTGTTCCGATATCTTGGTAAGCAAGTTTTTAATTCAAGAACTCAAGAACGATGGCAAAATATCAGATTGTAGAAAAAGTCATCATTGTGATGTATCCAATAGAGTGTCGAAATGAATGTATAATGAACATTATAATACCCTTTGCAAGATTGCAAAAAGTTGTCATGCATGGTTCGAGTTAGCGAAGTTCGACTGTAGTGTAGGTGCACCCACAAAAGGCAGGTAAACAATCAGCTCATCATCATCTAACAGGTATGTACGTTGAATGCTTGTGCTCTGTGGAATGCTTCGCTAATTGAGTTTTATGCTATTTTGATAACCGCACTATGAAAATTGCTTGCTAAGAAATGAAATGCTAAGGACATTTTTTACGCATCCTTAAACTGAGCGCAACTAATCTGTGTATCGGTGTCTACCCGTCTTGTGTTTGTTTGTAGGGTATCAACGTTTCTCTAATATCTATGAGCAAGTGCAGTCCGTTGCACCGTTAGATACATCAGCGCCGCCCCCAACAGATGCCACGCCCTTTCAGCGCACTGCGCCCGTCTACTGGACGCTGCAAAGCAGACGCAGTCAATCCAAGGCGTCGTCGGCAGGAGCCAACGTGGCCACATGCCGCGATGATCTATATGCCACGCCCATAAGGCGAGCGGAGCGTGTGGCAAGAGCTGCCGCAGCAACCGCCGCCGCGTCCTCCACCTTCTCCACATCGACGGGGAGCAGCAATGTGTCGTCGGGCATATTTATGACGTCGACACCGACGCGAGCGGAGGAGAATGTGCCACCGATGAAACAACCATCGCGCAATTGGAGCGATAATTCGCCGGAGCGCTTGAACACCTGTGCGGATCGCATTGGCCAAAGCAAGACGACGCTGATGGACTTTAAGAAATTGCTGCTGGCCAAGTCAGCCAAGACGAGTCCCGTTCAGCGCAAAATGTCCGCCGTCGAACTGTTGAAGAAATCGACAACAGCGGCGGCGGCAAGTAAAGGTGCGCAGACCAATCAGAAGAGCCAGAAGCAGGTGACTTCTGCGCCAGGTGCGCCGTCGAAGCCAACGCTTAACTCCAGCTTGAAGCTGCTCGATTTGAGTGGTTCGCCAAAGACATTTGCCAATCGGAGGATGTTGCGCCAGGGACAATTCGGTTCGCCGTCAAAGACATTTGCGCCCAAAATGGCAACCGTTGTGCCACGCACGGATATTATGTCGACAACGATACCGGAGGCGAATAGCGATGAGGATCACTCGGGCTCCTCGAGAGCTGCCTCCGAGGCGGGCAACAGTCCGAGTGCCAGCGTTGCCATCTCCAGTTTCGATTTGAAGCGTAATTTCTTTCTGCAAACCGAGGAGAACAATTTCATGCGCGGCGAGCTGAAGCCCAGCTTTGGCAGCAACCGGAGCAACAACAGCAACCACAACAGCAACAGCAACAACACCAATGCTGGCCCAGCAGCAGTTGCATCCAGCCAGGAGAGCAATAAATTTGCGCCCACAGCGTTGCCGGCATTTGAGACGGCGCTTTGAGGCAGCAATTGGAATATAAAGCGGGTCAAACCCGAAATCATAATACATATGCATAAATTAAAGAAAAAAAATACAAAATAAAAAAACACACACATACATACATATATACATATTCCATAAGGATAATCGAGTTAAGCAATCGCAATTGGGCGCTTCCCCTCCACCCACACCACCCTCACCTAACATAAAAACAAATCAAACAAACAAAAAAAAAAAGAGGACGCTGAAAACGCATTTATCTTATCTTATCTTAGGAGAGTCAAAAGCGATGCTACTTTATGCAAAATTTACATATACTTATACAGCTCTAGATACATTTATATATACTATATGCAATTATACCGTTTATACAATTTATATTGTATTCTTTTTTATATTTGTGCTGCTTGTATGGATTGAAATACAGATTTTTATACACACACATGAATCGTCAAAAATATATTTATTTGTAATTTTACGTTTATTTATTGCAATTTAATTAATAACTTACAGCTGCATTTTTGCTCTTTATAATTTTGTACGTTTACATTTTGGATTAAAGAGGAAGCGCAAATAAATAAAAAATATTAAACAAAAAAAAACAAAAATACAATTTGTCTTTTTGGTTTACTTTAAATTTCTAATCTCAAATCTGCGGCTTGGCATTCGGTTCGGGAATAAGAGTAATTCGTTTAGTTAATGAGTTTGGATCCAATCCGACACCGAATCTGCTCAGAGAATTTCGACTTTGAATTAGTTTGTAGCCACATTTTGGAACAGCTTGTCGCGTATTGAGACTAAATCCAGCTGCGGCCCACACTGCCTGACCTGCGTTTGGATGACGACAGGGACTTGTCGCCGGCATTATCCTTGCGTGTCAGCACAGGCGAGCCGGCATTGCCAATGTTGCGAATAAGTAATTTAAGTCCACGTGCCTGGGCATCACTTGCCTGTCCCACAATGTTCGCCTCGGAGGCAATAATGCAAAAGTCATCGACAATGTGCCCCGGAGGACTTATGTCGAAGGGCAGGATATCACTCAGGCTCTGCTGCTGCCGACGCCGTGAGCTGCTAGCCTCGCCGCTGCTCAGATTTTGGGAGCTGGCTGCATTGGACGACTGCTGCTGTTGTTGCTCCTGCTGCAGCTGCTGAAGACGGGCACGCAAACGCGTATTTTCATCCTGCAGGCGCTGCATGTGCGCCGCCTCCTGCTCGGCGCGGACAAAGGACGGCTGTGGCAGGCACTGATACACCGTAGTGAGAAAGTTCCTCAGCGACAACAGCAAAGTGTCCTGCCACTGTTTGGTGAAGTACAAAGCAAATGTCGGCGACTCCTCGGCATTTTTGCAGAATGAAAAGTCTGTGATATAAGTGAAATTAGCCGTCATGGGTATATTATACTATATACGATGGAAATTGATTTGGGTATCTCGAAGACATAGTCAATAAGTTACATGGATAAATGGACATTGCCATATCGACTCTATCTGTGTGTATAAATTATTCTTCGGCGTTATAATAAAGGCTTAACGGAGTTTTCAAATAATATTAAATGGGCCAATGACATAATCATGGCAGGGATAGAGTTACACAGAACATAGTGTAAGATCAATGAACAAAATTAACAATTGAGCAGCTACATTAATTGGAGTGAAGGTCTCAGAACTTCTTTAGAAATACTCTTAAGTCAGAAGTAAACATTAAAAGGTGAGCAGGATTCAAGAGACTGGAATTGTGAAAATCAGATCAATTTTTCACACCTACTCTTCGGATGTGGATAGATACGAGGTGTGTTCAAAAAGTATCGCGAATTTTGAATTTTCGCGGGTTACGTATAATCGAATTTCGATTTTTTTGTAGCGTTATGTTGGTACTCATGTCTCTCACTTATGCCGACAAGCTCGGCCATTTTGCTCGGTTCACTTAATTGTTGACAGCTGCTTTGCTTGCACGTGTTTTGGATCGTCTTCGATTTTTACCTATTCAAAAAAATGGATCGAAGAACCTGTATCAAATTTTGTGTGAAAAACGAAATTAAGTGCGCGGATGCATTCCGAATGTTGATTGTGGCATACGGAGAAGCTACCTTGGACCGAAGCAACGTTTATCGGTGGTACAAAATGTTCTCAGAAGGCCGAGAAGATGTGAACGACGAAGAGCGTGCCGGACGCCCGAGCACTTCAACAACAGACGAAAAAATTAATGGAGTGGAGAAAATGGTATTGGCCAATCGTCGAATCACCGTTAGAGAAGTTGCTGAGGAGCTAGACATATCGATTGGCTCATGCTCATGCTAATGAGATGTTGGACTCTGTCCGCGACGACCCAAATTTGCTCCAGAGGGTCATAACTGGTGACGAATCGTGGGTTTATGGTTACGACGTGGAAATCAAAGCTCAATCATCTCAATGGAAGCTGCCGCACGAACCAAGACCGAAAAAAGCGCGCCAAGTTCGGTCGAATGTGAAAGTTTTGCTGAGTTCTTGCCACAGGGTAGAACGGTCAATAAGGAATATTACCTGCAAGTTATGCGCAATTTGCGCGAAGCAATCCGCCAGAAACTCCCGGATTTGTGGAAGAACAAAAATTGGCTTTTGCACCACGATAACGCCCCTGCTCACACATCGTTGCTTGTGCGCGACTTTTTGGCCAAAAACAACACACTAATGATGCCGCAGCCACCGTATTCCCCAGATCTGGCCCCCTGTGACTTTTTCTTGTTCCCTAAACTGAAGAGGCCCATGAAAGGACGACGTTACGTTACGCTTGACGAGATAAAGACGGGATCGAAGGAGGAGCTGAACAAGATAAAAAAAAATGATTTTTTGAAGTGCTTCGAAGATTGGAAAAACCGTTGGCACAAGTGTATAATATCTCATGGGGATTACTTTGAAGGGGACAAAATAGATATTCATGAATAAATAAATAATGTCTGAAAAAACACAAAATTCTCGATACTTTTTGAACACATCTCGTATGCGTTTATTTTGCTTACAGAACCAGTCCTTCCACTCGCTCTGCTGCTGCAGCTCGCTGGACAATTTCTTAAAGAACTCGGAGATCTTATCGGATTTGTTGTTGCTGTAGGCCGTCACCAAATAGTATTTGAGCAGATTATTTTCCAGCTTCTTCACAGCTGCAATAAAACACAAGTCGCTTAGCAGGTGGATCAGGAGAGGGAGAGATGTGTGGAAGTTAGGCTCACCCACGGCATAGTTGTGATCCAGTTTACTGAACAGATAGTTATCCAGATGCAGCCACAAATTGCGCAGTGCCTTTAAATCCGATGCTTGGACAGCAGCATTGAAATGTTCGATTAAACGTTCAGCACGAAAATGTTGATCCTTTTCATTGCGCTGCTCCACATCTAGAGCTTTCAATGTGTTTGAGTAGCCGCGGAATATCAAGTATTCACGTAGCATGCTATCCACATAGGTAACCTGAGCCATTGTTTGCAACAAATTAAAGTCGTATTTACTTAAAAACACAAAAGAAAACAATTATCTAGCAATTGTTTCGCGTTTGTTTTTATTCGTCTGTTCGCTGTGTGAATCAAATTAGCTCAAGCGAAGAGCGAATTCGCCGTAAGGTATTTTTGTTACTTGGAACTGGTCACACTCTTCGATGAATATTCTTTTGAGCTTCATTTTATGACGGCGCATAAATCTAAGCAAAACAATAAGTAGGCTCTGTTTGGATTTTGTATGGGAAAAACAAATAATGATTTTGTGAAAAGAAAAAAACTGCAAAACTGAACATTTCGGGCTGGAGGCCAGAAAACGGGTGTTGGGTGCGACGAACTGAAATTCAAATGCAGTCCGCATTGGCGGTTGAAGAATTGTTGAGGTCAATATAAGATGAGATTTCAGCCAATTGTGGCAAGTTTGTGGGAGCTGTTGCAGAAAACAACTGTGATTGATTTTACTTTTTTTATTTTATTTTTTGTAGCACGAATATATTTGTAATCAAAGACTTGCAAGAAAACAAAAGACCGAACTGAGCCGAGAATTTAAATGCAAGCACAGGCAGTGTGTAAAACTATCGATAAGTAAAATGCAATAAAAATACTGACAGCGCTAACCAAGGCATTTATCGTGCAATTTGTGACTGTAAACTGGTCACACCGTCACTTGTGTAGACTTTTCTGCGTAATTTGTGATAGTGACATTCTGATTAGAGCTGAAACAAAAGCGAATCACGTAAAAGCACCAATCATCAAATCGCAATAAATGCAGGTGGCAAAGAAACACTGGAAAAATGAGTCGAAAGGGAACAAAAGAACAAAATGATATATCGCTAATCATTGGGAACCTACCGAAACGGCTACAGAACAAAATCGCTGCCAGCTGTAGCAACAACGACAGCAGCAACAGCCACGCAGCCGAGGATGCTGAAAATGCGGAACCCAAGCCAGCCGCAAAAGTCACTTCAAGGCCAGGCATGTATTATACATAGACACACACACACACACACACCACACCCACACACACTTGAGTCACAGCAATTAACAGCGTTTATTTCCTTATCTTTAGTTACAGTCTTGAGCAGGCCAAAGGTGAATAATGTTGGCATTGCTCCTACGATGACAGCAAATGTACCCGTTTTGGATACCAGCGGGTGTAGCATTAGCAGGAGTCTGGATATTGGCTCCCGAGACGTGGGCATACCAGGCATATTACGCATCAGTGCGAATCCGGCAACAGCGATAACAGCAGAGGATGACGTAAAGAGGGAAAATACGCGGGCTCGTCGACGGCGACGGACTAATTCGGCGCGAATGCATCAGGAGCCGATACCATTGTCGCCATTGCCCTTATCGCGAGTGCGGTTGACCACCGATCATCCGGCATGGTTCGAGCAACTGCTCAATATGCCAAATGCAAAAATAATAGTTCAGCTATATGATCAGCTGATGGTGTTACAGCAACGTAACCTAATTCTTATCGTAAGTTAATTTGAATTTGTCAGTGGTGATTCATCCAGCGCTGGTCAGCAATTACATCATTTCATGTTTGTCTGATGTGTGAAATGATCGTTTAACTTGCAGAACTGGAAGAACTTTTGCTACTTGCACGGACAGCTGCTGGATGCGTTTTGCAGTCTGCTGCTCGACCAGTTTAAATTCGTGTGCGAGCACAAAGTGGATGCATTCTTTTGGAAACTGCTGTTCTACAATGTGCGCGAATATCTGAGGCGGCAGAACACGGATGTGACCCAAAGCCATACGCTGCTGCTCATCGAACAGACGGCCAAATTCTATCGAGTCACCTACGACAAACTGATGGCCAAATACATATCCGTTCGTTGCGAGAGCGCCGTTAAGGTTGTCGCTCAACGTCTGCTCATCTGCTTGGGCGACTTGTCGCGCTATCGCGCCAATCACTTGCAGCTAACGGACTTCGCCGAAGCCTGCAAGTATTATCAGCGCGCCCAGGAACTGGTGCCAAGCAATGGAGCACCCTATAATCAACTGGCCATCATCGCTATTTGCAATGTAAGTTGTGTACTTTCAGCAACAGTCGTAATGTAATTTTCACATCGTATTCCTTATTGTTCATAGCACAAGCGCTTTGAGGCCGTTTATTATTATATGCGCAGCCTGTTGACATCCAATGCCATACAATCGGCGAAGGAGAATCTCTTGGATTTATTCGATGAGATACGCCGAAAGTATGAGGAACTGGAAATGAAGCAATCCCCGATGCACTGTGTCGCCAACAAGCCTAAAAAGTCCAAGCAAATGCGTAGCGAAGTCTGGATATATCCAGATGGCATGCGATGTTTGCATCGCACCGATTTTAAGGGCAAAACCAAGAACAAATCAAATATTGTTGAACTCAACTGTTACGATGAATTGCCACCAGAGGATTTGCTGCCAAAGATTATGGCTCTCTATCTGTATTTAGTGGGCAAACTATTCACGGCCACTGAGTAAGTCATGAGTTATGCAATTAGGATACAACTTTGATTACAACATCCTCATTGTCATCCACAGCATTGAGTGCATGTATCAGCAGCTGGGTAAACTGCAGATTCAACTGAGTGCGGCTCTCAAATATGACAATCTCTTGTCGCGCATAAAACTCTTGAAAATGGTGGCATTAAATGTGTTTGTGCTGGAGCATAACAAGCTGAAAGGTAGGCCAAAAATATTGATAATCCTTATCAGCAGAGAGTTTTCAACTCGCATATGCTTTCTTCCAGCTAATCGTCGTGAGATGCGCTATCATAGTTTTAACTTTGCCAACTCATTCTTTGGCCTAATGCTGAGTAAGGTGAATCAATTGCTGGCCAGCCTCACGGAGGATTCGACCGAACTAGAGTCTTTCACAGATAAAGAGTAAGTGGTAATAATGCTCTAGTTGTCCCGTATTCAACATTTTTTACTTGCAGATTAACACGCGTCAATACTTATCTGCAGTTTATTAATATCTACACACATTGGCTGACCATCAATGTGGATCTTTGGGAGCCTGTGCGCACGGAAGAGTAAGTTAAAATATTATATCTATATATTTATAATTATATGACTATTCTCTGCATCCACGTCAGTCACTCATTTATCGATTGCTGGGCGGAGCTGCGAATTTTGTTTGATCAGATCGAAAGCATCTACAGCAAACTTGATGAAGAAAGCGAAAGCAGCAATAAGCTGAACGTTGTCTTGGACGAGGACATTGTGCTGAGTGGGTTTGAGCCATTGGGTCGCGATGCGGTCAGCAGGGAGTGTAGTCAGCGTGGCTCAGAGCGCGCCCAGTTCATCGAGCGTATTCGAAAGATTGCCCAATTCCAGGGCATCTATTTGCAGCATGAGGAATCGTTGCAGCTGCCGTTAAACGATAGCTTCACAATTGAAGACTTGAATACGGCCATGCAGGTGGCACTGAAGGACTTTGACATGGACAGCTGCGGCGATTCTATTCCCCTAGAGACTTCTGCATCTGAGCAAGACCAAAACGAAGAAGTGGACATGATGTATTCGTCGACTGCCAATGCGGATGTGACGCAGCTTTGCAAGCTAAAGAAACAGCTTGAGGCAAAGGCAAAGGTCAAGCAGATTTGCAATAGCAAACTGGAGGAGATTTTGAAGCTAGTTGACTCGAAACTCTACATTGAGGTGCGTCCACGCTTACTGTTGCCAGACACAAATTGTTTCATCGATTGCCTCGAGGATATTGAAAAGTTGTCCATGGAGTTCAAACGCTATACGCTCATTATACCACTAACTGTGGTAAAGGAGCTGGACGGACTATCGAAGGGCGTCAAGTTGGATTCGTATCGCAGCTCGAAGCAGACGCAACGAATTCATCATTTTGACGAGGTATCAACGCGCGCCAAAAAGTCACTTGAGTTCATTAGATCGGCTAAAAATAATGTGAAGTGAGTAAATCGCCATACGAATTAACAAACTGTAAATCTGCAATTCGCCTCTTTTTTATTTCAGATGTGTGACCACCAAGGGCTCTGTAATTAGTGCTTCACTATTTGCCCTGGTTGAGGAGGAATATGCCTCCAACGATGACAAAATTCTGGCCACAGCGGTTGCTGCTTCCAAGAATGCTAGCACTGAGCAGTGCAGGGGTAAGTTGAAAATCGATTAAGGCGGCAAGTAGAACTTCAATTAACTCTTTGCATTTACAGATGGAAAATGTTTTATTCGCACGGAACTGGTGCTTATCACCACCGATCGGAATCTGCGCGTTAAAGCCTTAGCGCGGAATCTGGCTGTCAGCGCCTTGGATGAGTTTTTGCAATGGGCCAAGGACTGTCGCGACTCAACTTGAGCACATCGACAGTGGGAAAGTATTGCGATACCGTTCTGACAATTGTACCAGGTTTATCCAACCTGCGCGCACGATGCCTGCTGTGAAGAGCAAGCTCGTACCTTCAATAACACCACCATCATTAGACATATTTGACTATGTGTTGTTGTGGCCAACCAACTGGCCAGCAGCATACGTAAACGATTGGAAGTGGGTCTTTGCTCTTAGCTGGAAGGAAATGTGCTGTTGTCGAGGTTTCTGGCTCTTATCGTCCTAATTTGGTCATCATCACGTACTTGGCCAAGAGACATATCAACATTAGTTTTCCCCTATTTTCTCCTTATGTGCGTTACTTGTGACTTAATTTCAATCTGAAAAAATTAAATTTAATGGTTAATTAAAATTGTTGTTTATCTATGATATTATATATATATATAATAATATATATATATTATTGGCTTCAATTGGCAAGTGACATAGTCATCAACTATGGAAATAAACACTTCGTGTCTTCATAAATCATTTTTCTTTTTTCATATGGGAAGCATTATTTTGTTCCCGGTTGCTGTATAGGATAGCAATTCCACACACCACTTATACAAATTAGATTGTTGCATTGGCTAAATTAACTTTTTTTTAAAACAAGGCATACTTTCAGGATTTAACCAATTTAATGCTCCTTTCTAAAAATAAAAAAAATTGCAGAATAAAGTTGAGGCTTACGTTTTAGGTTTACATTGGCACAGAAAGGCTATAATACTGCAATATCTTTACAGTTTTCAAAGGACATGGTGCGTTAGAATTGCAAGGACCAACTCTATCGAAATACATTCAGGCATAAGTTGAAAGTTGTGTGAAACATAAAACTTATTTGATTCGTATATGGTATATTGAACACTTTTTCTTGGACTTTCATCATTCATAATAATTATACTGAAAGAAGCATAATGTATTTGCTTATAACTACTTATCCAACAGAGCCAAGTGTGTTCTGGCCAATCGACTGAGCAACTATTGATTCTAAATAGAATCACCGAATATGCAAAATTATGAGGGATAGATAATGTAATTATTTCACCAACAAGATAAATTATTTTCTGCAAGAAAATGTAGAGCTAATCGATTCCCGTCGCGAAAGTCATCTGTGAATAACACATGATTCCACATGAATAAAAAGTACCGGCCAAACAGCGGGTATTGTTTCGATAATCATGCCTACAAGGCGCCTGGGATGCCGCCCTTAAGAGCATAGCATAACGCACACTCAACCTCCCCGCAATCACCTACCTCTGTCCTATCCCCACCCATCTCACTTAGAGCCGGATTAAGGAGAGTCATTTTGGCTGGGGGCTCGGACAATAAACTAGCTCAGTCATGATAGGTGGGCTCAGAAACCAAGAAACGCAGAGGCGACAATTCAGCTGAACAGAAGCACCAGCCTAATGTCTTTTGGGCGGCTATATTCGCAAGCGGTTTAAGGTAATAGCCAGTAATGGGAATGAATTGACTTAGGATACTCACCGGTCTAAGAAGACATCTATCAAAACTTGCTATTTGCAGTAGCGAACTCTGTCAGTTTGGTTGAAATGAGGAAGAATCTTGAAAGAACATCGTAGCATAATGAGTCGCCTTAACTAAGAAAAGCAGTATTATCATGGTGATGCATATTTTAAGTTCGGAGGACAAAGAAACCCTCAAGACGACAAAGATTCTTGGATTTTATAATTGGCAGCAATTCGTAATTGACCTAGATTTCAAATTAACGTCTTGGGTTTGTAACATATGTATGTTTTTCCAGAACTGACCATTTCTGAGCTATCCAGCGTTCTTTATTGTATAAATAAATAAACAATAATTCAATATATTAAAATATTGTTTTCCTTGCTGTATAGGATAGGTTTCTGTATAGGATAAGATATGCCCGCAGCACTTATACAAATAAGATTGCTGCACTGGATAAATTGCCCTCAATTCGATCAATTTAATGGTGCATTGTCAAAATTTGAATCAAGCAAAGTTCGGTATACTTTCAAGGGTACACAGGCAGAGAAATGCTATAATACCGATATATCCTTAAAGATTTTAAAAGGAACTGCATACAAGGAATATGATTCATTCAAGTATCCAAAAACACATAACAATTTTATAAAAATTTTAAGTAATGTAAAGCAAAGTGTATTTTAATCAGTGCAATGGACTGGAAAACTCGTCCAACACAACTCAATTGAGCGATTAGGTATATGGGGAAGGTTGATTGAATCCAAGAGCTTTACTACGGTATACATTTTAATATGCTGTCAATTCCTATTTGTTTTTCACTTATCACAAAACTTTTAAGTGGATTGTACTAATCAATACGGAAAGTGGTTAAGCGTATATAAAAGCCAACACCCAACAGTTAACTAGTCGCCTTTAAAATGTCCTTTGGAAAACACATCGTTTGCGCTTGCATATCATATATGCTGGCATTTTGTGGAGTCATACGGTTCTACATTGACTCTCGATCGGGGAAATTAATAAAATCGCGTTTTTTGCGCTATTATTGTCGAGTTTATATCGTTCTGGTTTTAGTCACTCTTCCATATATGATATATATATTTTGGACGAGATTCACGATGCATATTACAGAGCATAAGTTTATGACTTTCTTCATCGTTACTTTTCCTGTCGCCAGAATGGTTATAATCGGAAGTTGTATTTTCTCTGCACAACGCTGGCAGCACATGATAATTCGAATATATGAGAATCTGTGGATAATGGAGCAGCTGGAAATCCCAAACATCTACAGAAACACATCATCAGAGATTCCAAGCTTACGTCGACTTTTATGGATCAGATTATCGCTACTAGTGTCTAAATCTATATTTCTTTGGATATGGATGTGTATTAGTGAAATACGACTTTTATATAATGCGTGCTTTGTTCTTACTCAAACAATGGTGAATGCATTTTATATGCTACTCTTTTGCCTTATCTGGTACATTTGCTACAACTTCATGAAACTGCAGCTTGCTTTAGATCATGTATTTCGTTATAAAATGCAAAGATCAAAACGTTTGCAGCAAATGCAAAAATTGCATCGGATGTTTTATCAACTCATACGCATGATGAATGAGATCTGCAATATTTTCAAGTATCCGCTGACTTTTCTTATATTGAACCAAATTTATAATAATTTAATACATGGAGTCTTAACAATTCACTTACTGTTTGGAGAAAAAAAGAAAGCTTTCGAATATTACAGCATTTTAATGAGCCTAAGTATGACCCTTATTGACGTATCAGAATTCTGTTTGCTCGGCAGTATCGCTGAAAGAGTTGGTAAACTTAATGAGAGTACACTAAACATTTTGCGATACCCTTACCCGAGTGGGGCTCAGCTGGAACGAAGTGTGAGTGTAGCAGGATGAATAAGTTTTATATTATTCATTTGTATTCTCTTTCAGAATGAATGGTTTGCTCTGCAGCTAAAATTGCAAAAGATGAATATCCGTGCTGTTGGAGGTCTAATCATTAATCTTCAGTTTGTCTTTGTATTTTTAATTAACATCCTACTTCATATTATATACATGGTGCAAAGCGACTACAAAATGTTGCAAATAAAATAATTGTGTGAAACATAAAACTTATTTGATTCGTATATGGCATAGTTAGCACTTTTTCTTGGACTATAATTATTCGTAATAATTGTACTGAAATAAGGATAATGTCTTTGCTTATGCAAAATTATGATAGATAGATAAAGTAATTATGAAAATGTAGAGCTAATCAATCCCCTCGGGGAGGTTATCTGTGAATAACAGCTGGCAGGTCTCATTCGGGAGCATTCCTTTCCGGGTTGGTTTCCTGGTGATTGAATGCACCGATGGGAACTCAGCGGATTGGCTGCGGATCTCGAAACCATAATCATGGAAGGACGTGCCCCTTGACTGTAAGATGGGAGATGAGATACGGAAGGTCGTCCCCATCGGAGTGTACTGTTTCCATTACTCTGTAGCCTGCTAGTAGACGAACTATTTCAGAGCTATGCCGTTGACATTGTTATCCTAGCAGGGGGAAATTTCGAAGAACCTCTCTGTGACATAGTCCATAGAATTAGGGCTGAAAATAACAAGTGTATGTAGGCGTATGGGGGTTGAACTAACCTAAGCCCTACAACATGCGTTATCGTTCCCTTCACTAGAAGATTGTAGTTACAGATAGTGATCTAAATAAAGCAGCTCTGGTAAGGATATTGGACAACCCCCTCGGCCGCAATCATATCCTACGCCAGAGAGATGCCGAACCTCTTTCAGTTGAACTCCCTCTACTGATACAACCATAAAATGGCACACCGATGGATCCATCACCCACCAGGGCACAGGCCTGGAAGTTGTGGGTCCTCGAATATCCTACCACGAACCTCTGCGAAACCGCACTAGCATATTTCAAGCGGATGTCTATGCAATAGGGAGAAGTGCAGACTTTAATTTAAAATGTAACTGTCTGAGCATGGATATAGCCATCCTATCCGATACTCAAGCAGAATAAATGCACTTGAGAGGACGGAGATAACGTGAAAAGTAGTTCGTGAGGCTTGATCTAAGGTGGGTTCTGGGTAGTCGAGCTCAATATTTAGTTAAATCGTTTTGGTTTAAATTCCTTATCGAATTACTAAAATAACCAATTTTTGCATAATTTTTTTAATCTTGTTTTTTTTTGTTTTATTTAATTTTAATGTTTTTTTTTACATGATTTTTAAAAATTGTATTTTAAAAGCATCGCATTTGATCATATAAAGTAAGACATATCATTACAATATACAATTGTATCCGTTTGATTTAATGCGTATTTAAACATAGGTGTATTATTATTTTTAGGCAATTTTATAATTCAATAGCAGTAAATTGTTTCAGAGACCATGGCTATATGTATATGTAGCATATATAACTATGTGTATATAAGTATATATATATATATTAATTATGTATGTGTATGCATGTAAATATAAGCTCAAACATTTTCCATGTGCACTCTCATTATAAACTAAACGAAAGACAACAAAATTTAATTTTGAATTTAAACGAATATTAAAAAAAGCGTGACGTTTAAAATTACACTTTGAAAAACGGGTGCGCGTGTGAAACTGCAGCGTAAAATTTGAATATACCGAATTGACAATTGCTTAAGGAAAGAATTTTGTTAAGGCTACACAACTCGATACAATTAAGCTGCTTCATTAGGTAATTGTAAATTTGAACAATGCCAATTCATATCTAGATAAAATTAATTTAAATTTCTTGATTTGTGTATGTGTCTGTCTATGTGTGTGTGTGTGTGACAACAAACATTTGCATAACTCATATAACAAACAAAATTATTAGGTATATGATAACCGAACACAAAGCCCAAAATTGGACAAGAAAAATAAAATTGAATTAAAATTACATTAAATTAAAGAACGCAACAAACATTGAACAAAAGATTGAGCAACCGAGCGAGGTGCACAAATTTTTCCAAACAGCAACAACAACAACTACGACAAGTTTGACATTTTCCAAATAAATTGTTAAATAGTTCATATAAGCATGTATAGCACATATACATATACATATATGAGTATATAATAGGTATATCAGCCCAGAAGTTCCAAAGCACGTCTCGATGTCTATTGCCAACCAATGGTATAGTTCCTGCTCAGATGACCCATGCGACGCTGGCGACCAACTGCAAAATACGCGTCAAAAGAGACATTAGCAACCAATCAGTGAAATTATAGCCAAGTTAAGAGACGTAACAACACCAACAGTGGCAAGACGAAGCATGACGCACGATACAGCCATTTTCGCTGATATCAAGTGTCAACATTGATTTATGTCCATATATATATTTTGATGTATGCATATTTCTTAAGATTGACATAAGAGCTGCTAAGCTATGCTATCAATATTTGCTATACTACTTATTAGCTATATTCGCCTTGGGTTAAAATACACTTAAAGATATCATCTATACTAACTGTCAGAATCAGATACTTTACGTACTGCATGTTAACAACATTCTTCGGTGTTAGTTTGCGGCTGGTTGTTGGGTGTGGGTCGTTGGGGTGGTGTTGTACTTGTTGTTGTTGATAGTGGTGTTGCTGTTCTTGTTGTTGCGTTTACACAGAGGGCGGTGTTTAACAATCGAAATCTGGTAAGGGGGGAAATCACATAACGAAGGTTGTTGAGCTGAACACAGAGAATGCTTGTTACACAGTTGTTGTTGTTGATGTTGTTGCTGTTGTAGTTGCATCAGGTGGTGTTGTTGTTGTTGGTGCTGATTTTTTGGTAATTAGTACAAAATTGGACAATCAAAAACATAAAGACACACACACGATCACACACAATAAAAGGTTGTTGTTCTTGTTGTTGATGTTGCTGTTGTTGTTGTTGTTGTTTGCTGTGGCATGTTTTGTCTTTTTATTTACGCTGATTGAGGCGTTTCACACGTACTGTAAGACAGATAGAGAGAAAGATAGAGGAAAGATTGGGAAAGAGAGAAGAGACAAATACAATGTGATTAGTTAAATTGTAGCACAAAACACAGGTGTGATTACTATTATTATTATTTGGGTTAATCAAAATACACAACAAATTGTCAAATGTTCAATCAATCAATCAATCAATCAGTTCAATAGGTACAACATTCAAGGCTAGGCAAAAAGTTCGCCTTTGGGTAGAATTTTTAGTAGTCGGCCAATAAAAAAAAAACAGCTCGCAAGTCAAGATAGTTCGAGCATCGGTTCTTAAAGTCCATGTTTATTTTAGGGCAGTATTTTGGGATTTATAATTTTTTTTTTTTTTTAGCTAGCAAAACGGTGGCTTCTCGGGGTAATTATTAGTTAAGCATTTGTTAAAGGCTTCGCAGCCGCTTTTGGTGATTATTTTTGTTTAGGGCACAAACAACAAAAGGCTGAGAAAAAGAGTTTGGGTACCAACTGTTTGACATGGGTTTGCGCTGAAAGTTATGCTACATTTACATGGAGATTGTTGTTTGGCTTTGCTGTTGTGGTTCTTGTTCTTGCTGTCGTTGTTGTTCAGGTGGGTCTGCTTTTGCTGTTGTTGTTTTTTGGTGAATTATAAAAGGAGCATAAACATTTTGGCTTCGCAATTGTTTGCTAATTTATTACATTATTGATTTGATATTTTATTTATATAGCAGTTATTTGTGGTTTATTGAGTTGTTTTTAGTTTCACTTAAAAATTGTACATCGCATTTAATTCCTATACGAAGAGAAGTTCATTAAAACTCTGTACGATTTTGGGCAGCAATTTATGAAGTGGTAAGTAAAAGCCAATGTTTTGAGGATGGGGATTAAGGGTGTGATGCATGGCGCTCTTGTCAATTCTGAGTGGCATGCAACATAAAAGGAGGACTTAAATTAAAACAATGCATGCATAACGAATATTTTAAATAATAACTAGGATGGGATGCAATCAACAATTAGAATCGGGTTGCATGACTGATCAATAAAACAATATGATTGGCTAGTGTAAAAAGATCAGTACGCTAAACAGTCTTGAATTATGGAAAGTATGTATATATTTAATTTGAAGGACAATTACGACTACAGCAAACTGCATTCGCATTGTGTCTAATCTGCAAAAGCGCGTATAGCTAAATATTTTTTTGCTTTGTATTTTCATCGTTTTTTGTGGCGCAACCAATTCGGAAAATGCGTTTTTGGGGTTAGGCGACGTTTGCAAACGCTTGCATTGATTATATAAGAACATTTTATGTAGAATTCGATTTATATATACCTGTGTTAGATATTAGACAAAATTATACACATTACGCCTAAAGATTTTTGCTGCGGTTGGATGCCTTGCCTTTTCTCGTAAATCAGTTTCATATATATCTTCTCTCTATATGTGCTCTTGTATCGTAGACATATTTACATACATATCGAAATATATTTTATGTTTTTGTTTTTTTTTTTTTATCAGAATCTCGATCTGCGCATTATAAGTATGTGTATATGTATGTGTATATATATATATATATTTTATATTATTGACTTCTCTATTTAGATGAGAGCGCTGCAGCTGCTGCTTCTTTTTCCATTTATATTGTTTACACGTTTAATTTACATATATTAAACTTGCTTCTTTTTATTCGGTTTTTTTAATTTTAGAATTACAAAACGCTTCAAAAATGTTTAGTTTAGTTTCTTTGGTTGTTTGTTTGTTTGTTTTTGTTTTTAATGGTTTGTGTATTGTTTTCATTTTGATTTACTGAATTCTTGTTGATTTTCTATGCAGATTATTGAAAAATCTGAACTGCAGGCGTAATTCAAGATCTTTTCTTACTGTAAACGAGAAACAGAGAGAGAAAGAGAGAGGGATAGATAGAAACAGTACACATAAGACAAATCACAATAGACGAAACACATAAGAGATAATGTAAGGCGCATTGTTCTGTCGACAACCAGACTGTTGACTTTTGTCCGACAGAAGGGCATCTGCCCGTCGTGTCAACAAGAGGGAGGAGAATACTACTGCGCAGGGTATACGAAAATAGATACAAACACTGGTTGTGTTGGAGGGGTGGTCCACAGCCCTTAAGTGAAGTCTCTTGTTTGTGGGACTGTTTTTTGTTGGGATTGGGGGGGTTAGTAGCACAGCTGATGCTGATGAATGGGCGTGCCCAAATTATATACAAATATGAATCGAAAATGCATGAGCAGCACTGATGATAATGACGACAACGATCATGTGTAGATAGAATAACATTTGCATTCCTTTTTTGTTTTGTTTTTGTTTTTACTATTTATATTTATACACACGTTCTTGGTCTGCAAGACGTTTGGCTGGATCTGGCAATTATTTTACTGCACACCATGTTCAAAATACAAAAATGTAGTTGGTGGCGCGTAAGTGGCAACAACAACAACGTTACTACGAATAGAAACGGGGTGGTGAGGCGAGATGAGAACGAGAACGAATACGAAAACGAAAACTGATCTGCTGTCTGACTGTCTGTACATTTTGGAGCTGTTGTGTGGATGTGGCGCACTCCGCTCCAGTGGTTTTTGGTGGTGTGTATGGTTGGGTGCTGGTGGTGTTTTTTTCTGGTGGCTTCACTCACGTGTGCGCTTGATAGACGCCCTCGTCATCGTAGTTGGGCGTCACGGCGCGACTGCCGGGCACCACCATATTATCGGGATCGAACTCTGGATCGTAGGCAACGCCGCCGCCGCCGCCGCGTATGACCATGTTGTCGGGATCAACCTCCACATCATAGTCGGCCGGCGGCTGGGGCGACGGTGAGGGCGATGGTGACGGCGTGGGCGTGGGCGTGGCCGAGCGGCCCAGCTGCCGTTCAATCTCCATATTGCTGGGCAATATCAATTTTGGCAAATTGGGTTTTATCTTTTGTACGCGGAAGACTGCAGATCGTTTGGAAATTGTTGTTTTTGTTGTTGTTGTCATTTGGTGGTTGGTTGTTTGATTGGCGGTTGTTTAATATACACATGGGACAAGTTGAGTTGAGTTGTCGGGTGTAAGATTTTGGGATACGGATTTCATAATTTTGGAATTTAAATATACAACAGATAATTGGTTAATAATGCGTTTTATCGAATCAATTTTTGGTAGACAAATTGTCATACATTCTATGGTAATTACAAGACACGAGGTTGCTCAGTGGAACTAACGAGGAACGAGAGACATTGAGACAGACAATAATACACAGGAAACTCTAAGAGAGAGAGAAAGAGAGAGGGGGTTTCGTAATACACACACACACACACACACACACATATATATATATATATATAGGGTATATATTAGGTGGCCGAGATAGCATTTGATGTGTGTGAAGAATGATATTTCTGACTTAGATCATAAAACTGACTTAGCAATTGTTTAACTAAAATATAAATAATAGATAAATATTAATTTGATATTTTTGATGAGCTATTGTTTACAAGATATGGTGGTGGCTCCACTTATAAATGTATGTAATAAGATATCTAAATGTAGGCCACAAAGTAACGCAACGCAACGCAACGCAACGAGAGGTGATAACGAGAACGAGAACGTGAACGCAACGAACGACTTGTGATGAGAAAAGTGAAATACTGAGATGTTAGGCTAAACGACTGGACGATAAATAGTTGCCAATGACGTCGGCGGAGGCGGGGTGGGTCACGAAACGAGAACGTTTTACCTGGTTACCATAAGAATAAAAAAAAAGAACACAGAAGGGGGTTGCATGTAGTAAATTCAACTACATTTTGGTTACCAACGCGCTTTTCTGAGGGGGAACGAAAGAATATCCAGGCTTAGATTTCCTTCTCATTGTTGGTGCGCAAGAGACTCAAGGCAGCTGAGGATGTGGTTGCTTCGGTTGTGACTCTGGTTGCTGCAACGGACGATGTGGTTGCTGAGGTCAACTGTAGATTGCGCACAATGCGTCCTGATGGCAAAACATGATCAGTATCTGTTGCATTAGTCCAAGTGCGAGCCATGACATATTGCTCGAAAGCAGCCAGGCTCTTCACCTTTGAGGGTGAGATGTCAGCAGATGATCGAGATGCTGATGTTGATGTAGATGTAGATGCAGATGCAGTTGCAGATGTGGATGGGGATGACGATGACGATGGCGAAGCGTCGGCACGGGAAGCTAACGTACCTTGTTGCAATTCACCTAAACGCGAACGAGGTACACACGAGTTGCACATGAGTTGATAAAGTGGCCTAAATACATATATCTATATAGGGCAAATAACGAGAGCCTAGCGAATCGTCGTGTAACCAACGCTGACAACCTGCGGATAGTGCGCGAATATTGGGGGAAAAAGATCCATTGCCAAATGCAACGGGCCAACTTACTTCTGTCGATGTTGCGCTGCAGATGGGCGGCCACGCGATGACGCGCATCGTTGAACTCCAGATGCAAGCCAAGTCGCAGAAGCGATGGGTTCTTCTCCACCAAATTGGTGATCTCCATTTCAATCTTGTTGCCAAGCACCATAGATCGCTGTTGACAATTTGAGAAGCGTTCGTATTGTTAACAACAAGCGATAAGAGCAAATGCAATTTGATACGCACCTGATTGGAGGCCCTGAATTCCTCGATGGTGTGACACTTGAGCAGGGCTTGCACCAGCCTGACAATTACGGGCGGACTGATAAAGTTGGTTTCAACATTTAATACTCTCAGGGTTTTGCTTTTCTCGATCGCTTCGGCGAGCAGGAGAGCTGTCTTATCGGTCAGGCCGACGTTTGTCAGCGATAGAACTTCCAAATGTTCGTTCTGAGGCAGTGCGGCAATAAGTTGTTCGAGCTTCTCATCCGATATATTCTGCAAGCACGATGTGGAATTAGCATAATCTATTTATTTCACAATTAATTGAGCTTACCTTAATGTTATTCAAGTTCAGGTCAATCAGCTTGGAATCATCATCCTTGACGCGCTTAATCGACTCCTCCACGTCTGTGCTGTTGGGCGGATCGTTGGGGTACAGCTTCTGCTGTGTGGACTTTGTGATACCATCCCAGCCCAAGCCAACGGGTTGACCCGTGTTGAGCAGCGAGGCATGGTACTGATCTTGATTCATCATCGAGTGGAAGCCAAGAATGGCGGCCAAATCGATGATCTCCTCCTGCGTAGCATCACTGAGAGCATGCTCATACTCCTCGCCCATATCAATGGCGATCTGTTCCTCCACCTCAATATCACGAGCATCTCGCGGCGGTGGCACCCACTTCTTGCCGCGCACCATGCCCTGCACATAGGGCTCGAACTCCGGCTCGTCTGGCGTCTCAATTGCCTGCTTATTAATATGCTCGATGAGCTGTTTGCGATTCAGCGGCCCAGTGGCATCCTTGGTGCACTCGTAGCTGCAGCGCTGATCTGGCGGCAAGAAGTTGTCCTGGAAATGCAATCAATATATATATATATTTATATAAGTATATAATGAGAGCTTATAAGGTTTGCAGAGTTGTTACTCACATCAGGATCCACTTCTTTGGCCAGTATGGTTATCTCCTCGGGCGACAGTTGCGCCAAAAGGCTCTCCACATCCACATCATCGTACTCGCTCAGATCCTTGCCATACAGCTTGGCAGGCGTGGTAAGCGTTGTTGTCTTTGTGGTGGAAGAAGTCTATAAAAGTCACAATAAAAACGAAAAAATTTGTTATTGCTTGGACACTCAAACTTTCATTGTTTGCCGCACGTTCTTTAGCAGCTTCAGGCTGAGCGGCGGCTGTGGGGCACGTCGCTTGGTCCGTGGCACAGGGCGCAATTTAATCTTTTGGAACTCGGCCACAGGCACGGCAGTGCTCTCCATATCTAATTTGTGGTGGCACTTATTGCAAATCAATATATGACAAACAGAACACGCAGCACAACAAAATTATTATAAATCCAAAATTAACAAAATGCAAATCCAATTATGCAGCTCTGATGAATTGGCAGAGCGCAGAGCGTACACTGAATGTGACTGTGACTGGGGCTCAGCGGCGACTGGCGCACACAGAAAACACAAGACACCAAATTAAGGTGCAGACCAGGCCGAGACAGCAACAGCAACAGCAACAGCAGCAACAACAACAACAACAGCCGCGACAGTCGTGCAACATTTGCTTGACGGCGCGGCTTGAGCCAAAACGCTGCAATCGCAACGGGCCACTCAGTCAGTCAGCTAGTCAGCCAGTGAGTCAGTGAGTCTCGCATTGAGTTGGCGTAATCGACAGTCGGTGGCAATGTAAATTGGGCGCATACATTAAAACCAGCAACAGCAACAGCAGCAGCAGCAGCAACAACGGTGGTGGCAACCAAATGTTGCAGGCGCGTGAGGGGACGCAACATGCGACGCTGTCTGCACTTAAATGACTTCCACTCCAGAGCGAACGGTGCTGCGTTCAGTATGAAATCGAAGCTGAAAAGCCCCAGCCAAAGCTCAAACCAAAGCGGCCATAAATAAAATAAAGAGCGAAAAAAATGTGTGTATATATAATAAAGTAAAGCAGGCAAAGTTGAAGCCCCAGCAAGCGATTGATTTGCTGTGGGAAAACATCGCGCAGGTTTTCTTCTTTCAGTCGAGATTTATAGCTGGCATTAATGAGGCAATTGGAAGTTGAAATAAAATCCAAGACATAGACTAATAAATAAATAACAATGCGAGTGACTTGGGACAAGTTGGCAAGTTACTTGGCTAAGGAAGTCAGTCATTGTGCTGGGCATGTCTAAAAGACTTGCCTTTCGAGCCGACAATTTACATAAGAAAAAATTATGCAGCATGCCAGGTTAGCCCGTTGGCCTGGCCTGAAAGTTCTATCAAAGCGTGACCCAAACAAACAAACCGACTGAACCGAAACCGATCCTAAGTGTACCCTATAACAGCAGCAGCAGCGGTAGCTGTCTGTAAGGCCAAATCAAAAGACACTCAAAAACTGGTTTGAGAGGGCAGCATCGACCAAGTGACGAGTGCGCCAGGAAGCGAGACTAACAACATAAACCACTTTTCATACTTTTGCTGCAAGTTGAGTGAAACCGGTTTCACTAGATGTACAAGAAAATTAAACTTACAACTCGGTACAAACGACAACAACAACAACAGCAACTTGGAGTAGTACTCGTTGTACGCCTTCACTTTCCTCGTCCCTCTTTGCTTAGCCAAACCACTCGCAAATGGTCATGTTCAAATGTTCAATATGTATCCAAGTTTGGTTAAAAGCTCGAGCAGATGCTGCTGCCATACAAACAGATACACAGATACGACGAGAGTACAGCTAAATGCTGTCGATTGACCCACTTTAGACAGAAGCGGCAACAACAGGGCAGTGGCAGCATCAGCTGCCATTCAACGTTGTTATTATTATGTCAGGCAGCAGCTTCTAACGGTAGAAAAGCGCGACGAGCGCAGCAGCGTGTTGACATTTCAATTGAGGGCAGAGTTTGATTAATTGAAAACAAAAAGAAAAGAAAAATAACAGATCAATTCTCAATGATACAGCAAAGCCACACAAATTGTGATTCGTTTTCAATTAAGATGTGGCGCTTCAATTTTTTTTCTTTACTTTAAGCTAAAGCTTTTATAAACAAGTCATCAAGTTTGGTAGCATTTGCAATTGATCCCAGCGCAGAGCTGCAAATGCTCAGCAAAACAGAAAAATAATTGCAAAAATAATTGAGTTCATGACACTCGCGAGATTCACGCACTCACAAACATAGTCATGAACTGAGCAGGAGATTAAATCTAAAAACAGGCACAGCATTTGAAATGAGCAACAAAAATGACAAAAAAGAAGAAAAATGAAAAAAATAAAAGGAATGAAAAAACTAATGCGAAATTAAGGCGACTAACTTTTATACTACAGTTTAAAGAGAGAAATTATGATTACTTTTTTTTGCGGTCACTTACGGTGTAGCTATAAATTACTTTCGGGATGTTTTCTGTAGCTGATTTTTAATTAAATATTTAGATTCTGACGTGTGAAAGGAACTTTTACTTAATTGATAGTGATTAATTGCCTAGCATATGAATACTCTGATGCTATTTAATACGCTCTACAAGTGTCTGAAAATTGGCTAAAAAATGCTAATAATTCAAAACTAGAAACGATACTAGAAAATTGGTTCTTTAAATACACTCAAGCTTAAAATCCAATTATATAATCAAATGCCTACTTCTATTTTGCGCTGTAATCATTTTTTAATGAATAAACAATAACAGTCGTTGAAAATTATTTGCATAAATTCTAGATAAACTGCATTTCAGAAATTCGACTAGTGCACGTTGCAGGTTAACAAGGTTTCTGCGCTTAATAGTTGCTCTTAAGAATTTCAATTCTCTACTTAGATAATAGACTGAGGCGTTAGTTGATCAATTTAACGCTGTCTAGCAGCGAGTAACGGGGCAACCAGTATTTAACTGAAACGAAGACGCACCAACCATGCAAATGCACCGTAAAAAGCATTAAGAAGGTGGCGTAACGAGATATCTGCATTTTATCTGACAGATACATTAATATATATATATATATATGTACATATATATATATGTCAACGTGTTAGGCGTACAGACGGCGTTTGCAGTGGAGTCATGTTGTGTGTAATAGAGAGCGGATTCGGCTTATTAATCGCAACGGACCTTGAAACGGGAGCGACCATTTCAGACATGTTTAACCAACTGTTGTTGCGACCCACCAAATGTGGCGCATAACAAAAATCAAAACATGTCTAATGCTGATTTTCGGTGATTTGCACATTTTGCTCGATGAATGTGGTGGAGCTGGTGGCCAGTGACTGGCAAGTGGGTCAAGGTGCTTAGCTGATTTAATTAAGCGGCACAAACCACCTGCAAGCCATTTAACCACCTCCCAGTAAAGATCACGTTTTCGAGCGGAAAATCTGCGCAGAAAAAAAAAACAACAACAAATCATGAAACACAAACCCACCTTTCCGTCTTTGGCCGGACTGGCAGGCAGCAGCAGGTGAAAAGTTGGCCAAAGCCGCTGCGACTGAGGAGTGACTAATGACTGGAAATGTACGAACACGCCCAAATATGGCCAAATAGGAAGTGTGCTGATTTGAGCGTTGAGGATGCGCAACAGATGCTGCTGCTGTACCAGGAAATTGTAGCACTTGAGAAAATCACGATAGGAAATTCCAAAATCTTAATTATCGTGCAGCGGAGTTTTGTCGGTTTTGGCCTAGCTTTATGGCCAGGTGAGGCAGCCAAATTACCACCAAGGAAATTGCACAGGTAAAAGGTCTGTGTGAAAATGGATTATTACGGTTGAGGTTCAGGTGAGAGTCTTGCTGGCATTAACCCGAACCAAATGCTTGGTTTACAACCAATTCGTATTTGTGGATTTGGATTTTTCGAGAATTGATTACATTTTATGTACGACAGGTTTAAGTCTGCTGTCACGAAAATTTACAGAACTTGTGAATTGTAAGCGATAAAATAAATTATTATTTATTGTCTTCATAAATATAAATTTCCAGCTAATTGCATTTGGGCTTTAATAACTAATTAGTCAAGGACGCAAAGACATTTATTTTAGGAGTTACAAATGTTTATATATCTCTATATATATTTGTAAAGATCATTTTCGTTTTACACACAACTATTAATAACTTACATCTGACATTTGCCTTTGTTGCTTCTTCACATAAATATATACTCGTACAGATTTATTTGTACGCACATTATACTTTGTAAATATATGCATCTTATACATTATACAGTAGTGCAACTGAGTGTTGAATGATGGAACCCTGGTGCATGCTACTTAATTATATTCAAGTATCTAAAGCACTTGAGTGCTCTATTCTCAGTTTTATCAGCTGCTGCTATCTGCTTGGGTTCCTCAGTTCCGATGAGTTCTTGTCTGAAGCCTCTGTGACCGCAAATCACATATTCAGTGAACAGCAATGTGCTCTTATAGCTTGGCAATATTTTATGCAATTTGCAAGCCGGCAATAGCAATAAGCACAGAAGGCACGCTCCATTGCTACAGCTGACAGCAGTGGCACCCACAGCCACAGACAGAGAGAGAGAGATAGAGAGGGAGATAGAATTCGAGAAGAGAGGTGAAGAAAAGAAAAAGAACTTGGCCCTGGAGCTGGTGGCTAGAAAGTTGAGACCACAATGGTCAATTCTAAAGCAGCTCAGTCAGGCGTTCAAAGCTGTAAACTGAAAACTGAGACACCGATAGTTCCGTTTCAGTGCATTCCCACATCGAATGGTTTGCCGCCTGATTGGGCACGCACAGCAGAGCCAAGCGGCCACAGTTGAGATCTTGGGTAACACAGCAAAGACATAGGCAAAGGCCAATCTCGGCATTAGCATTGACATTGCAGTGGCAGAAGTGGCAAATTAACAACAGCAAAATCAGCTAACGACATTAGAGACACTTGTGTCCATAGCCCGCAATCCAACAACAATAAAAAAAAAAGAAAGAGACACTGGGACACACTTTCCCACTTTGGCTGCTGTTCGATTTGTGACAAAACATTTGCACAGCTGTTGACCAAACAAAAAGAAAAGCAAAACAACAAAGAAAGTTTTCCGGGGTTTGACGGAGATTAGATACACTTGCAGGCATATTGCACATTATTATCTTGGTCACAAAATCACATTTCGAGTATATTCTAGATAATAAAGACACTTCGAACTCAATATCAGTCTGAGTATGTAACTGGGAAGTATTGGTTAAGAAGTAAGATTTTCAAAACGCTTGAAAAGCTATAATCAACATAGTTTTCCTTGACTCATATAATAAATAGTTCCGTGAAATAATGAGCCGATTAGAAAAGGTATATAAGAAAACATAATCATACATATTTACCAGTAGCTAGATCGAAGATATCAATTTATATAAACTTTATGGTCATCTCATCGAAATCATCTTTTCTCACTCAACGACAAATCCATAATATCCCCAGCAAGGGTATAAGAATAAGAAAGAGTGAAATTTGCTTGCTACCATTTACGGATAAACACAAATACGGGTAATATATGTATATATATTTAAATATATATATAGAGGCAAGTGCGACGTTGGTTTTTTCCGACTGCTTGAATGATATGGAGTCTCCCTCGATATTTGCTCAAAATGAGAAACGTGCAACGCATTTCATTTGTTGTGCCCGCCAGATCATCAATAAAATGTCAAATAAGCAACAGCAGGCAAACAGCATCCAAGTGGCAAGAGTTGGCTTGGGAGCTGGGTGGGTGGTTGAGTAGTTGGTTGGGTGGGTGATGGCGTCATGAAGTGAGCAAAATTTATGTAGTTTGCATTTGCCTTTGAATTTTAAGTGCGCAACTTTTGTCACGTCGCAATTTGGCATTTTTAACGCGCACGATAGAAAACAATGTACAAATTTGTGAGACCAAAAAGTCATGGAATTTATTGTCTCGAACAATAAGAAAACCGCAGCACTAATTTAAAAAAATATAAAAGCGCAAAAACAACTAATAATAGTTGGGAACTGCTGCGAGTGAAAGTTAATCAGACAACAATTTCGTTGTAGGCCTTTTCTACAAAGAAAGAAAGAAAATATATGCTTTACCTGGGAATGCAGCGATTATGTAAATATGTGTTGGGCAAATCCACAGGGTGTCCATAATTAAGCGGCTGGTTTATACAATAGCAAATTGTTTAACCATATGGTTAAAAGCGAGAGAAATTTGATTGCACATTAAACTCGGCTAATGAACTACTCCGATGAACTGGCTAGAACGCTGCCAGGCTGACATTTGAAATTGCAACAATTTCTGTTTGTCAGTTGTGGGCAATTATGCAAATGCTGGCGCGACATGCCCGCACAGGCCACAGGCCCTGCCGCCCTCGAATTGGGCAACACTTGGTCGCAACCGGTTGTGGCAGCAACTAAGTGCAGCAGCGCCAGCAGCAGCAACCACAGACACAGTTGATAGTAATTGGCAAGATGTCGACCATGATGCAATCGGAACGGATTTGCACACGCAGCTATTGTGGAAACAGAAAAGCGACGCGCATGCCACAAATCGCGTGCACTTGTACAGCATAATTAAGTGGGCGTTGATGTGTGGGCGTGGCACTTACAACATCACTGCTGATATGTCACTAAGCCAGTTTGTGGCACACGTTTTAAAAGTTATTGCATTGCAACCATTTATAAGAGAACTAAATTATCTTTAATTTAGAAGAATTTCTAAAGTTGATGGTGAAATTTATTAGACAAGCTGATGTTGCTGTTATTTCTGATTATTTCCAATTCTACAGCCAATTCATGACATAAATCCATTAACGTTGATGATCTCAGTGTCATTTTGAATTATTAAGAGAAGGCTGGTGAAGTGACAAAAACTAAATAATTAATAAATATTAATAAACCGCTGCTGTCTGGCAGCTTTAAGTATTTTTGAAATAAACTCTGCAGCAAGTGCTGTATAAACAAGAGTATTTTTAAAATAACATCAAGAAAACATTGTAAAGTTGTGAATAAATTTGCCTGTTTAGCGTATTCGATGATCTTAGTCATTCTGACCACATCATTTAAGCCAGCTTATCATTCATCACTTGTCAACCTCTTACCTGTAATTAAAAAAAAGAGAGCAAAATTTAATTACAGGAGTTGATACTAAGTAGAGTATGCAATAAATGGACAGGGCCAACAACATATGCAGCACATGCATGAATGTGTTTGTAAAGACCACAACTTTTGACAGAGTGGCAACCAACCAGCGCAGCTGACAACTTTCCCAAACGCCCAGCGAGGTGATGGGAGGGGAGTACAGAGCAGGTAATTACACGAAAAGCCATACGCAAAATTATGTAAAAAGATTAAATTTGTAAGATAAATTGGAGAGCAGACCCAAGCACCGAACCCACGAAACTCGAGCACAGAGCAGACCGGAACATTCGCTTGGCTGGGAATAAAAATGCCGCTTTATGTGGCAGATTTCATGGCTGGAGATAAAAATGGTTGCGGTAATAAATGAGAATTATGCAAAGTTTGAGCGAATGATGAAGTAAGTAAAGTAATGCCCATCTCCTTTCCAAGCCAAATATGGTTAACGGAGCGTGTTATAAGACTCGCAACCGAATTCGGCTCATCTCAGCTCAGACAGACAACCGACTCCCAGATGAGTAAGTGGAAATTTATGAAAATAAGCATAAAGCCAGCTAAAATTTACAAGTAAAAATACAGATAAAAATAAAAACGAAAAACGAAAAAAAAAAGGAAAAATGCTCAACCATCTGCCTTCCATAGATATTGCACTCCCCGAAAGTTGCGGGCTCCGCAAAACAAAGTGTAGAAAAACACTTTGGGTCTCTGGCTGCGATGCGCTAAGATGCTTTTTTCTTGACAATGTTGTTAACAGCGAAATTTAAGTGGCTAACAACTTGTTCAAAGTTTGGCTGACAGTTTGAGGCAACAGGCAGCACCGGAAGTTTTTTTTAAAAGCTGTAATCGCCTCACACAGCATTAGCTGACAATTTTTCATTGTTTTTCATTGTCACATTTTGGGCAAGCTTTAATCTCAGATTGTATTTAATTAGCATCAGTTGTTGCTAACTTGGTTTTTAGAACACATCGAGTATAGATGATGAGACTGCTAATATTGTTGCTAATTGCCAAAGTCAACAAATTTCGGGCTTAGCAATTCATAGTCAGTCGAAATTTGTGCCACTAAACCAGATAAACCAATTTAAACACTCAAATATGTATAATGCAGTATATCAAATAATGTATAAATCTTT
The DNA here is from genome assembly GCA_035041595.1 of Drosophila basisetae. NCBI lineage: Eukaryota > Metazoa > Arthropoda > Insecta > Diptera > Drosophilidae > Drosophila > Drosophila basisetae. The sequence continues at coordinate 5,555,643 of JAWNLB010000070.1, forward strand.
TTTGATTATTTTTCAGCATGCAGTTTAACAAGAAAGCAGATAAATTCTTTATTAAAAGATACATCTCCAACATTAAGTTAATGTATCCATTTTTTAAAGTCTATATTGTTTTCCTATCCAGTTTAATAAGAAATTAAGTTAAATCCTATATTAAAAGTTATATCTCTAACATAAAGCTTTCGTATTTTTAATCAACATAATAAAAATCTTATCTCTTCACATAAATCGATAATTCTGCTATCAAAATTGCAAATGATATCGCGCAGTTTTCCTGAAATTGACTGCTATATTTATGGTTTTATTATTTGTGGTTTTATTAATTCTATGTTTTGTGGAGCAGCATTTACTCATCATATCAATTTAAATAGGTAGCCCAACACACACTCGATAGTCAAACTAGTTCCCTTTGTTGTTTGTGTTTGTCTTCGACAATTTTTGTATGCACGACGTCAATTAAATGCCGGAAATGGCCAATTTCAATGTTGGCCGACTGTCGTTTATGTAGTACAACATTGTTTTTGCTTTGCCTCTATTACGAGGGGCTTTTCATGATTTGCTTTGATGGTCGTCAAATGATAGAAAAAAGAAAAGCAACGAGCGCAAAGGCGATTAATTACTCAGCTCACAAAAGACACTTAATGCGATTTGACGCTCTGCGTGGGTGGCGACCAAATGCGAATCTGGCAAGGGGTTTAATTGTGGGGCAAGAAATCGCGGATTAATCATTAGGAAGGGCTCACAATGTAATTAGCTGCAAAATACAACAAGTCGCGTCGAAAGTGGTCGACATGGAGATAAATGAAATTAAATTTAATGTTACATGTTATTTTTAACTTAATTTAATCGATTTTTTTTTACTTTTTGGTTTTTATTGTGCCGACTGACTTTAGTTGTCATTAAATAAGCAATCAGGAATACATATACACTTTATGCTATCGCAGAGATCAAACACAGCTATTTTCACAGCGGTTCTAGTGTCCCTGGGTATGTCAAGTAATTTAAGCACCATTTAAATTGCTGGTGGGATTGACAAACACAACGTTTACTGAAGGTTTTTAGTCAGTTCTTATCAATGGGTATAAAACCACTAGGAAGTTGCCGGGACAATATTTATGTTCTGAGTCAACGTCATTAAGACTGGGTAAATCTATTCTGATAAAGCTGATAACACTGATAACACACAGTGCAACAGCAACAGAAACAGAAACAATGAACGGCTGTTAATTATATCAAAATGCATAATTCGCTTGTATTCGTTACAAATTATGCGAAAAGGGCTTGCCACACAGTCAAAAACCAAAATGGGAAAAGAAAGCGACATTGTGATGATATAATAAGGTTTAATATAGACTTGGTTATGATGATGGTGATGGGAATCAATAATGAGCCACGGCACAGGGTTAGATGACGTCGACCCCGAACAAAACAAACGAACCCTAAGCAGCTACACCAACAGCAACAGCAACAGCCACAGCAGAAGATCCAGCGAAGAAAGAGAGAGAGAGCGGCGCTGGTAGGCCCACAGAGCGCAAACTCCAGAACAGATGAGAGACTATATGTGTGTACGTGAGAGAGACAGAGACAGCGTGCACTGACGTAATCGTTATCGTTAAGTGCCTCCCGCTCACACACCGCCTTTAATTGAATGTACTAGTTGAGTAGGGGCAGGGGGTAAATTTTGTTGTTGCCGCACAATAAATGAAATGATGAAAATGAAATCATTCAAGGAAAACAGCAAACATCAATGAAAAATGCATTTAAAGTGCCAACCAAACAATACTCGACAACAACAATAATAATAATACTAACCTCCATTGCGTTTTTTTTTCTCTGCTTGTCTGCCTTTATTTTTTTCAAGGTCTCGTTTTTATTTGCTTGCCGCTCAATTTCTTGTAAATTTTGCTTTTACTGCACCACAATTAACTGGGATTTGAGTTCTGTTTTTTTTTTTTTTGGGCGTGACACACAAAACGAATTGAAATCCGCTGTGGCCTACAAAAAATTGTTTTGTTTGTTGCGTTTTTTTTGTTCCTCTTACTGTCAGTCGCTGACAAGCCCGAGTTTTGTTGTTCCGCTGTTAACAATTTGCAGTCAGCGTAATTGTTTAATGTTAACACGTTACTAAGAGCGCGAAACGGCAGCGACGACAACGGCGAAGTTTGTGGAAAAAGTAACAAACAAGGCGTAACAAACCAGGTTTAATTTTACTACTGAACATCGATTACACACACAAATATCGTACAAGACTATCGAAGTTTGGTGCTGCCAGATGTTGGCAGATGTTGGCAATACAGACTTGTGGCAGCACTTACATGGCGCTGCCAACTTGTCAGCGTGAACTAAGCGCAGTTCTGAAACCACTGTTTTAGTATTGCGCCACAGTTTGAGGAGCACTGGAAATTTGAAATTTAGCTATGCCAATTGTTTGGATGACACATTCAAATTAAGTGATGCATATAATATTTCGAAAATGCCAAGCAATTCAAAATGCTTTCACTTTTATGAAGAGCTATTTTTATGGCCACTTAGCGCACGCCTATAAATTTGTATAACTTTATGGTAATAAGACACACATACTCACCCCTGAACATGTCACAAGTCATAAGCATAAATCACAAAAGTTTACCAGCGTAATTTTTCACATAAAATTAAAATTGCATTGCTTGTTATTAATTAGGGTAAAATGTTCTACAGCAAGAACAACAAGAAGAAGAAGAACAGCAAACGACATGCCAAAAGTCAAGAAAAGTCTGGCATCTCCATTGCATACTTGGAGGCGCAGACAAATAGAAGATGTCATAAAAATGCCATTGTAAGTAGTTGAGCCAAACTCGCTTGCTCGTTCACTTTCTCTCGCTCTTGCTCTCGCTCTCGCTCTCTTTCACTCTGCCTGTCTGGCATTGTTGTCATTGTTACCGTTGCTGTTAAGCCTTGTTATGTATTCCCCTTATTATTTTTGTCCTTATTGTTGTTTTTGTAGTTCGCGTTGTTGTTGTTGTTGTTATTATTATTGCAGGCAAATCGACGAAGGCACGCTAAAAGTAACGGTACTCGCAACAGCAAACTCATTTCACTTGTGTCGAAAAGATAAATGTGAAGCGCTTAAAAAAGCAATTACCGCATAAATTGCGCTCATCGCTGCTGCTGCTACCGCTGCTGTTGCTGCTGCTGCTGTTGTTGCCACAACTACAAATAGGCGTATTCGGTGCCAGGCGCAGAGTGCGGCGCACAAAACTTGCTACAAACAACACTCAAACTCTTGACACAAACAAACAAGCAAACAAACAGCAAAAACGAAACGCCTTTTTAGATGCGAGCACATCCTGCCCATAAGAAATTTCAGCTAAAAAAAAAACAAATAAATGCGCAAAGCACGCGAAAACATGCAAAAATGCACTGAAAATCCCCTCACAACTCCACTCTCTCCCCACCCTTATATAGTCCTTTCGTGTCGGCCTAATTGTAAAATCAATATAGTGTGATCTGAGAATCGTGTAAATCAAGTTAAAAATTGCAGCAATCAAAGCACCTGAAGCACAGCAATAAAAACCCATTAAAAAGCACGCCAAGCTGGCCGCAAGGATGTGCCAGGATGAGGATGTGTATGCCAATTGGTGAGCAAGGTGCCAGGTGCCAGGTGCGCATCTCTCGAATTGGATTTGAACAAATTCCAGCAAGGAGACACATCGATTTCTCATTAGGCTCCAGCCGAGCCAACTGATGATATTTTATGTCGTCTGAAATCACTTAAATAAAAATTTAATTGACTCGGCGACGGCTGGCAGCACGTAAAACTCGACAGTCGACAGTCGACAGCAAACGGAGCGCACAACACGAAACGGAAGCGCAGGACGACGAGGACGCAGACGTCTGGACGCAGCTAGGAGCAACAAACGTCAGCTGTCGGCTTCATTCTGCCTGCTCCTTGGCTCCTTGGCTCCTTGGCTCCCTGCTCTTTGGCTGCCTGCTGCCAGCCTACTGCCAATTTGCTGCTGTGTGTGCGGAGCGGAAATTTCTTCAACTTCCTGATTTAAATAATAACAAACTGTGCTGATGTCTGGCCTACTCTCACACTGCCCCCCTCTAGTTGGCCGCCACTTGGCTTGTGTCGCACCAACTGACGACAGCAACAATAACAACAACTTTCAACTACACAACAGAGTTGAGCGCGTGTCGTGTCTGCTTTGCGGACGCAACACAACACAAGATTTCTTGTTGCACAACTCTCAGCAGAGCATTTAAGGTGGTGGCAAGCTAGTCCAATTAGATGAAGCCAAAGTTGTTACTGATATTGTATAAATTCAATACATACCTCAACAAATACTTAAACATTTTTGGCAAAAACTCAGACATAAATTTATGATTTCTAATTTATAATTCTGCTAATATAGATTGTATTTAAGCGAACACAAAAAAAAGATTCCAGCGCCTATATCTTAAAACGTTGTTATATCCATGGGGAAGAACAGACTTACTCACCGGTTTCTTGACAGGACTTGACTCAGCTAAGCGAGGCGTAACCAATAAAGGAATCTGAGGGAATCTGCTAAGATTGCAACAGTTGAGGTAAATCTTTAAGTCGAAATAATATATGATATGGTAGAGAATCGTGTCTTATAAGCTCTCAAATGAATAAGTTGAGAAGGGGTCGCAATGCATGAAGCCTCCCGATAATAGTTAAGTATATTTTAAAAAATATCTTAACTCAAAAATAAATCTTGAATCAAGTTTTCTGGTCGTGTTTTTCAAGTCGTTGAAGTAAGCGATATGCAACCATCTCTACCACTTACAAATGCCTCCAAGTCGATTACCGTCATCAGGCGCCTTGTTGCCCCATGCGTCAAGCCATAAGCGACATTTATTTTTCTTCTTATTTTGTTGTTGGTGTTGTGTTAGTTATTGGTTGGCTGGAAGGGAGTGGGTGCTGAGCGGACAGCACCGATTGCGGCTTAGCTGAGCGTCAATATTTTGCGGATGGCTGGCCAATTTTAAATATTTGCATTATGATGTGACAAGCGAAACACGGCCACAGGCTGCTCTTGTTGTTGCTGTTGTTATTGCTGAAGTTCTTGTTATTGTTGTTGTACTGGGTTTGCTTGTGTATTGTTGTCAGCTTAAGCATGAAGCGACAGCAGCAGCAACAGCAACAACAACAACAACAACAACGTTCCACTCTGCACTCCACGGGCACAACACATTTCCGCATGCAAGCGCCATTTGGCAGATACACCCACACACACACACACACACACGCACACACACCCACACACATGCGAGCAACAAATTTTGAAAAGCCGACAATCGGCGTCGCAGTCGACGCAGCCGACGCAGCCGACGCAGTGCAACGCCGAATGATCGACGAGGACGAGGACGAATGCGCAGCCGAAGCGGCAACAGCGGCAACAGGACTGGACTATAAGACCGGAGTTTAGTCAACGCACGAGCTGAGTCGCGCCACCAACGTCGTATCGGACGGACGCAACATTGAGAATATTACGCATTGAGAATATTACGTATACGCCACAAGTGCCGCAACTTTTGCCGCCAGTTGAAACAAGCGCAAAGAGTTGTTCTTGTTGTTGGCTTTTATTTTGTTTGTTGGACTTGTCGCGCTCGCCCGCTCGTTAGTGAAATTCCAGGCATTTTTACGGTTCCGGCCAAACGGGCGGATAATTTGGCCCAACAGATAACATTCGAGAAGCTGCCTAAAGCTGGCCATAAAAGTGCGTGCTACCAAAATATATATGTTATATATTTATACATATATATTTAACCCGGCTCCAGCAGCAATCTGAAAAACTCGTCAGCCAACTGGCCAACAGTTGCCGGTGGCCATGTGGCATCCACGTACAACGGTGCGTATGAATGGAACTGAGCGCCATGAATGAATGAATGAAAGCGAATTGAGTTAAAGTTGTAATGAGTTCAAGTTGACTTTGGGTTGAGGTTTGGGGTTTTTGGATTGGATTCCGGCCAGAGATTTATGCCTTATGCCACGAGTTGTGGCTTTAATTATACATGCATACATGTGTTCGTTAGAGACCCCCTCCACCCTCTACACGTTGTCGGCGCTGTTTGTTTTAGCCACAGCGGACATTAAGAAAACAAAGCACGCACCGAAGCACTTGGAGAAGTCTAAAAAAATATATGAACAGGATAGAGAGAAAACAACTCAGAAAAAGTGGGATACATCAAATTTGTTAGTCAAATGCTGCAGGATATATTAAGTGCTTCATTGACTTTTGTGTGGTGCCAAGTTGAAATTGAACTTTCATTTGCATTTGTGCTCCAGCCAAAATTGATGGCCAAAAACTTTTGCTGACAAGTGCCTCAACCTCTTTCATACCTATCTGCAAACCGCTGGGCAATTTATTAAGTTCTCTCCGCTGCAAATTGTTAATAGATTGCCATGCTAAGCACAACTTTTTTGTCTGTGGCAGTTGCCAATCGCTCACATTTGAGGCGTCTCAGCTGCGTGTTATTTCACATTTGACCCTTTTACACACACATGTGGGCGAGTGTGTGTGTGTCAGGGTATGTATTAGTTTATTATTGCTGTCAAAGCCTGGGCTTTGACGTCTAATTTATGAATGTTTTCAGCAGCCGAGACACGAGTCATGCTGTTCTTATGACACGCTCTATTTCCGCTTGAGCCATTATTTGCTTGTTTCTTTTCTATTTTGTTCTATTCTCTTTTCTGGCTTCTGGTTACTTATTTAAATACTGTGTTGCGTCCTTTGGCATAACTTGAACGCTTTGTGCCCTCGAGCGCTTTGCCACTGCATCTTTTGGGCTTTGGGCCTAGAAATTCTTCAGCCTTGTAAGAAACGTTGTCGAAAACTTTTTTAATGAGTTTCAAAATGTTGAGTGCGCTTTTGCCTCAATATGGCCAAGTCTTGCACGATTATGTGTTAAAATGTCAAGCGCCGTTTTTTTTTTATCAAACAAAACGAAAACAAAACCCTTCCATTTTATCCCGCGGCTATTTTAATTTGACGCGTGCAACTGCAGAGTGCGTGATAAGCGTTTAATTGAAAGCTGTGCAGTGGAGCGCCTGATTGAATTTCTATACAAAAATAGGCAGCCAGCTAGAGATCCACCAGTGGGTGGTCTGGTGGTCGGTTTGATGGAGGGTTTGCTCGTTACCACAGCCACACTGCAGTTAGTTGACACCCGGAGTCGTGGGGCCTGGCTCGAGTGTCCTTTGCTTGTTCGTCACTTTAGAGTATACGCTCAAATAAATTTCAATACAGCCGTTGAATGTTTTTAATTTTTTTTTTTATTATTTTTTTTTTTTTAGTATGAATGCAGTGCAGCGCTTTGAGTGCTTGCCGCTTAACCTCGCTATTCCCTCATCGCCACTACAAAATAATCCATGCATATTAAAGTAAGAGCACTTTACATTTGTGTTTATCACTTACTTAAAATGTGCAATAATTAAAGTTTAAAAGCGCAGGAAAACCATTCGTTATCCAGTTCCAAGCAAATTCTTGACAAAGACGACAATTGATCAAAATCACGCATGCTAAACATTAATTCTAATTTAATTAAATAATTGGAATTTGAGCGCTCATTGAAACTGTCATACAAATTAATTGGAACAAGAAAAATATCAAATTTTCATTTTGTATTCATCGATTTCGATACTTAAATTACTTTGCGTGGGCAAACTATTTGTTCTTATTTGTTTTATTTTGTACATTCTACGAATGTAACAGAAACAATGATTTCATTTAACAATCCCTCTACAGATTATGCTGCTCTATTAAATAATTTAATTATATTATATTATAATAGAGATATAAAGACAGCCATCAGCACAGATTTATGTAACAGACGTTTTTCCAGATGTCCGTTATTAAACACAGACTTTTGTAGTTTTTCATTTGAAAATTGAAGACTGTTTAATTTAATGCATCACACGAATATGTTGAAAAGTAAATAATTTCGTACGAGTTGAGAGCGGTTTTATGTTGGCCGTTGTTATAATACAGCAACTTTCATAAATTAAATTTTAAAATTTTTCTCGTATGTGGAATAAATTTCATTATATTTCCCATTCGCACTGATGCATGCTGTGCATGTTTCCTTTGTTACTCTTTGTTAACGCCCTTTTTTCTGCTTTTTTCTTATTTTTTATTTTGAGAGCTGATGAAACTTTTGCTGGCAACTTCGCAGAACATATTGGGCAACGTGCAGCCGCACAAATGCGACGAATTTAAATGCGACTTAAGTTGCCAACATGAAATGCAATTATGCAGCATATGTGTGTGTGTGTGTTGCAATTGCATGTCGACAATCTTTGCCTTATGCTGACGAATTTTAATGCAGCTGTCTAACAGTTGTTCGCCGACCTGCCCCATATATGTAAATCCCCAACACAGCAAACTCTGACTGTTAACGCGGCCAGGGAGTTGGGGAGTTTTCATCTGTGTTCATGTTTTATTTAGATATCTTCAACGATTTTGTGTCACAGCGTGCTCAGACATTTAAAATGCCGTTTTTAGAGTGTGTGTGTGCAATTGTCTGACTCACATAGATACTAATATTTTCAGTTTGCTTCTTTCAAACTTGTCATGCAGCTGCTGCCCTGGGCTGCACACGGGCTAAATGCACGGCAATGAGGCAATGAGTGAGGACCACGTCGCAGGACCACAACCACAGAGCCAACTAGAAGCCAAGCAGGCAACCAAGAGCAGTCAACATCCAACAACTGGGCAGAAATGCAATCTGATGTGTTCGCATCTTGGCTGAGTGCCACGTAAACTCTCCACGCACACAAACACACAAACACACACATACACACATACATACACACACACACATAGACGAGCACACACAGCTAACACAGAATCACGTAAGCAGCTTGGCAAGAGTCGCAGGATCACTGAGGACACAAGAGCAGGAGAATCGAGGAGGAGTGCAGAGAGAGAGAGAGAGAGAGGGAGCTTTACCCACAGCGAGTGCTTAGCGCCCGTCATGTTGCGAGATATATTTCTATATTTAGTTCTAATCGTTTTATTTTGCTTTATTTTCATGGCGCAGTTAATCGTCAACGTTTACGCATTCCAGCGCCAGCCAACGCCTGCCCAAAGGGCCGAACGCAATGAAATTATATTTGTCTAGGCGCCCCGTTGTTATGGTATGCGCCTCCACTCTCTGGAGGCATAAGTCAAGTATTTGCTGGCTTGCCATTTAATGAGCGCCTTAAAGCCGAAATCAAAGAAAACTGCTTGGCTGTCAGGGCTTCAACATCTCGCTAAGAACTGATAAACTGGGTTGCGCACTAATTAGTTACGGTCGTAGTCTAGGGAATGGTATCATGAATGCACAATGAAACTTTGCGGCACAATAAGTCGCAAACTGAAACAGCAGCAGTGTTAAGCACAGGAACGTGAACCCTACGCACATGCACACAAAGATGATGCAACAAAGTGTTGCAGCATCGTTGCATTTCAGATAAATTACTTGCTGCTCGCCATGCTCGCAAATCTTGTAATTACTTATTTAAGCGTATGCTTAAAAAACGTTGCCTACTTTTCTGCGTGCAGAAAAAATGAGCCAACACAAGTGCATTCGAGTGTGGCAAATGGATTTAGTTTGTATTGATTTCCAGGGCACACACACACCCCCAATTTTATTTTTCTTGTTTTTTGTAAGTACTTATACTTTTTTTTGGTTGTGTTTTATGCTTTTTGTTTTTGGGCAGGCCGCACAGTTTATTGTTTTTGTTTTCTTTTGGCCTCCTGAGCTGATTCAGCTAGCAGTTGCAGATTGCGGGCAGCGGGTTGGAATCAGTCGTTGGAGCTGCTTGGACCGCCTTGAGCACTTGAGCGCCATATACACACTTGACCCTATTCCGTTAAGAGACTTTACAATAGGCTTGCCCACTGGGCGAAAGCAAGTGCCTTGGCTGGGCAAATATTTAAATTGACGTGGCCATGGATACCCAAGTGTTGGGGTCTGAGGCCTCTTACACTATTTCGGAACTTCAAAGTGTGGCACAATTTTTGTTAGATTTTACAGCCTGCCTATGTTTATTAAGTGCGTGTGTGCATGTGTGTGTGCCTCTTACACAAAATGGTTATTCTGGTTTCATTTGCTTCACAAGCTTAAATACATTTTGTGGACTTGGCTTATAGTTTTGTAAAAGTTTTCAATTAAAATTAATTGCATTTTCCAAATGTTGCGCAAGACAACTGCATTCCTGGCTTTCAACTTGGAGCTGAACTTAAGTTAAGTGTGAGCACTAAAAGATTTTCATATAATTTACATAGTTGGATCGATCTAGAGTTCTGCACTTGGCAAACTACGTATTCATATCGTAAGAACATTTCAAATGCTATTATCGAATAATCAAAAACCGTATTAATCGAGCTACCAAAAACGAAGTAAATGTAAACTTCTTATTGAATCGTATTCAATTAATTATAAACACATACATTCGAACAATAATAGTTTTAGCTATCATATACAAAATACATATATATATATATATATATATATATATATATATATATAAAGTTAGTGCTAGGCGGTCTGATCATCTAAATAAGGTTTTATGAAAGGACATGTGACGAAATTTATTGTACTTGTAGTTAGATCTGAACAATGAAAATCAAATTATTCAAACGAAAAGCGAAACAATATCGAAATACACATAAATCAAATAAATGTTGAACAATTCCAAAAAATACATAAAACTCTGATCTTTTATTACTATTGCTGTGCGGGTTAACGTATTTTATAGGTAAACAACAAATAATTATTCATAAATTTACTAAATCTTATAATGCATTTTCGGCTTTTAATTAAAACTGAAATCAAATATTTTCTCTTTTATTTAGAATGAAGGCATATTGTTGCCATTGCTATTAGCAAGGTATTTTCTCAAAAAAAGCAAATATGAATTAAATTTGATTCATTGCTTCAAATGTCATAAATGGGTTCAATATATTGTGACTTGCATTCATATAAATGTCAAAATATTATATAAACAAAATATTTTGAGGTGAAACTACTGCATTTTCAAATGTTCCAAAAATATGGACAATTTCTGCTATAGACTTTGTGCACACTTTGTGAACACTTTTCAGTTGTTATGAAACTAAAAATAAATAAATGCACTGCAGCAGCTTAAGGAAAGCTGAAAAGCTTCGGTGAAAACAGGAAGGAATATAAGTATAAATTTTATATTAATTTCTTTTTATTGCCATGCCATGCCACTCATCTTTATGCCACTTTGAAAGGCTTTCCGCTGAAGCGTCAATGACCTCAATAAAAGAAAAGACTCGATGCAGTCCTTTATTATATCTCGATAATTCCATAAATACCACCAGCTCGACATATGCGACCCATTAAAGTGTTGAATGCTCACCAAGGTCTTTTTACCACAACAATAAATTGTGCACCATCAGCAGCAGCAGTAGAGTAAATTTTCCATTTAGCAGCTGTGGGACAAGCCATCTTAAATTTGGCACAACAAGCGGGATTCTCACGGTCCGACGCCTTCGTGTCAGACTCGGAGCTGTTGTAGGCACCCTGGTCTGCGCTAACAGTCACCCGCTGTGGTAACTTTTTTGGCATTGTTCCAAATGCAGAAAAAAAAAAACAACTGTGCAACAAGCCAACTGTCCTCAGCAGAAATCTGTATTCGCAACCCCCTCGCTCTCGCTAGACGGTTGCAACTTTGTGGTTTGCTTTGTTCTTTTATTTTTTTATTTTACACGAAGCTGTCGGAGCCTTAAATGTTCAGCGACATGGCCAACAATCATAACAATGGGAACAACAAAAAATAGCAGGTAATGGCGCCAAATGGACTCTGTTGCTTTATTGTTCTTGCGCATTTTGTTTTTATTGCATTTAAATGAACTGGCAAGGCACGACCGGAAAAGATCGCATCGATTCCGCATCTCAGTCAAATTTGGTCAAGCTGTGAATTCCGGCAAATATGTACATTGTTGTTGTGTATGTGGGTGGGTGGTGTTTGGCTGTGAGTGTGCGGTTCAAATTTAATTGAAAATCGCTTAAATTGCGTGACAGGCAATTTCTCACTGTCGCAGCAGCTGTTAAAGAGTAAAAACCAGAAACTAATTATCAATACACATACACATGTACTCATTCAATGTTGTATTTCATATTTATTTGTGCTTTTTGATTTTGTGACATTTTTCACTTTGATCTGTGACAGGGCAAGTTCTCTGCCAAAGTCACGTCCTCGTTATTTTGCGCACAATTGAAACCAAAAATCATAACTAATTAGACGTACATTTATTTAGTTATATATATGCATTTATTTATATATATTTATATATTCATATATAAGTGGATAGAGAACGAGCGAGTGCTGTGCAACAAGAAAAGACCAATGGGCATCACACAGCTGATGAAAATGTGACAAAACAGTTTAGCAGCTTGGACAGTTTCGTACTGCCGCTTTAGATTCAGAATCTTTTAATTTAATGCACGAGCCTAATGCTGACAACAACTAGAAGAAGAACCGTAGCGAACAATATTGTTGTTGGCCTTTGAAGATGCAACAAATATTTTAAGCAACCAATAAGCCGTCAGCCCGCTAGACTCATATACAAAAGTCATGCTAACCAATTTGTTGTTTATGTTCTATTGCAGGAGCACATTGGGTTTCGTGCTCTGTGGCGCGATTTCTTAAGAGAAAGCGATACGTTCCAGAGAGCGGCCAGCTAGTCAGATGGTCACGAATATTGTTACACAAACGCATACAGCCACGACTACTCATACAAATGTCGGGCCGGGCCACACGGCGTATGCGCAATTTGCTTTGGCTCGTTGCCAACGCGCTATACTTGGAGATCAACGGAAAAAATTGCTGATTTTTTGCCAGAAATTATTTATAACTGCTTGTTCATACACAACACAGCACACACACCAGCGCACACACATCCACACAGAGACACACGCGTGTATTTGTGGTTGTGAGTTTTATTTTCGATCCATTTGCTCTTTCTTTTGGCTGTTAACTTGACAAGTAAGAAAAAAAAACTCCCTGCGCGAATATTTACAACAAAGAGCAAGTCTTGTTGGAGCACATATAGAAAACCAACAGCATACAGCATATTGATTATGGAATTCGAAGAAAAAACACAACAATTACTTACTAGTGAATGAGTTGAGGGCGCTATTTGGTCAATGAGTCAAGGCAGAGTGTGTGTATCTATCAATGAGCGTTGCTTACCTATAGAAGAGAAAAAAAACAAAAAGATAGAGAGAGAAAAGATGTTAAAATATTATTTGATATTTTGACAGACAGATTTAGATATATATACATATATATATATATAAGTATAATGAAATTCTCCTTACTTAACATTTTGTTAAAGTTATATTGAGATCCGATCTGAGCGGTCTTTTGGCTTAAATAAAATTAGTTCATGACAGTGAGTATTTAATTTGGTTGAACTAATCCGATCAAGACTGTACGAAAATATTTATTATTGTTATTTTTATTTGCTTAAAGCTTTTAATATTTTGCGTTTATACACTGAGAAAAAAAGCTTTATATATTTATAATAGCTTTTGAATTTAAATTGAACAAACTTCAACGCATGAGAATATAAAAGTGAATAGGATGAAATTTTCAATATTTTATAGATGTTGAATTTTATAACTCAAAACTGTAATTTCCAAAAATTCTTAAATTCAGTGTGTTAATTTTTTTCTTCAGTGTGGTAAAAGCACTTGTAAAAAGTTCATAATGTTTTTACTCAGAAATGCCTTGAAAACATTTTATATTTAAAATAGTTTTACAGAAAAAAAAAGAATCGTTCTTAAACAGAAAGTTCGTTGAAAATAAATATAGATGCAAATTGTTACATAGCCGGGAAAAGTTGTTAAGAATTAAAAACAATTCTTAAAGGTCTTGTAGTATATGCGAAATGTTAAAGTAATTATGCGGATTTGTGTTGCAAAATCTTTGAGAAGAATCTTGAATATGGGCTAATTAACTGATTGTTTGCATCAATGCCGCAATTCGCCTCAGCTGGCACCCAATTCGGCTGCAAAGGCCAAAAAGCTTAAAATCAATTAGCCTCTTCTGCTGAACCCCAAACTCCTCAGCCTGCCCCCCTTTTCCAACTGAGCGGCCTTTTTTAACTTAATTGTGCAAAATTAGTGGAGATGTTCTGCCCAACTCTTGAACCACTTGGGCAGCGAGCATTTTATGCGAGTCAGCCAAATAAAACAATTGTTGAGGTTTTAACTTTTTCGCTGGCCTTGGCATGTGGCATGTGAAAAATACAATGCCTAATTAATGTACCTATACATAAGTGTGTGTGCGTGTGTGCCTGTGTGTGTGTGTGAGTGTGATTGTGGATAGAGCGAGGTGGTTTGTTGCTCCTGGAAACAACATAAAAGGAGCAGACGAGTCAGTTTTAATTAAAAGATAAAATTGCTTGGCCACAGTAGCAGATTCAACTAGAGACAGGCAAAAGACAGAGAGAGAAAAATAGAATGTTTGTGTGTGTGTGTAATAGTAAGAGAAAGAGAGGCAGCCATAGAAATAACGAGTCTCAAAGCGCATGAAATAATAAAACTCGTAATGAAATTAACAAAAAATAAAAGCAGCTAAAAAGTTAGAATTTAAGCTAAAGTAGTACTCGTAGAACATAACAGCAAAAAAATGGAATGGAGATTGAAAAAAAAACATAGGAAGAAGTGACGAAAAAAATTGAGGGCGGAACGGGAAATGAGGCGCCGGAGCGGAAACTCTGCACTGCGATAGCCTTTGTAGCCGCCTTGATTGCTGCTTCTACGAAATAAAACTCAGCGCGAAAAGTGAACCACCTGCTACAAGTAGGGCGCCATGAGCGTCAACGTTACTGGCTTCATTTGCAGGCAGCGCCAAAATGCCGCCGGGCAAAGGCAAACGTCGGGTTAACAAGTGAGTCCCGGCAGCAACAATAAAAGCCAGTAATGATACACATGGCAAAGGGGCTGGGACAAGGACAAGAGCTGGGGGTCTGGCCAGGTATTGCCAACTGGCAGATGTAACTTTTATACATATGTATATCTGTATGTACGTATGTATGTATGTATGTATGTGTGTATGTTTGCTTGTGTGATACTGTTGGCGCCTGAGCGTAAGGCAGGCCATTGTGTGTTGGTATATTAAGTGAAATGAAATCCTGTTAAAAGAAACAATGGAGCTATTAAAAAATATGTACTGGCTTTAGAGTGTATATGTGAGCATGAGTATAAACTTTTTAGTGTGAATTTACGCACAAATATATGTGTGTGTTGATATATATATATATATATCTGTTGGCTAACCTCATAATATCGTTTAATAAATACTTTACAACTTGATTGATTACCAGTGCTCTCGCCTGCGACAGGTGAGTTTGGCTTAAGGATACTTAAGTAGCTATTGCTGTAGCTACGGCTCCTGCTACTGCTCCCGCTGTTGCTGCTCCTGCTGCTCCGGCTGCTGTTAGTCAACGTAATTTATGCGCCCAGAAAGCAACACAGCGTGGAGCAGCTACCGCAGATTGCGTCCCATGTGGCTGGATATAATCAATGTGGTACCCGCCCATTGTGCGCTTATGTTTATCCTTTGGCTCCAGCTACAGCAACAGCTACAGCTACAGCTACTGCCACATCTTCAGCTGGAGCAGCGAGCATTCCACCTTAGCTAAGAGTGGAAACTCACTGACCTGGAAACTTATTAACGCCGTTTCTGGCTTTGGCTCTGGCCAAGTTGTTGCTGAGAGTGCTTTAAGAGCGTCAGTTTTTTAAGGACAAAACCCTTTTATGCTTGTATGAATGGATGTGCATTACATTAGGGATATATCCTCCGGCTACATTTCACATAGTTCGCTCGGAGACTGAGTCACATCAATTGATTAATGTCTACCGCAAGCTATTTATTTTTAGCCACATTAAAAGTTAATCAAGTGCTAAGCGCATCCAAATGCTTCGGTTAATTAGCACCAGTCTTCTAAAGTATCTTGCCTGAGTAATCAAGTATCTTTGCGCATGCATATATGTATATATATATATATATATATATATATATAAGTATGCTTATATTTATTGGATATTTTCCCAAAGTATTTGTACACATAATATATATATATATATATTGTATTTTGGCAAAAACGAAAGATCGAAGAAGAATTCTACGCTATTCGCCTTTGTTTGTTTGGCCGCCAAAAGTATATCGAAGACGTCGCTTTCGACATCTTTGTCCGTCATCCATTTGGCAACTTTCAATCTGTCGCATTTGTCAGCTTCAAATATTGAGTGAAGTGGGCGTACGCTGGTGATGCGACTGCCTTTCATTACTTGACGCATCTAAGTAGCCCCATACAGTCCCACAGATACACTCATGTCTCCACACCACATACATAGTACACACATTTACGAGGGCGGACTAATAAATCTATCAATTTTTTTTTTCATTGTTCGCGATTTATGAACAATTTATATTATTATTTATGTAAATGTTCTACTATTAAGTATTTATAATTTGTCCAAAATTATATACACTTTCCATCGATGGTGTGAATGACTCATTTTCCTCTTTCTTACATCAATCAAAGGCATTTGCGTATTATCTAAAATTGACCCGGTTTGTTTATTCCCAAATGTGGCATTGGCCAGAAAAACTCACAGAAAAGCCATAGAAATCCTGAAGTCGACAACGATGCTCGAATTCATGCAGGAATTATGGTTGATTGAATAGCTTTAGGCTCAGAATGGGGCACCGTTCATATTAAAAAGGAAGAATCTAATATATATGCAAAACACTGATGAATTCCCATTCTCATTAAGACTGTTTGCAGCTTTAATATTTGTAAGACACTTTCATGGGCACTTAATAAACCACCCTCGCATTTGTAATGCTCCTCACCTTGGTGGAGCGCGTTTTGCGCCATTGCGAAGTTTTCTTGGTTGTTGTTGTCGTTTCTTCTTCCTCAATGACGTCATTGTCGATGGGGCTGTTGTTATTGGCATTGTCTGCCATATTGTAGAGTGTTTATGTTTGTGTTTTAATCCTGAGAGGTGACAAGTGTTATCCTTATCCTTATCTCTAACCTTGGAGTATGCGTTTTGTGTGTTTGCCTTTGTTAATTTGCGAGTTTATTTCATGGCTCTTAGGAATTTTCTATGGCACTCGAACGCCAAAAACTTTTTCAGCTTCTTCAATATTTGCTCTATTCACATGGACACTTTTTTCATTTCTTTTCCACTCATTTTCACTGGAAACACATTATGATTTTTATTGGATGCGATATATTTTTTTGTACATATAAATATATATGTATATAAAAGAACATATACACATTAATATTTATAAAATATAACGCGTTCTTATTCGACTGTAATTTATTATTGCAGTTGCCTTGAAGCGTATTTTTGGGCAACATTTTGTTTTGTTATTATATATTGTTTGCACAAAACGCATAACAATAATTAATTCAAAAACTTTCGTAAAAAAAATTGCTTGGCAATCCAATTTGAAATTTATGTGTGCAGAAATAAAACGATATTTATAGAAATCTAGAATAGCAAATGTATGATTAATTATCGAATGCGAGCTCTGGGCTATTAAAATAAAAATCGTCATGAATAACAAAAACTTCAAAAAAACCACAAAACATAATTCGATTTCGTCTTGAATAATCGCCCATTTAGAATTGAATTGATATACACAGCAAGAGGACCTGTGGTCCGACAACTTTATGGCCAAGTTTGTAACCAAATCAATGCTACTGACGCACCATTTAGACAACTTTGTGATTTTTAAGAGCCGGACATTGTGGCTTCACACACACACACACACTCGCATATATATACGTCTATATTTACATGTGCAGTATTTTAAAGCGTTTTCTATTCGCAAAATTCCCATTTGCCATTCAATTCGAAAGCTATTTACGCCCACCACAAAATGGAAAAAGTTGCCAAATGAAAGACAACTGAGAAGTTGGCCCAATGAACTCAGTAAAGAGATTGAAATAAAAACTTTGAAAAATATATAGTGCAATGGATATACATATATGAGTGTGTGTGTTCTTTTTCAAATAAAATCGTAAAACTAGCTTTCAATGCAGTTTTTTTGAGAGTTTTTATTCAACGTCTGATTTCATTCGCATGTGTTATTTGTGTTGTTGGTGTTTCATTTTTGTTGTGCACGGTAATGATTTATGTGGTTTGTTTGTGTTGTTGTTTTAGTTTTTATTGTGGGGTTTCATTGTTGATGTGTTTGATTGTTTTGTTGTTGTTGCTGTTGTTGTTGAATTGCACTTTTTGTATTTTTTTTTTTGTATGTTGCTCGTGTTTTGGGTATTTTGTTTTTGTGGCGTAATTTCAGATAACGCGTGGGTGTTTCTTTGCTGTTGTTTTTGTTTCTTGTATACCAATAGAGTAGAGTATATACAGTGTGGTATTGTGTGGTTTTATTGCCTTGATATGCATGCAAATTTCAAATGCTAAAAATTCAACTGGGCCACATCAGGCTGGCAGCCAGGCAGCAGTTAGCAGGCAGGCAGCAGACACGCTCGCGCTCACAACGAACTGAGTTTGCTTGATTTTCGGCCGAGGCAGACAGCCAAGCAAGCAGCCAACTAGCCCGAGGACTATCCAGGGTGGGGTTGCGGGGATTGTGTGGGGAGGGGCGAGTCGGGGCCGGCTGGCGAGAGGCAGCCGCTAATAGAGCGGCGCACACAATCAACACTTAATGTTGCCGCGGGGACGGTGCGGCTGACTAACACAATTTGCTCATAATCTTAAAAACGAAATGCTTCACAGAGACCCACTCACACACGCATTCAAATGAGTGTGTCTCTCTCTCTTTGTGTGTGTGTGTGTGTGTGTGTGTGTGCGTGAGCGTGGCCACTTTAAATGATACACTTTTTGAAAATGTGTGCGCAAAAATATTTGCTGCTTTACATTTTGAGTTTCTTTTTCTTTTCTTTTTATTTTATTATTATTATTATATTATTTTCTGCTATTCTTTTTTCTTTTGCAGGCCGTCAACGCGACGTATGCGTAATGTGAACGTTTGTATTCAGCACGGGGCGAATGTCTTCAGCCGAGAGTAAGAGCGAAAAAAAAATTGGCTTTCAGCGAACTTGCGAATGGGAAAACAGGTGAATATTTGTTGACCACTCTCGCTTGAAAAATGATAGCAAATTCCTTAAGTTTTCGGAATTTTTTTTTTTTTGTTGGCCGCGCGCAAAACATGAAAAACAAATTTTGGATGGTTATTAAAAACCAAAAGAAAATAAAATAAAAGTGTGATTGTGATTTTATATGTCTCGTGGAAAAGACTCGCTTGCGTTATGTGCTGCGCGTGGCACTCAACTGAACTGAGCCGAAACGAACTGAACTGACGCTGGGATTTGGCTGTCGTTTACACTTTTCCAGCTCCTGGCCGGGGGTCGCCTCTTGCATGCATTTTGTTCTGGGTAAGGCGCCAGCTGCGCTCTTCTTCGCCTTTGTTTTACACAAACCCACCTTTGTTGCGCACCAGGCATAAGCGAAATTCTGCGAATATGCTTTGTTGCTGCTGCTGCTGCTGCTGCTGCTTGTGATGCTTCTTTGTTGTAAGTAAATCACACGGCGCCTGTCGTCGCCAACCTTGTCGCGTGAACAGTTTATTGCGTTGCGGGCTTTGGCTCTTGTCATTTGTCATACGGTCTAATTATAACGCAAATCATCTGCTCACCTATGTATAGATATATATATATATTTATATATATATATATACATATATATATATATATATATTTAACGTCGTAAACATCAGTTATTGCCTGAATTCTCAGGGGACCGTAAATCGTTGCCACCGTTTGTCATTCTAATTGCTAACAATTTGCGTTGCTTCTCTGAGCTTGGCCATTGGTCAGTGCTAATTGTTCCAATCGATTTCTCTGCTAAATCTACCAGGGCCAACACACTGCACCCGCTGTGGTTGCGGATGTAATTCTTGCTATATGGCAATGCAGCATGTCAAACTGTCAGCGTAACAAATGCGAAAATCATTGCAGCGAGTGCGCCTGATATTATATAAAATAAATATATAAATACATATATATGTATTTATATATGCATATATGCATATTATATTAAACGTTTGTCGAATGGTCAAACTGACTGACATTAAAATGGTTTATTCGAATCATATTTTGTAATTAAAAATGTATTTGCGAATTATGGGTTTGCTTATGGGCAGATATCTATTCACCCAAACCGTAAGAATAATAATGAGTTTTATGTTAATTTCTTTTGTACAATTGATTAAAGAATCTTGCTTTACTGACTTTGCTAATGACTGTTAAATTATTTATAACGAGTTGTTGATTTTTAATTAAATAAAATCTAAATTGCATTGACAAGGCTGCCTTCAACTGCCAGAACAGATCGGTCCCAGACCCAAGCGCTGCTGTCCCTTTAAGCCGTATAATTAATTGTTTACTTTTTGCTTACCAACTTTACACAAAAGTTTCATCACAAGCCAGAGGGGCTAACAATGTTGACAACCCGCCCTGCATCCCATCCCCTGTTTTCTAGCTGCCGCCGGCTGGTGCACAAACATAAACAACAACAAACGAATTGTAGGCCCAACGCCTGCTAAATATAACGCGTTCAAAATTGTTCCAAAAAAAGAAAGAAAATAAAATATTATTTATAGCCAAAGCAACAAAGCAACAGCAGACACAGCAGCTCATATACAAAATCGATGCGAGTTGAATTATATTTTCTATTTGAATATGAGGCGAATATACTTTTAGCAGCAACTGTTGCCTGTAAATTTCGATTTTGACGGATGCTGATGTAAGACACACAGATGTAAAAAATATGACCAGGCTATGGCAATTAATAATGCGGCTGCTGCTGCGCGCAATATTTGGTGTAAATCCATTAAATAAATATACATGTATATAATATAGATAACTAACTCTGCTACACACAAATTTATAGGGCACATATAACACACACAATGTGCAACTTCCAGTCGATCACCTCAAAACACTCTGGTTTTTTTTAAAATTATTTTTTTGGGGCCACCAGCAATTGGTACAGATCAATATGGCTATGTATTTGCGTCAAAAAAGGCATCAAAAAAGCAACGCTGTGAACAAAATATTGCCTGCGAGCATTAATATCGAGCGCACTCATCGAACGAAGTTTTTCCATTTGCTGGTGCATCCGGCCCGAGGGCAACGGCATCCACCCAACGGCATCCATCGGTGCTTGCGCTTTTCTCCCTACCGCCCGCTGTGAGTTGTTGTAAAAATAGTTGTTTGTAAACAAATGTTGGGGGGGTTGAAAGTGCTTTGACCTCGTCTGTGCCGCTTGTGCATTGTGACTATATTATTTTATCTATTTTACCTGCGAACCGCACATCCCAAAAAAAAGACTGAACGGTTTGAGAACCATTGGAGGTGAGGTGAGTTTCGGTGCAACGCCCACGCGTCCATGTCAGAAATGATCATTGACATTGTCGCGTTGAAGGTGTTTTTTTCACGCTAACACACCATCACACACTCACACCTGATGCTCTCACAGGTGGCGGCTGCTAAGAGAAACCTTAGCATTTTAAATTGCTCTTCCCAGCGTGCTAATTAGCTCTTTGCCGCACACACACACACACACAGAGGCACAGACACACCTGCTGTTCCCCGTATGGAAAATGAAAGAGTGGGAAAACTTTGCTGCTCTCGTTCGTTTCAGCGTTTGCCGACTTTTTGCCATTTGATTTTCTTCATTTCGACCGAAGCGTCTTATTCATAGTTTCATTTTGAATGGCGACGCGGCTTTCAAGGTAATTTTCCCAAAGTGTAATTAAAAACTTGTATAAATAATAAAACAAAATTGTTCAAAAAAGTTGGCAATTGAAAGTGCATTTACAAGCTGTGAACAATAATTCATATTCAGGACAAATACATTTATTATTTATGTACTGTGTATTAATAAAAAGCAAATAATATACGAATGCATGATGTGAAAGCGGCAAAGCAATTAGTTCCGTTGTGCTCAGGAAGTGACAGTTAAACAAGTAATTATCGCTTTGTCATTGTAATAAACTATTTTTGTTGTTTGTTTAATTTGTGCATTTTATACGAAGGATTCGCTGACAAAGTCGCTCTTGCATTCACCTCTACCCGTGCTGCTTTGGCCATGTGCCTGTCCACGCCCCATAAATATTATTTAATTATATATTTCTTTCCTAGCCATTAAGATTATGTAGGTTATAATTTAAATAGCGCAAAAGAGCAAACATCTCATCAAAACATCAAATACCAGAAAAATAGACAAAAAGAAAAGAAAATAACACAGAAAAAGAAATGCTGCTAAAGAATTTCGCCTCGACTGGGGTCGCCATATGAGATGTATAGAAAAAAAAAAATATTAAATATATATTTATAGAAAATGTTGTCAAGACGATTCTATATGCAAAGGCAGACAAACAAACAAGCTTCTGAGTTAAGGGCATGCGATCGAAGGAGGTAGCACGGGGATGTGTATGAACCCCATTTTGAGGCCAAGGAAATCCATTCAATGCAATTTTTGTTGTTACTCAGCGTTTTGACAACTCAACGAAAAATCGTTACATCACACGAGATGGAAAATTAAATTAACGAATTAAATATAAATTAATCTTATCTTGATAATGATGATGAAATTTTTAAGCATGCGTAGATAAAATAGCAATAGTAAAAATAATAATATTAGAAGCCATAATCTAATATGCTCTGTTCTGGGACTGTGAAATTTATAAATAATATTTATAATATATTTTGAGACCAAAGAACTTGATGATTTTTTTCCTCGTGCATTTGAAAATGTATACTTTTAAGTTTTCACAAATATTTACAATAGTTGAATTTTGCGAATTTTCTATTTTGTTTTTGAATAGTGCTGCCGCTTCTACTACAAAGAATTAAATTTGATTTTATAAATTTCACAATTTTCGACTCATAAATTATTTGTCAAATAACACCTCAAAGCAAGATTTAAATATCTTTGCAATAAAGTCAAACTCTAATGATCATAAAACTGTGCATATATATTTTCAAATTATAATTTGATGAGTCTTTTGCAAGACGACTGCAACCAAATACATATTAGATACATATGTATATTCGATATTAAATAGTATATAATTAATATCTTTCAACGTGGCTGGCTATTTGGAGCTGGTTCTAATGGCCTGTTGATTTACGGATCGACTTGGCCGCACGACACTTTTATGTGTGTGCCTCAATTTATATGCATTTCTAATGGGGCGCCGTAGTAAGCTAATAGTGCAAGAGGGCGGCGGACAGAACGAGCCACATATTAATCATACGCACTGTTGAACACTCAAGCGAAAGAGAGTAGAGGCAGCGTCGACATCGCTGTCCGTTGGGCAAATTAAGCAACCAAATTGCAGCCATTCGCTCGCATTTCGATTTAAATGTCACTGCGCATTTCCGGGATTAGCTCCGCTGCCCATCTTCTCCCCAATTCTTGCGGCCTGCTGCCTGCTGCCTGCCTCCTGCTGCTGTTGTCGTTGTCGTTGTTGTCGTCATAGCTCTCGTGTAGTCAACTAATTAGAGACGCATGTGGCAATCAATTCGCGTTGCAGTTGCCGGGTCATTTCATTGAATTCCGTTTCGTTGCGCATACGCCACGTTTGACGTACAGCATTTTATTTTCGTTGACTATTACAAAACCAACAAAAACAGCAACAACTACGACGTCAGCTGCAGGGCAGAAGCGGAGGCGGCAACACACAAGCGTTTTAGTGAAAATAAATTGAAAAATCTTTGGAATATGGTTTGATGTATTGCCTGTGTGTGTGTGAGTTTGTGTGTGTGTGTTGTGTGCGTGTGTGTGTGTGTGTGTATGCATATAGACCGTGTTTGTGTTTAGTTTGCTTTGCTCTGATTTCTGTGGTGTTTAGATTGGTAGCGCATTTCTGCAACAGATGCCAGCCTCGTCATGTTTTGTTGTTTGCTTTTTGCTTTTTGCTTTTTTAACATGTTTCGCTTTATGCAAGACACATTTTGATTGATTGCACGAGTGCAACAGAACGCACACAATACAATAGGAATACATCGTAGCACACAACATGGTTGCAAAATGTATCTGGCAACTGCTATTGCCGCTGGTGTCAGTCAATATCCTAGGAAACTAACACAAGTATGCATTAGTTCATCAAATTAACACTTCAACTAATCGCTCAAAAGTCATAAACAGCAAACGGAAAGAGCAAGTATCCGCTGGCTATTTTCAAACGCAATACAAAGGATGCAATTAACTGCATTAAAACATGCGCATGAATAATTGTTGCATGCAGCATTGAAATAAACAACAATAATAATAATAATTGCTTTCAGTTAGCAGACATCAAAATTAATTGAAATGACGGCAGACGGCGAGTCGCTCAGATGCCTGACTGGAAAACAATTGGTTGAGGCTATAAATGGTTAAGAAACTATGTCAACCACTGTAAGCCGGAAGCAGAATTTTGGGCCAGACTGCACTTTCAGCAGAATCACAGACAGGATGTGCGGCAAAAGGGACGATGGCTGAGCTGCTTAAACGACATATTCAGAGACTGGCGCTTAGATAAATTGCTAATAAGCCACAGGCTAAGCAACAAACCAAACAAACAGCAACAAAGAAACAACAATAGCCAAGGCTGATAAAATGTGTGTCGATAGCAGTTTGTAGCACAATGAAATCAGCTAGGGATGGCGGGATACAGTAATGTTTGGGGCGAGGGAGGGTGGTGGAGGCGATGGTGTTCTGGTGCTATCATTTATTTTTAAGCATATTGAAAATCAGCTAAAAAGCAAGCACAGCGAATGAAAACAATTTTATTAAGTGAAAAAAAATACGTAGCACAAAATAACAAGCAGCCAAAATAAACGGCAACAGCAGCAGCAGCGACAAAAACAAGCTAAAGGCAAAGTCAAAGTGAAGGCAACAAAAGTCCTTGGCAGTGGCAAAACTTGTATTTATACCCAAGACTCAAAACTGTTGCGAAAGGGTATCTTAAGTTCAACACTTAAATGTTACAGCCTCCACATAACTCATACGCCACGTTGTGAATAATAAATAAACAACTAAATCGAGCAAGATAATGTTTCTGGCATGGTCAATATGTAAACGAAAATATTAATATTGTGCACCCGGTTCAGTAGATGAATTTTTGTAGAGCATCCAGTGGTCGATCAATATTGGCAATATTTTTTAACTTTGCGCTTGTTTTTTCCTTCATTTCAAACTGAACGGGTTGAGGGTGTTTGCCAGTTGGAACAACAGGCGGGTGGGCGATATGGGGTAAGCGATTGAAAGATGCGTTGAAGTGTTGGCAGCGACTTCGATGTTGACGTTAATGTTGTTGTCGACGCCGAATCACCTTGAACCATACACGCATAACAACGTCAGCAGCAGCAACAGCGACTGCGACAGCGACGACGACGGCGACTGAGCAGCAGACACAATTAAGTGCAAAGAAAACGGAAGCAGGCGACAAAATTTTACGAGCGACACAGGTGAGATATAGACGCTGGCAGCATCTCTTTACATAAAAGATTGACAAGTGATTTTCACATCTACACATACACAGGATAAGCCCAAACAACAACCATAAGGAGAGGGCGTATGAAAGCGGACCCTTAAAGCCATAGAAAAGTTTGCGAATTTGGTTATTGTTTGGGGATCAGTGTAAATTGTTGTTTGTATGGCTGACAACAAGCTTATTTGGATTTTAATTTGCTTAACAAAATGTGCTGCAACTTACCAAATTCCCATCCATTATTGCCATAGCTGTAAATTGCTACTGGAACTATGCTTAATCCGCTTAAGAAAAATAAAATACCCTTGAAATCAGTTGCCAGTTGCGAGTTGCCAGTTAAAAGTTGGACGTGTTTTTAGTTGAGCTGTTGCGCAATTCGCGATCGAACGTAGATATCAAACAAAGTAATTATTTATTTACTGTGTATTGTAATTTTACAATATTATTTGTTTGCTTTCACATACACACTTCCACACACATACACAGACACACTCATACACATGGAGAAGTGGGGAGGCGGTTGCGCGTCACAAACTACGCAAAATGCGCACGAAAAATTCGCGTAAAAACTAATCTATTTATTTAGCTGACTGGCTCGCATCCATTAGTGCCATTCCAGTGATAAATCAATAGTTTTTGAATATGTCCGAATTTATTTCGTTCGTTTTTCAAGTTTGTTTTGCCCGGTGCGCCTTTTGTTTTTGAGTCGCGTAATGCAACTAAAATCGAAGCAACATCGAAATGCAATCAAAGTGCTGCAGTTCAATCGATGTTTCCGCTTTCGAGTGCCTTCTGTTTTTCGGGGTTTAACAGCCAAATAAAATTACAATGAGCATTCACAAATGCACATTTGCATACATTTAAACATACACACACTCGTTCACACATATATACAGAAATACATATCTACATATGTATGCACATTGGTATTGCCCAAGTGCATTACAACTTTCGATTTCCTACGCTTTGTATTGTGCTGACAATTTTTTGACATTTTGAGGCAGCTGCTTGGCATTCTTCATGTGGGCATAATTGAAATGCCATTGATATAGTTGCAAATAAATCGATATTCATACAAAGCTTTGTCATTTGCTCATTTAAAATTTGATTCAACTATGATAAATATGCAAATAACAATAAGTATTCATTAAAAGTAGACATTATTATATTTCATTATTCAATTTGTCTATTCGGCTGTCTTAAATGAGAAATGACGACCAATCTTTTATCTTTATGTGTTAATTTTATTTTTAAAAAATCAAGAAAGAATGACTATCTTCTGCATGCCGAAGATAAAATACTCTTTTAGACTGGAGGCATTTCACTATAAATTTTAAAAATCGACCAATGGCGCTTTTCATTGTTTATATTTAATATGATAAATTGTTAAACCAAAATTCATCTTATATATATGACTGATTTTGGTGAATTTTTGTCCAAATATTAAAGCATAATAATACACATATTCTATAAGTTTGGGTTGAGTTTCACTGCCAATAAAGTTTTTCTCACAAGAAGGCATCTTAAATCATGACAGCAACATGATATTGTGACCCGATCTTGCCATCTCCAACGCAAATAGAATTTACTTACCAAAAACTGATATATTCATCAAGATACACCAATATTGAAATTAATTTACAATAATTTACAATTTCGCTGCACTCTGTTTCGAACAGTGTGCATGAATAATGTTCGAATAAGAACTGATTAATAAGTTAACCTGGTGATGACAAGTGACGCACTTCTACACTACCTAAAATACAGAAATCAAGTCAAAACAAAATTAACAGCAAAGTGAAAGAAAGTCGGAGTTCTGGGGGCGCGAATAAATCGTGGCCCATATTTCAAAGCGGGAAGTGTCAAGTGTCAAGCACTGAAATATGAGCTGGATTAAATGTCGGTTGCAGCAGCCTTCGCAGCTTGTCAAAGCTGTGAATGTGAATACGAATGTGGATTATTTATTTTTGATGTGCGGTGCAGCAAATCACGCATTGCTTTGTATAAATAAGCGACTGTCTGTTGGCTTAAAATTATTAATTGGGTTATGCAAATGGATGGTGTGTAAGCAACAACAAAGCTGGCCAAAATCATATTGCTAAAAATTAATCAAATAAACAGTTGCATGTGGAAACTGTTAAATGGAAACGAAAAGTGAATTTTCTATTTTAATGAAGAGCTTTTGTTATATGTTCACTTAAAACTACTGCTCCCCATACCGAGTATAGAGCTCTTTCTTCTGTTCCCCGAAGCTTATTTTTCCAATTTGTCTCTTCATTTAATTTGCCCATTTTAGGCTTTAGTGAACTTATTATGTGCTCGGCTCAAGATACTTTGATCTTCCTTCAGCAATTTAAATCTATTATTCAAATTTATTCAGCTTCACATAAAAACACCCAACAGCTTATATTAAATTACCAAAAGATAAAAAAAAGTAGTTAGCTTGTTTTATTTGTTATATATTAACTACGTTACGAAATAACAAATGCATTCTTAAATAAAATTTAAATGATCTACTTTGGTTTTTAAAAACTTTACTATTATTTGTACTTTTAAATTTGTTCAAATATAAGAATTATTTTAATGGATGAGCAGAAGCTAACCTTTTCTATGGGCAGTGTATCTTGCAGTCGGTAAAAAGGTGTAGATAACAAATCAGACAAGTTGTTGTCTTGGCCGTTCAGTAATTTGGACCAATTCCAATGCTTTCCATGCAGATATTGTCTATGTCCGTTAGCATTTGGCCTCAACCAGTTCTAGCGTACTGTAAGCAGTCTCTCCTGCTTTTGGTCGAGCTATTTAATTGCGTCTGAATCCATTTGCATTTGGCCATTTGCCGTTGTCAGCCATATATTCAACAGACAACTGGCACAGCTGGCAAGCCAGGCATTTGCCTACAATGCGTTGAATTCACTCAATTTGCAAATTTCCTCATTGATTTGCCAACAGACAACAACGGTGACGACGGCAGACAGAAGATGGAAGATAGAGGGTTGCAAGGCCCTGCCTTTCTATGTGTGTGTGTGTGTGTGTATGTGTGTGTGTATCAGTGAGATTGGGGGAAATCCGTTTAGAACAGAGCCGTGGACATTGATAGATAGCTAAGGCGGCAGCGGGTGCTGAGGTGGATTTGCAAAACTACGCAAAACATTTTATAAATTGAATTTATATTTTGCGTTTTCGGACAGAGAGCTCAGAAAACGTAATTCAAATAAGTAAATATCAATTGAATATCCGCCAGCGGGCGGCGGAAGTCTTTGGCAGGCAATGAAATTATTTGTTTGTTATGCCTGGTGGATAAAGAATTGTTGTTATTCTTATTACAGGCAAAGTAAACTCTTTGTCGAGGCTAGTGGGCAAAGTTTCCGTTGTGGCAGGTCAAAATCAAAAGCATTGAAAAGCTTGTTGCTGTTGTATTTGTAGCATTAAGAAAACAAAAAAAAAAAAAATAATAATAATAAATCCGTATGCTGCAAGCAACTTATGAAAAGCGCCTGTAAATTACAAGAGATATGTTACTCGTAAAACTGATTTATGCCAAGTACAATACCAACAAACAATGCTCACGTTCGAGGCATATCGTGCAAAAATTGTGCTCCTCAAAAGTTAAACAGCGGCCGAATGCCAAAATAAATGGCACGTTTATCATACGCCCAGTGAGCCCAGTGCGTTTAACAATTTGGCAGCCGTATTTATATACCACAAACACGCACACATATACGCGTATATATACATGTATATATATATATATATATATAATATAGATGTGTATGTATATATAAGTGGTGATGTGGGCCATCGCTCGAGCATATGAGCTTTATGTATATGCCACGCCCCCTGTCCGCTGCGCCCCCGCCCTGACAAACTGGCATACTTAGACTATGGCTATGTTTTGCTTGATGTTTTCGCGTTTGCTTTTCAATTATATAAACATATTTAGATTATATTCAGTTAACACTCATATACACATGCACACACACACATGCACACACACATAGCGTCGCATACACATGTTGTGCGTGTGTGCATTAAAATTATAAATTGTTTGCTCAGCAAAAAGCAGCCAAATAAATAAATTCAGAAGAACCAACGCCATTAAGCGAAACGAAAAACAAACGCTAAGCGCATAAATAGCTGACCAAAATCAACTAGAACCAAGAACCGACTAGCATTTGGAGCTGGCTGGGCCAGCGCGTCGTATGCGCAACGGGAGGCAATGGCAGACAGTGGGTGGCAGCTGCCTTGAGAGACAGAGATAGAGAAAGAGAGACCTGCAACATATGAATGAAAAGCAAGTGGCCGAAGCATGACATTGAATTGTTTTTGACTTGTTTTGTCACACCTAAATGCCATATAACCATGCAATAAATACAAATGAATATAAATACAACTAAATACAAAAATAGGCGTACATCATATGTAATTATGTATGTATGTGTGATGACGCGTGTGAATTATTTGCTGATTCTTTTTAGGAGGCGCCAGCATTTTGACAGCTGTCAGTGCGACTGACGCACAGGGCTGCCGCCCATGAATAGCTAGGTAAAGGCAATGGGCCACGGCCAGGCCAAACCCGAGAGAGAGAGAGAGAGAGAGTGAGTGAAAAGCAGCGCTTGATAATAATGATGCATAGACTCCGACCTACTGAAGCCCTAGTCAAGTCAAGCAATGCACAGTTGACCACGCGCTTGCCACATTTGTTAGCGTTGGTTAAGCTTTGTGCCACCGAAATTCCATTAATATGTTTGCCCGCATATCCCGCAGTGTCTATTCGTATCTATTACAGCTTTGTGTAATTATCTGTGTGTATGTGTGTGTGTGTGTGTGTGAGTGAGTGTGTGGGTGTGTGTGGGTGTGGATAGTGTAAAAGATCGTTCACGGCCTGTTGCACTAATTGGTATGCCTCATTGGGCGCCCACCTCCCCTTCCGAATCACAAATAGACATCGAAAATCTGCTAATCTATTTTCGTAACTGCATAAATACATTAGCAAATTAGCAATATAAACCGCAATTTGGTTAGCTAACTGCAGTTAAATCAGCTGTAAAATTTATGGCATGTGTGAAATCACAAATATGTATGTAGTATATAGTATGTACATATGTACATATGTATGTAGCTCATTAAAGCGATTTTGCATTCTCATTTTGAACTTTGGCCAAAGTCACGTAGCCCTGTGGCAGGGCTGCCAACAGCAGCGTATAAAAATGACAAAAATGTTACGTGCCTCATTAACGGGCAACCAAGAAGCATGGCTGCAACGAACACACATAACACAATTAGTTGACCTATGGCTTGGTCAACACCCGGTCGCACACACAATGACACTGTCTGAAAATCTAACAATGAAACAGCATTTAATTCAGTTGAGACTCAGACTGTGTGCAAACCATCAACATTGACAAAGAATTTCATTTTTTGTCGCATTATTTAGTATAGTATATTTTTTTTATAAAGAATTACTACTATCCTAGCTTGAAATGATGAACAAACAAAGTGTTTATGAAAGCCAACTCAGTTTTAGACTTAAGCAACAGAAAATACAGCAGCACTTATTTAAAATACACATCTTTTTAAAGCATTATTCACTTTGAGTAACTATTTATAATTTGATAAGTCAACATAATTGTATCGAGCTAATGCATCCGATTATACTAAGAGCAAAACTAAATGCTTTTAGTAGGTATTGACTACAATATAATATATAATGTTATTCTCTGCTCTACTCTGCGAGTGCAATTTTCTACTCACTTGTCACTTTCAGCGCGAGTCACTGTGAAATTCGAGTTGGCTAAATCTCCAAACATGTGCGTCACGCAAACATTTTCCTTTTGTTTAACATTTCGGGCAGATAAAATAAAAATAAAAAAAAGAAGAAAACAAGGACAGCGCACAAAATGGCAACTCAGCCCCCACAAGCAATTGCAATGCAAATTTAATTTGGGAACCATTAAATTCAGCCAAAGAAGCGCCCAGACAATCATAAAGAAATAGCAGACGCAGGAGTTGGGCAGCAACCAATGCCAAAGTGGGCCGGATCTGTATAGAGTCGAGAAGATACCGCTACGACGGCCGCACGCGTCTTTTGCCATACCAAGCCGGAAATGCAAGTTGTAATTTGTGCAACAAAATGTGTGGCAATTAATTGCAATACGCCTGCCAAACGCCTCCGCCTCCTGTTGCTTGTGCGCCAGACCACAAGACACCGAAACCTCAATTTTTTTGCGACTTTCCTAGGCAACGCAGAAATTATTGCATTCAAATTGAGTTTTTTTCCTGTTTTTTTTTTTATTTTTTGCAATTTGTTTTCAATTTTTATTATTATTAATTTTTTTAAAGTGATTTTCTCGTTGCTTTTGGCAGCTTTCACATCGCATTAAGTGATTTGTGCTTAACAAAAATGTTGGGTTGTTTGTGTTTTTTGATATTCGTAATTTGCGCCGAAATCAAACAGCTGCAAAATTTGTGATTTTGTGCCAGGCGTCGCTAATATTAAGTCTGTCCGAACCAGAAATCTTATATAGCTACATAGATCAGTGCATACATAACGTATGAGTCTATATAATACTTGAATAATACATGCCATGAATTATGGCTTTTCTACGGCTATATAAACAATTTGTATATGTTTATGTACGTATTAATAATTTTGACATGGTTTGGTCAAGCCTAACAAAACATACATATATATATATATATATATATATATATATATATAACGAATTTATATTAAGTAATGGCCAGTTATTGCGTAGTTGTCTCATTCACTCACCTCAGTTATTTTCATGGTACGCTTAACCGTTTTACGGGTAACTTCGGTTGTCTCCTCGACAACGTCACCATCCTCATCGATGGTCTCCGTGACCATTTTCTCGCTCTCCCCGGGTATCACCTCCTCGGTGCGCTCCGTGACAACGCTGCTTTTGCTCTCCGCATCGGCATCTGGCACCGATACGGGACTAGCTTCAGCCTGCTCTTCGGTGGCAGTCATAATATCCTCATTGTCCGACATTTTTGCTAATTAACCGTTAACTGTTTCCTTAAGGATTTCACTTCTATTTGTATTTTGGCTTGTTTTTTGTTTTGTTTTGTTGGTTGTTATTGTTTCGCTTATTGATCACTTTCACTTGGTTCGGCGCTTGCTCACTAAATTCTGAACTACAGCGACTATAGCGGCCCACCGACTCGCACACAGGGGCAAGGCACAGGCACACACACTCGAAAGAGAAAATCTCAACTTGTTTCGCCTGAAAAGAACCAATCAGATATGAAAATTTTTATGTACACGCTCCGGGTTATTATATAAACAACAGAAATTTTTCGTGAAAATCTTCACTGCTAACGTTCACAATCACGATCGCGACACGGACACCAAAAAGGGCGTAACTGGATTTCGCCTGGCTATATTGAAATGTGACTTTTATATTGAGATGTTTAGTGCTCCTGGTGATGATCACTGGCGCTGGCTGTGCTTGACACTGAGAGAGTGAACGCTCAGTCAGCGACAACGACAGACGCGACAACAACGAACAACGAGCAACGAACAACGAACAACGAACAACGGACAACGGATAAGGAAGAGCGACAACGACAACGGAGCCAGTGGCAGAGCCAGAGGCAGAGATGGAAACAGAGAGGTGCTGACAACAAATAACAGACGACAAACGACAAACGACAAACGGACGCACGACAACTTGCATAAATGAAACAAAATGAAAATATATATTTTTATGTGTGCAATTAAAAACGCATAATTCGAGATTTTTCAGTTTGTTTCAGTTGTGCAGCAATAAATTGAAAATAATCAGCGAGCAGCGCCCAGCGACAACGCACGAGGCAAATTACACGATTCTGAGGCTTCTGTCCCGATCGATGGCACTGTTCGCCGTCTGGCCTGCCACCGGAACCGTTGCCGTCGTCGTTGCCGGAGAGCGACCAAAATACCAAATACAATACATACAACTAGTTGGACATGAATCGTCTATATGTGCCTGTGTATGTGTCTGTGTATGTGTGTGTGTGTGTATCGCTGGGCTTGCGTGTGTGTGTCTGTTTGCTTTTGGTTTTCCCGGCGAGCGAGATGCACAACTGGTTGGGATCAACCAAATAGTCGCAGCCAGACACAAGTGCGAACAGGTCGGCCATAGTCAATGTCCGCTCTTTGCCATCCGCTGACGTTTGCTGCCTTTGCTTTTGCTGGTGCTGCTGCTGTTGCTTGTTGCTTGTTGCTCTGAATTTTGATTTGAATGTTGACGTTCAATTCAATATTTTGGGGCGAGCAGCTGCTAATGCTGTTCGGCCGTTTGCTAATTGTTCGGTTTGCTGCTGCTGCAAGTGCTAGTCTCAATTCTTAAACGAAATTCGAAAAAAATACTGAATGCTCAACGGACTGCAATTAGTGCTGCCGCTTGAGGCGTGAGCCGTGACGCATGTCAAATCTGTAACTGGCTCCCCATTCCACGTGCTGCGTTGGCGCTATTTTAGTACGCACCCCGCCCCCCGCTACTAAACAATACACAGTAGTCCCAAGACAAAAAAAAGAGAACAATTGCGAGAGTGTCGCCATCTAAATACCCTTGTTGATAACATACATGAATCCCACTTGTTCCCGTTTACTGGTTCTAGACTCTATAATAATATTAAATGTGTTTTAAATACCATAAATATGGAAATGATTGCAAATCAAATTTGTAAAAAATATATATATACTCGTATATATATATATGTAAATGAAAAGTTTTCAAAAGTTTTTTATTTACATTTCAAAATATGGGACACGAAAGCAAACCTAAAGTGTCCTTAACAGTTTCAATAAAATTGGTTCGTAAAACAAAATAAGTATTTATTGCTCAACTTTTTCAAATAAATTCTGTGAGGGCGCATAGAATATTATTCTTGTGCTGAATAATTTTACACAATGTGAATATAAATATGAAATGAATTTAGTTATTAAAACAACAGCAACGTTTTCCCAAACACACACTTAAGTAATAATACCCTAGGCAAGGGCATTAAAAAACTGAAACTACATATTCGAAAAAAAAAAATGCTGGGGGAATGGACTGAGACTGGGACTGGGCCACTGCTCGTATACTCGTGTATATTGCTGCCTCAGCATCCCTTCTCTCTTTCTCTCCCTCTCCCCCTCTATCTCTCTCTCTCTCTCTCTCGCTCTCTCCGGTTCATTCTCTCTCTTTGTCTTTTGCGTCATCTGCCAGTGAGTTGGTCTCTGGCTGTCTGGCCGTTTGGCCGTTTGGCCTGGCGACATTTGCTTTGCATAGCGCGTTCGACAGCTGAGCTGAGTTGCATTTGGCGTATGAGCGTATACAGGGTGTCCAATAGTCTGGCAGCGCTGGGATTAGCAGAATTGTGTGCATTTCATTCATGGTGATGACCGCTGCTGCTGATCGTTGCCTAGTTGCAACGTTGCATTGGTGGGGCAGTGGAAACTTCCTGTATAATCGACTGCAAGATATATGAAAGATAAGTGCTTGTATTTTGCAAACAAAGCGTCAAATGAACGCAAGACATGAAATATTCTAAAATTAATGCTCGACAAATGTCTTTTTGGCTGCTCAACCACGCAATATAAGACGACACAAATATCTGCATAGATAGATACATGGCGTCTACGAGTGTGTATGAAAATATACAGATACAGCTGCAGATACAGATACAGATACAGATGCAGATACTGTAGATATATGGCTGATTATGCTGCTTGTCTATGATGAACACAGTTGTAATTGGGTCTACATTGTGCGGAAATCTTTCAAAGCTAACAGCAAAAGCTACTTAACAAATAACAGAGCAACAGGCAAAGGATAATCATCACACACACTCCACACACACACACACACACACACACACATTTTGGTCTGGAAGGTGACGCAAAATCAACGCTCAAATATGATTAGCAAGTAATTCATTTGTCAGTAGCGAGTTGTAAAATGTCTTCAGCCCAAGTAATGAAAAATGCTGTGGCAAATCATTAATAACACAGCACTTGCATAAATAAATTATAGAGTAGACAGCAGCCAAGGGAAGCACACAATGGGTAATAAAACAAAGCGATGGCAGTCGCTAAAAAATAATGTGGACAGCATAAAGAAAAACTCGTTCATGTATAGGAAGGATGCAAGAGACACCAAACTACCCGACGCCCCACCAAGTCAGCCCCTGTCTCCTTGGCCCTGGCTTACTCTGTTTATCGCACGCAGTTCCACAGTTGTAAATTGCATAAAGCAATTTAAGTACTTTTTATTATAAACCAACAAGCTGTCGTTTCTTTCTCTCTGCCATTTTCGCGGTGTGGCAAGTGTCGTTGACACGCTTTGACCTAGGAATCCTTGCACCACAGCCAGATGCTGAGCAGATAAAGACCAGAGATACAGTCACTCAAGCACTGAGCGTCTTAATGCGTTTTGCTACAAAGGCAATGTTCGGCATCGGAAGCTGCTGCCCGTTAACGCTGTGATGTAAACCAGAAAGCGATTAATTTTCTTTTTGCACATATGGAAACTGTATTGCAATGACATCGGTCATTCAACGACATGGCTCTTTCAACCAATATTCAACTATAGTTGCGATTGGAAATTGACTCAATCTTGACTAGAGATGGCAAGCGAAGGAAAAGAATATTTTATTATATTTTATTTAGTTATTGAGTGTGTCTTATAATAATCAAACATTAAAACTAAAGTACGAAAAATAATAATAAAATGAAGTATATAATAAAATAAATGTGGATGTTTTAAAATGCAAATGGTCTAATAATTATTGAGAGGATTGGTGAAACCCAGAATGGGGCTAAAAATTGTTAAGCGTTAGCAGCTTAGCAATAAGAAAAGTAAAAAGCGTTAAGAAACAGAGATTTATCTCCGATAAAGAGAGATAAAGATCAAGATTAAGATAAAGATTAAGCAGAATTTTATTAAAGGAATATAGAGTTCCATTTAAAATACGGTATTTCAAAATTTGAATATTTGTATGATACAAATTTTATTAATTTCACTTTAACTATTCCAATAAATTTTGACTGCATCAAAATTGTGATAATTTCTATCTGTTCCAGCATCGCCACTCGGACACACATTCAGACTACAGGCGAATTTCGTGCACAATTTGAGAGTTGTGTGGCTAAATAAATTGTTTGATTGGCGATTTTGCTTTAAACGGATACGCAATGCAGCTAGCAGTAGCAAGCTGTAGCAATTTGTAGCAAGTTTTAGCAGTACAAATGCCCACACGCATGGCTGCACTCCAGGGAAGATACATATACATATGTGTCTGTGTGTGTGTGTGTGTGTGTGTGTCCTGGCTATTGCTTGCAGTCTTTGCTTGCAGGCTTTTTGCTCGACATCTGTGTGTATCTTTGCCTTGCTACGGGCTCTGTTCCTAACTGGGCAAACAGAAATGGAAATAAATAGTTGCTTAGCTCTTTTGTCTAATTAAAACGATTTCTACTTTCTACCATATCAATTGCTTGAGTGTGTCT
This sequence comes from Drosophila basisetae, assembly GCA_035041595.1. Taxonomy (NCBI): domain Eukaryota; kingdom Metazoa; phylum Arthropoda; class Insecta; order Diptera; family Drosophilidae; genus Drosophila; species Drosophila basisetae. The sequence goes on from JAWNLB010000070.1 coordinate 5,592,695, forward strand.
CTGAGTGTGCGTGTGTGTGTGTGCGTGTTGAGCCCTTCAATTTGTAGATGACACACACACACACACACAAGCATACACACAGAAAACAAACTGTGACCATTCTGGCTATGTTGGCTGTCAAACTGTTTCATCTTCATTTCGTTTGCATGCCCACCTCCGACTGGGAGCTTTGGAAAACCATTATGATGATTTATGGGCGGAAATTATTTTTTGGGTTGCCTAGTTTGAGCTTCCCCTCAAGAGCCAAATCTACTTTGGCAGGTCTATAAAAACATTGTTTTCGTTGTTGTTGTTGGCCTTTTGCTAGCTGCCTAAAGGCATGCAACAGTTTTCATTTTCAATTCCCTTTGCCGCAAAGTTTGCTCGCATTTTTCACACTTGGCCGCATCTTTTAATTCGAAAAGCAATTTTCGGTCATTCGATTTAGGAACACAACCACTCTCCCTTTCGCCCAGTAGGCTCTGGGATGACCGCAGATTGATGAGTTTTATACAACACTGGCGTTGCTGAAAATATGGCATTTCCTGTTTTCGGATTGGTGTTTGACAATTTGCAAAAGACCAATTTGATAACTTTGCATGATTTGCAAATTGAAACAAAAACCAAGCAACAAGTGGCAATCAATGATGCCATAAAACCACACATTTATAGCAAGAGCGACAGCCGAAAGCTGCGCCGCGTGCTTTTATGGCCACGAAAAGCACACAGCATGCATAAAGTTATGCGAAAGCTGTTTTACTGGAATCACACAAACTTAAAAGCTGCCCGACAACAGAGTTGGGGACTTTACCCATTGCGCTGAGTAAGCTCTAACTAGGGTTTAACCCAGAGCCAATGGTTAACCAGTGAGTCAGTTAGTAATCAGCCAATACCTTCATCTCCAAGTCTCATTTAAAAAAAGAAACCCAAAACTAAGCGCGCTTATCAGCCCCCAAAAAGTCAAAGGTGCTTTTAAGTTCCCCTGCGTATCTATGGCTTTTTGGGAGCGCAAGCTGTAAATGCCTCTCAGAAGCAGTAGTAGCAGAGACAGATGCAAGCTCTTCCAGTGCGTAGGGCAAGCCAGGCTAAATAAAGCCCCAGCAGCTTGCGAGTCGACGACTCACCGACATTGGCAGTTTGTATTTTGACGCGTTGCCAGCCACATCGTAAGCGCTTCCAAATGTAATAAACGCAACAATTGCAACAAAATAATATACAACTTTTGATCAAACGAAAGAGCAAAACACATAAGTAGAGATATATATAGAGAGATAGAGAGCGATACCGAGAGAGAGAGAGAGAGAGAGAGAGAGAGAGCGAGAGAGAGTGTTGCGAGTGTGCCTCTCTCTGTGAGTGCGAGTGAGAGCTTTATGTGTAATGACAATCCAAATTTTAGCCAACGACTTTTGTCTACAGCGTCATTTGGTGCTCTTCTGTGGAATTGTTTTGATTGTGTGAGCGAGCGCGAAAACAACAATCAAAAGTTGGTCCGCGGCATATTGTTGTCTTTTCGTGTTGTGTTAGCCAAGTGTGAACTCGGTCTTAATGCCAAAGTGAAAGTGGTCTGAGATAATAACAATTTGTTTTCAAATTGCATCAGTTTTCTTTTTTACGCGCAGTATTTATTTAGTTAAATTATTTGTAGTCGTTAATTGTTCTTAACCTTTTTGCTTCAGTTCGAAGGTCATCTCTTGTTGCTTTCATTTTTTGTTAATCGGCATAAGCTTTTGAGAGGCCTCTACCGAATTGAGTTTAAAACGGACTTCTCGTCAATTGTTATTGTTTACTTAATAATAAGTGAATCACAGCGAAACAAGAAATGAAAACGTGTTCATTATGTATAAGTGAAAACATTTTGAATGTATAAGATAATAAGCAGAAAACTTATAACAAATTCAATTTGAAGTGCCTTGAAGCTTGCTTAATATTCTGTGTGTTATAAATAAAGATTTGCTTAATTATTTCATTTAACTATCAGTTTAACTGCAACTTGCCCAAACAAGGAAAACACCTTCAAAAATGAGCGCTGTGGATGCCATCATCAACTATAAACGCAGTCCCAACGAGGACTTTTACGGTCTGCTTCACTGTGATGAGACCTCATCGGTAAGACACTCAATAATCAGTTAAGTTTATAATGAGCTGTGAGTTGCAGAGCCAAATATTTGGCACATAGCATTCGCATTAGCTGCTGCCAACGTTCAACTTTGGCCAACAATCTAATTAGGATTTAATTAAATAAACTTCGGGAACTTTATCGCTGCACAAAAATGGCAGCCACAGAGGCAACAAACCCAGCTAGATACAAATTGAAATACAAAATGAAATCAAATACAAGTTGGTTTTGAGCGTCGGGTTATTTACTTTGAGAATCAGCTTCAATTACGTTTCGTATTCAGAGTCGATCTAGATTGAAAGCATCGAAAGCATCAACGGCTCTCAGTAATAACCGCAAAAAGTAGTTGCCAACTGGCAATTAGAGAAAACGATTGTGTTTTTTGTTTGTTTATTATTATTTTTTTTGCATCAGCTCTAAGCCCTTCAATTAACTCAAAACTTTTGGGTAAGCCTCTTTCGCACCACACTTACCTGTATGTTTGTTATAGTGTGGCAGAAGTTAAGCCGAGCATTATTTTGTATCTCAACTTAATGTGGCATGTGGTGACCGACTGTCAACTGACAGACAAAACGCTTAGCATTACCCGTACTCAACATACATATTAAATTGGCCTTATTGTTGACACGTAAAAGCACTTTTAACCGCATACCAAAATATTTTGTTAGTTTTACCTGTATTGTGTTAAAAATCTCTTACTAGCATAATAACATTTAGCTTCACATACACATACTCATAAAAATCGTGGTTTATCAAATTTTCTAGTTGAGAATATTTCAATAACAATATTATTATCAGGTACACATTCTGAAAAACATAACCCGAAGGCAACTCTGTGGGAACCTTTGCCTGCCTGCCTGCCTGGCTGGCTTATTGATGTAATCGAGTTCAGTGGCATGAAAAATGTTTGACGTTGCCGCAATTTTCCACCTGTAAACAATTTAATGTTGGCAATATTTCAAGCTGTCGATTGCATCATGTTGAGCCATCTATTAAATTATGCACGAGTTTTCTTAGAGCATCACTCTTGATGAGGGTGAAGACTGTGGGCGAAAATGCTCAATGTCCATGGGGAAATTGTCCTCATTCATATTAAAATTTATATTTACTGGAGCGAAGCCTCAAAATCTGTTTGATTTGTTTGGGTTCGTGGGAAAAGCAACACAACTGATAAATTTTTGTTTTAAAAACACATGTTAGATTCCATTAGATATAAAATTTTGAATTTGCATTTAAAATGGATGACCCGAACTGTCAGCAGACCATTTATAATAGGAATTTTCCCATAAAAGCAAATTGAAGGTATACTTTTACATATTTTGGGCAAACAAATACAAATCGTCTGCATTGTTTATTTAAGAAGTTGAATAATTTTTGTGCCTTCAGCTCTAATATAAAATTAAATAGAATTGAGGGACAACTGAAGGAAATGGCAATGTCGACTCGGCTCAGAGATGGTTGCTTGTGTTTATCACATACTTTAAACACAACTTCAAAGTATTCTTTGTAAAACGTTGCACAATCATTTTGATTCTTTGTTTTACTAGGCACAATACTCAGCAAATTTCAAGCAAAATATTATGTATGCTATCAAGTTGAATTAATTAAATAAAGTGTTTGCCTTCAAGTACAAATATTCCAGAAAGTGTTATAAAATTGCGTTATGGAATTTACACTTTCCCAATTTATTATTCCGCAGCACTTTTTGATGTACTTGCCAAAAGTCAATTTCATGTTGCACGCCACTTTCAATTGAGTTGTTTGCTTGCACTGTTTTTGGAATTCACAAATTAAACTGCAACAATTCAGACGCCTCGTGTTTATTGTTATCCATAAATTGTATGTTCCGCAAATGAATTGAATTGTCTGCAGCTCAACTCAAGCAACTTTCGTGTCTATTCTCATACAGATAAACTAGCCATTGTGTCCAGATAAACTTATGTGAAGCTCTAATGGAAATTTGCATAAGTCAGGGCCACCATTTACTGATGTATATTTACACACATGTGAATGTTTATGCAAAAATCTCTGTAGAACAATTGGGATTCGGGCTTCAGACTCATTTGCATCCGGGCACAATCAAATGGAAATACGCTATGCTTAATTTCATGGCGATCCATTCTAATTGATCAAGTGAATATAAAATGGTTCAATTTAATTGCATTACGCAATTCATACACTCAATTGCACCAGGGAAGTTTTACAATTCAATTCTGTTTAATATATATTATATATGTATTTGAAAATGACTCATTGGGCATGATGAAAATTATATTACGATTGGATAGGGAATTTAAGTTGCAGTTTCCCATTTGCGCAACTTTCACTCGATGACGAGCTGTTTTCAGAGGATTTGCCTGCTAGAATAGCAAACTGTCAACACACAATTTAGTACGACATCTTATATGTGTGTATTTGTTTGTGTGTCTAAGCATGCAATATCAAATTCCAATGATTGTGGAAATGTGAAGACTTCAACAAGCACACCCAAACACATACACACACACACACAGAGAGAGAGAGAGAGAGAGAGAGGAATGCAAACACAAGCGGTTGCCAATGTATACCAGAGATTCATTAAGTTAATTATAGGCGTGTGTGTGCTTGCATATATGAGTGTGTGTGCGTGTGTGTTTGAGTGTGTGGAAGAACAGGTGTAGTGTCCTTGTCTTCTGTGCCAATAGCATTTGTTTCTGCCTCTTGTCATCCGCTGCAGTCTGTCGTATGAGTAATATTAATTGCGTCGAAATTAATTATACACCCCGTTGCCGTTGGCTGAACATAACAAAACTCAAAATGCGCAAATAAAACATTTTCATGGAAAATGTAGATGTCGAGCACACTATATAACATATATCTAAATGCTATGCTATATATAAGCAAAGATTTCAGCTGTCAATATTTTATGAGGACAAGAGACAAAGGAAATAAATAACTGACTGATTGACTGACTGAGTGACTGCCAGAGTGAGTGCTGCAGTTGGTTGGGTGTTTGTTTGCATGGCATTGACATTAATTGTGCTTGTGGATTTTTATTGTGCTAGAAAAGCAATTTCCATCAACAATTCCGAGAAAAACAAGACGCTTTGTTTGTATATATTGCGAGTGGTGGCCGCTGCGACCGGCAGCCTTTCAAAGGATAATGCGCTTTTGTGGTTCGCGTTGTGATGACAACTGTCGAGCTGCTTGGTCGGACGCTTAACTTGGTCAACAACAAACAGTTTGCTGCCATGTTTGCTCCCGGCTGCTCTGTCTGTCTTCGACTGCCAGCAACTTGTTGCTGTCCCTGCGGACACATTGGCATAATTAAATTCGCTTGGTTTGACTCTAATATCAGTTGTTAACGTAATCAGGATTACGCCAAGGACTACGTGCTATAAGTTTGCCATCCTCTTACATATATCACATTTTTGCAAGATTTACTTTTTCCAATTATGCCACAACTCGGCTCGTATTTCAAACAGTTCAATATAATTATATTGAGTGGTTTTCAGTTTCACACCAAATATTCGTGTATACCAATTCCCAGAATCTAAATTGTTTATGTGTGAATGTGATTGCTGTTTATGGTTATTGCACACGCCCACAGTTGCTGATGCTTGAATTCTAACGCCATGTCATTCAAGGCTTTGTCTGCTCTTGACAGCTTTACCTGTCCTGTGGTTATCACTACGCTCCTTCTCCATATTTTGGCCCAGATGACGTGACGTGTTCACTTTGTCAAGACGGTGTGTGCGATGTATCGACATTTCCCATTTTCCATCTTCACCAACATCTTTATCAACGTCTCGTGGTAGAGCATAAAATCTGCATGACACACAACAGGTTGATATATTGTATAATGTTTGAGTGTGTTACGCGAGAGACCTCTTTAAGATGTATGCCACAAAGTGCTTAGTTAATTTACGGCTAAAAGAGAATTTCTTATTGCAATTTACTTAATTTGCGCAATTTTCTTCCTTCCCCAGCCGGAGCAGATCCAAGCCGAATACAAGGCACTGGCTCTCCAGTATCATCCCGACAAGAACAACGGCGACAAGGATGCGGAGGCTAAGTTCCAGCAGCTAAAGGTAAGCAGCAAAAGGACGAGCAAATAAAAAGCCCAGCAGCGAAAAAAAAGGCACACTTTCAGCTGTTTGCATATTTAATAAAGTAGCAGGCGGGGTGCCTCAAGTAGGCAGCAAGGGGAATGCTCAGCATCATTGGCCTGAACCCCCAAGGCAATCAGTTTAAGTTGAAAGCTTTGGCACGGAATTGTTTGGCAAGAAAAACATGTTTTCATTTTGGGTGCTAAGGACGACGCTGATCTTCTTGTGTACCGCATATAAGTTACAAGAGAAGCACACGGTTACCGCAATAAGAAACTAAACAAAAAATAAATAAGCACTTTACATATACACTCAGCAAAAAGAAAATCGCGTAGCATTTTTAAAAATCGCCATACTTTTGTCGGCAAAGGTAACTCAACTTATAATTCAGAAAGTGTATTTCTAAATGGAAATATTGTGTAGTTTTTGAAAACCATGAATTATTTAATAATAATTCTAGACTAGATTTTTCTAAAATTTTGAGAGAGATATTTTATTTTCAGGGTAATTTTATATGAGTACAAAGAACTCTAACAATGACTTTTTCTACTTATTTCATTAATAGACATAAATACTATTATTAGTTGTAAATTCATATCTACAAATTGGAAGAATTCGGAAAACAGCTAAACTCTAACTTGCATTTTTTAATAATCTCTAAGAAATATAAATATATAAATATATATTTATCAAAGAAACAGAAAAAGAGGTTAATTATTTAATTTTTTCTAATTTTCTTTGAGACCGATTTTCTAAATTGCAATGCGAATTTTTGCTCAGTGAATGCGAAATACGCGTGAGATGAGCTCAATGTCTGCCTGTCAGGCATCAGAACTTTAGAGCCACATAGAACAAAGCACTTGCACATACACACACACACACACATACACCTATATACATACACACAAGCAGAATTCAATAGTTAGTCTGACACACTCATTTACACTCAACCTCAAATTGAATTATGCACACAACAAAAAGCTGGCGAGATCGCGAACACTTTATGAGAAGATAACATAAATTACATATGCCCACATAGATATATGTACATAGTATTATTGATTTTTCACTGCGTCAGAGCAACAAAAGAAAAAAAAACACTATCATAATATATGCCATATATATATATATATATATTTAAATAGGTATGCGTGACTATTGTTTGTTTATGCCATAGAACGGCAAGATGGATGGTGGAGGGAAATAAAGAGAAAGGGGAAAGGGCCGTCAACTGTGCCAAACAGTTTGCCGTATCCGCGTCCTTTTTTCGCTGCTGGTCATTAGATTCCTGTCAGCTATAGCGACACCAAAACTTGTGTTATGCGTTTCGGCAACGACAACGGCAACAAGTCGAGTGGAAGTCTGCTTCTATGGTTGATAGTTGCGGCTCTGAATCCAGGACTCCGTGTTGCCATAAAAACGCAAATAAAATTTGCAGATATTATGGTTGTCTGTATGGGTTTGGATATGTGTGCGTTGATGTATAATTGGGTGTGGAGAATCTTTTATGGTTACAGTCAACGCTAAAGCCATAAAATAAAGGCTGATGCCGCCCATAAAACAGTTTAAGTGAAAAACTGAGATTTCAATGAATCCCAAGTGATGAGAAAATGTTACAAAATGGTTTTCAATTCGATTTCTAAAACATATGCAAGAAGCGTAGCTGTAAAGGTGCTGAATGCAGCTTAAAATAAAAACATTCAATTAATCGCACCACTTCTTAATTTAAGCTGAAATCTGTTTATTTTTTAAGAAACTAATATTACTGATATCAGTGTCAGGATTACGCTTAAAATGCTTTTACAATTTTATACCAAAGAAGATTATATATACGAGTATATTTATAATGCACAAGTTACAGACTTAACCCTTATTTGAGCACTTTAATACGGCTTTGAAAGACGTTGACGGAAAGTGAACTTAAACAACAAGCAACTGCATAAATATAATTTTTAATGCAGCGAGAGAATGTGGCGCAATATATGCATGTATTCAAAAATAGAAACAGTATATTTTAAAGTGGTAACTTACCATTCTTGCCTTGTTAAAGATCAACCAACCAAACCAACTTCCTTGTTATAAGAATAAAGACCACATTGCTGAAGGCTAAAATTAATTGAAGAGAAGGACCCCAGCCAGCATCTAGCGGAAAATGACTAAGCTCTGAAAGGTTGCTTGCTGACCCACATAGTCAATGAGTAGTAAAATAATTGATTATCATGTAAGAATCGCAAACAACAGTGACGCTAGTAAATTCTCAGCATCACAGCGTTTGTGCGTCTGCCTGTGAGTGGGTGTGGTTGTGTGTGTGGTTGTGTGTGTGGGTGTGTGTCTATGGGCTTTGAATATCTGACAAACGTGCCCGCAGGCGGCTTTGGCACAAAAGTTGTAGACGCCTAGCATAAAGGATGTGTGTTCTCGAATCATTCCCAGATACGCTATCAAAGCCACTTGAGCGTAAAAACGTATTTGCCCATTTATGTGGCCTTCTGTGTGTGTGTGTGTGTCTGTCTGCCTGCCTGTCTGTGTCTGTGTGCGTGTAAATCAGAGCCTTGCTAATCAGTGTGCTACGAAAATTGATTATAATGAAAGCAACGGCAAAACCATAGACAAAGATGGATAGAAGGCTTCTCTGCTATTTGTTTTGGGGCTCATCCAATTTGATTTCAATCGACCAATGTAAATAAACATGTGAGTGTTTTGGGACGTTTTTGCTTTATTTTTGCTTTTTTTTCTCAGGAGGCCAAAGAGACGCTGTGTGATCCGGAGAAGCGGGCCGTGTACGACAAGTGGCGCAACAGTGGCATCTCAATGAGCTACAAACAGTGGCTGGGCATGAAGGAGCACGTCGGCCAGGTGAGAAGATACACAATTGCCGAGAAAGTGGATAAAGAGGTATGCGTATGCGCGAGGAATACAGCCAAACAGAGAAGTAAACTCCAATCCCCAAAACGACTGTAGTCAACTGGTGAACTGTTTTATTCGAGTGCCGTTTGTTCCCTTCTATTTTTATTTCCATTTATGGCCAATCGATGTTTATTAAAGTTGCATATGCATTTGTCTACGGTACATGCCGAGGCAGGCATTTTCATCTTCATCTTAACAATACTGCGTGGCATCCACTATCGCGTAGATATGTTTGGATATGTTAATCAGTCTGTTTAGTCAGTTTTATGCGCTAATGATGGCCTGCAACACATTCGATATTTTCGATTTCCTGTGAATATTTTACTTTGAATTTTAGGGTTTTAAATACTGTGTACAAAATAATAATTCAGTTCAGAGTGTAAGTCGTGAACACGCCATTAAATCATACCAATTTACTTTGATATATATGTATATGAAGTGCATTTTAATTTGTTTGTCCTCTCGCAAAATTGTGCAGCTAATAGAATTAGTAATCCGATACAAAAGCACTGGCGAAGTAGCAAATTTAATATGATTAATCATAGTGCTGAGTCCGAGCTCTATGCTAATTTCCATAGCAAATTCACGCGCAACCAGCAGAGTTGATAGACGGGCGAGTCCTGTGCATATTTTGTTTGGTTGTGTGTTGGCCTGGTCATAAACTGGCATCAGTGAGGACTCAACAAAAATGGAACACGAACTTGCATTGGTTACAGTTTGGCTCTGCGGTTGCAGTCATTTGTTCTCATTTGCCTGCCATATTTTCGAGTTAAGTTTTTGATCAAACGGTACATAGGATAAGCAGACCTCAAACTCAACAAAACTAGAAATACGTTTGAACTGAACTTGTAACAAACTTTGATTTGAACTTCCTTTCTAAAGCCTGATTCTGGTCGCCTGAGCACCTCCAATATTTACGTATTTATGATATTTTTGTGAATGTGCCTCTTCATCCAATGTGTTCTTCTCAGTGTACGCCGTGCATGCCAATTAGGAGCTAATGCATCTGACCTTATATTTCGAGCACCAAAATCCAAGATCTAAACTAATGTAAATACACAAACCAACATATTTGTACATATCAAATGCATTAGCTCTGACAATAGTTGCGCTGCAGTTGCTGTGGTCAGTTTAATTAAAGTTTAATTATTTTCCAATCAATCAAAGTCAATGCATTGGGCCACGCCAAAAACCAAGGATCGCATGCTACCGGAGACTGGACCCGGAGCCCCGCCAGGTGCTGGCTCCAGCAGCGGTGGCCTCTCAGCCGCATCTCCGAATCCAGCTCACCGACGGGCCTCGGAGGGTGGGGCTGCTTTATACTACGGCAACCGAAAGGCCGAGTGGGGCACAGAGAATACTGATGTGGCCAATAAATTCCGTAATTATGAAATCTAAACGCCATTCTAGCAATACTGAAGGGAGTGGACAGTAGAATGGGGAGTGTTGCGAAAGACGTGAGGATTCGCGATGTTTTGAGATGAAATCTGAAGAGGTCTTGAAGTAATTTTTATCCGTATTTATAGCTCATCGAATTGCAATATATCTCGATGAGAGTTTCAAGAATGCATATTCCAATTTAAAACACTTACCAGCAAAACATATAAGAACAAATCAAAGATAACATATATCAAAAGAGCATTCAAAAGTGAAATACAAAATATATTAATCAACTCTACTTGCATAAGTATTTAAAAAAAAAGTTCGTGTACAAGTACACATATCTATATACTTATATAATTATATTGATGTGAACTTAAAGTGTTGCAAATTACATAAATGTTTATAGGTGTATAAAAATATGAAAAAATGGTAATTAATTATATATAAAGAAGAAACTGTAATTTCAATAAACATAAGGCTTGAATGCGGCGAGAGTTTTAAAGTTAAGTTTAATTGCTACATTTAGAAGTATTTAGTCAAATTTTAAATGTGAATTGTCAAACTGAAGCATATACAAGCACATCCTATATAATGAATATATATTTATCTACAACTATTTGTATATCGATGTATTTAACATGTGCCCCTAAAAGACAATCCCTTTGGAAGTGTTTACTAGTGCACTAAAAACAAAAACCAAAAATATTCAAGCTGAAACTAGCAGCAAAATGCCCACCACAATAAATACTGCATATATGATAAAATGAAAGGTATAATAAAAATCCTACAACAAAAAAGCGAATTTAATAACTTTATACACGAGTAAAACTGCATAGTCAAAAAAAGAACCAAAAAAATAAACAAAAAAAATTTCACTTGGTGTCCTTTAAAGTGTGAAACTTAAATTTGCACACAAAACTAAAAACCTAAACTTTTTTATTTATGAAAAAGCAAAGTCACTCAAGGGCTCATAAAAAATATTAAAAAAAAATATTTAAAACAAAAACCACTTAAAAAAAAAGTTAATGTTTTGATGAATTGTTGTTTTAATATTGATGTGTGATGCAATTATTAAATGCTAAACAAATGAATATCAAAGCTATGAGCGAAAATATAAAATCGCTTCCATAAGGTACTATCTATATAAGTTTGTTTTAAATCATATTGAATTTACTCAAATACACACATATTATTGAACAGATACATACATATTGATAAAGTTAAATCAAAACACTAGCGAAGTATTGTCAGTTTTAACTGAAAGGAAGTCTTTAAGAACAGAAACTTGCAGCTGCAAGCCAAAGGCTAAATGGTTTTTTTTCAGCCAACGTGGCGGATGAAATTAGTAAGACGAAGCAACTAACTAGCAACTATGCAAATACAGATAAATATTGAATTTTATGAATGTATAAGTGGCAAAAAAAAAAAACAAAACAATAAAATCAACTATTTGAAGAAGTTTCTTCCGCTGGAGAGTCTTCAGGTATTAAAAAGAAGCATTTTATTCACTTGAAAACTAAAACTAAGATGTAAGTAACACAATATTTGCTCATTTCAACTTTTATTAAGCTTTTATTTAACTTTTGTTGAACACTGAGTCATCCCACAATTCGCAAGGTCGAAGATCCGATTGATCGTGTTCATGTATCCAGCGATTAAGCACTATATAAAAAGTGGATTTGTTACAGCAATAAAATTCAACAATTTTTCAAATAGGTTGTTGCTTACCCCACTTGGAACCCACTATTATGGGGCAGGCACCGTGCAGGTTCCTCCAATCACCTTTACCTGATGCATGCAGATTATACCAAAAGGCGGCTAAAAAAAAAAGGATATTATTAGCAGAGGTGAGCTGGGCCTGCTGTAGAAATGGTCGCGTGACAGCACATCAACACGAACGTGACTTTAAAATGCAAATTAATTATATTATATAACATTGAATATGTATTTGCATATATTATGCTATAGTTATCATGCGGTTGCGTGTTTTGACAAGTTAAATGCGCGAGAAAGTCAGAAAATCGAATTAATCTGAAGCACATATTGGATTGCAAAGACATAACGTACCCGCATATTTCTTTGGCTTTAGTAGTTGCTTTAGAATGGGAAATGCGGTGCCCCCACCTTGTGCCACATCCGAGAGCTGTTTGGAGTAAGAAAATAAATATTTATATGTGGCTGGACTTGGCGACGTTACCTAAACTTCACTCACATAAAACAGTACGGTAGCAATGCGATTTCCCATATCAATATACGTGTTTTCTGCGCCCTCACTCTGTAAATTAGCATAGAAAGATTCCGATTCAGTTTCCGCCAAACACTTCAACATCCTCTTACTTACATTACTGAACCAGTCTACGTGCTGACTATAGTGCCCGCCAATGCCATAGTCGGCCAACTGATGATCCTCCGCATACTCTGCACACTCGAGATGATATTTTATTTGTTGTGTGACAATTAGAATTCAAAATGGGACTTACGCATATTCAGATTTGTCATATCTGCCACACGTTGATCGATGGTGCGCAACACTTTGTGACGCGTTGCCGCGATGAATAGATTCTGACTTGTGCGCCTTTTGGACACAAGGCTGGTACTATTAATAATCACCGAGGCGCGGTTATATCTTTTTCGGCTCAACTTATTTAGAACATCGATTTCACTCTGATAAATGACGTCGTGGTAGAGCACGAGCAGCGGATTGCGATTCAGCTCCTCGACCTTAAGCGGTGCCAGCAACAAAAAAGGATGCGTCTCAGACATATAGCCACAGCGCAGGTTCCGTTCCTCCGGTGGCGTTTTTTTTATATAGCCATTGCAGGTGTAGCGATATATGTCGTCCTGACTTCGATTCGAGAAGTCCTCGGGCACAGGCTACGATGGATATTATTGTGCATTGCATAGTTGGAAAATAATAGCAATTTCTATACTTACCTCGTGCTCTTCGAAAGGGGTTGCCAATGTCAGGTCATCAATTTGCGTTTGTGCTTGCAGGAAGACTTCGTAGTTATGATGATGTCCACTGCTGGGCTCCAGTTCTTTGAGTATCTCCAGTGTGCTATTGACACCCCGAGAATCACTTAGTGTGGCCTTAACCTGTGCCAGTTGCCCCAAAATGTGTGGCAATAGTTTACTACGATCACTACTGGATAGACGATTGTGCGCCTCCAACAGCCAGGCGTACGCCAGTTCTGGGTAATTAGTCGTCAGCGCCTGCTGGCCAACCTCCAGGCATTGTTGGGCATTTAGCTGCGTGCTTTTTTTTTTAATTGAAATGAGGTGAGGTTTGTAAGTGGCATTTCAGCATTTGACTCACCCATAGGCAACACCATCCAGTATACCAGCAGCCAGATGTTTAGACTGTAATCTGTATATGAATTGTATTCGAAGCAAGCCATCAATGGTACCAGTCAGATCCTCTGGTTTGGGCATGTAGTCTCGTTGGCGCAATCGCTGCAGGCGTTTCAGTGGCTCTGTAAGTAGATTGCACGCAGGTCGCGTATTTAATGGAATTGGGATATAAGTTGATTTGGGGGCACCCACTCTCGCCCGTTGCGGCAGCCATGAGATTCTCAATGCGTTGCCAGTCCACCGTCAGGCGTTTGGTCAGCAAATATTTGTTCAATGGACTCTCAAAGTATGCCATGCCCCATTGCTGCGCCTCGCTACGTTCACTCTCGTATTCATCCAACCTCCTGTAATGCAATTTTCAGTTGCATAAAATTCAATTAACGACGACCCAGTTTCAACTTACGCTCGCAGAAAATCCAATTTTCTCTCATTATCGGCAATGAATTTTTGAATATGCTGCAGCATTTTCTGCTCGTAGATAAATACGTTAGACATCTCATAAGTGGAGGAGAAGTATTCCGCATTGACACCACACCAGATCAGGACTGGCAACAGGGCCAGTGCCGCACTTAGTTTACATTCTGCTCCCAACAATATCATCTTTCGATCCGATATCCGCACTCAGTCGCGACTCGCGGTTAACTGATTTTGCCAATTGACCCCACGCGACTCGATCAATGACACGAGCACGGTCTTGGCTTCTATATATTACATAATTTTTAATAGGCATAGGGTGAGTTTCAGACACAAAATAAACATAAGCATAACCGGTTTACGCTTATGGTTAGGGTTCATTGCGCCTCCAAACTGGTTTAGAATCAGCTCCACAATCAAGAAATTACCTTCCACCTTATCTCTCACAAGTGTATTACTCAACTTTACCATTTCATATCTTATTATTCAAGCAAGAAGGATATATGTATTCTATTTATTGTGATTAGTGGACCACTAATCTAAAATACAGTACTCATTATAGTAAAACAGATAAAACAGAGCAGCTTAAAGCATACAAAACATGTATCGTAAAAACATCTGAATTTTGTCTGTAGCCAAATTAAATGTCTATCCCAACTGAATTGTCCCAATTTTGTTTGTGGTATTGTTTCTTTCAGACATAAGAAAACCCCTACAACATGCAACTGTGTAAATATTAACTAAGCTGTTGGAGTACTCAGTGAAATAACCCCCACTGCCTTCGGTTATGAAAAACCAATCAGTCGTAATTTAAAACTACTGTGGTTAACATGTTTTGGTTGAATTCTGTTCTGTTCACTTTTTGTTGTATTTGCGTAGGATTCGGCAGTGTTCGTGCCAAAAACGATGCGTCCTATAATGAGATTGAAAGTCTTCTTAAAATGGAGGATATTTTCATAAGAAATTTTGACTCATATTTGAACAAGGCGGCCGAAGAGCAGGAAAGTATTGTCAGGTTGGTCCGATTGCCAAATTATAGCTGCAAAATCTTAATTATTTTCGAAATCGTAGATTTCTGAAGCGCGTGGCTACCGAGCATGAGAATATCAAAAATCCAGAGACATATTTTGGTAATCCACTGAATACCGTCGTAATGATCAACCGCTTCGCAAATAACTGGAAGCACGAGGTCCTTGACGTAATAGCTTCCAACCACACTTTCACTCAATACCAAACAAAGTTAAACAACGAGTTAGACGAGTACAATGGTGAGGAACCAACGCTAGATGATCTGCAGTTCGCCAGTTACGATATATTGAACATGCAGGAGATTTATAATCTGAAAACATCAGAGTTGGCAAATACAGTTCTGTCCATCGACGAGGAGACAGGCGAGAATTCGACACTGAGTGCCAGCGATTGCTACATCATTGGACGTTCTCTGTACGAATTGCAGAGTTATGGCTTCGCCACCGAGTGGCTACAGCAGGCACGACAACATGCATCGAATGATGGCCCAGAGTTCCCCTCTGTTAATCGCATTAAAATACTAGAACACTTGGTGCTGTCACTGAACAGGCAACGCAGCTACAAGCTGGCCAGCAAAGTGAACAAAGAAATATTAAAATCTGTGCCCACTCATTCGAAGGCGCTAATCAATAAAGTTGATCTGCAGAACAAACTAACTTTGGAGCGAATCAAAATCTCAAACCTCGATGTAGAAGAAGGCGTATAAACAGAATTCCAACTGGCAAACAAATAAAGATTTTCTCTTAACCGCAATAAAACAATTTCAGCTTAACATATTGGCTATTGGTAATGATTGCAATATGACACAAATATATTTTGCATTATTATTTGAACGAGAGTTGACATGAAACAAGGGACTTCAGGCAACAACAGCAAAACTGGAAGCTGATATAGAAAACCACATCATAGCAGATATTCAGCTTGTGCAACGTGTTGACCAAATTGACAGACAGTAATTGTTCAATGTTCCTGTGGGGGTTGTGCGACGCTGAGATGGGTGATAAAGAGGACTTGATGCATTCAGGAAAGCCACTTGCCACAAGAACGAAACTTGCCTGATATTTGAATAAGTTATTGATTGTCGGAGTGGTTGCCAGAAACAAAAACTGGTATTTCATATGTTGCATTGCTATTGCTCATATTCTCGACTTAAATTATTATTGGATGATGGGTTAAATAATTTCACCATAAGTAAAAAATAATTGTTGGACACTCCAGACTAGAACATTCCTGCTAGTTGTTGTTCGAATGTTTTGTTGGATAAATAAAGAAGTAAACTGTTCAATGTTTATAAAGCTGCTCTGTGCACTGCTTGTCATATAATTGAGCTGCTGCCAGCACTTACCCACTTTTCCAAGTAAACGCTCAAGTTCAAAGCAGAAACTTGTTTGAGGCTTGGAAGTTTCTGATAATTTAGCAAGTGAAATTTCTGAGCTGCTGCGGTAAGCTAAGTGGCTTAAGTGGCATTAAATAACAACCGAAGGACATCGGAAGACAGGGCCGAGCTGATTTAGGTAGCCAATTATGGCATTGGCAGACACTTGAAGTCGCACCTTTACTAATATTTATAATTAATAACTAATCAGCTTATGATTGAACTCTTAAATTGGACTTTGACTTGGTAGCTTTCCTTTGCAAATTGTTATATCAATTATGATTATTATTATTCCAAGCTCATCTCTTAAACTTTCTAAGCTCAGCAATAAGACAAAGCTTATGCGATTACTGTATGTAAAGAACGCTTTATATAAATAAAGAAGAGAATACAAACTAAACCTGACGATGAGTGGGTTCAAAAGACAAAAACTCAACTTCACCTTTTACATTAGCAAGCCAAGATTCATAGTTTCAGTTTAGCTACAGCAGCCAAGCCGGTTGGTCAGAGATTCTACCATAATATTATTGCCATCAATAAGTAGCCAATATGTTTTAACAAAAGAATATTAAGTATATAGGAATGCTCGCCGTGAACTTGAATTATAATCGAATCCAACAAAGAACCAGCCATTGACCCGGTCCAAAACAGAAAAGAAAACAGCAACAAACACAACCACTGGCAATTATGCAAATACATGAATCATCGCGATTGTTGTGGCTACTTTGGCTAGCTTTGATGTGGCCAATAGCTGTAAGTGACAGCACTGATGACCATTTGCGGGAGCTGCTGACCACAGAAACCGCACTCATCGATGCACTGCGTGATTATGTTGATGCACTCGATGAGCAACTTGAAGTTATCAAAAGCGAGACGGCGGCCATTGAGCAAATACATCGGCGGGTAGGCGACCAGGTGGTTGAGCATGTGGGCAATCCCCTAAATGTGCTCAACATGCTGACGCGTTTCAATAGCGTATGGCCCTTGCTTGAACAGCAAGCGAATGCTACTCACAACCTGGCTAAAAATCTGCCCGACTATGAGACGGAACTGCAGCTACCCAGCGAGGAGGAATATGAGGTTGCGCTTCTCAATTTGCTGCGCCTGCAGTCTGTCTACGACCTCAAACCAGCCGCCCTCTCACTGGGCATAGTTCATGGCATTAAGCTGGGGTAAGTGTCCATAAGACCAAATACAAACAATTCGAAATTGAAAATTCACTTTCATCCCTACAGTTCGGTTATGTCTTGGAGCGATTGTCTCGAAATGGCACGTAACTCGGATGGAAATGGAGACTACGCCGGAGCAAAATATTGGCTGGACACGGCACTGGGAAAACTGCCAGATGGAAACAATGTGACTACCTCAGTCAGCGAACAGGAACTTGGCAAATTACAAATACTTGAGGCATCGCTCAATATGGATCACCGCGCAGGTGTGTCTCACATGAAAAATTCATAAAACTTTATATATTTGTACAAATTGCTTAACAACAGGTGAATATTTGAGCGCACTCATAACTGTTAAAGAATTGCTCCAACTGCGACCGACAAGCCACAAATTTGAAAAGGTGAAGGCCCAGATTGAACGAGCATTAAACGGCAGTCAGGAGGCATTACTAAAACGCAAAACCCAAAAGGCGAAGGTAAATACAAAATATGCAAATTTTATGCAACAGGCATAAAATAATTCAATTGAGAAACATTTGGAAATACTTAACTTGAGTGTTATTGAATCGCAGTTATGTTAATTAAGCATAAGGTTAGCCCCTAAAATTTTTTAAATTTAGTTGATTGGATGAAGGGTCGCTTAGTTCGCTGAGTATTTATAGTAAACTCATTTGACCGGAACTCCGTCAGTTCATCGGTCTATAAAGACTTTTTAAGAAAAAGCATTTCAGTAAAAATGGGTAGCATTCTACAAGTACTTAATTTCCATCAAATGCCTGATCTCTTCTTTTAAATTGAAAGCTAACAAAATCCGTGGAGCAGCAGTTTGTGGACGAGCTCTGTCGTTCGGGTAGCCAGCAACCCATAACGGGGAGTCGCTTTACGGAATGTCGTCAAGATAACTCCAATCTGCGCATGCTACGCCTGGAGCAGCTAAGTGAAGATCCACACATAATGCTATATCATGGTGTACTCAACTCCCGGCAGACTGAGAAGCTAATTGGTATGCTGGATGAAGAGCCGCAAGTGCAGCACTCCAAAAGTGTTGCCTTTGCGCCCTTGAAATTGTCGAAGGTAGCGCAGAAAGGGATGCGTAGCATCCACTTTCAACTGGGACTTGGCAGTGCAGTGCCACAACTGTGGCAGGCACGTCGTCATAGCCACGAGCACGTGACGCCACCAGAGGAGCCATCAGCTACATCGGGGCATGTGGCACGTGCGCTGCTTAATGTGCGTAATTTTAATGAAATGATTAGTTAATATGTCACTAATTTGCCAATTACTATGTCGCCCGCATCTAATCCCTTTAGCTGCAAGAGGCCAGGCTGGGCGGCGCCGTTGTCTTTCCACAGTTGGAGCTCAGCGTAAATGTCCCACAAGGCTCACTGCTCCGCTGGAGCATCCGCAGCCTAAACGAGTTCTCAACAACCTCCAGTCCGGACTATCGCAGTCGCCAGCTAATCTGCCCGGTGCTGCTGGGCACTCAGTTGTGTAAGTTGGGCAGTGAATATGCCATCTATTTTGTATGAACTCAACGGTCTCTATTCTGTCCTCCCTTTGCAGCGGCTTGGACTGTGCTCACTTAAAACCCGGTAACTGTTTCGAATCCAAAATGAAACAAATTATGAAATACGCTTGAGTAACATTTTATTTTAGCCTTAATTGGCGCAAACGAAAAATAAAAGCTGAAATGTTGACGTTTTATTGAATTTCATTTGGACTTTCCTTTGACATTTATTGCTCAGTCCATGGGCGTGGCCGGTCGACTAATTAAGAAGCAAACAAATTTAAATGCTCATGCATCACAGCCTGTCATAATTAACATTTGAACTGAGTATTGATCGTAATTTTAGTCAACGCCTTTTGGAAGTCGGCAGTAGGAAATAGTTAAAACAAATATTAAAAAGTCATAAAACCTATCCGAATATGTCAAGTCGAATTTTAAATCATAAATATGTATGTGTAAATCAAATGTCAATTAAAAACAACAATAGCACTTCTATTTAATTTTACTTGCTCGCTAATTAACATAGATAAATATTTAAAAGAAAACAAGTCATTAAGATACCCTGTACTGCTGCTAAAAGAAACATGAAGTGCTGACACATACTTAGTATCAATTGAAATTTAACTTAAATTTCAGTTTTAACAATAAATGAGATATTTCCTTCAATGAGTATATATATATAAATAAGTATATATTATTAAAAGGAAATGTTTTAATGTTTAATGTCATCTTGGCATGCCATTTTTCAACACTACCACTGCATTAGTGGATATCAAACACGTTCTTAATTAGCCTAGAATTAATAAGGCATCGCAAAAAGTCAACTAGTGGAGAAGCAAGAAAAGAGGTAGAGAGGTAGACAGAGAGGGAGAGTGAGAGAGAGAGAGAGAGAGAGAGAGAGAGAGAGAGTGAGAGAGAGAGAGAGGGAGAACTAGAACTCACGGCAGGTGCACGCCGAAAACGAGATAATGATGAGATACACTAAATCAGCTTTGGCTAAGCCATAAAACATGCTTAATTAGATTGTTCCATAATACTAATGCCGATTATTCAAACTCACCGACATCAACATAAATATAGGCATCGACGTGAACGTAGTCGTAGCCATCGACAAAGACTGAGGCACCGATCGGTTGGCTGTGCAAATAGTTGTTGTAGTTTGGAGTTAGCACCTTGTCGCTGGTATCAAAACTCCAAATCGCTTGTGCCCAAATGTCTATCGTCACCGATTATATTTACTGACTTCGGTGGATATTTGATCTGAGGTCTGGCAAAGCAATCAGTTCATTGTGAGACGTTACGCGTTGCAGACGCCTAAAATAGTTTTAGCTGATATATTTGAATTGTATATTTCAAGTCAAATCCAGCTAAGATGCGAATGAAGACCGAACTGTTCACATTTCTTGTATTAGCCAGCCTTGGCTATCGCTGCCAGGCAACGGATTATTTTTCATCCATCAGTGGACTCGAACAGCTCCTGCACACGGAGCACACTTTGATGAGCGAATTGAGTTCACAGTTGGATGCAACAAGGAACACATTAAAACAGTTGGAAAGGTAAGAAAGGTGAAAGTTGACGTGAAAGTGAAAGGAATATTTTATGTCGATTTGGACAACAAGCATTCAAAACAAATTTAAAACTTAAAAACCTAATATGGGGCGAACTTATAGTTTGAATATTTTTCGATATAGACTTTAATTGATCAGATGTGGATTTATAAAAAAAAATCCATAATCCGATGTTAAGTATAAATTTCGGAGAATTTTCCGCTCATCATAGTTTGAAACAACTATTGGCAAGTTTTACTGTTTCACATTTAGCATTTCGCTATTGTTCTCGTTTTATTGGTTTGATTGTTAAGAAAGAGTTTTGTGTTTAGAAACACACGTAGAAACACAAATAAATTAGAATTAATTAAGATAAGCAGTCTCGGCACATGGGGTGTTTATGTCTATGACGACAGAATCCACAAAACGCTAACGAACTAGTTGCTACCAATTTATGATTAGAGACCTAAACTCTTCTAAGCCAAAATCTAAAAAAAACTTAATACGCAGTGAGCTGACCGCTATAAAGCTGGAGCATGCAATGGCGGCCAAAGGCTTGGAGAATTATTTAACCAATCCCATCAATATATATCGTCTAATGAAGCGCCTTCATACGGACTGGCAACAAATGGAGAGGCGCGTCCAACAAATGAGTAAACAAATTCGTAGGTATCCAAAATTTGAGTTACTGATGTAAGGCGAAACTTAATTGGATTTTTTGTAGGATTTAATATAACACAACACTACGGATTGAACTTCCCCAGCCAGGAGGATGTGGATGGTGCCGCATTGGCACTGGTTCGCCTGCAGAGCACCTATAAATTGGACGTGGCGCAAGTTGCTGCTGGTATACTGAATGGCATTAAATACGGGTAAGAAAGGGTGGCAAAAGGGAGGGAGTGTAGCCCAAATAAGCAATAACCAGTCAGGCTTGAAATACACGAGTAATAATACTTACACTATACGACTGCGGCCAGGAGCGGATTGTCTTGGTTGGAGGAACGTTTTATCATGTGTTTAATCTATCAATCGGTTATCATGGATAAAACTAGTCTGCCATCCCACAAATCAAAAAATCGAGTTTTTTCCTTTGTATAGATTTAAACAGATTAAAAAAGCTTCAGCCTTAATTGAACCGGTCCTGGCTTTAATCTACGTTAGTTGTGTGTTATGTCGTGTGCCATCATTGCCAACTCAAGCGCCAATCATATTCATTTCGAATTTTGTGTTACCTTTTATTTTTAGCACGGATATGAGCTGGCAAGATTGCTTCGTGCTGGGTCAACAACTCTTTGAAATGGAGGACTACAACAACACGAAAGTGTGGCTGCGCGAGTCCATGGAACGATTGAGGCGCCACCAGCAGCCGCAGCACCAGGACCACAGCGCACCCGAGCCCACCATTCTCAACAGCATGGAGATGGTGGCAAAGAGTTTATTCCAAATGGGTGAGCAGCACAGCCAATCGGCAAATCGGGCCAACGCCACCCAGAAGTATATTCACCAAACGACTTTTAGGCGACTTCGATATGGCATATGAGCTAAGCCAGCGTGTGCTCGAGCTGGATCCATCGCGCATACGGAATTGGCATCTAAGCGCCAAGGCCGCCAATGTGGATCAGGGCGAAATTGGGGAAGTGGCACAGTCAAGGCATGCAGATGGCGGATACAGAGTAAGCGCTCCTATTTTATCTTTCCTAGTTTGTGTGACTAAATTTAGACTCTTCGCCCTCACACATGCACACACACACACACACACAAACACACACAGCTCACCAAGGAGTTCGCTCACTATGAGAAGGTGTGCCGCGGCGAAGTTAGCGCCTCTGCTGCCCAACAGCGGCCACTGCGCTGTCGCTATGCACGTGGACAGCACGCCTATCGAGTGCTGGCGCCGCTTAAGCTGGAGGAGCATAGTCTAGACCCACTTGTGGTCAGCTATCACGATATGCTGAGCCTGCAGCAAATCATAGAGTTGCGACAAATGGCTGTGCCGCATATGAAGCGCTCCACGGTGAATCCGCTGCCCGGCCGACAAAGCAGAAAGTCGGCGTTTCGTGTGAGCAAAAACGCATGGCTGGCATACGACACGCATCCAATGATGGGCCGCATGTTGCGTGATCTGAGCGATGCCACCGGCCTGGATATGACCTACTGCGAGCAACTGCAGGTGGCCAATTATGGTGTCGGTGGACACTACGAGCCCCACTGGGACTTCTTCGTTGATTCGCAGCACTACCCAGCCGAGGAGGGAAATCGCATCGCTACAGCCATATTTTATGTGAGTTGACATTACCATAATTCACATTGAACAACAAACCCGAATAACACGCTCATTATTCCATTACTCGGTGCTGTAGCTGTCGGATGTGGAGCAGGGCGGTGCCACCGCATTTCCCTTTCTCAACTTTGCCGTGCGGCCGCAGCTAGGCAACATTTTGTTTTGGTACAATCTGCATCGCTCCCTGGACATGGACTATCGCACCAAGCACGCGGGCTGTCCAGTCCTAAAGGGCAGTAAGTGGAGTGAGTATTTCCATTATAATAACATCAAAAGCCATTCAATTTGCAGTATTTATTAAAGCCTTGAAAAACAAAATGCAAAAATATGGCTTCACAAGAGTCACTATGTTTCTTATTTTCATTTTACTTCAGATTTAAATAAGAAACTATAAAGTGGACAGTTCATAAATTTGTCATCGACATATTATTTATTTGGCTTTTTGATGCAATTATACCCATATTTGTAAAGGATAATTACGCACATGTTTTGTTGTAATTTCCAACTCCATTCAAATATATCAGGCCTGATCAGCAGTTGCAATTAATGTGCACTTAACTCTTTTAATGTTCTTCCAACCGGCCTCAAGTCAAAAAGTTTAAGTTTCATCAGCTTCATCAAGATAGTATTTAGTGTGCTTCACTGGTAAAACTCTTATTTCTCTTTACAGTTGCCAACATTTGGATACACGAGGCAACACAGACATTTGCTCGGCCCTGTGATGTTATTCGGGATAATGAAGTTTCCCTGGGTTATGATATTATTGAATAAATCTGTTATTGATTTCTAAACCACATAGTGTTGTCATTTATCGATGCCAAAGACTTTAGAGGGTTAACAAAATAAAAAAAGCTCATTTTGAGTGATTTTGTGCTGTGAAGTTCACTCAAAGCAAACTGCGAGTCGAAGATGCTTTTAAGTTGAGCTCAGACTTGCCGGTAATTTGCATAAGCAAGTTCACGGGCAAAGTTTAGGCGCGCTTCATTTGCATACTAGCGGCATCGAATGACAAAATGACGATGCTCATCCAACAGCCAAGTGAAAGTAATTAGCAAATAGAAAAGTTGTGGGAATCTGAGACAGTTATATAGATTATCTCTTAGAGTGCCACACATAATTAAAACAGCAAGTGTATGTTGCCAGGGGCCTATGCAAAATGGTTGTTGGCCCCTTTTGGGTTTATTGAACTCTTCATCTTGATTACCCGGTATAGCTTCATTCAAGCCTGACGTTGAGCCCTCGGGGGCACCCTATCCGATCACAGCGAGAAGTGTTGGCTTGACCAACAGTCGCCGCTAAAGCTCAGCAACCGCCAACGCAGCGAGCTTTTTCTAGACTAACGATCCGCCAAGACTATTTGTTGGTTTGTCATCATCTCGATGCTGAACAGTTCTTAACAAAACGGCGCGAAGAGAACACATCATTTTGAAACTCAAGGCGATAAAAATCGTTGTTTTTAATTACACAGTCAGGATCAATTGTAATGAAGTTTCCTGCCGCGCTAACAATTTTTGTAATTGGATTGCAAATTATTATATGCAATGCTGAATATTTTAGTTCGACTACCGGCCTGGAACAGCTGCTGCGCACAGAGGTCATCCTGCTGGCAGAACTCCAGAATTATGTTAACGAAATAACTGAGCATGCTGAAATGCTACAGAGGTAAGTCTGATCAATGTTGTTCTTTTATTTTTAAATTTTTTATAAAAAAAAAAAGGCCCAACTAATGGAATATTAAGTAGTGGGCTGTGTTGTGATTATGAGTTTTGTGACCAGCTTCATTCTGGTTTTATGACTTGAAAAATATTTCCAATTTTAGTTGGCTAAAAGCGAATTTTGTTCTGTGGGTAGCAGCATTTGAAATGCAAACTAGAATTTCGGCTTCTTTTTTTAAATACAAAATTTTCTTGCTACTTACTTTGTTTTATGAATACTTCATAATTAATAACCAAATTGTTTTGCGCCTACGTGCCTAAAAAAAAAGCCTACGCAAATTGTTTGCTGAGTAGTTATATTCTTGTTTAGTAGGCAGTTGTCAAAATAATCGGTTGAGCATCTTGTGAACGGGCTGTTTTTTTTATTTCTTTATTTTTTTCTTTTTTTCTTCTGTTTATTATCAGAGTTTGAGCTTCAGCAGAATCTGAAAGTAACTTTGAGCTTTGGATTTGTCGCCTTTGGCTCTTTTATATTTTTATTCTGCTTTTAATTACAATTCATTTTCGCATTCCCACTTAACCGGTTCACATTAAGGCGTCTAAAGTGTCTGTCCGGCCTAAGGGTACGATGTACACATGCTTCGTACCTATTATATGTATGCACAATTGTATTTAATATATTCTTTGGTGTCTATTCGTCTTCTGCAATTGTATACACATTTGTTAACACTTTTAACGCTGCGTACATTAAAGATTTTTAATGGTTTTCATTCAGCTTATGCCCTGCTAAATATATATACTCGTAGATCTCCAGCCGTTTACCTTACCTATTAAAAATTAAGTTGACTTTTTCGGCACTTATTTGATGTTTTAGCTTTATTATCTACTACCATCGATTGTCACTACCGAAAGGCACAGTTTCTGCTGCTGTGCAACGGCTTGTCAGTTTTTATGCATGTATCCGTATCTTAATAAAATATATACTCAAATCGAAACAATTTAATTTAACTCTTTTGTTTACTTGTCGTATTTGCAAACCGGCTCCACCAACACAAATAAAAGTATTAAAAAGAACCGTTAAGAAATTTCTAAAAATTTTTGTGTTAATAAATATAAATTATAATTATTAGAAAACATATTGTTTGAAGCGCAACGAAAACATGTTTTATTTATTCCATTTACATTATGATTGTGGTCATGCAATTTGTAGCTTACCTAATAAAATAGAGATTCTTATATATCATTGGAGAGTGCTAAGAACAAATGAATAACTCGATCAAAATATCATCTAACTGACAAGTGTTGCGGCTTCTGCCATTTAAACTTATGATGACATTTGATTCCCGACCAGCAGCGGCGAACAAGTGCAAGGCAGACAAGCGTGGATTATGGATTATATGTTAAAAGTGTGTGCTGTGTATGAGTAGCTATATTTGAAGCAGGTTCTATAAATTGACCACAAAATAAACGACGCTTAAGAGAAATTATAATTTGTGTATAATATATATAACATTTAACACTGACTAGCCGATTTTGACTGGTCGTCATATATACATTTCAGCTAATTATTTTCTATTTGAAATTCTGATAAATAATTGTATGCATTTTTTTATAGGATACACAAAGCACATAAATAAAGCTTTTAAGTTCGAGTATTTGGAGTGCTCAATTTCAATTTCAAATGTCCGTTGCCGAGTTTCATAAGAGCATAAATAGAAAGACAAAGACTTGTTTTCGGCCAGCTGCTATAGGGCTACTTAACTTTAGGGTATTTGCTTCGCGTCGTTCCAAGTTCATAACGAAATGGATGTGTTTTCTAACTGAAATTTATTGCTTTATTATTTAAATGTTGATTAATTGTAGAATGACACGGCATTAAAGTGGCATGCACAACCACAACACTTATATATCACTGAGCATGACGGATGTATTCAATATGCAAATTTAGGATTATGCATATGGAAAATATGAAACCATTTAAATACTGATTAATCTTAAAGCAAACAAACAATGCAGACTCCAAAAAGGTATTTCATCAATTTAATTCATGTTATTGTTGCAGTGAAATTAATGCGATTCAGGCGGAGCATCTAAGCGCCGCTGATAGCATCGAGGGCTACCTCAACAATCCGGTGAATTCGTTTCGATTGATAAAGCGCCTACACAGCGACTGGGAGTCCTTCGAGAGCAACGTGGAGCAAGATGCTAGCCGCACAAGTTTGTATCTGATGTCGTCAGCATGCGTCATGCGATGTCTCACAGTAAGATTGTTATCGTTATCATTTTGTGTCTTTGCTTTCATGCTTGGGCTTGCCTCTGCCCGCACATAATAGACTATCTAGAAGCAATGGCCAGGCACAGGGAGAACTTGAGCCACCCTACGCTGGAGGACTTTACGGGCACCGCTCTGGCAATGACGCGACTGCAGCAAACTTATCAGCTGGATGTGCGTGAGCTGGCGAGCGGCATTCTGAATGGTGTTAAATACGGGTGAGTGACGGACGTGGAAAGTGGCCATCGCAAATCACACTCGACAGCTTGTTGTTGATTTCTGTTGCAGTGCGGCGATGTCGTGGCAGGATTGCTTTGTCCTTGGCCAGCATCTGTACGCAATACAGGACTTTAACAACACGGTGCCCTGGTTGCAACAATCGATGCAGCTGCTGGTGCAGCAGAGTTACGGCAAGGAGTCTGCCTCACTGGACTTTATGGAGACAGTTATCGGCTATCATGAATCGATGGGTGACTATCAGAATGCCATACATCTCATCAATCATGTGCTGGCAATCCAGCCTGAGCAGCGACTCCATCTGCTCGAGACGCGCGCACATCTCGAACAACTCATCTCGGATGGCGTCAAGCGCGGCCTAATGCATGAGGTGGCTCGCAGTCCGAATGACTATCACAACAGCAAAGAGTATCATATGTATCAGCAGGTCTGCCGGGATGAACTAAAGCCAGAGCCTGCAAAACAGCGTAAACTTCGCTGTCACCTCCACAGAGGCAATGGCCTGAGATCCAGCTATCAGCCGTACAGGCTGGAGGAGCTGCACCTGGATCCCTATGTAATTCAAGTGCATGACATTGTCAGCGCAAAGGAAACTATCGTGCTGCAGCAACTGGCTCGCCCTGAACTCCAGCGATCGATGGTTTATAGCCTGTCTGGCAACGAGCACATCTCTGCCAACTTTCGTACCAGCCAGGGGACCTCATTTGAATATGATGAGCATCCAATCATGCAAAGGATGAGCCAGCATTTGGAGAATATATCCGGGCTAGATATGCGCTCTGCGGAGCAGTTGCAAGTAGCTAACTACGGCATTGGCGGCCACTATGAGCCACATATGGACAGCTTTTCCGAGAATCATAACTATGGTATCAATACTTATAGGTCGACCAATCGACTAGCCACGGGCATCTACTATGTGAGTATGTTGAGAAAAATCACTACAATGAGTTAAAATGAACGCAACACATAATTTTCTCATTAGTTATCGAATGTGGAGGCGGGTGGTGGCACCGCATTTCCTTTTCTGCCACTGCTGGTCGAACCTGAACGGGGCAGTCTGCTCTTCTGGTACAATCTGCATCGATCCGGTGATCCGGACTATCGCACTAAGCATGCTGGCTGTCCAGTGCTGATGGGCAGTAAATGGAGTGAGTTAATATTAGAATCAACAAAAGCTTTATTAAATTGTTTTTTATTATTATTCTTATTCTTATTCTATAATCTCTTCATCCATACAGTTGCTAATGTGTGGATCCGCTTGAGCAATCAGGACCATATTAGACCCTGTGATCTACAACGTGATCACGAGCTCTCTTTGCCATACAAAGACTTCAAGTAACAAGTATTACCCCAACAATCAACTTTAGTATACCGCCACTTGTGATAAATATCAATTAATAATTTGAAGCAAAACAATGTTCTTTTTATTTATTTACTAGCTGAAAGTGCCACCTGTATGTCCTGAATCGAAATTGATTAATTATGTAAAGAACGTATTCAACTTAAACTCCAAAGCACACAAAATGTTCAAGCTGAATACCAAATAAATTTAATTTTCTTTTGAACGTAGTAAACAAAGCATTTAGAGTGAGCAAAATTTTGAAGAAATCAGAAAGCATTTTTTAACACCCCATGCTTAAGTGCCACCTTCAAATAGTGTCATTGTGTAATTATGTACTCTTATCTCATGCTGAATTTATTCTTCAGAATTAAGCGTGCAAGGTCGTCGGAACTCCTGATAGCCCGAATGAATCCAAATGTTTCCAACTAATACACAAATAAATTACATATTTATTAGATCTGTAACTTTACTCTATTTAGACTCACTGCGCTTGGTGCCCTCAATAACAGGACAACCTGCATGAAGGGTCCGATGATCAGGATTAAGCGATCTAAGTTGATTATACCACTGTATCATGGAACCCTTGATGGGCTTTACAAATACATTTTGTGTGGGAAATACCGTATAGCCTCCCTGCTGCACATCCGAGAGCTGCAAATTTTTTGGAAAATTAATAAACATCCTTAAAAGATGCAGTAGTTAAAACTCACATAGATCATAGTTGTACTGATGCGATCGCCACGGTTAGCATAGCGTGCGGCTAGATTGATGCCAGAGAAATCGATATGGGGTTCGTAATGACCTCCAATACCATAATTGGCAACCTGCATAATTTCGACATTAGTCATATTCAAACCGGAAATGGCGCCTACTAATTTACGATAGGTGCTCATTATGGGGCTGCTGTAGTTTAGCCACACCTGTTGGCTAATCCGCATATCGCTGATCACATATTTTACGTGTGTGGAGCGAAAACTATCAAGTTCACCAGATAAATCTAATATTGACTTTATCTGATTATCATTGAGCACGTCATAATAGATGTTTATGTCGGGATCGAGGTTCACCTGCTCTACTTTCAATGGCGACAGTTTGAAATATGGATGTCGTTTAGAGTCCAGATAACATCGTGGAGAACTTTGATTTGTTTTAATCTCTGGGAGTCGCTTGCCCTGACAAAGTCGCACGTAGTCGCTAAAATATTTATAGTCCTCCTTCTTAATGGGACACTTGGGCATCCTGTGATCCAGGTAAGCTTGTATATGTTGCGTAGGATGTGCTGAGTTCCAGGTCAGCAGCTTTGTCAACGTTTCCTGTGCTGTGTCTTTTTCGCCCAACTCAATATAGGTCAGTGCCAAATATTCATATACCTCTGTTGCCATTTTAAGTGCGTTATCCCCTCCTACTTCATCGAGCAATTTATCTGCCCGAACTAACCACTCCAGAGCTCTTTTGTACTCGGCCATTTCATATAGTTGTACACCAATCTCAAAGCAGTCGCGCCAAAGTAGTGCGCTGTCCGTTTTTTTGCCATTAAGATTACCATCAGCCAAATCACTTGCTGTTAAATTATACACATCCTGCAGACGCACTAAGCCCTTTATTGCACCTTGTAGTTCCTCTAGATTTGGTAAAACTTCTACTTCTTTAGCCATCTCATCCAACATGTTGCGATAACCTGTGGTTGCGTAAAGAAAGATATGCACTAGATCCACAAAAAAACAGAAACACTACATTTACACACTTGCTTTTAACTCATTCACAGCCAGTAAATGGTTAAGATCTTTCCAGTCTATAAGTAGTCGTTTGATCAGTCTAAATGCCTGCAGGGGTTGTTCCAAGTACTCCTCATTCTGCTCATGCATCTCACTGGCTGAGGCATGTTCACGTCTTATACGATCCACGAAACTGTCAACGTAACCACATCAATCAACTACTTTAAGTCACAGTTCTTATTATATTTTCGTACCTGCTTAACAATTGAAGCTGTTGCTGCTGCTGGTCCAGATAGATATGCGTGGCATCGACCAGCGTTTCCTCTATTTCTCCCAATATTTCCATTTTATCGATGGATGAGTAAAACTCCCCGCTGACAAGGATGCCAACGAAACCAGACAGCAGCAGGCACAAATAAATATAATCGTTGTGACTCAACATTATGAAATGTGGCTTATTCAGAACCTGCTGGCCAACTATCTTTTTGCAAATGAACACAATTTAATTTGTAGCAGCTCAGAGATTGTCATGTATACAGAAAAACGCCAACTATTTAAACAGTTGTGTTTTCTGGCAAAACAAACAATATGGGTCCCCTCAACAACGTTAATGTTCCATTCCTTATTTGAACATATTTTGACTCACACCTTCTGCACCCGACCCGACCATGAGTTGCAAGTGTAATTTTAATTGCAGATCACATTGTGCAAATATCAGCTCAGCTCAGGTAAAAAATTTCTCGATTATTATTAAATATTCAAATTATTATAATTTGTATATAAAAGGCAAGTTTTTTATCTAACATTACTAACCAATAATATAATTAGATACTGTTAACGGTTAAATCTTTTTTTATATATTTTTGTTATTTTCATTCATATTTTATTCTGGGTGCAACGAAATATTTTTTTGTTATTATGGTATTTGAGTATTTTGTAATACTATTATTTTAGTAGAAATTTAATTTAAATGTGCATTGATTTCCTATATGTTATTAACAAACTTTTCGTAAACAATTATTTTAGTTTGACATCCTAACACATACTTGTATTTTTCTTAAGTTTTAATTCGAGCTTATATCTCATTTCAGTTCATTTCACTTCGGGAACAAATGAACCTTATACACATACTCACTTTCCCATTTCTATATATATAATTGATATATTTTTTTTACTCAGCGCACTGAATTGAAGTTAATTGACAAGGTGCGCTAAAAAAGTTACACAAAAAAACCATTTGAAATTATAAAAAATTAAACAGATATTGAATTTATTTTAGTTTTATTGTCAAATTTCGCTTTAAGTGTACGTGGAATTTCTCTTATATCTTATGGCTGGCACTCTGATAACTTTGAAAACAGCTAGTTTTGTAAGCAAAATAAAGAAGCTGGAGCTAAGAAGGAGCAGCTCAGCTTAAGCCATTGTTAATTTACATCGATATATCGCTAGGTGGCGATATCGGCTAAGTCTGTAACTGGCCCCAGATATTAAGTTTCAATTGTTATTGTTATTTATAGTTATTTTAATAAATTATACTAGAGTCTTGAAGATGTTTATTAATATTTATTTATTTAAATGTTAAGTTTTGTATTGCTCAAGAAAAGAATCGAAAGATTTTTCAAGTAAGTGGTTTATGGTACCATTTCATTTTTATGCTTCAAATAGTGTCATTGTGCCACTATCAACTCTTATCTCAAGTGCAACTTATTCTTTAGAATTAAGCGTGCAAGGTCGTCGAAACTCCTGATAGCCCGAATGAATCCAAATGTTGCCAACTAATACACAAATAAAATATATAAATATAAGTTCTGTAACTTAACTCTAGATAAACTTACTGCGCTTGGTGCCCTCAATAACAGGACAACCGGCATGAAGGGTCCGACGATCGCCATCAAGCGATCTGAGTAGATTATGCCACATGACCAAGGCGCCCTTGATGGGCTTTACAAATACATTTTGTGTGGGAAATACCGTAAAGCCTCCCTGCTCCACATCCGAGAGCTGCAAGTTTGTTGGAAAATTTATAAACTTCTTTAAAAGTTGCAGTAGTCAAAACTCACATAGATCATAGTTGTACTGATGCGATCGCCGAGGTTAGCATAGTGTGCGGATAGATTAATGCCAGAGAAATCGTGATGGGGTTCGTATTGACCGCCAATACCATAATTGGCAACCTGCATAATTTCGACATTAGTCATATTGAAACCGGAAATGGCGCCTACTAATTTCCGATAGGTCCTCATTATGGGGCTGCTGTAGTTTAGCCACACCTGTTGGCTAACCCGTTTATCGCTGACTTTATGTTTGTTGACACTGGAGCGAAAACTATCAAATTCTCCAGATAACTCTAATATTGACTTTATCTGATTATCATTGAGCACGTCATAATAGATGTTTATGTCCGGATCGAGGTTCACCTGCTCTACTTTCAATGGCGACAGTTTGAAATATGGATGTCGTTTAGAGTCCAGATAACATCGTGGAGAACTTTGATTTGTTTTAATCTCTGGTAGTCGCTTGCCCCGACAAAGTCGCACGTAGTCGCTAAAATATTTATAGTCCTCCTTCTTAATGGGACACTTGGGCATCCTGTGATCCAGGTAAGCTTGTATATGTTGCGTAGGATGTGCTGAGTTCCAGGTCAGCAGCTTTGTCAACGTTTCCTGTGCTGTGTCCTTTTCGCCCAACTCAATATAGGTCAGTGCCAAATACTCATATACCTCTGTTGCCATTTTAAGTGCGTTATCCCCTCCTACTTCATCGAGCAATTTATCTGCCCGAACTAACCACTCCAGAGCTCTTTTGTACTCGGCCATTTCATATAGTTGTACACCAATCTCAAAGCAGTCGCGCCAAAGTAGTGCGCTGTCCGTTTTTTTGCCATTAAGATTACCATCAGCCAAATCACTTGCTGTTAAATTATACACATCCTGCAGACGCACTAAGCCCTTTATTGCACCTTGTAGTTCCTCTAGATTTGGTAAAACTTCTACTTCTTTAGCCATCTCATCCAACATGTTGCGATAACCTGTGGTTGCGTAAAGAAAGATATGCACTAGATCCACAAAAAAACAGAAACACTACATTTACACACTTGCTTTTAACTCATTCACAGCCAGTAAATGGTTAAGATCTTTCCAGTCTATAACTAGTCGTTTGATCAGTCTAAATGCCTGCAGGGGTTGTTCCAAGTACTCCTCATTCTGCTCATGCATCTCACTGGCTGAGGCATGTTCACGTCTTATACGATCCACGAAACTGTCAACGTAACCACATCAATCAACTACTTTAAGTCACAGTTCTTATTATATTTTCGTACCTGCTTAACAATTGAAGCTGTTGCTGCTGCTGGTCCAGATAGATATGCGTGGCATCGACCAGCGTTTCCTCTATTTCTCCCAATATTTCCATTTTATCGATGGATGAGTAAAACTCCCCGCTGACAAGGATGCCAACGAAACCAGACAGCAGCAGGCACAAATAAATATAATCGTTGTGACTCAACATTATGAAATGTGGCTTATTCAGAACCTGCTGGCCAACTATCTTTTTGCAAATGAACACAATTTAATTTGTAGCAGCTCAGAGATTGTCATGTATACAGAAAAACGCCAACTATTTAAACAGTTGTGTTTTCTGGCAAAACAAACAATATGGGTCCCCTCAACAACGTTAATGTTCCATTCCTTATTTGAACATATTTTGACTCACACCTTCTGCACCCGACCCGACCATGAGTTGCAAGTGTAATTTTAATTGCAGATCACATTGTGCAAATATCAGCTCAGCTCAGGTAAAAAATTTCTCGATTATTATTAAATATTCAAATTATTATAATTTGTATATAAAAGGCAAGTTTTTTATCTAACATTACTAACCAATAATATAATTAGATACTGTTAACGGTTAATTCTTTTTTTTATTTATTTTTGTTATTTTCATTCATATTTAATTCTGGGTGCAACGAAATATTTTTTTGTTATTATGGTATTTGAGTATTTTGTAATACTATTATTTTAGTAGAAATTTAATTTAAATGTGCATTGATTTCCTATATGTTATTAACAAACTTTTCGTAAACAATTATTTTAGTTTGACATCCTAACACATACTTGTATTTTTCTTAAGTTTTAATTCGAGCTTATATCTCATTTCAGTTCATTTCACTTCGGGAACAAATGAACCTTATACACATACTCACTTTCCCATTTCTATATATATAATTGATATATTTTTTTTACTCAGCGCACTGAATTGAAGTTAATTGACAAGGTGCGCTAAAAAAGTTACACAAAAAAACCATTTGAAATTATAAAAAATTAAACTATTAATGCTGTAGTCGAGTAAACTCAACTTCGATATACACAGCACCCAGATATTGAATTTATTTTAGTTTTATTGTCAAATTTCGCTTTAAGTGTACGTGGAATTTCTCTTATATCTTATGGCTGGCACTCTGATAACTTTGAAAACAGCTTGTTTTGTAAGCAAAATAAAGAAGCTGGAGCTAAGAAGGAGCAGCTCAGCTTAAACCATTGTTAATTTACATCGATATATCGATCGGTGGCGATAGACTTAGCCGAGTCTGTAACTGGCCCCAGATATTAAGTTTCAATTGTTATTGTTATTTATAGTTATTTTAATAAATTATACTAGAGTCTTGAAGATGTTTATTAATATTTATTTATTTAAATGTTAAGTTTTGTATTGCTCAAGAAAAGAATCGAAAGATTTTTCAAGTAAGTGGTTTATGGTACCATTTCATTTTTATGCTTCAAATAGTGTCATTGTGCCACTATCAACTCTTATCTCAAGTGCAACTTATTCTTTAGAATTAAGCGTGCAAGGTCGTCGAAACTCCTGATAGCCCGAATGAATCCAAATGTTGCCAACTAATACACAAATAAAATATATAAATATAAGTTCTGTAACTTAACTCTAGATAAACTTACTGCGCTTGGTGCCCTCAATAACAGGACAACCGGCATGAAGGGTCCGACGATCGCCATCAAGCGATCTGAGTAGATTATGCCACATGACCAAGGCGCCCTTGATGGGCTTTACAAATACATTTTGTGTGGGAAATACCGTAAAGCCTCCCTGCTCCACATCCGAGAGCTGCAAGTTTGTTGGAAAATTTATAAACTTCTTTAAAAGTTGCAGTAGTCAAAACTCACATAGATCATAGTTGTACTGATGCGATCGCCGAGGTTAGCATAGTGTGCGGATAGATTAATGCCAGAGAAATCGTGATGGGGTTCGTATTGACCGCCAATACCATAATTGGCAACCTGCATAATTTCGACATTAGTCATATTGAAACCGGAAATGGCGCCTACTAATTTCCGATAGGTCCTCATTATGGGGCTGCTGTAGTTTAGCCACACCTGTTGGCTAACCCGTTTATCGCTGACTTTATGTTTGTTGACACTGGAGCGAAAACTATCAAGTTCACCAGATAAATCTAAGATTGACTTTATCTGATTATCATTGAGCACGTCATAATAGATGTTTATGTCGGGATCGAGGTTCACCTGCTCTACTTTCAATGGCGACAGTTTGAAATATGGATGTCGTTTAGAGTCCAGATAACATCGTGGAGAACTTTGATTTGTTTTAATCTCTGGTAGTCGCTTGCCCCGACAAAGTCGCACGTAGTCGCTAAAATATTTATAGTCCTCCTTCTTAATGGGACACTTGGGCATCCTGTGATCCAGGTAAGCTTGTATATGTTGCGTAGGATGTGCTGAGTTCCAGGTCAGCAGCTTTGTCAACGTTTCCTGTGCTGTGTCCTTTTCGCCCAACTCAATATAGGTCAGTGCCAAATACTCATATACCTCTGTTGCCATTTTAAGTGCGTTATCCCCTCCTACTTCATCGAGCAATTTATCTGCCCGAACTAACCACTCCAGAGCTCTTTTGTACTCGGCCATTTCATATAGTTGTACACCAATCTCAAAGCAGTCGCGCCAAAGTAGTGCGCTGTCCGTTTTTTTGCCATTAAGATTACCATCAGCCAAATCACTTGCTGTTAAATTATACACATCCTGCAGACGCACTAAGCCCTTTATTGCACCTTGTAGTTCCTCTAGATTTGGTAAAACTTCTACTTCTTTAGCCATCTCATCCAACATGTTGCGATAACCTGTGGTTGCGTAAAGAAAGATATGCACTAGATCCACAAAAAAACAGAAACACTACATTTACACACTTGCTTTTAACTCATTCACAGCCAGTAAATGGTTAAGATCTTTCCAGTCTATAACTAGTCGTTTGATCAGTCTAAATGCCTGCAGGGGTTGTTCCAAGTACTCCTCATTCTGCTCATGCATCTCACTGGCTGAGGCATGTTCACGTCTTATACGATCCACGAAACTGTCAACGTAACCACATCAATCAACTACTTTAAGTCACAGTTCTTATTATATTTTCGTACCTGCTTAACAATTGAAGCTGTTGCTGCTGCTGGACCAGATAGATATGCGTGGCATCGACCAGCGTTTCCTCTATTTCTCCCAATATTTCCATTTTATCGATGGATGAGTAAAACTCCCCGCTGACAAGGATGCCAACGAAACCAGACAGCAGCAGCCACAAATAAATACAACTTTGACTCAACATTATGAAATGTGGCTTATTCAGAACCTGCTGGCCAACTATCTGTTGTAAAACGAATGCATTTCAATTTGAAGCATCTCAACGCTTGCAGCTTGTTTACCTGTCATTTCACAGCAAAGATATATTTCTCAACCTACCAGATGTAACGCATACAGAGAAAAAGTCAAGAGTGAAACAGTTGTGCTGTGGCGCTCAGCAATCAATATGCTGGATCTCCCTCAACAATACAAATGTTTCATTTTCTATTTGAACAGCATATGTTGTATTTTGTGTTTCAAATTAAATGGACAATGCTGTTCTAAGACTGTGCGGGAATTACAATAAATCAAATCTAACTGCGGAGCCGCAGAGTGTGATGTGGTTGTTAACACTTGCCACTACCACCCGGCTGCACTTAGCTCCATTGGCAGCATGCAATTGGCAGCGAACGGAGCAAAGTACGCATCATGCCACTTGCAATATGTCACATGCCTGCATCAGCAACCTCTTGCCACATATACACACATAAGCAAACAGACGTAGACTTGCAGAAAAACATTGCTAATGGTTTAACCAGTTTAACCAACTTATAAAAGTGCATTTTTTAAAAATCACTTTTTACTGCTGCCTTACACTGCTTAAGCTCCCTTCTTTCCCTATATCCAGAACAAAGGAGTGGATTTTGTGAAAATGTTTGTCATAGGTAGAAGGAAGCATCAACTGCAAAATAATCTACAGTCAAATGAACAATCTTACTAATCTCCCTAGTGCTCTCATTAAAAATGCAATTTATGTTTATGTAAAACGTTGAACGAATTCGTAGTCTCATTGAGCGCATAATTTGTTCATTTTAATATAGATAATTTCTTTAGTATATTGTACAAAAATGTATAAATTCAATAATCGCATGCCTAAAATAAAAATAATGCCAAGTCATGGTATGCAGTTGAAAGGAAATGTGTGGTGTGCCAGCAGCCGGGACTCCATGTTTGTTTTGTTTTTGCGCTGTGGTAGAGTATTTACAATAGGAACAGAATTGTGGTTTCTGGCTCGCAAGCACTCAGAAGTAAGTAGAAGCTGTGGTAAGCACAATGCAGCTGACAAATGAAATTCCAGCCAGATTGGGCATTCTCCTAAATGGCAAAATCACCGTGATCCTCTTCCAAAGCGCAGGGTCTTCTGAACTCCTGACCGCGCTCATGTATCCATTTGTTGGAAACTGGAAAAAGTTAAGATTTCATTTACCCAATTAATACATTTTTTTCTTAGTTTTTCGAAACCTACCCCATTTGCTCCCTGTGAGCACTGGACACGCTGCATGTCGCGTTCGCACATCTCCCTCCCCGGAGCGATGCAGATTCATCCAAAATGCCGCCGTACCCTACAAATGTGAACCGGAACTTAATATAGACAAAAGCAACTACTAATTTATGGTCGACCAACCTTTTTTGGCCACAGAGCCGTACGCAACGAGGTGAAGACTGTGGCGCCACCTTGCTGCACGTCGCTCATCTGCAAAGCGAAAATATCGATTATAACCAGGAGTTCGAATTTAACTCTTCACCTCTTAACTTACATAGAATAGCATGGTGGCGATGCGATTGCCAAGTTTGAGACCCTCAAAGGCAAGTTTTTCCTCACGCTACAGCAAAATGAATTGGTAAAACTTAAGCAAAATTTTCGAATAAGCTAAACTTCAAGTTCAGTACGTACCCGGGCAAAGTCAAAGTGTGGCTCATAATGACCACCAATGCCATAGTTGACCACTTGCAGCTCCTCCGCGGAGTCCATGTCGAGACCAGTCATATCGGCGGTGCGCTGCACCACAGTGCCAATAACTTCATGCTCTGGTGTCTTCAGCCAGGCGGACTTGCTGATGCGATAGTTGGCCGTTTCCAAGGCTCCAGTCACGGAGTTCTGAACGGTGGCGCGACGGAAACGGGGACGCGCCATGCGCTTGAGCACCTCAATCTCGCTGTCGTACATGGCGTCGTGATAGATCACAATGTATGGATCCATGAAAGCCTCCTCCTGCTTAAGCGGCGCCAGGCGCAAGAAGTCAACATTGTTGTTGACATAGCGACAACGCAGTGGACGGATTTCAGCCGGCGACGGTTTCAGCTCACCGCGACACAGCATTTCGTAGGCCTTGCGTTCGGTCAGGTCAAAGACGCCGGGATCGCTTTTGGTCACGTGCTAACCATGGATTACAAATTGAGTAGCGTTTCAAGCTGAAATGAGTTGCAATAATAGTTTCTTACTTACCAGATCAGAAACGGGCATTTCGTCGGAGCCATCGTCACCCTTCATCTTACCCAGCTCCATCTGATGGGCAATTTCCTTCTCGTAGAATTTCTTGTTGCCATTGGCCCGTTCGTGGTCCGGCAGCAATTGCAGCAGCTCATTTGTCATGGTCAGTGCGCTCTCCACGTTGCCTGTCCCATTCCATTCCATTTCGTTGATAAGGTGAAGGTGAAAAAAAAGACACAATTAATTACTGCCTAAACATATGCTACACTTTTTGGCTTTCACACTTTTATGCTGAACAAGTTTGACCCACACTCTCAACTGGCACTTAGTCACAAGTCCCTATCCGTGAACAGGAGATCCAGCAATAAAGAGCCATTTGATATCGCTCTGCACACTTGTTGGGCGCGTGGCAGACAAAGGAAAGATTTAATAGCAACTTTTATTTGCAGGGTTTGCGTTGACCAAAATTAAGTATTCATTTGTCTGTGGCTCCTCCCATGGATACTAAACAAATGTTAAATGCAACATAAATTATTCATAATGCGCCCTCCTACTCCATATTTGTTGTTAACTTTTTGCAGTGACTTACTGCCCCCCAGAGCAGCAGAAGGAACGTTTTATGGTAAAATGGGTAACAAAATAGCAACAAGTTTTTTATTTACACTGACAGTGAAACCCAAAAGACAAACTTTTTTTCACAGAACGGCAACTTGCCGTTTGTCCTTGTTCTTGTTCTTGTTGTTCATGCTGGGTTTCTTATAAAACTTTTAGCTTTGACATTGAAAATACGCATTTAGTTCTGTCCCAACCATAAATATTGCGACCTTGGCTTGGTAGTTTCGCAATAGCAAGTCCTTCCTTGCTTCCTTTGCCTTAATTAGTTTTCCAGACACTTCAAGCGACCACTTAATTTCATTGAGCTGAAGGTATGCTTCGACCCCAGTCGAAGCTCACCCAACTAGGTATTTTAATTTTGCATTTTGCATGCTAGTGTCAGCACTTCTAGCCCATGTGTCCTTTGCCCAGGCAAACAGTGATGTGCTTTTTTTTTGTATGTCAAAATGTCCTTTCCACTGCCTAAAGGGTGGGGGTAAGAGACGAGGGACGTGGAGGAGGTTGAGAGGCGCACATGCTTTTCTCAGTTTTTCAACAAAATGGCGGCAGTTCCGTTTCACCAAAGCCCGCCCATAAATTCTGCAGGGTCGCATTTTATACGCAGCGCAAAAGAACAAACGCCAAGAAATAGTAAAAATGTTGTACCGACTGCGAGATACTCTGTCACAAAAGAGGTTGGAAAATGGAGAGCAGGTTGATTAAGACGTTGACGATAGGCTTGTGATAAGCATTTCAAAGTGTCCAATTATTCAGTTTGTTGACTGAGCATTAGCTAAATGCTCGTGGAACACAAATTTTCGGTATTTATTTCATTTCTTTGAGTCAACTTGTTTTACTTGGCTATTTAAGCACAACTAGCTAACTGTACTTTAGCACACACAATATACTTCCTTTGCCATTTCCAAACAGAGCATTGCGGGAAACGAGGTCGCATCGTTATAGATACTTTCGGTTACATAGATAGTAATATAGATACAAGCACAGATACAGATACCGATGGAGATACAGATACATGTGCTGTGCAATTTTAGTGACTGTGACAATTTTGTCGAGCTGAGCATGAAAGAGGGTTGGTTGTGGAGTTACCGCCTAGGGATCGGATTGAGTCCTTGTATATCTATCGTTTAATCAGGCAATAATAAACCGCACTTTGGCTTCTGTAAATATATATATATATTTGTATATGTGTGCACTTGCTGGTAGCTGGTAGCTGGTAGCTTGTAATGGCTACGTGATTCCGAGAATTTCCCGAGGCCAGCATGCACTAAGCCCGTCACAATATTGCCGTTGCTCTCCAGACCAGACCATGGGCAAACAGTTTTTCGCACTTAACGACACGGTCGCTTAAGTGCAGCAGAGTTCAGCTCACCTGGGTATAAGAAGCTATCGCCCGACAATGCCCCGACCTGGCAAAGTGCAATTTCCTGCAGCCAAATGGACAGTGACAGGCAGCCAGGCAGAAAGTAGCAGGGGCTGCAGTGTCAGAGAGTGTCATGCAAACGAGGTCTTGCCAACAACACAAACACAACAAAGAACAACAGTAAACACACACTCCCACACACACACGCACACACACATAATGGCTACAAAACAGCTGGTCACGTAGATTGAGAACTCACCCTCCTTGTAGGTGGAGAAGGCGAGGTACTCCAGCACATCGGCACGGGTAAAACTTTGCGTCTGATTGTGTTGCTCCTGCAACATACGGGACATGGCCTCATTCATCCAGAGCACCGTGTGATAGTAGTCGCGATTAACATACGACTGCCGACCCAGCTCAAAGCAATCGTCCGATGACATTTCCGTGCTGCGTTACAAACAAAAAAATAATTAAATAGGAGCGCAAGCCCCAAGCCGCAAGTTTAGTGGCAGCTTAGTTGGAGCTTACTTACCTGTACTGGATGCCATTGAGCTTGCCACGTGCCACACTGGACGTGTCCAGCTGGTAAGTGTCCTGCAGGCGCAATAGTGCCACCGCCGCCCCATTGAGATCCTCGTCCGAGGGAAACTTTAAGACATAGCGATATTGCGTTAGATTCTGCACAAAATCTGTCGAGGAAAACGAGCCAAGCGAAACACACAAAAAGTTTCAATCGCATCACAAATGTTCGGAGTTCTCCGTTTGAGAGCCAGCTTCGACTTACCCGTTCCCACATCGTGCTGCATCAGATTCTCCACTTGCCGCCAATCGGTGGTCAAACGCTTGGTCAGCAGATAAGCATTTATGGGATTCGATACGTAGGCGGTTATGTCGCTGGCAGCATCCGCATGCTCTCTTTGGTATTCGTCCATTTTGCTGCAAGTTACACACAAAGTTTGTTAACAAATTTACTTAATCATTTTCATATGCTTGTAGAACTAGCACAAACTAAGTTACAAGTGCTTAAAGAGAGTAAGCTGTTTGACCAAAACAAATAACAAAGTTTAGTTTCTACCACAAACAAATTCCATGCCATGAATCCACAGTTCAGACTATTAAAGTAATCATTGGCGGGTTATGGATGCATTGAAAGGAGCATCAAATTACACATTAATTCAATTCATTTAAGCAGGAACATTATTTCGCGAAGCGAACACTTGCAGAATTTGAGAGGGCTCTTTCAATAAGCCACTTTTCGCAGTTTATTGACCCATTTTCCACTCCACTCAAATTTTAGAAGAATATTATTAAGGTAACCTATTTAACGAGATTAATAAGGACTGGCAAAGAGCGTTAACGAGAGAGATAACGACAGATAGGAGAGGAACGGGACAAAGGTTGCACAACCAACTGGAAAGCTGTTAGAAGGTGTAAAGCCGAAGAGGTCACTTCCAATAAACCACTTTTCGCACTTAATTGGCCCATTTAGTAGAAAAATATTATTATTTTAATTTATTTATGAGTAAAAGGGTATTTGGCAAAGACCTCACAGGGCAAGCAGATAGAGTTGAAGACATACAAATTAAGAGGAAAACAGAGGGATCAGCGTTGCACAACCAACAGGAAAGCAGCGGGAATGTGTGAAATATGAAAGGCCACTTCCAATAAACCACTTTTCACACTTAATTGACCACTTTTCCATTCGATACAATTTGTAGAAGAATGTTTTTATTACAGACTATTAAACTATAGTAATAAGGCCTTCGGCAAAGACCCCACAGAGAGCATAAAAAGAGAAAGGGAAACAGAGAGCGGAAGAGAGGGACAAGGGTTGCAGGCCAATTAAAAGGTATTCGACCAATTTATAAGATTATAAGAAAAATGCATTTTCATCTATTAAATTAATCACACCTCACATTCAGAGAATTACAACTGAATGTTAGCAAGATAGATAAAAACTACTTTTAAAAAAATGTCTTCTACTGCTCATTGTAGGCTTTCTGCGCATTTCATTTGTACAGGGTATAAATCACATGAAACTTACCAATTTTAAGAGTACCCACAGAAAACAGCATTGATTTTATTTTGGATTGTGTACTTTATTTCAGTGTGCAGTGTGCAATACTTAAACGTTACTGTTGAACAATAATTTATAAATGATTTATTTGACCACACAATAACAGAGTGGTTGCCCTGAACTTAATTACAACCCATGTGTAACTCAGATGCAATACAATACGATATTTACAGTCTTGAAAACAAAATTCGCTGCTGGAATTTCGAGTGCGTCGCTAATTACGAATACTTTTTTTGGTCTCCTAGCCGTTCCGGTTGCCGCTCGCTGAAAAGAAAACTACACTAAAAACTACACTAAAAACTATACGAAAAACTAAAAACTAATTAAGAACTGTGCTAAAAACTGGCGCAAAGTGCACTTAGACCACATTGACACGGTTATCAGGGGGAGGACGATAGCACCAGAGGCTGCCGATAACGCCCAGGCCAATGAAGAACATGGTGAATGTGGACAGGCCCAAAATAACGCCAGTGGTGACATCATGCAGCGGCAGTCCTGGAAACGGATCCAGCACCAGGATGAGCAACAAGCCACAGCTTTTGAACAGACAGAAGATGGTGAC
Source organism: Drosophila basisetae (assembly GCA_035041595.1). NCBI lineage: Eukaryota > Metazoa > Arthropoda > Insecta > Diptera > Drosophilidae > Drosophila > Drosophila basisetae. The sequence goes on from JAWNLB010000070.1 coordinate 5,636,524, forward strand.
CAGGATGTAGCCGGAGGTATAGCTCCGATTTGGCAACCATTCGCAGTGTCGCGAGCGAAAGCCAAGAAATCCAAGACCCATGCCGCAAAACGAGGCAACCAGTCCAAATTGCAGGTAGAACGACTTGCCAAACTAACGCACGAAATATGTATAAATAAAAATAGAGTCAAGAATCGAAGGATTTATGGAGAAATTGGGATTGCTCACATGTGCTATCATGTAGATGATGAGGCCGGCATTCATGGTGCTGCCCAGGACGAGCATCAAGGAGACAATTGCCAATGTGATGGTGGCATTGGCCAATTTCTGTGGATACGCATTGTTATTCACCGTCGACTTGCAGCCAGGCAGCTGGTTGCTCAGATCCTGCTCCTGGCCCTGGACACGCGGACTAATCACCGCCATGGTGCGATCAACTATAGCCAACTGTTGTTGTTGTGAAGCTACTACTGGCATCGGCGGCTTCACCGTCTCATAGTGCAATCGCTGGGGGGAGAGTCGCTGCTGACGCAGTGGCAACGCCGGCGAAGGGGCAACTGAGACGGTTGTCGCTGAAGTCGCAATTGCCTGCTGATTCATATTGATGTACTGCTGGCTCTGGTAGAGCTGCAGGCGACGCTCGCGCTGCAGCTGCTCGTGGTGAGCGGCATTGCGGGGCGTGGAATGTGCGAGACGCGGTGGTGGCTGCATTTTGCGCGGCGTCGACAGCAGCTCGTGCAATGCCCGTGTGGCAGCAGCAGCATTACGCTGCTGCTGCTGCTGCTGCTGCTGTGGGGTCGATGTACGCTGCTGCATGCCAAACTGTTGACTGAGCTCCGTGTGACTGAGGCAGGTCTCCTGCTGGGCTAGTGATGAGTCCTCGGCCAGTTCATCGTCATCCGCCTCGGTGGGTATGACCGCATAGCGATGAGCGCGTCCATTGTGCATCTGAATGATCTCCTGATTGTCATCGACCAGTTCCTCATCCTCGGCGGTGGGCACCATCTGATAGCGCTGATTACTATTCTTGTCCACAATGAGAAACGTTTTACTACCAAAATCACTGGAGAAGGCGTGTTTGATCTTTGGTAACGGCTTTTCCGGCACTGCGTTTAACGTAGGCGGCAAGCTGGCAAATTGTGTCTCCTGCTGCTGCTGCTGTGGCTCCTCGTGAAACGAGTGCGGCTCCTCATCCGACTGTAGGCCATGCCGTGAGCCATAACGATCTAGATTATCCTGTGAGCGGGCCAAACGCTGTGCAGCCTGGCCCGGCACAATGGCATAGCGACTGGCCACACTGCCCAGCTCTTCCAGCGGCACCAAAGCATAGCGACCACTAGACGATTGTTGTTGTTGTTGTTGTAGATGTTGGTGTTGCTGCTGTTGATATTGCAGCTGTTGCTGTTGCTGTTGCTGGTACTGTTTACGCGTCACCGAACGCGTCGACATGCTACGCTGCATGCGGAGCGGACCCTCGCGTGGATCGCGACAGGGCGACACCGGCACCGACACCGGACTAAAGTTCAGCTGCAGGCTGCGATTGTAAATCGACTCGACGCGACTCGAGCTCGGACTCGAGTTGGACGGCACCGGATAGAACTCGCTGTTCTGGCAAAACGCCGGATTTGTATAGTTGTGCTTGGACATGGCCGCACTGTACTTGGACAAACTTCAACTTCTTTTGACTCGAAATATTCTTCACTGTCACGTTCACGATCACGTTCCTCTGATGGTCGACTGATCTGCTCGACACGACAATTGGATCTCGACTGAACTGGTGGGTTTGCTCGCTGCTCGACTTGCAATTTCCTGCGCCGGCGCGCAGTCGAGTGGATCGGTGGCAGCGGCAGCGACGCGTGCGTTCTTGCTGTGACCCCTCCTTTTAACCATCATACTCGTATATACTTGGCTTGTATATTTATATACATACACATTTATATGCACACAATAATTGAGCTCAAGACAGCAACTACAACAACAACAACAGCAAGCGACAGGCGACGTTTGGCGCGTTCCGTTTGTGCTAGAAACATCTGCTCCTGTTCCGCCTGCTGCTGCTGCCCCTGCTGCTGCTCATGAGGGTTGAAACGAATTTTTGGCTGTCGCAGCCGGCATTTGCTTTATCAGCATTTTTGAATTTCTATATACATATTTAACAAACTCATAACAGCGAAATAGGTGACGGCAATGCCCTCTCACTAAGAGTATATAGTAAATGCTTTGTACACTTCAAGCAAACATCGTGTCTATTATGTGCCACATACACTCAGCGAATTAGTCACCCAGAAATGTACGAAATCGTGCAAGTGCAGCTCACCTTATTTTTCAAATAGTGCATTACTAAATTTGTGTGAAGCTTTTGGAAATGATTTCGGGCGATTTATTTTCTGAGTGTACACACTCCATAAAACACATTCCCCTTTTGACGCGCTGCTCAGGCGACCGTTACATTTGTTCTGTGCGCTTATCAAGAGTCAATAGTGAGGCACACTCACGATTCCTCCCTCGCGAGCTCTCTGCTCTGCTCTTTATGAGCTGAGTGTATTTGTGTGTGTGTGTGTGTGTGTGTGTGTGTGTTCGAGTTTGTTGGGTCTTTGTCTGCGCCTTGTCTATGTTGGCCAATTTAATTGGATTTTGCCGCAGCGTTCTGCGAGTGCCACAAGGCCAAAGGCAACACGAACGCGACAAATCAACTTTGACACAGCCAGATGACAACTTCTGAGCCTATTCCCCACCCCGCCCCCTCCTGTGAAATTTAACTCGGAACTCGGATGGCCAAAGGATATATATATGAAAATTTCACAACGATTGCTCTGAATCATTTTAAGCTGCACAGCATTGGGGCAGTAGTTGTGGGCAAAAGTTGGCCACGCTGCTTAACTTTTAATTAGAGATGGCAGCGCGGACACAGCAGCGAATGGCACGCGCCACATTCGGCTGCAATGAGCGGCGTGACAAGCGAGAGATGCAAGGATGCGACCAGACAATGGAGACCGGAGTGGCAAATAGCAAACAGCTGTCAGCTGTTGTGAGGATCAGAGCACTGTCCTTCGTTCACTGTGACAAAGCAGACGCAAAGGGAGCGAGAGAGGAGGGAAACAGAGAGACAGAGAGAGAGAGAGAGAGAGAGAGAGAGAGAGAGAGGGTAGGATACAAGTAAATAAGATAGATCCTGCTTGGCTCCTTTTTGCTGGCTGTTGGCATATTTTATTAGGGGAGTTGCCTTACCGCATCCGTTGCGTCTTTTATCCTGCATCTACGTCCTTCCGCTGCAAGCAGCTCAAGTATACACATATATACACATATTCCATATAGTAAATACATAAATATTGAGGTGTATATAGGGTGCTGTTTGCTAGGGGTAGCTTCAGATATGCCAGGTAAATAACGTTCAATGTGTGTTGCTTGGCGCCGCATAGATGTAAGGGACAATGCATGTATTTTCACGATTATCATCGTGTATCTGCAGATGCAACAGCTGCCACACGCACGTGTCCAAAATACGCTGGCAACCACCATAATCATGAGCATGCCAGTCTCACCTGCCCCGTCCCCTTTCAACTAGCTGCTCATTTGTATAAGCATAAAGAAAAAGGTCCACAAAGTATCTTAGATAAATGAAAAGTTATCAGCATTAAACCAAGCTACTCGTTGCACTTGCAACTTCACTGCAGATTCCATTTGCATACAGGAAACTAGATAAACTTTAATATTTCAGAAGGGGAGAAATGGTCGTCTATATTAAATTCACTCTGCCATTTTGTGTTTAACTACAAACTTTTAACAACACTTCTTAAACCACACTCAACTCATCACAATTTCACATTGTTCATTTGAATAATAAACATTTACAATTTGTATATAAATAAAAATTGTATAAGCATATAAAAGACAGAAGGAAGCATATCTGATCCCATAAACTATATATATTGTAGATCAGCAACTACAGCTGAGATTGCAGATACTATAAGAGCCGAAGATCAAATACGCTGATCAAGTTTATTTCATTTTTTCGATGTCATAACAATTTCCGATTGAGACCGCATGAGAAAGTTATGGTCCACCACCTATTATCATATTGATCTCAGTTTGAACTTATTGTCTGATAGCTCAATTTTGCATTAAATGAGAGTCCTGCTCAATTTTAACAGTTCGCCACTTAAATTTATGAGTGTAACTCAATACACAAAAGAGATACTTGAATCTACATTACAATACTAATAGCGTTGCAATGATATAGTATTTACTTTTTACAGTGTACTTACTTTTTGAGATAGGTAAGCTTATCCTCCTGCACGCGTAGGTAGCCCTCTAAATTGCTTATCAATACGGATTCAGTCTCAAGCAGTTCCTCCATCTCCGCCAGCGCCGTGTACAGCTCCCCGCTCACCTGAACACAAGCCAGGCCGAGCACAAGGACGCCGAGCACAAGCGCCAAGTGCATACGCATCAAGGACGACATGATTGGCGCTGCAAAGAGAAATTAAACAAGGAACAGTCATGGTTAAATCAGTCTCGATTCCACTCAATATGAGTGGGTTCATAAAAGCCTCAGTTCGGAGGGCAGACGACGTGTCCATTGAGCCACATGCATTGCTAATTGACTTCCCCTGAGAGTCACCTGCCCGTAACCTACTGTGTAAGTAATAATTTGTCCATATCGATTTCGCATTAAATCCCACAGCAAGAAGTTCAAACAAGCTGCCGTACATGTGTGTGTGTTGGTGTGTGTGTGTTGGTGTGAGTTGAGTGTAAATTCAGTGAACTCGAAATCGGCTTTCGTATTGATTAATATGCTTCTGTAATTTTAAAGTCTTAAAGCACACTGGGGCTGAAGTAAGCCACTCGAATCAAATAATTCTGAGCTTGGACCTCCAATTTATTTTAATGAGCTTTTTTAATTTGAGCAGCCATAGAACGTCTTTGTTTTATGACATTCAGTTTATTGCTCATTGTCGCAACCAGCAGCAAAATAAAGGAAAAAGCAATAAAAGTGCTTGAAATATTAGAGTTGACAATGAAACACCCTATTGGATAATGTATATCTAATCAGCAAAGATTTTGACACTGAAGGTGACCACTTGGTTTATACATGGTAGCGAATAATGTCAAACAGATTTTAAGAACAAATTAAGTGAATAGTATAAGAATCTAAATACACTGATATTTATTTTAGATATCACATTTAATTGGTACAAGTATTATGGCACGGTCCCATTGCAAAATTGGTGATAATTAGTTGATTGGTCACACACAGCTCGTAGTAGTTTTCTTGATTAGCAAGTCGCTGAGCTGGAATCGAGTATTAAAGTTAATTGTGTTTTCACATCGCATATCGATTGCCTTTGCCAGTGACTTGCACTCCCTTGACAAGATCTTTCGCTTGCCTGCTCACAGGGACACATGATGCATTGCGAACGATGCTTAATTAATTTGCCTCAATTGCTACATCTTTTGGCACTCGCCACACACAGGCCACACACACAGCAAGCACAGGCCGCACACTACTCAACTTACACTCCAACGGTAATTACTCGCATTAATCAACAACTAATTCACCAAAGTTGACAAATTTCAAGCTGCAGTTGCCTCCTCCCCGGTGTAGTCCAAAAACCGGCCAACTGGTCGCAAATTTAAATAGCAACTTATACGCAGTTTAAAGCACAACTCGAATGATCTACGCACGAGAGCTCGACTGCCAGATACTCTGCTTTTATATACATGGAAGCTTGGAGTTATTAGTTTGCTGAATATGAAGAAAATACGTCTTGTTTAACAAGAACTGTGCTTCTCATAGGATATGGGTTCCTTGAGAATCTTGTAATTTATTGCTATCGACAATCGATTTGTATCGATATTCACAAAATGAGGAACAGCTATCTATAAAAATTAAAAAATAAATAAATTATGGTATGCACTTATAGGCCCTGAGATGGACGACGCACAGACAGACATGTCTATATCGACACGGCTGTTGTTGCTGATCAAGAATATATGCCTTATGCAGTCGGACATGCTTCTGCAACTTGATTACACACTTTTTTCCAATATTTAATGGTTTCAGGTTATAATAAAGATGCATAATGCATATACAAATTAATTGTGTGAAAGTGTAAAATGTGCTGTGCTGTGCTACTTGATTCAAATGTGTTCATAACCAGAAATCAGGTTCACTTTTTTTCAAAATTCCCCTCTGCGTACAGATCCAAACTTGACACAGTCATATTGTTGTCAAAACTTAATCGATTTTTACAAACAATGCTTTAAATTGAAATGTGGCATGTTTTATTTTGTGGGCCAAACTTGACCATACTAAGAAAATCAATCCCAATTTCACATTCGATTTCGACATTTTCCATTTATCTACATAAATTTTAAATAATTTAATTTATACATTAATAAATCCACGAAACGTGCTCAGTTTTGAACCGGTTTATCATTAGATTCGAGTTCTCTGTCGATTTGTGATGCTGATAAGAAAAACGGGGGCGCCAACAAAAACAAAACTCAACGAGGAAATCAAATGTTTTTTTTTTTGTGGACAATGACAAAGTCTTAATGATCGAACAATCGAATTTGATGTGTTTCAAGAATGCAGCACGCTAGACGACATCTATGAAATTGAGTTCAAAGAACCTTTGGGTCAACGAATTTAGTCAAGCAGCAACGCGGCGGCATATGCAAATGTATCTGAGAGATACGCGTGGCTGATGTTGCACTGCCGCTGGGTGAACAAGAGTCGCATTGTTTCCACTTGAATCACTAACGGTACTCGGCCCGTGGTCAGATCGTGGTCAGAACGTTACACAATCAAATTTATTGAAATGCAAATTTAATTTTCTGTAAACATACGAGTATGTGATGATGGGCTCTTTGGGTAGGGTCCCCATTTCGAATGTTTGCAGATGCTACAGAAATGTGAGTTTCTTTCGTCTTTTAATGAGTTCTCTGAACCGCTTTTTTACATTTTCTTTATTATTATTATTTTTTGTGATTTTCTTTTGGCCAGGTTCTTTTATGTTGTCCCTTTTTTTATACAAACAAAAAACCACACACGAATTACATATTTTTACTAAGAAAACTTTTGCGCAGAAAAATAAATGTGCGGAATGTAAAATTTATGTTTGAAGCAGCAAGAATTTTACTCAGCTCTACTTTCAAATTTTTAGCTAATTTTAAACCCGGAATATATATATATATATTCATATATGTATATTTTTTATGTTGCATTAATGTTGTTATCCAGAAGCAGAAAATATAAAATGAAACAAATTTATATTTAGATATCGCAAAGCGCATAAATTCGATATTGAAAACGAATAAATTGCACAATCCAGGCTGAACTGAAATGTCAAACTGCTAATTAGCATAGACGCTTGTGAAATTGGCTTTAATAAAAAATAAAAACAAGTGAGAACGTTGCAACTGGGCGTACCCGATTGCGAAATACTCTGATACCAAGATAATACCAGCTGGCAAAAAGTCAGCAAAGAACAGGAAAAGAAAACACCAATTTGGTGATTTTGTAGATTTGCAATTATCGATTTGATCGATTTTCTAGTCAACGTAACAATTTGGTTAACCCAGGCAGTGGTAAGCATATGTTTCAAGATTCAGACAAACAGACTGACAGACGGACATGATCTCATGACGGACCTTGCACAAAACCAATAAAAAATAAGAACAGCAAAATGATTCCATATTCAAACAGTGTGCAGTCGATGAACGTTGATTATGCAAATAAAATACGCAAAACATTGAAATAAATATGTCAGAACACATGAGCTATAAAGAATACATAAATGCGTGTTATTCAAACTTGAATATTAAGAACAAAAGCATATTAGTTTTGATTTATTGCTTTGCTATTTTAATATTCTTTGCTATCGTTGCCACTTTGTTAGTTGGCAACAAAACTTAACATTTACTATAAAATACTTCTCTGTTTTCATATTTGTTCAGAATCACTCATTCTCTGGCATTTCCTGATAATGATAATAATTTAGTGTCACTTTTCATGTTGTGTGTAATCAAAGCCAAACCATCAAAAGGCAGACACATTCTGTTTGCCACAAATTGTGTTTGGCAACAAATATTGCCTCATGCGTATTATATAAATGTAAAATTACATTGAAATAAATCAGATTGTCCTGATGGAATTTTGAATAATGGAATTAAGATGCAGCAACAATATCAAATTGCATGTGCCACGCCTCAAATGCCATTTATTTAGCCCTGCCTCAGCAAATACGCTTGCGTGTTGATATTGCAACACGCATTGTTGTTGTTGTTGTTAATTTCTGGTTGCCAATACGTCGGCTTTTGCAACACATTGAAATGCAACAACTTTGGTTGCTTCTTCCTTCGTTGCTTTTGCGTTTGCTGCAAATTCTCAATTTAATTGTGCTTTTTTAGGCTCTGTTTTTGACTGCGCTTTGTGGCAATTAAGTTATGAAATATTGCTAGTTTTTGTTTTGTATTTTTTCTCTGTGCAAAGTGCTGAGTAAGCTCATTAGCCAAATGAAGCGAATGGCCAACATTTTTTGTGCCTGTATCTGCCTAGTCAGCTAGAATTTGCAACAGTTTGCCATGCGAACTGCAGCTGCTGCAGTAAATCAGCTGGGTTTAGTGTGTCAAAAGCACAGTAAAAGTAGCCGTAACCGTAACCGTAAGCATAAACCTAACCGTAACCTGTAACCCTTAACTGGTGCTATTTATGTGGCATGCTTTAGTTTAGTTAAGTGGCACCCAGCACACATATGACTCTCTCACAACTCCTATCGTAAACAGACGACAGGCGTTTGCTGACTGTTGTCTGCAGTTTCCCTGCTGTTTCCCTGCTGTTTCCTGGCCAGCCTGACAACCAGCTTGAATGCAATTGTTTGAATGCAAGCATTAAGCGTTAGTCTTTATATATACAGTTGGCCAGCAGACAATTTCCATGTTGCTACACTCAGAAAAAACAATGCCATGCATTTTAGTATTTCCTAGTAATAAAAAAATCCTTAAAACCAAAGTTCTATTTTTAGACTCCAATTCAGAAAACGAAAAAAAACCTAAACCAATTTCTATTTCCAGAGTGTGAGAAGCAGCATTATTCAGGTGCAAATGTTGCCATGTGGTAAAAGCTAAAGTCTGCCAAGTCGTAAGTTAGCAAACAGTAGCTGCTGACATTTATGTGGGGTTCAATTTTGGGGCGCCACATGGCGACAACATTGTTTGTTGCATGACATTTGACAGCAATGTCTTTTGTCTCCGTGAGTTAATGCCACACGATCTCGTCGGCTTTAAATGGCAGCCCCAAGCTCTCTAGGATGCTTCAATTTGACCTTATACCGTTTGTAGCTGTTTCTTGGGTCTGTGCATAATTAAAATCGCAATTGACAGCAGTTTCGGTAATTTCGGAAATTAAATTTGACTCGCTTGTTAGATGCGCCGTGTTGTGGCACCAGCAACAATTTGGCTGTCATTTCGAGAAGTTGGCCAACACCGATTCCAATGCCAAAATTTATTGCCAAGTTTCGCGAACTGCAGACGGTTATTATATTTGCCATTTGATCATCTTGGCATATTGTTCTAACTGGCAAACTTTTCGGTTTGTTTGCCGTACATTTAATTGCCATAACTTGTGAGCCTGTCATCTTGGACTTGAACCCAACTCAATGTGAATAATCTTTCCAACATTGAGAATTTTTCAACATTTCACAGTGAGACGCGATCCGGTGCAAACAAGTTTGCAAATTATGAATGACTGTGTTACACAGGCACTGTATACATTAATATTATATATATATATATATACGAGTATATCTATATAAAGATTAACAGAGATGTGCGCATAAATTTTACATTGCTAAGCAAATCGCCTTGAAAGCGGTAAAAATAAACAGCATCATCTGCCCGATTGACATTCGCATCTAAACCGGTTGAAAATAACTCAGCAAAAGCATAGAAAAAAGATGCATCAAGTTAACTGCCAATAAATGCAGTTGCCAACTATGGCGAGAGAGACATAGCAACAACAACAACAAAGCTGCAACTAATTACACAACAAAATCGTGATTTCAGCATTGAGCATTGAAGATGGAAGTGGAATTGGAAATGGAAATGGAAGAGCAATGTTGAAGTGGAGAGCCACTTGCAAGGAAGTTGTTTTTTTTTTGGAGGGGGGCAGGCAGCAATCAGGGCAACACTTTCATTTAATTTGCTTCCATTTGATTTGATTTAGTTTTGATTTCATGCAGAGTTGCTTTCCTTTCTTCATTGAACAAAAACAAGAGCAGCTCTTGCCGCAGGTTATTTAAACATTGAATTGAAATGAGTAAAGAGAGAAAAAAATTGTCAAAGCAGAAGTGCTTTTTGTAAATAAACAATTGAAGTTGCGCACTTTTTGAGACCGGTTTCATAAGATGACTTATTGGCCCAACTGGCAGGGGGTGCGCATTTCTGATTAGCATGAACAATTGCGGATTCCACATAAAAATAAACACATCAAACAAGTGTAGATTATTAAAATTGATAAATTTAAACAAATCGCTATTTAATATACGACATTTATAGTCATGAAATTGGCAGTGTTTGTATATTAAATAATTATGAGTTGCTATTTTAACGATGTGATAAATATAGAAACACATTCGAAGCGCTCAATTTGAATTTTGAATAGACGACGAGAGTACATTTTTTGTGGTAGTTGGCAACGCGTTTCGTGCGTTCCAATTCCAGTCTTGCATTCATTACAAACATATTTAGGGGATGCTTTCCAGTGAACACGGAACACGGAACATAAACAACAAGCGAAGTGTGGGCCAAAAGCAGAAGCAAAAGCAACGAGAGGAAAGAGAACCAAAACAAACGCAGCAACAAAATTGACTACGTGACTGACTGCCTACTTTGCATCCCCGCCCCTTCCTACTCCTTTCCCCTTTGGGAACGTTTACTTATCGCGCAACCCGGCGGGCAACATTGATGATGATTTCAATTGAAACTACACACATGTGTGTGCGGTCAGCAACGAGAGCGACAAAATCGAAAAGAATGAATAGAGAAGAATAGAAGCGAACTAAGTTTAGACATTTGCAGAACATTGTTCTTTTATGACGTCTCTCGAACTAGAAATTTCTTTCTTATCAAAACGAAATTCTATTTTGTGGTGTCCCACATTCAATCAAGGCAAGGCAAAGAGACTAGAAAGACTAAAATCATGTCTTATCAATGCAGGACGGAAGCTGCACACACAATCGAGACCAAGATTAACACTAACTATAAGGGTCGATGTCGATCGCATAAAACACGTCAGCTTTCTGATCGCTCACTTCCAGACACTTACCTCGTCACTCTTTCGATAGGAACTTGTTGCCCTCAAGCGTCCAGTGTGGGCGTCGCTTCTCTTCTTATTATTCTTCTTCTTGTTTTTTGCGTCTGTTATTGTTTGTCGTTTCACCTTTTGTTTACAGCTTATCGGGTTTCTTGCCCGCAGCTAAGTGAAGTTCTACAATTCTTCCGGTTCAATTCGGATGAAAATGTACATATGCAAGTTCGTTAAATTTAGCACAATAAATAAAGTATTTACGCATAGACACTAGCAACATACAAACAACCGCACACGAACAATATTTAGGCAGTCCTGGTTTTCGTTTGCCTTTTGTCTCGCTTATTCGCTTGTGGCTGCTGATTTGCACCTTGTCTGCACTGCGTCCGCGCGCTCAGCACTACAGAATGGAACTGAAACTGATGGTATTGCCGCCTTAGCCGCCTTAGCCGCCAGCAGATACAATTACATCTGAGAGACACAAATACAGACAGAGAGAGAGAGAGAGAGTGAGAGAATGCCGAGCGAGGGAGAGGGAGAGCAAGAAACACGTTCTCTCGTTTTGGTTGCGTGAGCTAGCGAGAGCTAAAAAGATACACATGCAATCCACACTCAAAGCAAAACGAATGGTAAATGGGCTGTGGATTGTATTGGAACAGATGTTGCGTTTGGCGCGCAATTCAAATTGCACTGATAATTTGATTAATGTATACGAGTATAACACATACGAGTATACGAGTATAACACATATGTGGAACATTGCACGCTATTTTATAGTATTTCCCAATAGTTTTATTTAAGTTCTAACAAATTTGGCATTCAGTTTATTTGTGTTTTTAAAATAAAGCTTTTCCTCATCATTCCTGAATGGTAAATAAATACGTGGATTGGTTTCGGCTGCCCATGCAGCATGCTAATCCTCAGTGACAGTGAAGGAGTGCGTCAGACCCTCGTACGGATATTTGCCACCGAGAATGTACTTGTATTCACCCGAATGACGAATGCGATAATCTCCGGGTAGAGTTTGCGGACTGATGTTCCAAACGATTTCCAGTTCGCTGAAGCCTAGAATTGTATTCGTTCGATGCCAGATCATTCTGCAAAAATAGTAAATTAGACTCCATTGTTTATAGTTGGGATTGGCTATGGTGCTCACCTGGTGTCCCAGCTGGCATCCGTGTAGGTGATCTTCCAGCGATCCTCGTTGATTTTACGCTCAACGGAAAAATAGGTCTTCTCTGTGAAGAGATTATTACGCGGATTGCCTGAAATAAAGGTGGCTCTGACGGTGTCATTGATGCCATATTGCTTTTTCGGCTGCGTCTTCACATAGCCAAAGTCCGTGCCAATTGGGTGGCCATCGAAGAGCACTCCCGTGTTCAAGGACAACATCACATCGTTCATATAGGGTGGACTGGGACCAGCATCCACAGTCTCGTTGCGCATCATTGCCTTCGTCAAATGCTCGTAAATGTCCATGTAAATGGTGTGCGTGTGTGGGCCAAAGATGGTGGAGGCAGCCTCATAGCGCTGCGCCTGATACTCCTCCGGGGTGACCGTGTAGCTCGAGTAGATGTTGGTCAGGCCGGCAATGATGACCTCTGTGTCGATGCCACCAGCTGCTGAGGCAGCAGCTCGAATCTGATTGCGCAAACGACGACCGGCCATTGTTGTGAATTCACATGGAATTGCAGCAATGATGACATCGCCGATCTTCAAGATTTGATTCGATACAATTTTTGGCTGCCATTCGTACGGGAAAGTTGCCTGAAAAGAATACAATATTTTAAATATTCTATATGAAAAAAAGGCTATTTGTGAAGGTTCCATATAATCGTTAATCTATTCAATAAGGCTCAACTTATTGAGAAAATTCAAATGAATATCAAAATCCCTCTTTAAAAACTGAGTTTGCTGCAATGTTACTTACTCGACCAGTGGCAAGGAGAATAGGCTTTGGCTCGTGGCACTTGATATCCTCTTGGGTGGGCGGTACTATGAAATCGCGTACAAAGTTCCACATGGGATTGTCGGTGGTGGTGCCCTGCTCGAAGCTAAAGGCGCCCGGGCCATCGGTGGTGCCCGCGGCGAAACTATAACCCATCGCAGGCTGGCAGCCCCTGATCTTGTCCAGCTTGCGGGTGAGCGGATTGTAAGTGCTGCCATTATAATTGGGCATATCGACAAACTGATGGATGAAGCGTACATCGCCAGTCACCTCGCGAGCCGTCGACTCCTGGCTCTGCTCGTTGAGCAGACTGAGAGCGCCATCTGCCAAACGCTGCCCAATGATCTGGGTGCTCTCGAACATGTCGCGCCCAGGACCCGACGCAAAGCACTCACCCTCGCCGGCGGGACAGTGGGAGGTGAGTATGTCGCAGTCGTTGCCCGAAAGTGAGCACTTGGGTCCCATGATGTTCGGCGAAACATCACCCAGATTGGAGGAGCAAAATGAGCCCACAAATTTGCCCTTGCCGGGCATCTTGTTGGGATTGTACTCCTTCTCCAGCAGCAGTGCCGCATAGCCCATGTTATCGCTGGTGACCAGCTTGTTGGTGTTGTTCATCGAGGTCGCGTGCACCGCATACCAATTGAAGGCACCCAGCAGATTGTTCTCGTTGTCCACGAATCTCAGCTGGGCCAGTGTCTTGTCCGTATCATGCTCGTACTGGGCGCGCTCCTCCTCCGGATTGCGCAGATACGATGATGGCGAGCGATTGATGTTCACGTTGAGCAGCACCGTCTTCGAGAAATAGATGCGACCATCTACCATATTATCCGTGGCACGTTTAATGCACTGCAAGATAATTCAAATGGATATTAATTATTGCTTATTCGTGAACTAGCTTACAAAACTAAGCCTCAAAATCGTATACATTCTTTTTATTGTTACTAAATAAAATCCCCACAAAGAATACAAAAAATCATTTTTTTTTTGTAATAAAAATAACTATCAATTTTTTCACTTAAGCTTTTTTGTTACATTTTTAGATTTTAGAACTTTTGCAAATGTCTAAAAATTGCATGAGTTACTTTTTGCATACGACACAGAATTGAGACCATGAAACTATAACAAGTTTAAAAGAAAAATGTTTTAAAATAAAAAATATATAATTATATAAATATAGAAATTGTTTGTTATCAATTCACTAAAATTGATCGATTTCAGTCTTATCGTTTTGTAGCTTACCAAATAGATGCCTTGGGCCATCACTTCGAAGGTCTGCGGCACAAAGCCCAGAATGGATATGTCGTAGAGCAAATGCATCAGGAAACCGCCGGGAGCACCATGGGTGTGGGTGCCACTGATGGCAACGTTTTCCGTATTGTATACGTTGCCATATCGTGCCTGCAAACGCTTCACCACCTCCCGCTTCAGGCCATAGCCCATCATGCCACAGTCGGCACTGACGAATGCCAGCCGGTTGCCCTTCTCATCCTCCACAACAAAGGCACGTGCAAAGGTGCGCGTGTGGAGACCACGTCCAACCTGCTTGATGTTCGCATAGCCCATCTATCAAATGTCGCACAATTTGACAATTGAGGCAATTGAGTTAAGTTCCACTTTAATGTTGCACTTACGAAATTAATTTCCACTGAAGGTCCCGTTATGTCCGCACGTCCCACGCCCACTTTATAGGCGCTGGCCAGGCTGCTCAGGGTGCCAAGTGCGAACAGCGTGACTAAGCAATATTTCCAATTAGCCATCCTTGTTGCTAAACACACTCGGGTATGACAAAGCCCAGTTAACTGCAAAGAGAATGGATACCAGTTGATTTAAGGAAGTCAATTAAAAATACATATACAGTGGGACTTCTCTAAAACAAACCGCAATCTGTGCCGAACCTAATTCGATAGAAGAAAAGTCTTTTGGAAAAATCATATTTTGTTACCTGTAACTTTGGCTACAACTCACATAATTAAAATAAATATTAATAACAACAATTGAGATAATTCCAACAGATTTTCTGTATAACCAAAATATTAATTTTCAAACATAAATTCGTCTTGTGGAAACTTTGAGTTAAAAGAAATTTCTCATTATTACTGTGAGTAGAAGTTGTACGTAATTTTGTTTAACGTTTGTATATTAAAAGCTGAATGTATCACGTAAGGATTTGCTTAATCTGAACCCATAATATAATAAGTTAAACTAACATTTATTCACAATTCACAATTTTACTCCTTTACTGAATTCATTTGGTGATATAATTAATTAACAACGTAATAATCAGTAAAGTGATCAACCTACATGCATATTATTCCACATTGTCGATTAGATTATTATTATTTAAGCTTATCTTTTGGGCCAGCAATTGGCCAACTGGATGTCAATCAATCAATCGAACGCACTTAAATAATTTGCACATATGGACAAATTATTGCACATCGTTAAACAATCAAATCAAATGCCAAGAAAGCCCAACAAATCAGCAATAGCAATGTATAAAAGCATATGTATCTATGTATCTATGTATCTGTGTATCTGTGTATTTATGGATACATTTACGGATAAAACGGTGGTCGGCCAACGACAAATGCTAATTTATTGCGGCCTCCGGCAGTTGCATCAATGAATAAAGAGAAGTGCGTATTACAATGCAAAGCAACGTTGAGGACAACCACAACAATAAAAAACAAAGCCAAACAGCAACAGCAACAACAACAACAACAGCAACAACTCGCTGATCTTTGTTGTTGTTCTGTTATCAGCTGAAGAGCTCGTTGCTTGTTATTGGAACCGGTTTTTATCAGCTTGCGAAACAGCTGAGGCTACTACAACATGAAGCTGCTTCTGACCAGTTGCCAATGATTATTCGAACTGCACACGAAAATCAGAAGTAATTGGGTTTTAACGCCTTTCGCCCCCTTCCTCCGACAAACCCAGATTTCCTGATATATTTGATATGAGTTCATTTCCTCTCACGCATGCGGGCCACGTCTCAAACAAAAGAACCTTCTTTTTTTTTGTGGCAAGACGCCAGATCGAGTCAGGGGATGAGTAATTGTTTAGTATGTTGAACTGAACGCTGTGCGGCCAATCGACAGTTCAGATTGTCGTACGCTTTGCATAACTCAGTTGGCAGGCTGACATTGAAAATACAAATTAAATAAATACACACAAAATACTTATATGCGGGGTTTGCTTGCTCACAGGCCCAACAAACAGCTGAAGTCCAAATAAGCAATTCCAAAACAAAAAAAAAAAACAAGTCAAAATTCGCAAGATTGAACTGCCCGGCTATAAGATACCCTGCTGCACAGCTTAAAAATAGGATATACAAAACAGATACAAAAACTGCGTTTCTTATTTGAAATTTGTGCACTTGATGAATAATATTTATAAGGGTAAATTATATATAAGCTGGAAACAGATCGTTTACGAGATATTCTGCTGCACAGCCTTTAAATACAAAGTAGTATAAATAAACTTGAGTTGCCGCTGGTTAATGAGAAGTTTTATTCCACATTTTAAGTCTACAGCACTCTGCGATGGGCTTCCTTGAGCGATGATGATCGAGTTGCTTCCTTCCGCTTGTTACATGCACAACTTTATTGTACCCTTTTCCCACAGTGTGTTTTAATGGGTTGAGGGCATAACAAGCGGAGAGACAACGATAACAGCTGCAGGGCCATCGTGCAGATGCACAGATACAGATACATGGATACAAGTTCGGGCTTGTAATTCACGAAATAACTATTCAATTTTAGCTGGCATCAGCTTAAAAGATATTACGTGTTTTTATTTGCATGTCATTAATGTGCTGCACTTTGGTTTGGCTTGGATTTTATATTGTTTAACAATATTTGAGTGCCGCCTTTATTCAAATTGCAATTGGGTTTTATCTGATTTTAATTCGGTCAATTTCTGTTTACGTTTTCATGTTACTTTTTTGTATTTGTATTGTGTATTGTGCTTAGCACTGGGCACCATTGTGTGCAGGCCACTTACAAAAGATTCAAATGTATCTCTTGGATACACGCTGCTCGGCCTGGCTCTGGCTGGCTGCTGAATGCGGTGTCAGCGTCGCCGCTGTCATCCAATTGAGCAAATTACAGAAGATTTTGGTTCATATGGGCGCTTTTTATTTGCTGATGAGCCTTTTCATACACGTTTTACTTTTTACTTTTTACGATCCCCACGATTTCTGGCACTTTCGCGTTGCGTTTTCGAGGTTAAACTTATTTTTTTTTGTTTGTTTTTTTTTTTGTTGGTTTTGTATGGTTACGCAATGAACTCCTTTGCCTTGGCACTGATTGTAATGGATATGTTTCACCAACTTATTTCATATTATTTTATTAGCGCCTTAAGTTGCTAATGTGACGAATAGTGAAGCAGCAATGAATTCATTTCGAGTTTAATGGAATTGTTCACTGTTGCATTAGAAAAATTATCTCACGCACGCCCCTCAAATTAATTGACCAAATTATGGCGGAAAATTATCGCGATTAACGTTAAAAACACGTCAAAAAGTTGTAATTATATTTTATTTATTTATACATTTCCCTCAATCAGTCAAACCTCGCTTGCAAAATTGCTTGCGTTTCAAATGCGAAACTGAATTCAAAACAAGCCGCATCGATATAGATATTTATCTCTTACACACAGACACAATGCAAGAAGAGACTTTGCCCCCCTCCGCAGCCTTGCTTCCCATACAAATGGCACAACAAATAATGCCGAAGAAAATCCACAAAAAAAAGCAACTCAAACGAAACTGAAACCGAATTCGAATCTCGGTTCGAAGTCGCGTCGCTGGTGATTTTGTAAATGACGCCCGCTATGCGCCCAAGTTGGCACTCAACTGCTCAGCGACGACGACTTTGGCTTTGGCCACTTGCCAGAGACTGACCACAAGACGGAAGAGCGCTCTCTCTCTCTCTCTCTCTCTCTCTCTCTCTAAGCTCAGCTCAGCTCATTTCGGCACACATTTGCCTTTTTTGTATTTTGGTCTGCATTGATTGCTGTACAGCGCTCAGTTAGTCATTCATTCATGACATCATGTGTTCAATGTGTGCTGCTATGCATTATCACACGTATTTTGAGTCTGACTCTGAATCTGAGTTCATTATGCGCATAAGCAGATCAGTTGACATATCTCTCGCTCTCTGTCGCTCTCTATTTCTTGCAATATTTTGTTATTTCAAATAACCCATAGATAACTTATCGAATAGCCTGTTAACGCTAAAGATTAACTAACTTAAGGCCAATCTGAGCACTTTGAACCATTAAGCTTACACTCACAAAACAAAAACATTTTTTGAAAAGGTTGTCAATTAGTTGAAATAATTTTTACTTACTTTTGAAGTTGCCCAAAAACTGCTCAACTCCTAACACTTTTGGCCGCACCAAGTCTCGCCTACTGAATTGGAAGACTACGCAAGCAACAATATTGCTTGAGTGGGGTCTTTAAAAATACTAACTGATAGCAAGATTTATGAAGATTATCGTAGCTATATTTTTGCAACGATAAGGATTAAACAGTCGCATATAAATAAATTTTGGTAAGCAATTTGAAATGCCAACAGACAGCTCAAAGTTGCGTTAACAGTTGCGGAACCGCAGAGGCATCGATAATATCAAACATATCGATGCTTTGTTAACAGCTGTTAAAGCAGCTGTTAGACGCTTTTACAATTAATGTTGAATGAACAGCTGTTGTGGCAGGCAGTGTTGAAGCGACGCCACCTCAACCACCACCTGCGTAATAAGTAGTTCGTTTACAATTGTTACCAAATAGCCACAAAAAAAGAAAAGAAAAGCGAACAACAACAACGATACTCCAAATCCTTGAGCAAGGCGACACAAGTAGTGACACAGATGAAAACACGCGTGAGAAGAGATTGAAGCGAAAACGGCAGGTGCGCAGAGAGAACGCAACAGATTCAGCTAGGAAAAGCAAAAGCAACATAAAAAAATAACAAAAAACTAACAAATAAAATGTCCAAGGCCGTGAACAATATGAATATGGGCATTGTGGAGCCGCTGGAACGCATGAAGCAATTGTCCCACTACGGCAATCTCATCGATGTGGACAAGAATATGCCAGTGACACGGTAAGTTGCAAGTGAATCAAGGCGGCAAAGTGGAATCCCTGCTTCAATGTCAGCCGCCCACTTTTTGGCCTTGCACGCCGTATTTGCCTTTTGAAGGATATTCGCCTTGGCAGCATGTTGTGTCTACACACACACACACACATGCATGTGTGCCTTGGCAGCTGCTTAGCTGTTTTTTGTTTTTGTGCCTGGCTTATTTATGGGAAAGAAATAAAAGATTGCACTTTTTTGGCCGCAGCTATTATCGCTCTGGGACGGAGATGTTGCGCATGGCGAACGTGTATCTGAACGAGGGCAATCACGAGAATGCCTTCATCCTGTACATGCGCTACATGACGCTCTTCATCGAGAAGATTCGCCAGCATCCCGACTATGGCAGCGTTAAGGCCGAAGTGAAGGCCATCAATAAGACGATTAAGGACGAGATTATGCCAACGACGGAGAAGCTGCGCACCAAGCTCCTCGCGCAATATCAGCGCGAATACGAACAGTTTCTTGCCAACAAGGAGGCGGAAAGGATGCGCGAACAGGAACGTGAACGCCACCGGCAACGGGAGCTGGCGAACCGAAAGGCAGCCGGATCAGGCAATGTGCCGTCGCTGATACCCGCCAATCTGCATGTGCAAATGGATGCGAGCAATCAGCCAACGGCGCCCGATCTCGATCTGCTTGATCAGGTGGTGTACCCCAATGATTTTCCCACGGGCACCAATCGCAGCAATCTACCCAATTCGGGTCTGTTGCTGCCCGCCGCCGATGCCAGCACCGATAAAACAACCAAGTGAGTGTTGCTATTTTGTTGCTGCAGCCAAGTGGCAGGTGACTCACTCATCACACTGTTTGTCCCTTGCAGCTCATTGTCGAAGCCCGCTTTCGATCGCAACCAGAAGCCGCAATATAATCGCACGGACTCGCTGCTGGCGGGCTCGCTGCGCACCGTCAACGTACCGGGCGACACCATGGATGTGTTCCTGCAGCTCGCCCGCTCCAATACCTCCAATAACATTGAGACTTGTGGCGTACTCGCCGGCCATCTGGCCCGCAATGAGCTGTATATCACGCACATTATTACGCCGCAGCAGCACGGCACGCCGGACAGCTGCAACACGATGCACGAGGAGCAGATCTTTGATGTGCAGGACCAAATGCAGCTCATCACACTAGGCTGGATACATGTAGGTGGCATCTAGAACTTAGACCTTTAACTTGGCTAATTGTTGACTCTTCGACAGACGCATCCGACTCAGACGGCCTTCCTGTCCTCCGTTGATCTTCACACGCATTGCTCTTATCAGATGATGATGCCCGAAGCGATTGCCATCGTCTGTGCGCCCAAGTACAATACGTGAGTCATTCTATTTTTGCGGCTTATCCCAGTGAATCACCGAGTAATATGTACGTTTTATTTTTAGAACTGGTTTCTTTCTACTCACGCCTCATTATGGACTGGACTATATTGCACAGTGTCGGCAGAGCGGATTTCATCCGCATCCCAATGATCCGCCGTTGTTCATGGATGCCCAACACATCCATATGGATAACCAGGCCAAGATCAAAGTCATCGATTTGCGCAGATAGTTTGTGGACATATTTTTGTTGAGCAACAGCCAAAAAACTACCAGCACATTGGTCAACCTATGGAATGCAACAGCAGCGAATTTAACAAAATGCTTAAAACAACAACAAACAAACAATAACAAACAACCAGAAGCAATCGCTTGAAGTTAACTAAATCATTTGTTAGAGCATTCAGTTCAGAGTAATCCAAACAGCAAACAACTATAGTCATAATTTAGAACAAAACAAAAGCAGAAAGAAAATCCAAATGAATGGGAAGATTACAAAGGATCCACAAATTGGAGAAAATGTAGTTGTATTTTTGCAAGCAGTTCTTCGATAAAGTTATTTATGTACATGTATTTATTAGAGCAGTTAAAACTATGGCATTTCATTCAGCTCTTAGTTAATTCGCATTTTAAGGTCTGCTTTGTGCAATTCGTTAATGTGATTTCCAATTGTGGCTTATACTTTTGTTGAGGAACTAATACTTTTACTTATGCATGTATTTATTATGTCTGGCAAAGCAATCTCTACACTCTACACACACCGCTACTAATGCAGCTAAAGCAACACCTTTGAAATATATATATATTTATATATTTTCCTAATATTGCTAAAAAGAAAACTTAAAAAACGAAAACTATTGGATAACATGTTGTTTGAATTAAAACCTGATAATGGTAATCGTGTTATTTATGCTTACTAAATGCTAAATTGAATAAACCTATTATTTATTTTAAACGAACAATTGTTTCATTTCAACCTAAACAGCCATTCTCCAGTTATATTCAATAAACAATAAAAATTCCATTCAAAATTAACATTCACCGCGCTGTTATCAGTATGTTAAATATAAACTTTATTTTCCACATAAAGTCTATTTATTTATGTATTTATTGTAGTGTAAATATTTTAATAGTTTTAAAAACATTTGTTAAACGTGACTTACTTTTACATTATGGAGAAAAATTTGAACTATTAAATAATAACATGGGGGAACACACAAATTGTTGCTCTGTTAAAATTTCCCCTTTTATGTACATGAGTAGCCCTTTTTATGTTTAACATTTCCCGCCCACAGTTCTGCGTGTTTTCTCGACTCGTGCGGTTTGTTCAGTTTATCAAGTAGGATTCGTATTCCAGCAACCACTAAACACTGAAAATAGTTTAATTACAAATCGTTGAGTACTAAAAATACACGTTATATTGATGGTGTGAATAATAATCGATAAAAGAGCAGCAGTGCGTCAAGTCCAAACCCCAATAATAAAAAAAACAAACACACAGGCGTATCTTGTTGTTGTTGCCGTGTGCCCTTTGCCCTTGATTCAAATTCGCAAAAGGAAACAAAAAGCAAGATAGAAAGATAAACAAATATTGCAGAGTGTGTTGCTGTTAAGTGTTAACAGTTGCTTGCATATTGTAACAACTCTAAACCCCTCCTCCTCTCTAGAATGCCAATGCTCGATCTAAGACCAATTAACGGGATATCACAACTCAAAAGCGTTCAATGTCAAGAGGTAGGTGAAAATTAATCTATGCACATTTACCGTTCGACAAGAATAGCTTAAGCTTTGCAATAGACAAAAATACAAATATGTTAATGCAAAAAAAAACCTTTCGATACCATCAATAATCATCAATATGCATTCGTAACCTTTAACCCAGCCAGTGTTGTCACCTGTAAACACAAATTATTGCATTAACTTTAAGAGGAAAATGGAAATACTCTGCTCACAGCACATTTGTCCGACTGTCTGTCGGTCTGACTGCTGACTGACGGCCTTGCGCGTACCTGGCGCTCAAAGCGGACACGGGAAAGACAGCCGTCAGCTGGCGCAATCAGCTGGTGCTGGCGGTGCCACGCAGTGAAAGCATTTCACATTGACATTTTGCTCACCTCGACAAGGAGGCCCAACGACCCCAAGCAATGCTGGTTATTTCGTGTCGTTTCTCAATTGTAATTGTTGTTCATTTCACTAAATGAATTGCGTGCAACTTGCCACTTAAACATTCATACATATGTACATACATATATACATGTAGATTCCTTGTCTGTATTGATGCCACGTTAGCACAGCCATTGTATGGTTGCTTTCAATATATGCTTCATTTTGTTCATTTTAATTGCAGTAGTTTAATTGCTCCCTTTTAATTTAATATAATTTAATGGGTAACTTCAATTTGCAGATATTTTTTAAAACAGTTTTTAATTCACGTTAAAAATAATAATCTAACCAAAATTAAAATGGTTATGTAATAAATTCTGAAATCCAAAAAAAATCTATATTTTGAAACAAATAATTATTATTATTTATTTATTTTTTGTTGAAACATTTAGAAATTTTGAGAGACGTGGAAAAAAATCACATACGGAAATTATTTAAAAATAAAAAGAATGATCTTTAAAAATTACTATAAAATTATTAAAGGTATAGTTTAATTTAAGAGCTATAATAATCGCGTCTTTAGTCCTATCCTCGTAGTATTTACCTGTCAGGGCAAAACTTTTATTACATAGATTAAACAAATAGCACTTCATTAAACTGGCAAAATTCGCCATCAAGATTTTGCTCTGGAACCAAAGCATCCATTGTACTTATTTGGGTGCCTTTTTTTCTGTTTTTTTTTTTTTGTTGTTTGCGCCGTTTTCTTTTCTTATTATCCAATTCGGATTTTGTCTGTCGCTGGCTATTTTTATAATAGCCATGCGTCATTCACGTGCGTCTGCCCGGCCGGTCAATGTGGCGTATACACAATATGTTTGTTATTTTTTTATTTGTTGCAATGTTGCAACATTGCACGTGCTACACATGTTTATACATATTCATGCAATTAGTTTTCTTTGTGGCCTTCACTCGTTTTCATTGGCATTGCACGAAAATGGCGACCTTGTCCTTAAAATCGCCCCCTGCTCTTTTGTTTATGTGTACACATAAATATATACATAAATATATATACATAAATATATATATATATATATATATATGTATATTTATTTATTTATGTATGTGTAATGCTTGTCTGTTTGCCTGGTAACCGTTTGAGTTGCTTTAAAGCAATAAATACAAGTTACAGTGTCGAGAAGTTTTGCATGCTGGCAAAGCTTTTTGTGTTGTTTGCTTTGCTTGGAATAATCGCATAAGGAATGCACCCAGGAAAGCTTCGGTCTGTGGAAATAGGGGAGGGTCACAAGCTGCAACGATTTCCTGCTTAATCTATGCATGTTTTTTGAACTGCACTACAGGTGGTTGTTGTTTACACACACACACACACACACACACACGCAAGCGCAGAATCATCAAAAATTTAGAGAGTTTAGATTTTTCGCACTCTTTACGTAAACACATTGTACAGTAGTCGCACACATTGTGTATGGTTTTGTTGTAAATGCAGTTCTCAAATGACGCACTCGAACTAACAAAACAAGATTACATACACTTACAGACCGGAGTCCACCTGTTAATACACTCACAATGAATTTTAGAAAATCGAAATACTTTTGTCACCAAAAGCAACTCTCCTTTTTAGTGGTTTCTAAGAAATATGGCTTTTTTGGAATTCCTCATTTTAAGAAAGTTTTCCTAGTGCACCTAAATTTCTTAAAAAAGAAAAAACGATCGTTTGTTCCTATAAAAGTAAAGGGAGGGCAATTTCTGAGGAGCACTATTAAGTTCTTTTTTGCTTCGTCCGGTTAACAAAAAACGAATGCTCGCAAGAAACAATCTTCGGTCCAATCGTACCCATGGCGACTATATGATGATCAAGAATATATATAAAGCTTAGGGGGTCGCATGCGTCTCCTTTAAGGGGTTTCAAACTTGACGACAAAAGGGTGATACACCTCCGGAAAGGGTATTAAAACAATACATATGCACACTCGAGTGGCGCTGTCTGCTAGTCTTTGCAGTCGCTGCCGCAGTCGACAGTCGGCAGTTGGCATCGGCATCGCCCTCGACGCTGGGGCTGAATATTACTGGGAAAAGCTTTTTGCGAGTGCCTCCGACTTTGATTCAGAACGGAAAAGTGACGCGTTGCAAACGCACGACTCGCCAGCTGAACAGCAGAGAATCATAGCAGAGAATCGCGAATCGCTCGTTCAAATAGATAAGTTCGAAAATTTTGCAGATATCGATGCGTGAATACATAAGTAATATCTATATATATGTCTGTGCATAAATAGAGAGCAATCGTCGGAAAATTCAGATTAATCGTTGGGCCTGGAAGTCGATTTGGCAATAAAAGCAGCAGTTTTGCACACTCAGCACTCGCGGCAACAGTTGGCCAGTTGATGAGCGGTGTAAACAAAGCTAGCCCATAAATTAGCTAAGCTACGCGATATCCAGCAAACTGGGAACAAATGTGCAAGATTACGAGTGTTTTAATTTAAATAGTAATTCGCTGAATTTGCAAGTGCAACAAGTGTTTGAAAAGACTGTTTCAATTGTGTTCATTTAATTTACAAAAAGAAAAAAATGGAAGAGGTAACGTTTATTGTCACATATAAAGTATTCGTTATGTTGTTGTATAATACAAATTTTGATTTGAGATTCTTCGAACAAATCCTCAAAATTGTTGGCCAAGTTGTCATTGATATTGTATATAATGTGGCTCATTTTGAAAACTTCAACAATAATAATTATCTTACATAATTCTATATACTATTTAAGTTATATAATTTTACTACAAGTCCAGTTATTCAATAAATAAAAATCGATAAAAACGGTTTATTAATAAATAATGTGGCCTTAAAATAAATACACTTCTGAAAAAAGTTATGCTTTTTTTGGGATACAATTTGACAGATAACAAGCGTATAAAATTGAAGCCAGCTAATACGCCTAATCAATAAAAATGTGTAGACTAATTAGAATTAATTGAGTGACAAAGTTCAGTTTAAAAGGAAGCAACAAATTGATTAGATAAATCCCATAAGCATGGCACATCTTGATATTTGATTTTGGCAGCCTTAGTAACGAAATCTTTGTATTAAAATATCATATCTTGATAATTGCTTGAAATAATATTTATAAATATTGCAGTATGTTGTGTAAAGCTTTCACAGTCAAATGCGACTGTCGGACAATGTTTCGATACACATTTTGAAGAGAGAAAAAACAATTATAAATTATAAACCCACATAGAAGCAAAAAGCTCGACAACGCATCAAATGTTCTTTTTCGCGGTCGTCTCTCGGTCTCCATTCTAATGTCAAATACACAACAACAATAACGGAATCACCTTCATTCTAAAGCAAAATTATCTCAACGCTATCTCAGTTTTCACTGGAGACACTGTTATTGTTTTGTTTTTTATCATTTATAATGCATTCATTTTTATTAAAGCTGTTATTTTTAATTTATATTTTATTGCATTGTGCCTGGTATATTTAGTTATTCATTCATTTAAACTGGCTTGTGGCCGTTGAATTATCTCTAAATTTCTCCCGCTCTCTCTCTCGCTCTCTCTCTCTCTCTCTAAATTTTCTTTCACTCTCTGTGAGCTTATTTGCAGTCGGGTTTTCATTATATGTTTAGTGCTATCGTCAATTAGCTGACTGATCGACCTTGCGTATACGTAATCAGCAATATCTGTATGCATTCAAAGTGGCGTTTGGTGCCTTTTCTGACTCGCGCTAATCTGGCTTAGTGAAATTGCCTGTTTATTGTATTGATATTATGGCGTTTATAGCTGTCAAGCAAGTTGACGGAATAAATAGAAATTCTTTGTTATTGATGTGCCCAAACTTTGAACGAAAATGTTTAATTCGTTTTGCATTAACTTGATTTAATAAATTTCTTTAGCTTTGCTGCCTGCTGCTTGCC
This sequence comes from Drosophila basisetae, assembly GCA_035041595.1. NCBI lineage: Eukaryota > Metazoa > Arthropoda > Insecta > Diptera > Drosophilidae > Drosophila > Drosophila basisetae. The sequence goes on from JAWNLB010000070.1 coordinate 5,663,257, forward strand.
TTCAAGTATTTATGTATCAACTGCTGCACGAATAAATGTGGCACTGGCGATAATGAACAGCCCGATTGACCTTGACTGGGAATTGCGAAACTTTTGCAGTTATTCGTCAGGTGCTCAAATTTGCATGCAGACACGAATACAAACACAAACACAAACAGATAGATACATACATGCCTCACGTGCCACCAGCAGCAGCAGCAGCAGCAGGTGAGCTGCCCGGACAACACGGGCAGCCCGGGCAAACCTCTGCCCCCGATCGACCTTTGACTGGGGCAAGCAAGCAGAAGACAGCAGTCAGCAGACAAACGACCTCATTATAATTTTTACTTGCAACAAAGCGCAACTGAATAGCAGTCCTACTGCAAATATCTACTTTTATGTGCAACATTCTCCGTTGCATGCAAATCGTTGTGTGTGTGTGTGTGTGTGTGTGTGTGTGTGTGTGTGTGTGTGTGTGTGTGTGTGCGTTTGACTGTGCTTGTGAGATTTTAAGTTGAATGTGCAATTGTGTGAGGATTTTGTGCTTGCCACAACAGCTGAAGAAAAGTTGGCTTTTTGATTATCCATGCGCTGAGCTCTGGCTTTTGATTAAACATAATCAGCTTATCCCCTTACAGAAGCGAATTACTTGAAGTAAAAAGCAAATCTTGGTGTAAAACGATTATTATCTTGAGGCGCAATATTCTCGCTACTTAATTGCCAGTTTTACGTTATTTAGCTTCGCTTAACTTATTCGTTTTAATTATTTTCGGTTGATAAATATATATACAGGAAAAAATAAAAATAAATTTTATTCAAGTCAAGAACTGGAATTAACAAAATATACGTTTAAATTATACAAATACAACTAAACAAATATATTTACTTTGAGATTACAAATTGAATGCTTGTCTATTTCGAACTTAAAAAAAAAACAAAGTAATCAAATTTATTAAAGTCAACTTTATGAAAAAAAAAGAAAATAATAATAATAAATAAAACATTTGACATTTAGTTGGACAATTTGCAAATGCAGCTACTTTAAAAAAATATATATTGAGTTACAAATTTCACCATTAATATAGCTTCTGACAGCTGTCTACAAAATAAATGAATTAATTCTAAAATTTTCCAATAGTCCGAAAATGCTGATTTATTTTTTACTTAAAGTTACAGCGGCGAGAAAAATATTACAACAGCTGCGCCCAGTTCACAAACAATAAACAAACTGATAAGATTCGAATAATAAATACAGGACTTAATTAAATGTTTTTCTGTTGATTTCAAAGCAATCGATTGTTTTTGTTTTTCGTTTTGCTACCTGAAGTAAATTCGAGTCTCTTTTATTGAATGTACTTACATACATACATACATAAGTTTGAATAAATATACATAAGTGGATTGCTCTGTGAGTTCCCCAGCAGCACGAATGAGTAATAAGAGAATTGCAATTTCAATTCATGACAATCGTATTACGTCAACGCATTAATTGATTAATTTGATCGACTTTAAAGAAGAGTCGGACTGGTTGAACACAGGTCCATGTAAATAAAAGGCACCTTATAATAATTAAAATGACATTTACTGTGACTTGCTAAATTTCCCTTGCTAAATTGTACATTTCAAGCGATTGCAAAGATTGTTTGCAAACAAAAATTGTGTTATTTATGATGACAACAAATGAGCGAATACTGCTAAGAGTAGCATAATCGAAAAGAGCGCAAATTGTAAGAGCAAACGATCGACTTTGGCAGAAACCCCCTTCGCACAAGCTAAAGATAAAAAAAAAAACAAATTAATAGCAATTTGTCTCTCTTCTCGCGCTCTCAGTATCTCGCTCTCTCTCACTCTCTCTCTCTCTCTCTCTCTCTCTCTGTCAGTCGGAAATGTTTGCCGTGCAATAGAAAAGAATTTTGGGCAGTCAGTTGGACTTGGGGTTCGATTCCGTTCAGTTTGGATCGGTTCAAGTTGATGAGCTACTTAATGCCTGCATACAATTGCCTGTCTAATTAAAAATATTAACAAAATGCCAGTTGTCGCTACGGTAAGTTGTTGGAGACAGAGTGGGAGAGTGAGAGAGAGCACAGACACGCTGTGATTCTGCTTTTGACACGTGTTGCTTTTTGTTTGCCACTCGAAAGAGAGCGTCTGTCAATACAAATGCAAAGATATATATATATATATATATATATATATATATATATATATATATATGTGTGTGTGTGTGAGAGAGTAGTAATCACATCTGTTGTTCTTCTTTCTTTTTCTTTTTTTGTTTTGCAGACTCCGTCATTATTGAAGCGCGCCGGCACCGATAAACTGCGCGATGTCTTCCTGAAGTACGCCTCACTGCAAAAGGATGGCGATCATTTTATGACCAGTGAGGATTTTGTGCGCAAGTTTCTCGGCCTGTTCACAGATACAGCATTCAATGATGTAAGTAAAGCGAACGCATCATTGGGTCATTGCAAGGTGACATAAATGCACACACATTGCTCCTGCCTCTGCCACTCAACAACTGTGATAAGCAATCAACAACAGCAACAGCAACAAGATCAACAACTACACGATTGCTAGCCTAACTGTTATCAGCATAGAATTGATAGTGAAGAGCAGCATAAAATCTTTGTGCATCTATTTATTTATTTTATCTAACTCGCAATGCACTCAAATTGCCCGCCCGGCGTTAATCACTTGAGTGCCTCGTGCTAAAGTCTTCGACGTCACAGCATTAAAATTGGCGGCGGTCTTATCAATAATGGCTGGTCTAGTCGAAATAGTCGCAACTTATTTCCAGGAGGACCAAGGTTGAAGTCTGCGGATTATAGTTCAGTTTAAATCTTTATATAGTTGCGCTAATCAACTAGCCAGCAGTGCTCTAAAATTAGATACGTTCGCCGTTGCAGGAATCCGTGCGTCTGCTGGCCGGCATTGCGGACACTAGCAAAGATGGCCTCATCTCATTCTCGGAGTTTCAGGCATTCGAGGGTTTGCTCTGCGCCCCCGATGCCCTCTATAGAACCGCTTTTCAGCTATTCGATCGCAAGGGCAATGGCACCGTATCCTATGGTAAGCAGAAAATAAAGATAATACACATTATAATATATAGTATATTTAATAGTATATAGTATAACAAAAGATAATAAAATGTATTATCTTTACATTCACAGCTGATTTCGCTGATGTCGTACAAAAAACTGAACTGCACTCAAAGATACCATTTAGCTTAGACGGCACATTTATCAAACGCTACTTTGGTGATGTAAGTAAAAGCACTTCTAAAATATACTAATAAATATGCAGCATATTTAATACCCTTCCTCTTTCTTTGTGCAAACCTGTACAGAAGAAGCAACGGCTTATTAATTATGCTGAATTCACGCAATTGCTGCACGATTTCCACGAGGAGTACGCAATGGAGGCATTCCGTAGCAAAGATCCAGCTGGCACTGGATTCATATCGCCCCTAGATTTTCAGGATATAATTGTTAAGGTTAAGCGGCATTTACTCACGGCCGACGTCAAGGATAATTTGGTGGCGGTAAGTGTATAGAATAGTGGTATTGACTGGTAACTAAGAGAAACAGAAGAACCTATCGACTAACTAAGTTCCGATCTACCAATAATGGATTATCATATATAATACATTATTATCGTCTAACTTTCATAGGTCACTGAGGGTCACAAAGTGAGCTTCCCGTATTTCATTGCATTTACCTCGCTGCTCAACAACATGGAGCTGATCAAGCAGGTATATCTATATGCCACCAAGGGCAGTCGCACCGAGACGGTCACCAAGGATCAGCTGCTCTATGCGGCACAGACAATGAGTCAGATCACCCCCCTGGAAATTGACATTCTGTTCCAATTGACGGGTGCCGTCAATCAACCGGGGTAAGTTCCCCAACTCTCTCTCTCTCTCTCTCACTCTCTCTCTCTCTCTTCAGCACACCCTGTTTACAGCAATGAAAGTAGAATAATTTAATTTAAAGGCAGCATTCTCAAAAACAAAAACAAAAAAACAGTTCACATCCATGTGTTTGTCTCTCCGAGTATATTAACTTTTTAGAATTTTATTTCTTTTCTTTCTCTCTTTTTCTATTTCTCCCCAATTTTAAAAAACCACATTGCATACAAAATTTTTGAAATAATTACACATTTAAATATATATATATATATATATATATATATATATATGTATATGTATTTGTCAAATAATTTAAAGCTGGTGGAAACGCAAAAAGATTGCTTCGATTAGGCAAGTGTTGTTGTCCTTATTTAGTCATGGCATTTCTCACCAACCCACCCCTTACAAGATCCAGAAGCAAATACCCTATCGCCATGCATCACCCCTTCGGTGTGTTTTCGTTTAAGATATGCAGCAGTGTGTGAGAATCTGGGCAAGCAAAATCTGCAACTAATCACTGAAATTCTAATGTTTGTTCCAACAGCCGCATCGACTACGGCGATCTGAGCAACATTGCACCCGAGCACTACACGAAGCATATTACTCATCGTCTTGCCGAGATCAAGGCTGTTGACAGTCCCAACGATCGTTCTGCTGTTATTCAGGTCCTGGAAGCCGTATATCGCTTTACACTGGCCTCCTTTGCGGGCGGTAAGTGAAATACTCCAGCGATTTTTCATTTGAAGACTTAATATATTTGCATGCATCTCAGCCACTGGCGCCACTGTGGTCTATCCCATTGATCTGGTCAAGACGCGCATGCAGAATCAACGCACTGGCTCCATGATTGGTGAGATTGCGTATAGAAATTCCTGGGACTGTTTTAAGAAGGTATATTAAATATTGTATATATTAAGTTGTAATTTGTAATAATTAAGAAGGTATATTAAATATTGTATATATTAAGTTGTAATTTGTCGCATTGTAATTTACATTAATAATAACCCACTTACACTGTCCACCAGGTAATCCGGCACGAGGGTGTCTTGGGTCTCTATCGCGGCCTGCTGCCCCAGCTGATGGGCGTCGCACCGGAGAAGGCCATCAAGCTGACGGTCAATGATTTTGTGCGCGACAATTTTACCGACAAAAGGGGCAATATTCCTGTGTGGGGTGAGGTGGTTGCCGGCGCCTGTGGTGGTGCTGCCCAGGTGATATTTACCAATCCGCTGGAGATTGTCAAGATTCGTCTGCAGGTGGCCGGCGAGATAGCGGGCGGCTCCAAGATAAGTGCCCTCTCCGTTGTCCGCGAACTTGGCTTTCTGGGTCTGTACAAGGGGGCCAAGGCGTGCCTGTTGCGCGACGTCAACTTCTCGGCTATCTATTTCCCAACGTATGCGCACACCAAAGCGGCGCTGGCCGACAAGGATGGCTACAATCATCCGCTATCTCTGCTCGCCGCTGGCGCCATTGCCGGCGTGCCCGCTGCCTCGCTGGTCACGCCCGCCGATGTGATCAAGACGCGACTCCAGGTCGCCGCACGCACGGGCCAAACCACCTACACGGGCGTCTGGGATGCCACCAAGAAGATCATGGCCGAGGAGGGGCCACGTGCCTTCTGGAAGGGCACAGCCGGTGAGTTTTGATACTTGAAATGATTGAAAATGTCTTGAGTCTATCGCAATTCTTTAATTTTGTATTGCAGCTCGCGTCTGCCGCTCGTCGCCGCAGTTTGGTGTCACCTTGGTGACCTACGAGCTGCTGCAGCGTCTGTTCTACGTTGACTTTGGCGGCAACCAGCCGAAGGGATCACATGGCAGCAATCTCGCAGTACCGCTGGATAGCACACTGAGTCGGATGCAGCCCAATGCGGATCACATTGGTGGCTACCATGCGGCTGTGCCACTACTGACGGGCATCGAGTCGAAGTTCGGATTGTACCTGCCTCGCTTTGGACGTGGTGCCGCCGCTTCTGCCACAGCTGGCACAGCGACCGGTTCATGATTGTATTGGCGCCATCGCCTGCACAGCGCGAGTTAGGTCTAAAGTTGTACAGTTGCAGCCATAGATAGATATATATATTTATATATACCTATATAGGCAGAAAGTCAAAATTGTTGTAGATCACCTAACTTGATCAGTTATAGATTATAGGTTTAGTTTTTGCTAGGATGAGCTAAAAACGCTCACTAACAATCAATCGAGCTACACTGAAAACTGTTGAATGCATCTGGTCTATTGTAGAGTAATCAAGAAATCATTTCTTACCTACAACTTATTGTAATAAACTTGTATACATAAATATATATACATATATATATATAGTAATATTGCAGACATTTATGGCACACAATTGACGGCAACTGATCTACCTACACTAGAAACGAAATCCTGTATGAAATGATAAGATGATGATACTGTAACTGTTTTTTGTAAACTTTTTTAACTAGATGCCTAGCATAAAGTCAAAACAAAACAAAACAAATCAAAGAAATTCACTGAAAGTCTACTTTTGCACTCAATGATCTATTTAAGCGTAAAAACCTTTTAATCTTAGTCCGAATTTGTTCAACAGTTATAAAGGAAAAATGCAATGAATTACCTCTTAGCTAATAAATTCGAATGAATACAATTAAAATATATACAACAATTTAAAACGCCACTTTATCTATATCGATTCAAATTTGTAACAACTGTTTCTACAGACTTTGATAAGATATTATCACGATGAAAGTATTCTTTCAAAAACGGAAGGTTGCCTTCCTAAAAACGATGGTTTTTCTGTTCATAATTCCAGGGTATATTCTTCTAAAATGTAGAAAAATTATGTATAATTTCCAAAGTGTTTCATTTCTGACAAATAGAAAGAAGAATCATTTCTTAAAACAAGAATATTGATTCCATTATTATTGAAAGCAACTTGAATTTCTTAAACTTTTCTAAAAACAAGTCGATTCTTTGAGTAAAAATTACCGCTATGCAACAAAAGTTCCCTGAACGATCTCCACCTAAAAAACAGACCAACTCAATTGATTTCATTTGTTTTAGTATGCCAAAGCAAGACACATAAATTCAACAAGATACGCATCTGCCTAAATTATAGACATACAACTCATTCATAATGAGTAGTTCAACAATTTGTCACAACTTTTCTCGCAATGTTCGAATTGGAAAGTTTCGCGACTGCCTCTTGGCCAGTCTAATGGTGTGCCTTGAACATGGCTAACTGCAAGCAGTTAACAAGTACAATATGGATTAGAATATGCACGGTGGCATTTGTGGCATTGTGCGTTGCAAGCGAAATTTCATGTCTAGGCTGGCTTGCAGCTGTCTTCCAGGTCACACACGATAAATTCAGTTTCGAATTCAACAGTTTTATGACAACAATGTGGCTTACTGGGCTACGAAGGCGGGGCCACGCCCACTCAACTGGCGCCCGCTGACCATGACCGCCAAACCATTGCTGACCGTTACACATTTAATTCCACTGTCTCTAATGATTGGTTTCCATGCCATGGGCCATTGGCTTGGGGCACATAAAAAGCCGCAGCTCAGCGCTCGAACAGTTGCAGTTTCATTTCAAACGTTGACGCGAACGTTGCACGGAATGCATGTGAAAATGATGAGAAGTGTTTGCCTGCCGGTGGCAGTCTGCCTGCTGCTGTTGCAACTTGTGGCAGCCAGTGTACCCAATGCGCGCCCAACGCTAACTCGAACGGATACGCGAATTTCGTTTTCGACACAACTGAGGCAGTTGCGTCATCAGCTGCGCGATTGCTTCCGTTCCGGCCGGGGTTTGTGGTCGTGTTTCCGCGCGCGTAGTCTGCAAATCTTCGAGGACATCATGGCTGCGGATGTGATACCACTATATGATGGCATTCGCCTGGTTGTCGCACCAAATAACACGAATGGCGAGGCGCGACAGGCTGGCGAGGATCGCAAGGATCTGCAGCATCTGACATGGTTCGATCGTCTCTCCGTCAGCTTGGCCAAGGCGCTAACCACGCACACGCTACAAATCAATCTGGCCAAGCTAACCGATCGCTATCTGAGCAATTGTGGGTGATCCTCCTATATTGGCATACATAACTTTCAATTGTTGCTTGTAAATCTTTAGATGCAGCAGAGAGCAGAGCGGATGCGGTGGGCAGTGCTCGAATGCGTCGGCATCGCTTCAATATGATTATCACAATGATGTTCGGTGTCACAGCTCTGGGTGCTGTTCTTGTGCCCATGGGATTCCAAATGCTATCCATAGTCAGTGGCAAGGCATTGCTGTTGGCCAAAATGGCCTTGCTGCTGGCATCCATCAATGGACTCAAGCGGGTTGGTTAACACAGCGTTTCAGCCTATCAAAAGGACTATAATCGACAATAATTTCCCCTATGACAGGTGGCCAATACGGGTCTGCATTATGGACTGTATCATGTGCCCGGGGAGCATCTGGGTGGCTATTATGATCGCGGCGACTTAAATCATCCACGCAATGTGCCCATTCCGCTGGGCTTAGCGCCCTCGCTGGATATAGGCTTGAAGTAGTGCACACAGGAGAGATGGAGAAAGACATGGAGAGGAAGAGCGAGTGAAAATTCAGTCAATAATTATAGTTTGACTTAGTTCAAATAAAAGTAGTTTTCTCTTTAAGCTGTTTATAATTTGAAATGGCGCCGCTGAAGCTTTAAGGCAGCAAGTTGGCAAGTCTAATTGAAAGCTTTATGCAACTTTACCACAAAGCTTTTAGTATGTTGAGTTTCAACAGAGTGGTTAACTTTTCAAATGCAAAGCGCACAACGCAAAACTGCGTTAAAAAAAACAAATAAATATTGTCGATTCGAAATGATTTAAATTAGTCCATAAGCAATACTAAATGAAGAATATTGTTTAGTTAAAGCAGCAACAGTTAAACCTTAGCGCATCAGAACTGCATTCCCACAACGAAAAGGAAACGACAACGAACACGACGACAGCAGTACAAGGCTGATGGCGGGTTGGTGTCTGTATAGTCGTGGGAGGGGTGGTGGGTGGCGACACGAGGCAGGACTATAAAAGGAAATGCGCCGCTGATAAGGATTCACATTCTGTCGTCGTGCGGCAGCTTTGACGTCTCGTGGGCCAGCGAACGGAAGTCGTACATTGCAATTCGTTGCTGGAGCGTTTCACTTGAAATATCCTTTCATCTTTAGCCTTATCCTCGTGTGTAACGGTTTCTGTGTCATTCAAAACGCGTTCAAGTTTCATTCAGTTTCAGTTTTAGTTTCAGTGGCACTCCAAAGTGCAAAGAACTCCGTGACCGTCCTTCGCCCCGTTGGCGTCAATTATTGATTTGCGTGACACCATCCGGTGACCGCTAATCCTTTTAATCAGCTTAGGTCCTGGCCCTATCGAGAGCATCTTCAAATTACAATAACAAGTCGGACATAGCACGTATCCTGCGCTTTCAAAAATTGGCGCCCTCGTAAACCGAATTAGGAATTTGACCGTCGCTTAATTGTAATAGAAAACTCAATTTTACGGCTCACTTTAGTACAGCGAAATACGCAAACACCGCCGGAATGAAGCTTGTCGTTTATTTCTACTTGTCCATGATTGTGCTGGGAGTGCAGGTAAGTCTACAGGACGAGGAGGAGCCAAAGAACATGCTTTTAATTTAATTTCAATCAACAAGTCGAAGTTGGAGTTAACTTTTGATACGAATTAATGCCACAAATTAATCTTTCAATCTTTTGATTTAATTTTGGGACGTTGTGACTTTGTCCGGAATTCGCCGCAGGACGATTGGTAGGCCTCGACTCTGTCGCTTTTATGAGTAAAGTTTTCGAAACCTTTGATTTGTTTTTTTTTTTCGATGTTTGTTAGTTGATTCATGGCAATCAGATTGCTTTCATTAGTCTCAAATTATACGTAAAAGTTTGGCCGTGTGCAAGATTAGAGGGTTCTGACTGTAATATCAGCAGCACTTTTTGCTTGGATATCAATTTATGTTTTATTACATATGCGTTGTCATTGTTATTAGATCTATATTTGGGTCAGGCAGCAGCTGCAAGTTATGAGCATTATTTTATTTTAGCCATAGCTAATCCCCTCTGTTTCTCTTGTAAATTGAGATGTTTTCATTGTGCTGTTAGTTAATATTTTTATTGATGACAGGATAGTAAAGCGGAGTTTTATATTTTTTTTTTATATTTGGATTGATAGATTTTCCAGCAAAAAAATATAGCCTCTTACATACACTCTAAGAGGCTGAATCTGTGTCTGCTCTAAAGCTGTGATTTTAAACATTTTATAAATTTTTTCACAAAATAATAAACATTTTACATACAGTTTTAAAATAGCGACTCTTCATTAGGTTTAACGCTGTGACTCTTAAATTTTGAATTACAAATTGCCAAGTTTTAATTAGACATTTCATTTGCCTGATGTAAAATTGCGAATGAGTCGTTTTGCAGAAAATTTGATTTAGTTATTAAAGGCATTAACTGAATCTTAGCCGCAACTTCTTTAACTCTTAACTATCAATATCTCACGTTGTTCCTGCTTAACCTTTTTTTCTTCCTATTATTTCTCTGGGTTTTCCCAAGGAGTGTTAGGTAATTTTAAATGTTTTAACCCCCAGATTTATTAAATCCCTTATTTGTTTTTAATTTTTTCCACTTTAAATTTAAATACTCCCTTTTAATTGTATTTAATTTCAATTGTAACTTGAATTTTAAATTCTCATTTCTTCAAAGCCATTATTAAAAAATAGTGGGCCGCATTTAGTCTACATTAAATAAATAAATATATATAAAAAAATCAAAAATCATCTGATTAATTCTGCAGCATATGTATACAATTTTTCAATAGACAATCAAAAACTCGTGCTTAGGCAAGAATAGAAATAGAATTCCTCACAAAATGCATTTCACATTTGGTGATAGCAGTTTTACTTTCCTCTTGATGCGTCTAAATTCAACAAATCACAACTTCAACAGTTAAATGAAGCTTACACAATTGAACAATTGTTTTTCTTAAGAAACGCCATTTGAAATATTAAATTAAACTATTGAAACGAGTCCGATCCACAGGTAGTAAAACGCATTAAAAATGCCTTCAAGCAGTAACCAATGTTTATGTTGTCGCAAAGCTGATAGCCAGAAATAACAATATGTTCCTCGACTGAGTTGAGAATAGCTATAAATTAGCTCAGCTGTAAATTAGCTATGTTAATGCAAATCAAACTATTGGGACTAAGGGAGAAAATCAACAAGCAGGCAGCAAGGAACAGGAAAAGACCACGCAGGGTTCGCTTGGTTGCACTGCAAAGACTGGTCATTGATTGTAGTCCATGACCACCCACCCGACAAACTGCAATCGTCCACGTTGATTGCCATTGTAGTCACGCTGGTCAGTCATCGAGCCAGCCAGTCGGAAATTGCTCAGAGCTGCTGTCAGGCAGCCAGTTCTGGGTCCCTATGCTGTCTGGCCGCACTTGATGCTCGCTTAATGTCGCATGTTAACAGCATCAGCAACACTTTGGCTCTTAGCAGCCAGTTAAGCAACATACGGTTTGAGGGGGGATTTGGATATGCTTGGATTTCTGTCAAGAACTCAAACAATGTTGCATCTGGCTGTGGCATTTGATGTGGACCATATGAAGAACATGGCCAATTAAAATAAAGTGTTGGCAACTTGATGTGCAGTCGGCGTCCTACTTGGTAAACAACACATACAACACCTGGATGAATGTAGGTGCCCTTATGGAAGAGATCGTATCACAGTCATTTATTTCAACAAACTTTGTCAATTACAGCTTATTTGTCATGGCATCCAGGCAAAGTGAATTAAAGCTATGTTTTTGGACAACTTACTTGCAGGGCATAAAGTTTTAATCGACAGCAATTTGTTAGCTGTTGTGTCGGTGCCCAAAAAACAGAATTTGCCCTTTAATCCAATAAATTCAGCATCTAAGTCTCATTTTGAAGCAGCTGTTTACATTTGGCAAGCAAATTTATGCCAAAAAGAATAAATAAAAATAAAACTCGATGCCTCGACAAGAAATATGAAGCGCAATACGCGCATTTTGCATAATATCCGCTGCAACATGTTCAATAAATTCCGAGGAGGATGGAGTCGTTGTAGGTCGGTGGCATGCGGCATACTACGCTATGCTAATTTCCGGCAAAGTAATAAATTTGTTTGCATATGAAAAACCGACACTTAACCATTTTTTTCTTTTGCCGCACCGCAGAAATTGTATAATGTTAATGAAGCTCCCTACGGCCGCACTCTGTAACTCTGCGGTAATTAACCCTTGCAGCCTGCCCCAACAGTCACTACAAAAAGGCTGCAATTTGGTTTCGTTTGCAATTGCAGGCCTGAAGAGCTGCTATCAATATTGCGGCTGCAGTTTATAGCTGATTAACATTTTGCGTAAATGAATTTAATTTATTTGACTGCCCCTATGTAAATAACACAGATGACCAACGAGGCGTATGCGTAATCAAAAATGAATTTTTGCATTGATATATAAAAATATATTTTCTGGTAGAATATCGGGTTGCAGTTTTACATATTCTTAATGAGGTTGACTTTGTATTTATTTACATTAAAAAGTCAAATGAATTAATCAATAAATGAAATTTATTTAATTATATTTTATTTAAATTAGAAAGACATAATCTAATTTAATATAATCAAATCAAAATAATTCATGACACACTCATTCAATGAAAAATCTTGCTAAATAAATGCGAAATAATTAAAAAGTGAATAATTTCAACAGCATAAAAGTTAAAAAATTATGTTAATATATCATACAACAATTGATTGTACTATTTATCAATTTATCACTTCATTCTGTTTTCTAGGAATATTATTATTAAGCTGTTACTCATAAATCATGTAGATGATATTTATCTTAGAATTAAGCCAGCCTTGTTTAATAAATGCAAATATTAATTTCCTGTAGGCATTAGCTACAATCCAACGCAGACAGCGAATCAATCTGCATATTCTCAAACAGATCGAGCAAAAAATCAAACAAAATTGCGCTTAATATTTCATGAGCGCACAAATGGCAAATAAAAAGAAAATGGTTTTATGGCAATAAGGACAGTCGCCTGTTGCTGGCCAAAAACCCTTTCACAGTCGGTTTTTGGACATATATTTGGGCAAACTTTAACAGCTATCTTATGATTAAGTCATGATATACTTTCACTCACAGGAGACTTGGGGTAAAAATTTGGAGAAACTCACAGCTTAGCGAAAATCTGGCTCTTTGCCGGTGAAAGATAAATATTTGAAAAGGATTCCGACTACCTTTCAAAGCACTTCCGTTTCGTACTTAGTTTTTGTAGGTGCGTCGTTGTTGTTGTTGTTTTTGTTGTTATTGTTATTGGAGCTTTTCCTGCTGCCGTTGGTGGCATTTTAATTAAGTCATAATGTTTAAGATATTCTGCATCAGTAGAGCTGAACATGATTGCATGACAAGCATAATTTTTATCCAATTAGAGTTCCCCAATTAAAATTAGAAAGTTTGGATTTGTTTGATGCATCATTTCAGGAGCTTGTAAGGAAGTGCTCTTAAAGTGTCAATGTATTATTCCAATTTGATTTAATACACAAGTTAAATCATTAATATATGCAAAAGACCTTGTCAGCACCAAGAATTGTATGCATATATCAAAATAAGATTTTTTTTAAAGTGAGCCGTAAAAAAGTGTTAAAACTTTTGTATGCGCTCATGGAAGTATGTGTGGGTATCACTTTATGAGTGTGTGTGCGTGTGTGTGCGTGTGTGTGTGCGTGTGTGTGTGCGTGTGTGTGTGCGTAGGGTGTGGAAATATTGACGTCGTTGACAACCAATAATTCTTTTATGAGTATACCTCTGACCAGCTGCCTCCAGCAAAAGCAACTAGAATGCCTTTAACTTGAATAAAAGCATCCTGACAGTTTACGCAGCTGGCGGATACCAAATCTCATCCAGCGAATAATATTATTATGCAAATGAACTTGCGATGAGTGTTTTCGAAGGGATCATATTTATTATTTACTTGCTGGCTGTCATCAATTTCGACGAATGCTGCGAAATGCTAAACAGCCTAACGATTGACTTTTCAACGAGCTCGTTTGCGTCAAATATGGATGACGTCACCAAGGCATATCAAATACATATACATATGTAGTTCAGTGTGTGTGTGAGAGAGTTTGGTGCAGCTTAAAGTTAATCGGATAAAGCCGCCACTAATTGACAGTTTCACAAGCACAGGGCGCCTTTCGGTAGCCCAGCTCGTTATAGGCAAAAATCGCTCCGCTTTTTTCGAGTGTTGCGCAAACAATTGTCCAAACTTAGCCGCAAACACAATTATTTTGCTAGCAGGCGAGGAAGGCTCGGAGATGCGAGTGCTCATTTATCAATATTAACGTAACTTTTTTTCTCTTGTTTTTGCTGACTTGTAGGCTCGTACCAATTTCAATTTCAATTAGTGTCCAATCAAAAAAGGACGCCAAAATAAAAAAAAAAAACAATAATTGAATTAAGTAAAAAGAAATTATAAAAGCGATTTTGCTAGTCGAGAGCCTACAATGACCTATGACACCGACCTATAACATTCCATATATTCTGCGCATTAGACACATTTTTTAAATCATTTACAATTATTGAATATGTTTAAAGGATGTTTTAAATGTTGGGAAATATGTTTGCTGTCTGGTGACCTTTTTTTATAAATTAAATATGTTTTTTCAAATTCCAAAGCTGACGCTGAAAACGAATTTAAGGCAAAAAACATAGTTAAGCCAACATATTTGTTTATATATGCTTCTCATAAGTCGCTCGACTCGATTTTGGCTGCTGACTGTTGCTATTTATAATGTTTCGACCTTTCATGAAAAATTCAGTCATGCTTAAAATTCAAGACACACAATCACTCAAGTGCTCTAGACTGCCCAATCTGAGTGCTGAGTCCAGTTGCAAGTTGTGTGTCGAGTGTGTATTGTGTGTTGTGGCTATTGAATTGTTGTTCAACTATTGGTATGGGGTTTAATTAAAAGTGGCAATTGCCCAGCAGCTGCATTGAGATTAAAGTGCGATATTAGCAGCTCAGACAGCCCCCGTTCAACCGCCCCCCACAAAGTGAACAACATGCGGCCCGCTGTTAGCTTTTGACTCAAGTACAAAGCGCAACTTCGTCTTTTTTCTTAATTCATGTTTTTTTTTTTTGTGTTCGATGAAAAGCTAGTATTAGCTCGGTTGCCCGCTGATTTTATCGCCTTTGTCAACAACATTTGTGGTTTATTTTCAATGCATCTCCTCTATATCGCATAAAAAACAGCACCGGCAAAAGTTAAAAAACAAAATGAAAGCAGAAGCCAGCTTTTGCTATTTTTATCCTACACTTTTAATCTTTTCGCAGGCTTGGCCCACAGTGAAGCGCTCTTTTGAGCTCTACCCAGCCGCAGCAATGCCCTACAACGAGCACAGAATTGCAGGTAAGACAACAACACATTCACTTTGATAGAGATGGAGAGGAGAAAGATAGAGAGAGAGTGAGAGAGAGAGGGAGTGCGGGAGAATGGGAGAATGGGAGAGAGAAAGGGACTGCAAAGTAAGGGATATGAGCTAACAAATTGGTAGGTAAAAGTTTTAGTGAACCGCCTTTGGGTTAAATGCACTTTAGCGGTCGTCAAAAGTGCTTACACTGAGAAAAATTCAAGAACTTTGTATCAGAGTCAAGAAGTTTGCGGAGCTCTTTTACAATGACTTGGTTTTTTAAAACAGATCACATAATTTCCTTTTGAATATGTCTTAACTTCCCCATAGCCAGACTTATTTCTCCCATAAATGATTATAAATTGATGTTTCTATAATGAACGAATGCCTTTCGAGCTTAAATAACTCCTAAAGTGTGCTTTAGTCTTAAGCACAATTCAAAATCTGAACTTAACTTTATAGTTTTCTTCTTTGCTTGCATTTTTTTTTTCAAATCAGAGCACATTTCCTTCATTTTTCAGATTCCTTGGCAGTAGTCCAATTGATGTAAACCGCAAAAATAAGTCATATATTTTAATTTAAACTTTCTAGAACAAAGGAATTCGTTTGAGTTCAAAGCTTAAACTTGAATAACTCCAATAAATATATATTTATAGATATATATATATGTTTATATAATTTTTTTGTATATCTTAAAACAAAGTTGTGTTCGCCTTTTTTCTAGTGTATTGCTTACAAAATATTTTCAGTTTGATTAAATTGTCTTTTAAATTGCTTTTCCCCACATGTTGTCAAGCATTTTTCTTGTAAGAATTTAAGCCACATGACGTATGTGTGATTTATTCACAAGAGACCCAAAATTGGTTAACCATGCGATGCAAGCAAATTTCAGAGAATTGCACTTGAGTCAAATTTATTTTGCAGAATAATCATTAAACAAGAAACCCGGATCATTGGTCACATGATTAGCCATTAAATTCATATTGCGATTCTAAACTTGCAAATATTCGATGATTTCTGTGCGGATATTATGCTCACAAGCGGAAACTATATGTAAATCCAGATGATGAGCGCATCTAAAAATATCAAACTTAATTGGCCACGCGCCAGCAATTGGCAAGGCAACCGCAAGATGCCTCTTGCTTTTATTATCCTTGTGTAATGGATAATGTGTGCCAGCAAATTTTGCTTTTCCGCTTATCGTGTTTATTTGTAATGCTGTTTTTTTAAGCTTGTGCCAGGAACCTGACAAAATTGTTGCGTGATAGTTTATTCACAGATGACATCATCTTAAGTCTTTAATTATGAAACAATTTATTCAATTTATTTTTTAATGCAATAATATGAAAGCCTAGAATGTTTATGTATTCATTGGAGCTTAAATCAAGTTAATCCACAGGGTTCTCTTAATTGAAAACAAGATTAATAATAACAACTAGCATAAATGAATGTATAAAATATGTAATCCATATAAATATTTATTATTAATACAACTCGAATCGTTATTTATCAATTATGCAGAATGTTAAATTATATGTTAGCCGCATTAAAATGAATTGTTAAATGAAACAAGTTGTGACAATTTAATGCAATTTGGTAGCATAATAAACAATCAGGCGCCAAATGTCCAAACCCAGCACATGCACACTCAAAAACCACACACAAAAACCACAAGCACCCCGACGAGTAAATACCCTTGCAAAAAATAAACATAAAATTGAACAATTCTTGAAAGCTCTAAAAATAGTCTTAAAGAACCGCAATTAACTTTTTTTTTAATTTAAAGTGGACTTAAATTAGCCCATAATTTATAAAAAGGATTAAAATAAATAAAAATTGTAATTTATTTTAAAGTTTCAAATTAAATTATATATAATTAAAGGGGATAAATTCAATTAAAAATGTGAACAAAACTAACAAAATAAAAATAAGGGATATAATATAATATAATATAATATAATGTAATATAATATAATGTAATATAATATAATATAATTCAACATTATTTTATAAGTCAACAGATTAACTCCGGTTTCTTTTTTAAAATTTATTTTCTATAGATAAGAAATAGGTATGGGAACTTAAGCCATTGGAAATTGGAACATTCTGTTTCATTATTAATACCCTACATTGTACACCCCTTGCTAGGGTATCCAAATACGAGTACTGTTTGCGCAGTAAGAGAATTTATGAGTATTCCATTAGTTACACATGAAAACTACACTCAGACTACACCCACACGCACACACACACACACGCACACACACACATACAATCAACAGTTGCGTATGTGACAAGCATGCAAAAAATTCAGACAACAGTTTAATTGTTTTTGGCCAGGAATAAGGGTCATAAAATGCTACCCGTGCGCTGACTAAACGTACGATTGGGTTTTCATGTGTGTGTTTTTCTGCGTTAGTGTGTGTGTGCGTGTGTGTGTGCGCGTCTGTTTGTGTGGGTTACCAAAATCCAGCTAATAATCCGCTCCATAAATCAGGTCACTGTAGCCATAACAATGGCTCAGGCATTAAGTGGCATCAGCTGGACAGCCTCAAAGTTTGTGTAAGATAAATTAATTTGCTAAATGCCAGTCAAAACGTGGCTACAATTTGCATGTGCATTTTGCCAAATTACTTCAATTAGCCCACACACACTAGTAGCTATTACCTTTGGTTATAGCCATTTAAGCAGCTGGCCAATTTGGTTTCGTATGGCTAGCAGGCATTGCAGCTAAGAGTTCTGATAGTTCTGCTTATATTGTTTCAGATTGCATGCATGTGGCTTCGGAGCCAGGTGATTACATCTTTAAGAAGTCGGTGTCAGCACCAACAGCACCACTGGTGGCGCTCCATTTGCGCGGAGATGCATCACTGCTGGAGCTGGCAGCGGTTGCCGGTGATGAGTTGGAGACAGCTGCTGCCGCTGCTGCTGTGGCTGCTGAAGGTGGCGCAGACACCGTTTGTGGTTTGTATGTGATTGGCGAACCAGACACAATTGTGGAAATAACCATGAAACACTATGACGTCAATTGTGAGTCGGGCGGTCTAATGGCGGTAAATATTTCTGGCATCAAGCAAATTACTTCCACCTACACACACAGCTCATGTGTTGAAAATATTTATGTCTTTGTGCAGTTTGTTGATGGCTGGGAGCTGAATGGTGAGTACTTTCCGGGTCTGAAGGATCATCATCGCGTGCTCGAGGATCGCGTCTATGAGTTCTGCAACAACAACAAGCAGTGGTAGCTATTTCCTCTGACTACAAACGTTGACTGCTTATAGCGAAAACAATCAAAACTCATTCCAGGCCACGCTACAGCAATAAGAAATTCTTTCGCTCAAGCCAGAATGCTGCACTGCTGCAGTATCGCATCCCCACACGTGGCTCCTTTGTGGCCAATGTGCGCTTCCACAAGATTACACAGCGTAAGTTAAAAAAAAACGAACTTTAATCAGTGCTTAGGATAAGAGCATTTTCAAACTAAATTCCGAGGATTCTAGTTGTTGATTTGTTATCTTAAATTTTAAGATTATATCTTTTTTAAACAGTGTTGATTTTTCACATAAGTTGTTTAGTTAACGAATTTAAGCTTTAATTAATCACCAAGGTTGTTTATATTCCTCTCGCTGCCAGCCTGCAATATACTTGTCCAGGATAGCGCCGCCGTTTACAAGATGTCCAATTTTGGACATGCTCGCAACTGTACGCTCTCCGCACTCTTTCCGGCTGCCGTCTCCCTGGGTTCCATACGCATTGGTAGCAAGAGTGTGCGTGCCCAGGAGAAGGTCAATTATGATGTGAGTATTTATGAATTGTGTGCGCGTATTGAGATTTGCACTGATCCTGCTGGTCACATTGCTCGTAGTGTCATCTATTCGAAGATCGTTTGGAGATAGGCGGCTCGGCTGGATTGGATACCACTGGCATGGAAATGGCAAGTGCCGTCTGTGGCGCCACCAACGAACTTGGACCCGAGCAGGCCGTTTTCTGTGGCGTGACAAGTGTGCGTCTGCTGTCCACCGGACGTTATCAGAATCAGGCAACCGTCATCATACGCAAGGCCGATGAGCATGATTTCGACATTGCCACGCTGATGTGCGCGCTTTAAGTGAGCAAAATGAAAAAAATAAACTACGACAAGAACAACAAGTAAATAATAACAAAAGAAAAGCAAGCATAACGATGGCAGATCAGGGACGAGGCCGGCACCAGGATTACAATTTCACGTTTGTAAATATAAGTATGTGGTTTGGATATGTATATGTGGGTATGTACAAAGGTCAAAGAAAGCAAAAGCAAAACCCCAATCCCATTTCAACCTTGGATTCTAATGTAGCGCTTAATCAAATCCAAGCACAAAGTATTTACATGCCAACAAACTAAATAGCAAAGCAAAACCCAAAAAAAAAAATCGAAAAAAATGAAAAGAAAAACAAATTTTATGTAATTATATGTGTGTATATCAACAAAAAAAAAAGAAAAAATTATGAATGTTTAAAAAATACAAAGTTGTGCTCGTCGTCTCGTTTTCATTATGGGTCTTTATTCTTTTTTTTATTTTTATTTTTTATATAACAGTTATATTTGAAACATTAATCAACCTATTCAAAGGCTATAAAACATTGATTTGGAACAGAATGAATAATAGCAGTGAATTACAATCTATAACATAAACATAGAACAGGTTTTAGCAGTTAATAAATAACTTCAAATATTACATTTGTGGCACATTAATTTAACGCCCTACAGTCCAGAGGTCGCTGGCGTGGAGGCGCTTCAACCTCCTGCGAGTTGTATTTGACCCAAGAGTGCAGGCCAAAGGGTTGACGTGGTTGTGCAAACGGTCATTATACCGACTTGTATGTCTGTTGATTTGTTGACTGACTGTCGGTAATGCGAAGTCGTCGTGCAGAGTTCTGTTGCTCACATATGGTGGAGCAACTGAGAGAGGAGCTGAGACTTGCTCCCATTGACGCAGATGTTCCACCGGTAGGCCCAAGTACTAAAACCATCCAAGAACCTCTGCGTAACCGCAGCTGCTCTCCAAGCAGTGGTGGAGTTAGCAAGGAACACAGTGTCATCCGCGTATGTGGCAAGCAGCGTGTTTCTGGCTACTGGTATCGGCAAGTTTTGGAGAAAGTGGTTAGCAAGCTTATCGGTCGATATGACGAGACAAGATTATCCGGCTTGCCAGGTTTCGGAATCATCGCAATCACAGCGCACTTCCACGGAGTGGGGAAGTGGTGGATGCGAACCATGGAGTTAAAAAGTAGCACCAAGAACATCACTCCCTTCTCTGGGAGGGCCTTAGCAACTCTGCCGTCAATGCCATCATAGCCAGGGGCCTTAGTGGACTTAAGCCTGCGAATCTGTAAGCGGACATCAGCAGGGGCGATAGGGGTGATCGGTTGTACAGGATCTAGATCTGCATTTAAAAATGCTTCAGTGTCCTGTACCTGGCTGGGCGATGCTAGTGCAAAGGGCGTGAAGCGACTTTGCAGCTCGTCCGCAAACGCCGATGCAATATCTGCATCCGATCGACACCAAGTGTTGTCAGGTCGCATAATGGGGATCCGCCTGAGTGGCTGCCGCTTGACACAACGCGTTGCCTTCCACAAATTGAATCCATGATTCTTACGGGTCTATCTTTTTGTCTTTTTATCTGTCTTTTTTAACTTTTGTTTACAAGTATTATTATTGTTTTTTTCGGAAATCGATTTCCATTCGCAGAACGTGCAAAGTTATCGATAAAATAAAATAAAATAAAATTACATTTGAAATTTGCATTGCCAGACGGAATGACAATTTATAGAAAAAAGTGTTGCATATTTTGTGGTGCTTTGTTCAATTGAAGTAATTCCCAAATGGTTCTGGCTTCGAGCAGGGCAATACGGGTCTATCTTTTTGTCATTTTATCTGTCTTTTTTGACTTTTGTTTACAAGTATTATTATTGTTTATGTTTACTTTTGTTATTTACATTTGATTTTTTATATTTGTTGATATTTTTTCTTTCTATTATTGGAAATGCTAAATAAAGCTTCTCAGTTGTGATGTCGCTCCTCGGCATTTCCGGGGTCAGACGGTTATAGATTTGTATCTTTTTATCTATTTTTTTTAACTTTTGTTTACAAGTATTATTATTGTTTATATTTACTTTTGTTATTTACAGCAACACTAGCCAAGTCGATATAGTCGATATACAGTGTCTAACAGTTCAAATGGAACAGCGCCTAGCAGATCGGATATTCACATCAACTGCGACTAATATCATTCGGCGCTTCGCCGACGAAAATCGGATAGAGGAACAAGGTTTAATATTAACGGGTCTTTATTCGCGTCGATTATTGGACGTGTTTTTATGGCGCAATTTATGGACGCAGTTGCTAATCGAACTAATTAATAACGATATGCTATAAATAAGCCAACTATAATCATTGAGCGACACAGCCAACCAAGATAAGCCATGCATGATGACATTGTTCAAGGATTAACGGTGGACGACTCAATTGCAATTAAAGCCAAAAGCGAAGCAGACACAGTAAACCCATCAATGTGGTGACGCTGTAAGGCATCAATGTGGCTGCACCATCGTCCTTATTCTCGTTCTCAAGCTGCAACAATGGGTAAAAATATAAAACGGGTAAAATAAAAAGGCTAAAAGCAGACATCAAACAATTATCGGTACTCACACTCAACTTAAGTATGGCTTGGAGTTGGCGACAGCGTTGCTTATCCTGGTAATTGCTGGTTGCGAGGCGGCAGATGGTGGTGCTCAGGCAGCTATCAGAGCAGCCGACGTCCAGGTTGGGGTCCGCATTGGTAAACTTGTAACGCCAGAATTTGCGCAAGATGCTCGGTTCCTTGGCCATTTTCTCGAGCAGCTTGTCGATGCCGTCGGGACTTGTGTCGGTGGTGAACTCTTTCCGGAACTCGTACTCCTTGTACCAATTGGGCGACACATTTGAATTCAGATTGGCCTCGGTTAGGTTGAATGTCCAAGTCTGATGCTCCAGCACCTGCAACGTCTCCGGATTCAGCTCGTACACACGATAGTTAGGATTCTTGTAGGAGTAACTGGTCAGACTGCCGCCATTCCAGGAGACGGCCGCGGCCAGATTTGTTTCCGTATAATGCACATTCATCTCATCCTTGTGCGTGTGTCCATTAAAGATGCCCGTGATCACTTTGCTGAAGCGAGCCACAATGCGATTATATTCTCGGGACCATTCCGACCAACAGTCGGAATCGCCCGATGGGATGTGGGTCAACACATGCACATGTTCGCCACTCTTCTCGGCAGCGAGCAGTGTGTCGTGGAACCACTGCAGCTGTTCCAGCACAATAGAACCATCGTACAAGAGCCACCAATTGAACAGATAACAGTCCATGCTGTTCAAAGCAATGATGCGATGGCCTTCACGGGGCGAAAGGGTATAATAACCACCGCGGCGTATGGTGGTTTCAGCTTCTTTTGGCAGCCACTTGGACCACAGGCTCCACACGTGCCCATAGAGCCAATCAACACGGAGATTATCTGGTATATTTTCGTTGCCAAATCTGAGTAAAATATGTTGAAAAAGCGTTTGAAATGAGAGACAGAACACTCATATTTCTCAACTTGAGCTAATTTGTTTTATATAATTTTCAATGATTTTTAAATTGTGTTAAGTTCTTACTCTAGTGTGTGACCAGTGTTCGCTATAAGTTAGTCTACAATCCCAGCGTATCAGCGATAACATAATTTGAGATAATCTCAATAATAAAATACAAATAAGATAAGTGAGTTTACTTACACGTTCGCTGGATGTGGCTCGTGATTGCCCAGACAGGGATAGACGGGAATGCCGGGGAAGTGCTCAGTAAGAAGTGCATCGATCTCCGTCAGCATATCCATGTTGCCCTTCCTCGTAGTGGACCAGACATTATGTGGCGGCACATCGCCCGTGTGGTAAATCCAATCTAGCTTGTGCGTCTTACTTATATGCTCGAAGGCGTTAACGATCAGGTACCTGGGTGTGTCGCAATCCCTATAGTCGCTCCAATATCCTGCTCCATCTGACTCGGCATTGGTGGGCAGTGGATCCCGACAGCACATGGCCTCATCACAGTCCGCCAAGCTGCCGCTCTTGTACTCCGGATCATAGTGGATGTCGGTTAGATGAAGAACATTGAAATCCTTGTCGCTGCGCTCGGGCGTTCCAGAGTTGGATTCGGTAGGCATATCACCGACAATTTCCAAATTAACGATGTACTCCGGCTGATCCACATGGCATATCTTGATGGGTAGCATGCCACAAACGCTTTTCGACTCAGCAATCGTCTCGTTGAAGATGTAATCGAAAATAGGCCAGTTCAGATCGAATAGACCGGAGCAGACTTCCTGTGTCTGTATGTTGAAATAGTCACAAACGGTAAGCATCGACTTCTTGGCATTCTGCTCCCGATTCGGTCCAGTGAGTTCGCCATCGGGTCCCGTAAGGGTGCGCGAGAGTACATTGACTGTAGCACGACAGATTGTGCACGTAAAAAACTGATCGGCTGCACTCAGATCCACCAGTGACTGGGTGAAAATATCCTTCTTGCTGTGAGACGTGCGCAATTCAGCGCCCAATTGCTGTAATCTTGCTGATTCTACGCCCGTTTTCAGGTACTTCACCATCTCTTGGCTAATCTCATCCGCAACGCTGGCTGTTTATAGAAAAGATTATCTTGACTTGTGTACTCTGTACTTTCGCTTTTTCGTGCGATAAGCAGCTGTTAGGAAATTGAAGTCCACCCTACCTGAAATGGCTGAGGTGAGTCGCTCCTCACTGGTAAAGCTACTCGGTACTCCGGGCAAATTGTTTGCCCGGACACTGGCCAGTAAGGCAACTACGCCCAACAGCAAAATGCTACACTTAAAGTTCATCGCTGGACGGCGAAACGTTTAAAACTAAAGACTCCCACTCGCAACCAGTCATATTTATAGAAAGAGAAAAACACTTATCGATCACCAGGCTATCGAAAAGCTCTAAATAATATGTCTCCCATAAAACAATTATAAAAGAGATTTTTATGGTAACTGATAAAAACAAAATATGTGGTATCTAAACCTAAAGCAAGTGGAAGTCAATAAATTATATAACTTAATTGTCTTGTAACAATGACATAAACATTTACCAACAATAAGACAACCATATTGAAGAACACCAGATTAGAAATATATGTAAATAAATAGCATCGTCCTGTGCTAAAGCTGATACACTAACTGTTATAATCTATTTTTGAAGTCTGTGAGATCCACCTTCTCCACTTCATTACACACTTTTTCTTACCATTTTTAATGGGTTCAATGTATAAGAATAAAACACGTCTATTCTAGGCACCCTGACGATAGCATTCCCTTGCCTCCACTGGAAAACTCTCACTTGTTTTGCAAATCTTTTGTATTATGCTTTACCGTAACCAACACGTGACCGAATACAGAACTGTTCCGGCTTGACACGCCGATTTTATGGCAATTAGGCTTTACCTAATTGCTTATAAAATTTAATATGATACCTAGCCAATCAGCTACCAATTGTTTTTTCACGTACCGTACACCAGCTGCGATAAGTGGTTCAAAATAACAGATTAAACAAATCGACAAATGGTAAGTGTATTTTCGATTTTGCAATTAATCGTGATCATGATATCAAAGAACAAAAATGGAATGTGCGATTATATAACTTATTATTATTAGTTTACAGATTAAACAAGTCTTTAGAAGCCAATTCTCATGGTGAACACCACAGCCAGCAGCGAGGTGAAGCTCCAAACGCTAAGCGCAGCAGCAGATCCGTCATCGTCCTCGTTGTCCAACTGAGGAGAATCACAGAGTCGATTAGATTATTGGATATATAACTGGATCCATCAACTTACGGCTACAAAGAGTTTCTGCCTAAGCTCCTCACAACGTTCCCGCTCATTATTCACTGAAACAGCTGCGGCGCAGAGAGAACCGGCCAGACAATTGCGATCACAACCACCAGTAACCTGTGGGTCCGCAGTGGTGACCTTAAAACGCCAGTACTGAAAAAAAGAGGCAATGAAAGGGTGACTAGGGAAAACATTCGATGAAGGAAAATTCAAAGAAAGAAAGTTACCTTCTTATACACAGTCTTAAAATATACCAACAATAGGACTAGTACGGTTATTATTTACCTTGCGCATTAGATCTGGATTTTCTGCGAACTTATCCAACAATTTGTCAATGCCTGCGGGACTCAAGTCCTCGGTGAACTCCTTGGTGAACTCGTACTCCAGGAACCAATTGGGCTCTTCCGTGGGTTTATTGTTAGCCTCGTTCAAGTGGAAGATGTAGGTGCGATGGTTGGTCACGTCGAAGGTCTCGGAGTTCACATCATATACCCTGTAATTGGGGTTCTTGTAGCTGAAGGTGGTCAGGGCACCGCCATTCCAAGCAACTGAAGCCGCATGACCCTCGTCGGAATAATGTACCACCAGCTCATCCTTATGCGAGTGTCCGTTAAAGATGCCGGAAATTGTCTTATGGAAACGCGTAATGCACCGATTGTACTCTCGAGCCCACACCGCCCAGCAGGAGCCATGACCCGAAGGAATGTGGTTGAGCACATGAACATGTTCACCATTTTTCTCGGCGGCGAGGAGCGTGTCGTGGAACCACTCCAATTGTGGAATTTTATCGGTCCCACTGTGATACAGCCAGTAGTTATCCGTATAGCAATCATTGCCGTTTAAGGCAATAATGCGGAAGCCCTTCTGAGGGGACACTGTATAGTAACCACCCTTCAGTATAGTCTCCTTGGTCTCCTTGGGCAGCCACTTAGACCAGTCTTCGTACAAGTGCTCATACAGCCACTTGGTGCTTATCTCATTAGGCACTCCTTCGGGACTGAACCTGTTCAAGGTTAAAATAAGCAAAACGACGCATAAATAAAAAAAAAACAAATAAAATAAGTAGTTATGTGGTTTAAGGACTACTTACAGGTTGAGCGGATGTGGTTCATGATTGCCAATGCACGGATAGACGGGCACATTGAACACCTTATCAATCTGACCGCTAACCTTACTCAGTACCCCCGTATTTTTCTCCACAGACGTGGCCCAGACCATGTGATCAACCACATCTCCCGTCTGATAGATATAGGTGCATTTCTCCGTTTTAACTGCATGATTCAGCGCCGACTCCAGTGTGTGCCAGGGTAAATCGCAGTCTCTATAGTCGCCCCAGTAGCCCGCTGCATTAGGTGTGCCTTCAGTGCTGCTTTTCTGGCGTTGGCAGCACATGGGCTCATCACAGGTGGCAAGGCTGCCTGGCTCGTACAGCGGATCGTGATGGATGTCCGAGAATTGGCATATCTTGATATCAGTCTCACTCTGACGCGGTGTATCCCCCTTAGAGCTGGTTGGAGCTTCGACGTTGTCGTCGATCTTTAGGGACCAGTTGTAGTCGGGATTGGAACCCGTGTTGCAGAAATTAAAAGTCAGGAAGAGCGAACAGAAACTCTGAGAATCCATTTCCGAGTTGCGCATTATATAATCCACAGTTGGAAGCTCTGCGTCGATCAGACCCTCGCACACCTCCTCCGTCTGCAGATTCAATCGTCGACACACATCCATTGCAATTTTCTTCATTATTGCACCACTGTTCTCGCCATGCAGCTCTCCATCCTCATCCCGAATGGTGCGCATAAAAACTCTCATAATGGAGCGACAGAGAGTGCAAACCACAAAGCTATCACGCGTCTCCAATTCCGTCAGATCCTTAGTGAAAATGTCCTTTTTGGTATGCGCATTTGCCAGCTGGGTGGTGAGTTGCTTAAACGCCGGAGTCTCGACTCCTGTTTTCAAAAATGTGTAGTATTCCTGCTCCAGACGGTTAGCGACATCGTCGGCAATGTCGGACAGCACCTTGTCATCCAAGTTAAAGTCCACGGGGACAGTTGGGGGCAGTTGCACCGCGGATGCGGCAATAGCCCCGCACAACAATACCAGCAAGCATTTCATGACATTTGCTGATCCACTGAATCGGGTGCCCCATCGGGAGTACAATTTATTGATTTCTAAAGACCATAAACGGCAGCTTATCTTTAGCCACCCATTGAATAAACTTGTGGTAATCTGATGTGGCTGTGTTTGTGAGCACAATTAGAAATGACGATAACATTGTTTGATTAACGTACATCTATTGTTTTGGCTATATTCTTCTTGATTGCTGTATTCCAAAATTCCCAGCGTACCAGAGAGAATTAATAGAAAACTTGTTGCCTGGAGGCTCGTCAGTAATGATGCCACCTCCAGCAGCAAAATGTTCAACTGAAAGTTCATCGCTGGACGACGAAACGGTTAAAACTAAAGATTCCTAATGTTATCCAGTCATATTTATGGAAAAAAAACTCTCATCGAGCGCTAGGCTATCAAAAAGCCTTAAATAACATACTATAAAATAATAACAAAAGAGATTTTATTGTAGATTATAAAAAAGCTTTAGTTATAAAGAAATCATAGTCAGGAATTTAGAAAACTTAATTTTCTTTTAACCATGCGAAAAAGAACACTACCCGATGAGCAATATATAAATAAATAAATATATATATACATAATTAGTTACATTTGAAACCATGAAAGAATGTGACACATGTGACCTAAGTTGTATTGGTTTGGACAATTGTTGATAAACCTTAATAAGCCTAATCAGCTAGCATTTGGTTTTCATGGTCCGGACACCAGCAGCGATAAGTGGTTCAAAATAACAGATTAAACAAATCGACAAATTGTAAATATAATTTCGATTTTGCATTTGATCTTGACCATGGTATCAAAGAACAAAAATGGAATGTGCGATTATATAACTTATTATTATTAGTTTACAGATTAAACAAGTCTTTAGAAGCCAATTCTCATGGTGAACACCACAGCCAGCAGCGATGTGAAGCTCCAAACGCTAAGCGCAGCAGCAGTTCCGTCTTCGTCCTCGTTGTCCAACTGAGGAGAATCACAGAGTCGATAAGATTATTGGATATATAACTGGATCCCTCAACTTACGGATATATAGAGTCGTCCCATGAGCTCCTCGCAACGTTCCCGCTGATTGTTCACCGCTATAGCTGCGTTGCAGAGCGTATCGGCCAGGCAGAAGCGATCACAGTCAACAGTAATCTGTGGCTCAGCAGTCGTGACCTTAAAGCGCCAGTACTGTAAAAAAAAATAAAGTAATGTTAGGCTCAATACGGGAGTAGTAAGGTTACTCAGAAAATCAGAGTTCATTCGATTGAGGAAAACCAAAATAAAGAAACGTACCTTTCTCTACAGATTGTTAACATACGAGGTGTGTTCAAAAAGTATCGCGAATTTTGAATTTTCGCGGGTTACGTATAATCGAATTTCGATTTTTTTGTAGCGTTATGTTGGTACTCATGTCTCTCACTTATGCCGACAAGCTCGGCCATTTTGAATGTTCACTTAATTGTTGACAGCTGCTTTGCTTGCACGTGTTTTGGATCGTCTTCGATTTTTACCTATTCAAAAAAATGGATCAAAGAACCTGTATCAAATTTTGTGTGAAAAACGAAATTAAGTGCGCGGATGCATTCCGAATGTTGATTGTGGCATACGGAGAAGCTACCTTGGACCGAAGCAACGTTTATCGGTGGTACAAAATGTTCTCAGAAGGCCGAGAATTTTTAGAGAAGTTGCTGAGGAGCTAGACATATCGATTGGCTCATGCCATTCGATTTTTATCAATGATTTGGGCATGAGACGGGTCGCCGCGAAATTCGTACCAAAATTGCTCAATTGCGACCAAAAACAGCATCGCATGAACATTGCTAATGAGATGTTGGACTCTGTCCGCGACGACCCAAATTTGCTCCAGAGGGTCATAACTGGTGACGAATCGTGGGTTTATGGTTACGACGTGGAAACCAAAGCTCAATCATCTCAATGGAAGCTGCCGCACGAACCAAGACCGAAAAAAGCGCGCCAAGTTCCGTCGAATGTGAAAGTTTTGCTGACAGTTTTCTTCGATTGCAGGGGCGTGGTGCATCATGAGTTCTTGCCACAGGGTAGAACGGTCAATAAGGAATATTACCTGCAAGTTATGCGCAATTTGCGCGAAGCAATCCGCCAGAAACGCCCGGATTTGTGGAAGAACAAAAATTGGCTTTTGCACCACGATAACGCCCCTGCTCACACATCGTTGCTTGTGCGCGACTTTTTGGCCAAAAACAACACACTAATGATGCCGCAGCCACCGTATTCCCCAGATCTGGCCCCCTGTGACTTTTTCTTGTTCCCTAAACTGAAGAGGCCCATGAAAGGACGACGTTACGCTACGCTTGACGAGATAAAGACGGGATCGAAGGAGGAGCTGAACAAGATAAAAAAAAATGATTTTTTGAAGGGCTTCGAAGATTGGAAAAACCGTTGGCACAAGTGTATAATATCTCATGGGGATTACTTTGAAGGGGACAAAATAGATATTCATGAATAAATAAATAATATCTGAAAAAACACAAAATTCGCGATACTTTTTGAGCACACCTCGTATCTATGTGAAAAGAATGGAAACCCTACTCCTGACTTCATTGGAGTCAGTTGGAATTGCTAAGAGTTGGCAGACTAAGCAGGCGTTGGCAGTCAACAAAGACAGTCATTCATAAGAATAAAATAATCAGTTGTTGTCGAGCAGTTGTCGCGCGTTATTAAGTTGAGAGAAATAAATAATAAACAGCGAGCAGTTTATATACCGATTTCAGTCATGTGTGATATCTCTATAATATACAAATGATTCTAAATTCACAAAAAACTTATCCAAAAGTAGCGAACATTTTTTCAAACTCCAGAAAATGCGCACATTTTCGATAGCTTTTTTGTGTCATTCGTTTCATGTGTAACTATCGATAGTCTTGCTCAAAACTATCATTGAGTAATTTGAGAACAAGCAAGTATTATATTGCCATAATACGCATTTATAATTATTTAACATTAAGAATCTTGTTAGATGTTAATTTTGGATTTGTTAAAATTCGCATTTCAATACCAACAAGAAACCAAAACGGCTATAACTAAAGTGAATAAAAAAAAAAATAAAATACCACAATTCCTCTAGTGTATCTATGCGTTTGTATGGCAACCCTAGGTTAATGCAGCTGGCATCATAATTCTAAACAGCTGAGTTATTAGCCATTAAAACACGAGAAGAAAAAGAGCACAGAATATCTGGAAAAAATCAAGGATTGTTGGTGAAAAAAACAATAAAACTATACACAATAATTGCAGTGCGTTGATATTCAATATATATAAAAATATAAATATTTGTTGCGCGTGTGTGTGTGCTCGCGTAAATGAGAAGCGTGAGTAATAATTGTAAACGACGATAGCAGCATACACAGGAGCCCAGCAGTGACGCCATTTTCTGTGCAAATCAGCAAAGAAAAAAATCAAAATCAGAGCAGGTGGGGCAAAAAACAGACGCAACGGCAACGCCGCGTGACCAAATAGACGAAGAACAGCAGAGGCAGTAACAGAAAGAGAGAGAGAGAGAGGGGAAGAGAACGCGGACCGGATACGGGCAGACAGGAAAACAACAGATAAAAAAAACAAACCGCATATATTCAATGAGCAGTCTAATCAACTTTCTCAATCCGAAACTCAAGCCGTCTGTGGAATGCGATGCCGTCTGCGAGGATGGCTACACGGCTGCCAATCTCATTGCGGACGACGCCGAGCAGGTGGAGCGTGGTTTTATGTGCTTTGCCGTCTGCAAGCCACCCGTTGAGATTGTCTTTGACTTTCCCAAAGCCATCGATTTGAAGGTGATCAAACTGTGGCCCAGTTCCGGTGCCCTGCGCTCCACGGGCTTCGAGGTCCACGGCAAATACGATGGCATCTGGGAACGTGTCGCCTATGTGCGTGACCTACCCAAGGGAATGGATTCGGTCACTTTCTGCTATCAGAGCGATTACAATTCACGTAGCAGTGCCGCCGCCGCCCAACAGCACAGCGAGAAGGTGTTCTTCTTTAAAACGGCCCACAAAATCCTGGGCACCACAAACAGCGTAAAGATTGTCATACGGGCAACGGAACGCTGTCCGCCGGTGCTGCGCAAAATTCAAATGTGGGGTCTGCCCGCACGCAGCCTGGACAAAGCGGATCGCGAGTTAATGAAGACAATTTGGAGCGAGATAAGTGATCCGTACGGCCTGAGGGACCAGGCCCAGCAGCAGCAGGCGGGCCAACGGTCGCCCTCGCGTCACATTCCCGAGCTGCGCGAACAGTCCTCACTGGAGATACCCGAGGAGTTTCTTGACTCCATCACTTGGGAGCTAATGGTGCGTAGCCTGATTTACCCTGATTCTCCTATCCTAGATAATGGCAAGCAACATTTCTTTATTTTTAGACATTTCCCACGGTGCTGCCATCCGGCAAGGTTGTCGACCAGTCCACCATAGATAAGCACGCGGAGGAGGAGGCCAAGTGGGGTCGCCTGCCATCCGATCCGTTCACGGGCCTCGAATACACCTCACAGCGCAAAGCGATACTAAATCTGGCGATTAAGGCACGCATCGAAAAGTTTCTAATGGAGCACTCGGAGCACTTCAAGTCGGTGCCCCGTTGCCTGGGCAGCTCGCGCATGCGTCGCCGCCACGCCTCCCAATTCGCCAGCCACATGTGCCTGCCGCCGGGCAGCAGTTTGGCAGCTGGCACCTATTCCTCATTGAGCAGCGTTTACAAGCAGCATCTGCATCAGCAGCGCAAGACCAAATCGACCGTAACGGCTACGGCGACATCGGCATTCTCAGGCAGCGGTTCCCTTTCGCCCACTTCGCCGCCAGCAGCGAAACGACTGCGACCCACTTACTCCACATCATCTACCGTTAGCGCCACAGTCACTGCCAGCAATGCTGCAATCGATCCAACCACGACATCCTCTTCGGGCAGCACGGCAACGTCTTCCATTGACCAGGCCATCCAAACGGCTCTGCAGAAGATCACCCGTTTCTCGCAGGTGGGCAGCGCCACACCGCTACAACCGCCGAGTTGCATCAACTGTCGCAGCGGTCAGTTCGCCTACGAGATTCGCACCTGTCGCCATCTCGTCTGTCGCGAGTGCCTCGTCATGTTGTCCGCGGCGCAGCAGTGCGTCTGCAAGGTCACGTTCAGGGGCGTCGACGTGGAGCGCTATCACAAGCTGCCGTAGTCGTCTGCGACGCAATATATACGATATATAGTCTCTTATTCTAGTGCTTCAATATATATATATATATATATATGTATATATATATATATATATGTAATAATAATTAAGTTCGTTTGTAAGCGCTTTTTGTTTGCCCATCGGAGCAGATTTCTTTTTAATATTCGTGTGTCTTCTAATTCGGACTTTGATTATTCAGTTTTTTAAGCGCCCCCTCGTAGAATAATTTCTAATCATATCAGCGTCGATTTTAGCAATTGCTGAGATTTTTTTTTACCTATTTTTTCTTTGAATTCGAAGCCAAAATACACTTGGAATGGATGGTGGATGGTGGATGGCGAGTGGATGGTAGATAAATGCGCTCATTCCTCCAATTATCAGTATCAGGTCACACTTAGTCGGCATTGCGATTAAACTTAGTATATATACTAGTATACGTATGTATTGTACAATTAATTAAATATCAGATAAAGCGCGCATAATTTTTGTAGACTTTATACAACTCACCCCCCGCCCCCAACTGAAGAAAGGACGAGATCAAGCGCAAAGTTTATATATTCAGAAATTAAATAAAGTTTAATAAAAAAAAGATGGATGCTATTTCATTAATGGGTAAGTTTTGGAGAAACAAAATAAGGGAAATGTTTGATAACTTGTTTTTTGAAATCAGCGCAGCGTTAACAGTAATTAATGTCACAGCTTGGAAACGGCTGTTAATAAAATCCATTGGAATCTCAAAATCACAATATGACAACATTCTTATGTATGCGTGTGCGTCGCATTGTTAAATAATTTAATTATCTGGCAACGCCTGGACCATTATCAGCTAGAACGCAGCATGGCTGAGAGTGCGAATGAAACGCCGCAACCGAGGCGTCGCTTAGGATTAAGATTGCGCAAGGGAGTTAGCACTACACCAGGCCAACGACGGCAGCCATTGCAGCAGACGCCAGTCGCAGTCGAAAGAGTGGAGACTCCACGCACACTGGAAACTCCACTTAATGTAAGGAAAGCAAACTCGACAAGTTGCCGACGCCCGGTCTTATCACGTAAGCGAAAGGATCTAAGCAAGAAGAAATTGGAATTTGCAGACACAGCAATCGAGCACGAACCTAAGAAAACCGCTCAAAAGAAGCCGTCAGAAAAACCAATCAACAATTGGCGACAAAGCAAAATAATTGAACTCGAAGCAGACATCGAAATTTGGAGAAATGGTTTTATAGCGGCTATGAAGGACTTTCAGGACTTGTTTGAACCGCGAGCCACAAAGGAGACGCTGCTAAGACAGCTGGGCATACCGTTAGAAATGCTACAATACTTGGATGAAGACTGAAAACTACTGAAATTAATATATACATATATATAGATATATAGCATAGATAATTAGCTGTAAAATGTATTTCAATACATAAAAAAAAGAACAAAATGAAAACAACTCAGTATTTATGGGGTCGCGCTGGTTTCTCGAGATCGAAGAGTTTTGGGTCGTGCAGGAACTCGAGATCCTTGTGATATCCGGGCATTAGGAGACAGTGCTGGGCACGTAAAATGGCCTGTTCGACATGCTCCTGTTTCTGCTTGCATAATCCGGTTATGTGTCGGCCGTAAATGCGGCCCGTATATGGCGACTGAAACTGCGATAGCAGCTTCACATTCTTGTAGTGTGGCACAATGTTGTGCTTGCACAAGATGCACTCCTGGCGATCCTTCTCGAAGGGATTCTTCATTTCAATCGGTTCGTCAGATTCTGTTCTAATTTCATCCTCATTCACAGCGTTGGCCACATTGGCCGCATACAAACGTGGTTGCATCTGGCGAACTGCCACGCTGGCTGAAATAGAGCGATAAACACTTAGCTACATTTTTATTTATAGTTTATTTCATATTTCATTTACCATTTTGAGCAATTAGCCGTGTTAACTTAAACATTTTTAATATTTGCAGTTTACTTTGTTACCAGGGCTGACACATTTGTGAGTGCATGAAAAATTGTTGGGTCCCTGAACTCTGCTTGTTATCTGTGGCGGCTCTGCAGCCCTGGCAAGCATGTTTATGCCGTGTAACATTTCATGACTTTTAATCGACAGATATATAGAAAACTCTGTGGTATTTGTTTTAAGAGTATATTATTTATTTATATTAATTTACAATTTAGTACCAGTTAATTTCGGGCATTACATCTGAAGAATATGTGTACCTTTTCGGCTGAGGTCTTATGATGTCATCTATAAGATTTGCATTCCTACCGGTTGTTGTTGTAAACGTTTCGGTTGTGGTCTTCTCTCTACTTTCATTCAAACTGGGCGTACTCGTCTCCATAAATAGTATTTCAGCTGTGGTCGTCTCATTTGCCGCAGGTGTCAACTCTGTTGTAGGCACGGGCAATAGTGCTGTCGTCTCGGGCAACTCTGTTGTAGTTTCTGGATGGAGTGTCGTCGTTGGCATCAATTGTGTGGAATATATTGGTAATAGGGTTGTTGTATCTCCTGTTGTAGTTTCAGCTGGAAGGCTAACGGTAGTTCCATCTGTGAATGTTGTTGCAGTTTCGCAGAAATCGATTACAGAATCCATCGATTCAGCTGTTGTTTCTGTCGCTGTTGTTGTGAACGATTCTTCGCTTGTCGAATTTTTTTCTTTATTTTCGGTGCTTTCGATGAAATTTGTACCGTAATTTGTGGTCGTAGTTTCGAAGCCAGAAGTGCTGGCAATGATCGACAGCAACAAGGTGGACATTTCTGGCAACTCTGTGGTACTTTCCCATATTCCAGTTGTGGATTCTATCGTTGTTTCACTAGTCTCTTCCACTACTAGATTTGCTTTCGTTGTATTTTGCCATTCATCTGAAGTGCTGCTTGTTGTAGATTTTGTTGCAGGTCTTTCGGTGGTTATCCTATTTAATCCGCTAAATGGCGCATATTTCTTCACATTGTACGGCTTGTGAATACTGACGTAATATTTTGCCAATTTATACCAATCTTCTGCACTTTCAATTTTATTCGGCAAGAATTTGGAGTTATCATTATTACTGAATAATTCACCATTGATTATGGCATTAAAGTGTTGCGCTAACAACAAAAATAGGCAGACTCTCATTTCGATGTGTTTGGGCGCAGATGACACAGTTGACTGATGACATATAATTTAAATCTGCAGCTGTGTACCTGAGCTACCTCCTCATGCATTTATTTTCTTTTTACCTGTTTTAATGATCGTTAAGGGTTGGTCTGTAAAAAACCGAGAAAATCGCAGCTCATTTAAATATTGTTTTCGCGCCAGGGCTGCGTAGTATGCTCGCATTGAATGTAGTTGGCAACAGTGCGCAATCGTTACATCTGGGCACACTTCTGCCGGCCAGCTGTGCCCTTCTTTCTGCAGAAGAAGAAGAATCAGAGTGGCGTGCGTTTTATTTCGCGTTTTATCGCTGCACAATATTATTAATTAATAATATTAGAATAGCAATATTTGTGAATTGATTAAATACGGCTCATAGGCATTAAATACACTTGATTTATAGTCAAGGTGAGTCAAAGTTGTGGTTAGTTGAGCTAGTTTCAATTTGCCGGTGTTAAAACAAGCAAACGTTTACGGTGTTTAGATTAGGGTGGACCGCATTTATATAAATATTGTTAATATTTGCATAGAATTATTTGTAAATTGTCTTAAAACTATATGTTCATCAGAAACAATTGAATTGTAGCCAAGGTCAGTAACAGTTATTGTGTCTAATTGCAATAGTTTGACTTTGCCGGTTTTAGATTAGGGTGGACCGCCTTTTTAATGATAAACAAATGATAAATTTGTGTATTTTGCAGAATGGATTCCGATTTGTATGATGAGTTTGGCAATTATATAGGACCCGATTTAGATAGCGATGAGGACGATGACCAAAGCATTTATGGTCAGCCCGATGTGACCGATGATCCAGATGTAAGTTTTGCTGTAGTTTTTATTACTGCAATGCTTAAAATTTGACTTCTCGTAGGAGGATGCATTGGATGAGGATGAGGCGGAGCCGCAGGACGATGAGGAGAAAGAGGTGACGGCCGTTGTGTTGCACGAGGATAAACGCTACTATCCCTCGGCTGTGGAGGTTTATGGGCCCGATGTGGAGACAATTGTGCAGGAGGAGGATGCCCAGCCATTGGATAAGCCGCTCATTGAGCCGGTAAAGAAGCTCAAATTTCAGATCAAAGAACAGGATCTGCCCGAAACCACCTACGATATGGAGTTCATGGCGGATCTTATGGACACGCCTCCACTGATACGCAATGTGGCACTTGTCGGCCATTTGCACCATGGCAAAACGACATTCGTCGATTGTCTAATACGGCAGACGCATCCACAGTTTGAGAATATGGAGGAGCGATCGCTGCGCTACACGGACACGCTCTTCACGGAGCAGGAGCGCGGCTGCAGCATCAAGGCGACGCCGGTGACTCTCGTCCTGCAGGATGTCAAGCAGAAGAGCTATTTGCTGAACATCTTCGATACGCCGGGCCATGTGAACTTCTCCGACGAGGCAACCGCTGCGATGCGCATGAGCGATGGCGTCGTCCTCTTCATCGATGCCTCCGAGGGTGTCATGCTCAACACGGAGCGGCTGCTCAAGCACGCCGTCCAGGAGCGACTGGCCATCACTGTGTGCATCAACAAGGTGCGTTAAATAGTCATTCGAGTTATTTGCCATTATAATCGGTGCTCTCTTTCGTTCAGATCGATCGTCTCATTCTGGAGCTGAAGCTACCGCCACAGGATGCATACTTCAAGCTGAAGCACATTGTGGAGGAAGTCAACAGTTTGTTGAGGTGAGTGCAGATTTAGCTGGTATCTGGCATTCAATTTCAACTGAATTCATTGGAGACTATTAAGATGTTAATAAACCTCTGATACAGTTGCAAAATACAAAATAATAATAATAATAAATAACAACTGTCACATCTTCCCTTACGAATGAAAAAACAAACCAAAGAACATCTTCTGATGATCTTTCGACGTCGTAGACTAAAAGTAGAATATATTAAGATTTATATTCATTATTGTTTATTGGGTTGTTTTCGACATTAGATGTTCGATGAATATGAAGAAGGAATACTTTCGTATAATATGCTGTAAGATTTGTTTTATTTATTAACTTTGTTGTATCCCTTAACATTCCTAGCACTTATGGCAGCGCTGAGGATAATCTATTGGTGTCGCCCGTGTTGGGTAACGTTTGCTTTGCCAGTTCGCTTTACGGATTTTGCTTCACGCTGAAATCGTTTGCCAAGCTGTATGCGGACACCTACGAGGGCGTCAACTACATCGAGTTTGCCAAGCGACTCTGGGGCGACATGTACTTTCACAGCAAGTCGTAAGTTAATAGATACTAAATAAATATATCACATCGGAACTTAATCCAATTATTGTCTTTGCTACAGTCGCAAATTTACGAAGAAACCGCCGCATAGCTCGGCACAGCGCAGCTTTGTGGAGTTCATATTGGAGCCGATGTACAAGCTGATTGCCCAGGTGGTGGGTGATGTGGACACCACGTTGTCCGACACCTTGTCGGAGCTGCATGTGCGCGTCTCCAAGGATGAGATGAAGTCCAATATACGACCATTGTTGCGTGTGGTCTGCAATCGTTTTATGGGCGATTGCAGCGGCTTTGTCGAGATGTGCGTGGAGCACATCAAGTCGCCGCTGGAGAATGCCAAGCGGAAGGTCGATCACATTTATACGGGTCCCAAGGAGGGCGACATTTACCGGGACATGATCATGTGCAATCAGTACGGCACACTGATGGTGCACAGCTCCAAGATGTATCCCAACGATGATTGCACCTTCTTTCAGGTGCTCGCGCGCATTGTGTCCGGCACGCTGCAGGCCGGGCAGGAGGTGCGTGTGCTGGGCGAGAATTATACGCTCCAGGATGAGGAAGATTCACGCATTCTACAAATTGGACGACTTTGGGTGTACGAGGCGCGCTACAAGGTCGAATTGAATCGTGTGCCCGCCGGCAATTGGGTGCTCATCGAGGGCATTGATCAGTGCATTGTGAAAACGTCCAGCATTGTGGACATCAATGTGCCCGAGGATCTCTACATATTCCGACCGCTCAAGTTCAACACACAAAGCATTATCAAGATTGCTGTGGAGCCAGTGAATCCCTCCGAGTTACCCAAAATGTTGGACGGCTTGCGTAAGGTAAACAAATCGTATCCATTGCTCTCCACTCGCGTCGAGGAGTCCGGCGAACACGTTATCCTGGGCACGGGTGAACTCTATTTGGATTGCGTGATGCACGATCTGCGCAAGATGTACTCGGAGATTGATATCAAGGTGGCCGATCCTGTGGTCGCATTCTGTGAGACAGTGGTGGAGACGAGCTCGCTGAAATGCTTCGCCGAGACGCCCAACAAGAAGAACAAGATTACCATGATATCTGAGCCGCTGGAAAAGGGTCTGGCCGAGGACATTGAGAACGAAACGGTCTGCATCAATTGGAACAAGAAGCGCATCGGAGAATTCTTTCAGATCAACTACGACTGGGACTTGCTGGCGGCACGTTCCATCTGGGCATTTGGACCGGACACAACGGGTCCGAACATTCTCGTCGATGATACGCTGCCCTCCGAGGTCGATAAGAATCTGCTGACTGCCGTCCGAGAGTCCATCGTGCAAGGCTTTCAGTGGGGTACCCGGGAGGGTCCACTGTGCGAGGAGCCCATACGCAATGTTAAGTTCAAGATTCTCGACGCTGTCATTGCCAACGAGGCACTACATCGTGGCGGTGGCCAGATCATTCCCACGGCACGCCGTGTCGCCTACTCGGCCTTCCTCATGGCCACGCCCCGTCTAATGGAGCCCTATCTATTTGTTGAGGTCCAGGCACCCGCCGATTGTGTCTCGGCCGTCTACACGGTCCTGGCGCGGCGCAGGTGAGTAATCCCAACGCACGCACTGACTTGATAATCTTGAGTCATCTTCTGTTTTGCTTGCAGAGGGCACGTTACGCAGGATGCACCCGTTTCGGGCTCGCCCATTTACACAATCAAAGCATTTATACCCGCCATCGATTCGTTTGGCTTCGAAACCGATCTGCGCACCCACACTCAAGGTCAGGCCTTTTGTCTGTCCGTCTTCCATCACTGGCAAATCGTTCCTGGCGATCCGCTGGATAAGAGCATCATAATACGACCGCTTGAGCCACAGCAAGCCTCGCATTTGGCCCGTGAGTTCATGATCAAGACGCGTCGGCGCAAGGGTCTCTCCGAGGATGTGTCCATCAACAAATTCTTCGACGATCCCATGTTGCTGGAGCTGGCGCGACAGGATGTGCTGCTCAATTATCCTCTTTAGTTTTTGTCTTGTAAGTGAATCAATAAAAGGCTGTTTAGTGGCCAATGTCTTTAGAGGAATTGGTAGTTTGTGGAGCAATTGAAATACTGATAAGGTTAAAAGGAGTAACAGAGATTCACATAGAATACTCAAATGTCTGCTGATTATTCCTAATCTCAAATATGGTATGGCAATGTGTAGAGTTCCTGAATTGGCTGGATAGGATCATTGGATAACAATGCACGGTGTATCAGGTAACGGCGACATTCCGGGAAGACATTTCTTTGACGGTCTCTATGACGGTTCTCACATGCTAAAAATAGTTGCAAGACTCCAGAACATATTCTGGAAGATTGTGCCTGGCAATAAGCAGAATGGGCATCTCTCAGCTAGATCAACATAGGTGATCCGATGGCATATGTTTATAACATATATAATCGCTTAACATTTCAATTTGACTTCTAGCGCAGTTTTAAACAAGTCAAACACGGCTTACTCTCGAAATCGCAGTCGGTTTCCAGTTTCAGTATCAGTGCACACAAAATAAAGACACATATTGGCCATACAGAAAATGAAATAATATGTTTACCGTTTATTAACTGTCGTTAGTTGATGTGTCCACATAGACACTATTGTTATATGCTATTTAAAAAGGACAGTCAAGCAGCAGACACGTAGAGTGCGATGGTAGTACTTCAACACGGAGCAGTTTAGACATCGCCGTTTTGCAGTGCCTCCGATTCGTAGGCCTCCTGCTCGGCCTGCTCATCGTCGAATTCGACATCGTCGTCGGCGGTGGCTTCCTGGAAAGAGCAAACAAAAATAAAAGAAGGCGTATATTATGGGTTTGAGGCGATTTTTGGAGAGGTGGGGCTGCAGTCTGTGAGGCTGTGTCGCACCTGGTACTGTTGATATTCGGATATCAGATCGTTCATGTTGCTCTCGGCCTCGGTGAACTCCATTTCGTCCATGCCCTCGCCGGTGTACCAATGCAAGAAGGCCTTCCTGCGGAACATGGCCGTAAACTGTTCGGAGATGCGCTTAAATATCTCCTGTATGGCCGTTGTGTTGCCAATGAATGTGGCAGCCATCTTCAGGCCGCGTGGCGGAATGTCACAAACGGCCACCTTCACATTGTTCGGTATCCACTCGACAAAGTAGCTGCTGTTCTTGCTCTGCACGTTGAGCATTTGTGTGTCCACCTCCTTCATGGACATGGGTCCTGTTAATTATTAAGAGTGCACATATATAAATACTTGTACTCAACTTATAGCAGCAGCAGCAGCAGCAGCAACAACAAAAAAGGCATCAGCGGCATTAGTTTTTATTTCAGCTTTCTCGCTTCTCACATCAAAAGCCAAGTTGTTGGGCTTTGATGCGTCAAGTGAAATCCCCAAATCCCTGAATATGAAATACTAAACGCCTTCTAAGCCCTGCCAGCGCACTTGGCCACCTGGGCCATGGCTGTGTTTGTGTCTGTGTTTTTGGGCGGGGACGACACCACTAGCAGAAAACAGTCCCATGAGGCAACTAAAAAAGCTGTTTAAATTCCTGTCGGTTGTTTTTTTTTTTATATTTCTTATATATATATTTTAGCTTGTTTTACTTTTATATATAAATTTTTATTTTTTTTTTGCAGCTTTTAGCTAACGCTCATTTTTGTGATTAATTATTTTGTAAGCGCGGACAAACGGACTCGCAGGGCGCCTTGGGGAAGGAGAGGAGTGCAGGCAGTGCTGGCTGGCAGGCAGCCTTAAGTCACGTTCGGCATGATTAGTTAAGGCCCTCCAAAAGCCGTGTCAGGCAGCGGTTGCGGGACTGCGACGGGATCCTTGGGATTGCGACTCGGCAATTCCCCAATGGATCTTGAAAGTAAATTTCTAATTACGCGCGTTTTGCAAGTCATCAGTCAAAGGCAATACGTGAGGGGAGTCGCGGGTTGTGGGCGGGGTACAGGGTTCGGGGCGGTCGAGCGTTTGGCCGTTAGGCACACAAGGAATAACAAATGAAATATTATGCGGCATACTTTTGGGCGCCACAGCGAAGCAGTTTATTAATTTAAAAATTAGCGCGAAAAAATGCGACCCACCCCAGCCCTTGCCGTCTCTCTCGTTCTCGCTCTCTCTCTCTCTCTCTCTCTTTCTCTCTCTCTGGCGCCGAGAAACAAATTTGGGAGACGTGCGCGTTGACGGATTGCAGCCTTTTTAGTCGCCAGTCGACGTGCATTAATCATTTTTAGTGGCGCCCCCATAAGTAGGCTTTGCGTTTGCTAATAAAATTGTCGCTGTCGCAATGGCGAACTATACGTGCCTGCGGCGGCTTAACCTACGGCGCTGCTGCGGGGTGCCGAGGTGTGCCTGCCACCTGCCACCTGCCACGCCACGGTCATGACAAAGCGGTCCTGACAAAAATGGGCTCGCAAGTCGTTGCCCAAAACCCACACAGATATGCAGATGGCAGCAACATGGCCATATCCGCGCTTCATTTGTCTGAACGGTGTTGTTGTTAAAAAACTATTTTTCTTATTTACCGTTTATTTTTTTTTTGTCGGTCGGACCACCCGGAATGTGGGCAGGGCAACCTTTCACGTGGGAAGTCAAAGAGCCCGTCGAGTCATGTCAACGCCACTTAACGAGTGAATACTCAAAAGTCTAACGTCATCCCATTTATCAGGGTCAAAAGAAAGAAGTGTCTGGCTGGAAAGGGCTGTCAGTGGCAAGCGGTAGATTACATTCCTTAGCAGACCGGCGTCAACCGGCAGACATCGAACTTTCACTATAAGCAGTATAACAGTATACTCGTATATAGTATTTAATATTCCGATATGCTGGCTGTTTCAGTTCAAGTATGAGGAACATATTGGTGGTTTGGTAAGGATATCTTGGCAAGCACAAAAGTTGGTTATACAAGAACTCGGCTATCGTTCGATCGTCCCAATGACATCTTTTGACGTAGATGTCCGATCCGGTTAGCTGCGACACTTCTGCTGATCTATGTCAGCAATGTGATATTGTAGTCTGATGTTTATCATACCTTAGCTCACTTTGCGACAGAATATCCTGGTAAAAAAAAAAAACTAAAAATTTGATCTAGAAGAGCTCATCTTTCGAGCAATTGTTCTAATGCAAACTATATGATAAAGTGATCCTGGCTACCTGCCAAATTTGTCAAATTTCATCAGCTGAGGCACAGACGGACATGGCTATATAGACTCGGTTAATGATGCTGATCATGAATATATAGATACTTGATGGGCTCGGAGCTGTCTCTTTCGAAATTGTAATACCCGAAGAGGGGCATTCACAGTTCGAGATGAACACTCACCACGGAAGATGCAGGCCACTGTTAGATAGCGTCCATGTCGGGGATCGCAGGCTGTCATCATGTTCTTGGCATCGAACATTTGCTGGGTTAGCTCGGCGACGGTCAGTGCCCGATATTGTTGCGAACCCTTTGCGGTGAGTGGCGCAAAACCGGGCATGAAGAAGTGCAGACGAGGGAAGGGCACCATGTTGACAGCCAGCTTGCGCAGATCAGCATTGAGCTGGCCAGGGAAGCGCAGACAGGTCGTCACTCCAGACATTGTTACCTAGAGTTGGATCACTTTATTAGTGTTTACTCAATGAATTGAATTTTAGTTTGTGTCTTTGCTGTGTTTCCTGCATAGCTGTATAGTTGGGTCGTGGCTGCATCGTTTATTGTTTTTCTTTTGTTTTTGTCATTTACTACTTACAGACACCAAATGATTGAGATCCGGGTAGGTGGGTGAGCCGAGGCGCAGGGTCTTGTAGCATATGTCATACAAGGCCTCATTGTCAATGCAGAACGTCTCATCAGTGTTTACGCACAGCTGATGCACCGACAGTGTCGCATTATATGGCTCAACGACCACCTCAGAGACCTGGACACCGACACCGACAGCAACGGCAACAACAACAACAACAACAGGGACATGGATGTTGTTTATTGTATGGGGATTGAATGCAAACACACAAGACCGAAACACGCATTAGTTGATTTGCTGCTAGAGTTGCACTTACGGAAACCAAATGATTCAAGTCGCCATAGGTGGGCGACGATAGCTTCAGCGTGCGGAAGCAGATGTCATAAAGCGCCTCGTTGTCAATGCAGAAGGTCTCATCGGTGTTCTCCACCAGCTGGTGAATGGAGAGCGTGGCATTGTACGGCTCCACAACGGTATCGGATACCTATTGAGCAGTTGAGAGCGACAGCAGACAAGGCAGCAAAGGCATGCAAGAATATAAAAAAAAAATAGCAGAAACATACATATATTAATTGCCAAAACAAATTAAACACAATTCGATGAGATTGAATGAATATGTAAATTGTTATTACTACGAATAAATAAGTTAATATTATATGTATATATACATATATGTTAATACTATAATTAATTAATAGTTATTAATACGCATAAACTGAAAATCGGCCTTATTATAATGATTGACTTTCTATTAACTATTTAAGTTCTCTTTTACACCAAAGTCAACAGAGTTAGTAAAATAATTACCTTATATTGTTTTATCTGATAATTGTCTTAAATATATGTGAAATTGATTAAATGTGAATTTACTGCTTATATTATAACAAGACTGTTGCTCTAGCGAGAAGACAGCTCGAATTGCAGATACCCCGCAACGCAGCTTTCAAACCGACTCTGCAGTTGATCAGAAAGGTTTTATTCTTTATGTGATGCAAAGCCGATGAGGCATGCATCTGAATGCTACAGATTTTTGCTTAC
Organism: Drosophila basisetae; assembly: GCA_035041595.1. NCBI lineage: Eukaryota > Metazoa > Arthropoda > Insecta > Diptera > Drosophilidae > Drosophila > Drosophila basisetae. Next base: position 5,707,896 of record JAWNLB010000070.1, read on the forward strand.
TTTCATCTTACCATTTTCTAACACTTTTGATGGGTTTAGATTATAACAATATGGGAATGCTTTTAAAGATGGGTTTCAAGGAATTTCTTGTTTTATAAATAAATATATTTATACATATTTAAATAATAAATATATATATATTTTCAGATAAATAGTTGGCATTGTTGTGAAATGCAGCTGTTGAAGTAGAAAATTAAAATTTCATTTGCACCTCAAATGCAACCACACAGCTCCACAAAATAAGGTGCATTCACCAACAGTTGTTGCATAAATGCAGTATCACACTGCACACAACAAACAATACATTTCCTAATTGAGTATGTGTGTATGTGTGTGCTTGTTTGTTTGCAGCAAGTGGACAATATGTGTAATACATTGGTTGGTGCTCTGCTATTTGCCTATGGGCAAGATGCATTGTGTTGCAAGAAACGTCAAGTGCAAAACTCTGTTGCAGTTTCGCTTCGCAAACTGTTTGCACATAAATCCTTGCAATTATTTAATGGTGCAGCCAGGAACGTAGCCGATAACGAACGGTCACCTGGAAAACAGCTCACATACATGAATCTAATTACAATGAGTTATGCCCGGGCATAACTTACACGTTATTTGTTATAGTTGTACAATGTGTATTTGCTTTCGCAAAATATTTGCAAATGCATTTTGAGCGTACTGAAATCAAAAGGAGTTTGCTGCCCAAATCTGGCATCTGATCAATGAGGCCAATTAAAAGGTGTAATAATATATCGTATATGCAAATTTATTAAGCTGCTGATTAATAATTAAAGCCTAAAACTACAACTGCAGCAAAATGACTGTTAAAGTATGCGAGTAAGCGCATAAATTTCAAATGCGTATTAAGTGACAGGCGTGTGTCATGTCCTCGCCGCAACAAAATGGCCGCCAATACCAAAACATTGCGGTAATTCGCCAGACCAGGCGCATAAATAACCCAACGCCAGGCATTAAGGGACGGGTATGCGGCCCACAACAACTGGCCAATTGCCACAAGGGTTCAACTGAAATTCATACTCTCAGTTTGGTCATTGTTACTCAAGTGTATCGGTAATAAATTTAAGACTGCCAAAACGTAAGTTTTATTCGATCTGCATATCGAAGTCTGTGAGTGCTCAACTAAAAATAAGGCATATACATATATATATATATATGTATATATAAATATATATGTATATACTTTTATATATTGGCATAAGCCGTTTGTCGAATGCTAATTTCACGCATCAATGAACTTTTTCAGCTCGTATTTCAAATTGAGTGCCATGTTAAACCGTCAGAGGCATATTTGAATTTGTGGTATCAGTGCAGTATTTACATATACATGGTACATGGTAAGTGTAATTGCTCGACTTCGACATACGCTACAAACATTTTGAAGAGTTGCTTATGGTTGACAGAAGGCCACTTTTTAAAAGCAGACTGAATGCAGTTTGATAATATGTTGGTGAAGAGCAAGACAAATGTTTAAAAGGTAGCATTAATCATAAATGATTTAGCCAATAATATTAATGGGGAAAAACAGAGTTAGAATTCTCAGCTGTCTATTGACAGGATACTATAGACTAAGAGATCACCTATCTAACCTGTTTATAATATTGAAACATAGAAATCCTCAACCCAAAATAAATTCATGAATTCAGTATTTAATTTTATACAGGATATTTGCATTCATTGAAACAAATTTCAATTTCAAAAGATAGTGTAGTGTTTATTGATATCAGTTATTATTCATAGTAGGTACTAATTCTCATGACAATTGAATTTTTCTAAAAAGTTCACAAGCAACGGCTGATTAATATTTCGGTATGTTTGGTATTTGATATGTTAATACTGGGCAGTTGATAGTCGGGTACTCTTTAATAAATTTGTTCAAATATTAAATAAATAAATAATTTATGAAAATCAATTATTAATGAATACCCTGCTGGGACATTTGTTGATGGGATGTAATGCCTTGCCTGTTATTGACAATCAATTTGCCACTAAATTAATTTAATTAAATGTCTAAACGTAATTAAATGCCTCTGATGATGCCTCAACTGCAAATGAAGCCGTCTCACGTGCCGCGAGGGCAGTGCGTGCGTGTAAAATATGCAACTAGGTTAATTAAGCAATAATTGAAGCGTGTCACAATGCATCCATTGAGTAACCAACCCATTTCTACAACCTGTGCTCTTCTCATATAAGCCATGCAGCACCGGCTGCCCCTCCTTTTAAAGCTGGCCGCAAAATTGCATTGTCAATTAGCTGCAGAGGCGGTTGGCGGCTCTAATTTTTGGCCGGCAAATTAATTAGAATTATTTGGCAGATTCGCATACCGCTGATAATAAGTGACATCAATTGAAATTAGCATTCATTAAACAAAGCAAAAATTACACTGCATGTGCTCTGAGCACCTCATTCGGTTTATACTATATACTACTATATACAATTGAGTCTTTAATTATGAAAATAGTAGTGCTCTCTATCAGAGAATTCAATTTAAATAAAATCTCTTTCTATACGTTATTTGTTTTTATTTTTTTATTTAGTTGTTAGTCATTGTGGATCAATGTGGGCAGGTGTCCATAAAATATCCTAAAAAAATACTGTGAAATTCTAAATTTCATCATAGGATATAATTAGGTTGTCGACACGAGTATTTCATTTTATGGAATACTAATGTGTAACAGGCACGCGTAGATACCTGCCACATTTGTTGCCATGGTGTGGCTCATGTTGGTTATTTGAAAACAGAAAAAAAGAAGAAAAGCGCGTGCAGGTGTAAAGAGTTTTGGGGTTGCAGGTCGGCTTACAAACACCAGCATCCAAATATGTATGTGTGAGCTAAGCTGATTTGCCTAAGCGGATTGCCCTGCCCAGCATCATGAGTGCAGGTTATGCGGGTGTGCGTATGTGAGTTGCCATGTGGGTGGGTGTGGGTGTGGGTGTGCGTATGTATTCTTTGTATTTTGCGTGCATGCTAATGATCTGCAGTTGCTAAGTGCGTACGGTGTACTTACCTTGGGTGAGGGCACCACCGAAAAGGAGTTCATGATGCGATCGGGATACTCTTCGCGTATTTTCGATATGAGCAGTGTGCCCAGACCAGAGCCAGTGCCGCCGCCCAGCGAGTGTGCCAGCTGGAAGCCCTGCAGGCAGTCGCAGCCCTCGGATTCCTTGCGCAGCACCTCCAACACCGAGTCGATCAGTTCGGCGCCCTCTGTGTAGTGGCCCTTGGCCCAGTTGTTGCCTGTAAAGATGTATAAGTGAGCAGTGTATCTAATATGCACGAGAAGTTTTCCAATTATATTTATTAAATGAGCAGAGACTACAGAAGCCCCCCTTAAACACACACACACACGACAATAAAAACAATATGTTGTGTTGAGTGACATGTACAAAATTAATTTTCAGCTTCATTCGCAGACAATTTTATAATTACAATTATCATTAACATTGCGGACAGCCATGTCTCGAGCAGGAGGGCTTGGCGTTAATTATCGCAACCACAACAAGCAAGGCAACCACAGCAGTGGCAAATACATATGCTCTAATCAATGCAGTGCTCAACAAGGTCTTATTCTGCAGGCAAATAAAAATGCTTTTAATTAAGAAAAATCTCAGAAATGCAATTATGCAGCTGGAGTTTGAATGAATGGAGTTTGTTGATGGACAACTATATCATATTTGAAACATATCTCTTCTAGGATATGCAGATATATTATATGCATCTTTATTCTGTGTCTAACGGTTATAAGGCAAAGTCGAGCCAAATTTAAATCTGACCAAGCACAGCCCATGCTCAAGCCACTGTTGCTTTGCTTGCACAAGGGAAGTGCTTGTGGCAGGTAGTCTGACCAATTCGCAATTTCATCAGCGACATCTTGTTGGTACATATCAAAGCAATGACAACACCACATGATGTGATGCTGCTGCTGTGGCTGTTGCAACTGCAGCTGTAACAACTGTTGCAAAGCAAACGCTCAATGGAGGCAGCGACCACAATGACAAGAAAAACAAACTGCCGATCAGCTACGGGGCGCATTTTGTGAGGAAAAACAAATGCACATAAGGAGTAAAGTGCTGCGAGTGCGTATCCAGAGATGTACAACTAGATTGGACAGAATGGGGTCGATTGAATTGTGTACGAGCTGCAATATGCCAGCGTCTGTGCGTGTGTTTGTGTGTGTGAGTGCGTATGTTTTGTGTGTGTGCAACATGCCACGACATGGCAGCCTTAATGAGCAGCTAAAATGCATTAGCTAAATGCTGTCCTATGTACTTCAGCAGCATCGGACAATGATTAACGGTGCAAGTGCCTTGAGGCAATCAGAAGGACATTGTTAAATTGTTAATTTATACTCGAATTCATTCACTTACCCGCTCCCGATTGCCCATACACAAAGTTATCGGGCCTGAAGAGTTGACCCATCGGCGATTGACGCACCGAGTCCATCGTGCCCGGCTCCAGATCGATGAGCACAGCACGTGGCACATACTTGCCGCTGCTTGCCTCATTGTAGTAGACATCGATGCGCTCGTGCTGCAGATCCGATTCGCCATGATAGTAGCCATTGGGATCGATGCCATGCTCAGCAGAAATGATTTCCCAGAACTAAAAAAAAAAAAAATTGAAGAAAATTTAATAAACTTACAAAATTTGCATTTCAATTCAATTCGTATATTCTCAATAATTAATTTAACAATTTTTCTGGTTGATCTCAACCTTATTTTAATCTTTGGCATATTTAGTTATTACGCTCAGCAAAAAAAAAGTCGCACTGTATTTTAGAGCAACGATTGTGTAATAAAAAGCTTTTATAGGAATTAATAAATAAAAATACAAATAAAAAAAATATTGATAGATTTGAAAAAATGTAGAATTCCATGCAGAATACAAATAATATACAATAAATAGTGTGTTTTTAGTTTTTTTTTGTAGTTTACCATGCGGCGTTAAAATATTATTTTTCAATCAATACATGTATTGGTTTCACATGTGTCAGCAATATGTGTGTACGTATCTATGTATTCGTGTGTGTGTGTGTGTGCGTGTTCGTGTGTGTTGCGCGTGTATTTGTGTTGCATTGCTTTGGCAATCAGTGCATATAAATATGAGTGTCCTTTTTACATGCCGCTTGCTTTTATGGCCAATACCAACGACATTTCCAGTTCCAACGTAGTCGTCATCGTTCTGGTATCTATCTGGCTGCGATTTATACGCGTGCATATGCCATATATCTCCCCACCCCATGCAGCCCATGCTCAACCCCTTCTCTCTCCAACACTCCAGCAAGCCACTCAAAAACGAGCGGGGAGCACTTTATATGCCGTGAGCAATTTCTGTTGCATACTTTTATGGGCGCGCACTTTTTACTGGCAGAGTGAGTATCGTGTTATTTTTTGTTGTGTAACGATGAGGAATAATTGAATCCTTTTAGGTGTTTTCATATATTTATTTATTTTTGCCGTTTTCTATGGGTCGAGTGTTTCAGCGATTTTCCCGTTTTACCTCTGAATTCCACTCATCGCTCCCAATCCAGCTACTCCCCCACATCTCTCTATACACATCTCTCTATACGCTTTCACAGCGTATTTGTTTGCACGTATATTTTTCTTTCGCGTCGTTCGACTTTTTCTTCCATTTTCATTTTCATATTTATATTTTTTTTTTGCTGCTTTGGTTTTATTGCCCAATACGCTTCGTAAAACATTTCACGTTTGTTGCGCATATGAATTTCAAATTTTTAAAAATGTTTCAATCGTTTTGCTCGCATTTGTGTGTCCAGGTGTGTGTATGCGTGTATGTGTATGTGTGTGTGTGTGTGTCTGTGTGTGTGTGAGGGCCAGAGGCTGGTGTGAGCTGTAGTGGATAGCAAAATGCTTATTGTGAGAAAAATGCAATGTGTGCTGCCCGCAACTCTCATCGATCGGAATGATTTTTAATGGACTTAAGCGCTAAGGGACATGAATTAATTTATTTTCCACGGCATTTCATATATTATGTGAAACTGGCATTGTGCCGAGATTGTATTCTTGTGAAGGGCATAGTATAAGTTTTAATTTATGGCCGAGCCCCGAGTGTACGGAATAACTTTTACAAGTTGAACGAAGTCAACTTGCAAGTGTTTTAAATATTGATTTAACAACCAGTCTCAAAAGCAATAATGACAATGTAGTTAAAGGCTTTCACAAACATCCCTTTTTGAGGCATATTCATATTTTTTCATTAACTATTCACAACCACAAAATATTTTACACATTTATAACACTTTACAAAATCATTACTTGATTGTCGTATCTCATTTGGGTAATGGCCGAAGCAGGACCTTTTCAAGTGCCTGTCGAGTGCATGAGTTTTATCTTTCAATTATTCATGGATGCCGACGTTTTTACAAGACGATGGATTACCCACCTTTGGCCATTTTAACACACATATTTATTTTTATGCCCCAAGAACCAATATATCCTTTTCATAAATACTCAGTGCAATTAAATGGCGCTGGGTTCGCTTTAAAAATAGACAATCGATTAATCTATTAGAATAATTCAATTAAAATAAATACCGAGCTTAAAGCGGAAATTACGCAAGACCATAACATTTGGCGATTTGGCCCTAAATCATTAATAATTCAGATATTAATAGATATGCAAATATGAACTAACAATAATTCAATAATTCTAAGTCATTAATAATTCAGATATTAATATATATGCAAATATGAACTAACAATAATTCAATGATCTGTTTTGTGGTCCAACAGTTTTCGAAATTTGAAACTAATTGCTAACTTTTTGTATTACAACTTGAAAGCTGTTTTTATGGCAAAGTTATACAAATATTTTAAACATTCACTTAATATAAAATATATGTGGACAGTGGAGCATTAAAGGCTCGTGCCACAAAAAATATTGCAGCTAGCGACTAAAAGATACTCTATGCTCATTTATAAAATCAGAAGAAAAAAACCCAACAATTGCTACGAATTTTAGGAAAACCCTCAGAAAACTAGAACAATTTTCTTGTTTGTTATTAGGAATCTTTTTGGCTTTCCTTCTATTTTTCGGAAATATATTTCTTAATAATAAAAAATAATTCAAAAACTAGGACTGCCAATTTTTACTGTACTAGTCTACTACTAAACGAGATTTCAATTGTCTTCTAGTTTTTATTATAGCCTTTCATGTCCTTATCCTACTTATTCACGGCATATTTGAGCATTTATTCAAAGGTAAGCGTTAGAGCACTTTAGCCGGGCACTTCAAATGGGCCATGTCATATATGTTGCACGCTTTTGTTGTTGGTGTTGTTGCCATTATGTTAATCCTGGCGCAGCATAAATGTTTGCATTATTGCTGTTTGTTGGCAAAGTTTTGTTTCTCCGTTGGCTCTTCGACATGCAACAATGATAACAACTTGCGTACCCAAAAATGCGAGTAGAAAAAAAAAGGAAAATGAAACAGAAGAAAAGTTTGTGACTTGAGTTTGTCCTTGGATAAAGTTGGACCTCATATGAGTAGTTAGAGCGGGATGAGGCGAGAGGACTGAACGCGTGGAACCCTTAGAAGCGCATGTCTTTGCATATATAACAAACTGGAAATATGACACTCAATTGTACGCATCGGTAGACACTTTTGGCTTGACAATAACTTTGATTTGCATACGTTCGTTCTGGCTGATATTTGTTTGCTTGCTTGTTGGCATTTGAGTGTGTGTGTGTTTGTGTGTGTGTGTGTGTGTGTGCGCTTCTAGCCACCCGCATGGGAGACAACTAGTTGACTGACTTTGCCCTGGCATTTGTCCTGTTCCTGTTGTTGTCCTGGCACTTGTTGCCTTTGGGGAAATTTAAATATGTTTTCGTATATTTTACGAAGCCAATTGCAGATAAGCGTTTTTCTTTTCGACTACTTTTGTGCTGTTTGCCTGCCCTTGGCCAAAGGGGTGTCACTTTATTATTGAGTACCCTTTTGTTAAGGGGAGACACAATTCTATCATTTAGTAGGTAACGTCTTTTGTTTTGTGTTGACACATTTATTGTTCAAATACTTTTTTTCTTTTAAAAGGCAAGCAGAGTATTTACTCTTCTGTGGCCAAAAGAAGGCACATCGCTTGAAAGCTTATTATATATTTATATATTTTCAGAGAAGTTTTACTCAGTTGCTGTAAATGACGTTCGAATATTCTTGCGGAGCTGTCTAACTGCCCGTTTAGCGTCTGTTCATATCGACTCACTTGCTTCTGACGTGCCTGTCTCAGCAGTTTGAGGTGGGTCTACTGAAGTTGCCCTAAAACTCCCATTAAGTTAAATAGCTCAAAAGTAAAGAATGAAAAAAGCACAAAAAAAAAACAACTATGCAGCCTTCATTTGCATAAAGCGCTTGGTGGCTGCGGTCAAATTGCTTAATTACAAAATTGCTCACAAATTAAAAAACTAAAAAGAACTTGCATGAAACAAAAAAAAAACAAAAATGCGATAAAATTAAAAGTAAACAAAAGGCAACGTGCGTTGACCACAACGGCGCCATTTTGCCAGCCATTTTGTGGTTCCTTTTTTTTTATAATGGGCGCACATTTCCTTGTTCCCAAAAGAAATTCAATTCTAAATTAAAATTCTCAAAGTGTTCAAACAAAAACCGAAACACCGCGACGCGAGCAGTCAAGCAAAAATCAAGTGGCCAAATTGGCGAAAGTTGGGCAAAAAACGAGCATAAATTAATTGCGGCCAGCAAAGAAATGTGGTCTGCAGTTTGTGCTTTGTTTCGCTTCTACAAAAGGCCATTTTCAGCTTGTGTTAGCAAAGGATGCGAACTGCGCAAAGCAACGGAAGTGCATGTCGCACCGGATGTGACTGAGAGCCCCCTGGGACAGTATACTTAGAGCAGGGGGTCGAGACTGTTTGCGAGCAAACTGAGTTAGAATATTGAATTTGACAATTTAGCTCGGGGCGCGCATAAATAGGCAAATGCAACAACTACAAATCATCGGCCAGATTCTCAAAAATGTTGCAAAGTATATCTGGTATGCAAAACACTAATAAGGCACTGAGAAGATTCTCGAAAAAAGTTGCTACACATATATCTGATAAATCTGGTAAACATAATTGTGATTATTAGTGTAATAATTTATGGTTGGTTATGTATCGTTGTTGCAATAATTGAAACTTATTAAAATGTTGTATTATTGTAATATCAGTAATTTGCTGATTACTGAATGTGTGATTAAATTTAATTAAAATAATAATCATTAGTTTTTGTAATAATTAAGCTTATGCTTCTTCAAATTAATTTTTTTTCTTATACATATATTTTTTAAATTTATTTTAATATTGTCAATTTTCGCATTAATGTGCACGGAATATGTAAAATTAATTTAAATTCAATCAAAATAAATACGTTATGTGGTATTTTCATAAATGGCATACATAAAACGAAGTTATGCTATGGTTGAATAATTAAAAAAATCTAATTAAAATTCCATTTCGAGTGTCAAATCGTGTACAATGAACAATCCGCTTTCTACAGTCCAACCAGCGACAAAGCTTCCATTTAAAAATTGGAATAAGGAAAATGTAGTTTTGACATTTGGAATTTCATTGAATGAATTAAACTTAAAATTTTTAATGAGCTGGCAAAGGAAAAGTTTGCCATTAAATGAGAAATTGTGTTTTGTTAATTGTATGCAGTTTACACGAAAAATAAGCACACACCTTGGTCAAAAACATGTTTGAAAAAGCGCCACGTAGGCGGCAAATTGAATTCTAATTGAATTTTCGGGCGCTGGAATTAAACTAATTATAAAATAATAAACAGGATTGAAACACTTTTGGCGACCATTTGCCAATTTACAAATGCACAGCAAAGCCGACCGATTTGTGTGTTGTGCGTTTAAAATGCAAAGCTCGAGCGATGCGAACTAAGTCAATTTATTTTAATTTGAACGGCATGCAACAAAAATATATATATATACAAGCGACACATGTGTGTTAGTGTGTGTGTTTGTGTGGGATCCATTAGCGTAATGAGCTTTGCTCCCGGGCAACGCCCAGCTCAGTCATAAGCCGCAATAAAATAAAAATTGCTCAACACACTCAAAACTTAACGGCCGCCCATCGATAGATGACATTTTGCAGCCGTTGGCCATAAACCATTTTGATGCGACACACACAAAAAAAAAAAAGAAAATTAAAATGAAAGGGAAAGGGAAAGAAAACCAAAGGGTTTGAAAAGCCATCTGCAGTTCGGACTGCTCAAAAATGCAATTTATGTGCGCATCTCCACAAATAACGAATTGTGCCCCAAACTACGCGTGTCACGCGCCCAGCCGTGTAAGTATTTTTCGCAATAATACTAAAAGGATTTGGCCAAATGCTGGCCCGCATACGTAGCATGAAGTTTTATGCAAAACAACAAAAAAAAAAGAAACAACTTTACGAGACAGTTATCTTATTCACGCCGAAGACTACATACCCTTGTAAGTCATAAGGGAGTCAACGTGCCGAAATCTAAATTGAGAATAACAAAGACATACTCATGTTCTTGATTTAGATGTCGGAAAGATGATTCCGGTCAGACAGTAGACATATTTTTCATAAATTAAAAAAAAAAGTGTCCCGGAAAAAAATGCCTGATTTTGAAATAAATTTCCGTTTTAAAAATATACCTTCTGAATAATAAGGTGAATTATCCTTGTCCAAATTAGAACTCAGCTCAAATTTCAAGTTCCATCAAGATGACTTTATTCAATTTACCCTCTATATATATATATATATGTATATATATTTTTTTTTGGTTAGCAGATTTTTCCCTCAACGCATTGCGAACTTAAAAAAAATTAGAATTCCCTTATAAAAGGTATAACAAGTAGAATGTCAAAGCATACCTTTTGGGGCTGCGCTCAACATCGCTCGTCATAATTATACGCTACGCGCTCGTCATGCGTGATATGTGTGCGTGTGCTGTGTGTGTGTGTGTGTGTAATTGCCACACAACTACAACAATGCAGAAAAACGCGCTCAATTTGTAGTACGTGTGAATTTCGAGGCTGCCTCGGTTCACCAGAAAAATGTAATTTTTACCAATCGCATATCCCGTAAATTACCCTTTATACTATATTTGCATATATATGTGTGTGTTTCATCTAGTGTATGTGTGTTTGTGTGTTGTATGTGGATGCTGCATTTGCAATTGCATTTCTCATCAAGTGCATCAATTTAAATGTGGCCACTAATTGTCATTATCAGCGCGTTGCATTTGCTCTTGTTTTTGGTTGGTTTCTGTTTTTCTGTGCGATGTTTATTTGATTGCATTTTTTATTTTTTAACTTTTCACTAAAATACTTTATAAATGCCAAATGCCTCCTTTTTTTTAATGCAGCTGATATTCCAAGCCTTAAAACATGCCAGAGTATGGTTATAATCATAATTAAAAGCTAAAATACATCTCATTTCAAATTGATGCAAATTGCTTTTGTTGCATATTAGTTTAATCAATTATGTTAATAAAAAACGATTTAAATGGCTGTCGACAAATGGATAAACAAAAAAAGGGGCGCAAAGCTTTGTATCAAAATTCTTGATTAAAGATATTTCTTTAAAATTGTGGCCTTATGGCTAACAGCAATCGATTCTTAACGATTTTAGGGCAACGGAACAAATTATTAGCAAAAATTAGCTTGTGTTCTTAGCTCGGCTTAACTAGCTTTATTTGGCCATGCTAATATAAATACAAGTATATGTTAACGTAAAATAACCTTTGCTCGACATTTTCATTACAGTCATATTAAATATATGTAATTTTACATAATTAACAAAAACAATGTATATAGAATAAGCCATGCATCTAAAACTCGGAAATAAACAATTCATTTATTCATGAAAATACTTCCAATGCTGATTATTAAAGCAATTGCTTTTCGGCTTTAACAAAATAATAACAAAAGTAAAATTTACTTTTGTCAATTGGTTTTTATAACAGCCCCAACCTCAAAACATACACACACACACACACACACACACGGCTCGCACACACACAGATAAGCAGGTATACGCGATTGACAAACAATTCCAATTGAGATTTCAATAATTGTCGATTTAGATATGTAAATATTTTGGCTGGCTATTGATTTAACTAATGTGTAGCTGTTGCCTGGTATATGACCAGCCGGAGGTAAACATAAATATTGCGGTTAACCAGCCCATTTGTATGTGTCCCTCCTATTTATATCATCTATTTGTGCACAGGTGATCTGATTGTTAGAAATATTGCTGATGACTATTTGCACGTATCTATTGCTTATATGAAGAAAGTTTTGACTTTTTGTGATAGATATGTATCTATATCAGTTGTGTCAGAGAAGAAATGTTGAATCGCTTCGGAGTTGCGTTAGTTATTGGCCAATTGCTGTTTGCGTTAATACTTGCTAATGGTCAAAACCTTCGAGCATTTAATATGCTATATGTTTTAGGGTCTGTGACACAACTTGAATTTTATCATTTGCTATACACTCATTATGTATATGCGCATACCTATACCTATTTCCAAGTGAAGTGTGTAATAATAATAATAATATTTATGTAGCAAGCGATATGAAGTTCATATATTGAAGTACCTTTTGGCAATAGCTAAATAAATAATCAGCAACAGGGCAGAAAGAGGGTGTGCACGCACACACCAGCTACACACACACGCACGCACATACTTTTTACATGTGCGTACATACATAGCTAACTGTATTTACTGAGTACCAGATGCCGTTCAACGCCAAGTGATATTCCACTTGACATGGAGCTGGCGCATATGAGCAGAGCTGCGCACTCTAGGGTTAAATATAAATATTAGACGAATAAGTTTTCTACATCCTTACATAGTTCAACGAACTGAAGGCTACTCAGCCTCTAAGGTAGACAACGCGAATAGTCGAGAGAACATTTTGCAAATGTTTTAAATAAATATCAGTAAACAAAGCTGCCAATCTATTGTTGCTATTGCTAGTCATATGCAAATGATACCTTTTGACCATGGGTCATCAGAGGTGGAAGTTACATTTTACATTAAACTTGGATAGGATAGCTTATTAAATCGATTAATGTATGCTCAATAACTATTTTTTGTATTTGTAAATTATATAAATCATTTTTTAAATTTATTATCGTTATCAAGTTTCAATTAATTATAAAACATGTAATTTAATACTTCTATAATTGCTGAACTGAAAATGAATTTCATTAATTAAGAATTTTATGTAGTTACTCAAGTACTATATTAGCTATCTCAAATGCTAAAGGGCCATGCAAATGGTAATCATATCATTTTAAATTGCCTATCAGAATTTATTAAATTGAAAAGCATCAGCAGATATTTGCACTTTTTTTCATATCAGCGCATATCACAGTTTTTTCGCCTAATGCCATTTTCATGATATCAGCGCGGTTTTGTATGTGCCATGTAAATAAGCATGCTCTTGTGGCATGTGAAAAGTTTTTGCTCATATACTCGTATGTATTTAAATATGTGCGTATATGGATGCATGCATGTACGTATGTATGTACAACTGACATTTGCATTTTTTCATTCTGTATGTTTATGGAGTGAGAGTAAATAACTGCTGGCTATTAACGTAAATTTGCTAGCAAAATTTCAGTTATTTCGTTTTTTTTTGTCAGAAATATAATGACTGAAAATGTCATTAAATCAACAGCAAGTTCAACAGATAAGGAACCCAATATCACATATCAGTCATTATTTAAGAGGAATTTGCCAAATGTTGCCGCCGCATTTTCTGATAACATTTTTATATTTGTCCAATATTGATGCATTTATTTCAACTGAAAACGATTTGTTTTGTGAGAAGAAGAGGTATTTTATATGTTGAGGTTAACCATCAAAAGTTGATACAGCATACAGCGGATGCACATGGTACTAAGTATAAATTGAGCGAAAAGAAATTCCATTACATAGATTAATACCAAATAAAAACATATATATCAAGTTGATTTCCTTCGGATAACTACAACTGGCATACAGGGTGTCTGCTAGTTGGGTATTAGCGTTGCACTTGCTTTGAATGCGACAGCCATTTGAATGAAAAATGACCAAACAAGTTATATACACAGTCATGTACATGTGGAAAAAGCAATTAATGCTGTTTGCTGTGCAGAACAGCATCAGATGGCAAAAATCCAAAATTAAACAGCTTTTATGCAAATATGCGCGAAATCCGATATTATATAATAACAGGTGATGGTCTATGAACTATGCCGGTTGTGAAGATATCCATTTAAATAATGTAGACCCACAACTGGACAATTTAGATTGGCTTTAAGTCCCAAATCGAAAAAATAGCAAAATAATAAATACAGTTTTTGTAGAAAAGTTTCTAGTTTGTACTACAATTGAAATTCAAATTGACAAACACACCGAATTTAATATTGCGTGTGATCAATTATATTCATTTGCCATTTGCCTATTTGCGGTTTTAGCATTTCTTTGGGCCAAATCGCGCGTACACCTGCAATAAATTATAAAACCGACGACCAATTCAAAAAGTTATTTAGTGTATGCACCAAAACAACAACATCCAGAGTGTCACATATGCTTATTCACCTATGCCACACATCGATATTTATGTTGACCGCAGTTGGTTTTTAATGGAGTTTGACGAGTTTTCCTCGCAATTTTATTCACAGTTTGTTTATTTTAGAAATTCCATTTGGCCGCTTTTCAGTTTGCATAAATTGTCAACACAAAATACAACAAAATGCAAGCCGAAAAACAAATCTTGATGATTCATTTTATTTTCTCGCAATTCGCATGATTTGTTTTTGTTAATTATGTTTCAGTATGCAATAATAAATTTTGCCATACGACTATCGCATGTGGTTAATATCTGTCAGCATTATTTGGCCGTTGCTGCTGCTGCTGCATACCGGGCTCAAAGCAATTCTCTGATGCCTGCCTGCTTATCGGCGCCCTGTCGCAACAAGGCTAAAAGAAAATATATATATTTAATGGCCAATACAATTGCATGCATAATTCACACACACACACACAGCACATCCAGCACAGTTTCTGGCTGTAACTACAATTATGCAGTGCGAATTAAGCCTGAAAGCTTTAAATGCATTTTGAGTTTTATTTTATTTATTTATTTATTCTTTTTTGTTTTTTTGCTATTTGCATGCAATCAGCTATTTTATTGTTTTATTTATTTCGCAAATACCAGATTACAAAGGCGCAACATATTTCAGGTGGCGTCCTCTGTCTGTTTGTCTGTCCAAGTGCCTAGTGGTATGGCAAAGCACCATAATTACAATTTGCGGCGTGCAATTTCAATAATATGAAATTACCAAAGTAATTGAAAATTCGCAAAAAAAAAATAAAAAGAAAAAGGGGGAAAAGATGAGGTATAACAACCGCAACAACAATAGCATAAGCTACATGGATTGTTGCTGCTGCATGTATGTGTGTGCAACAATGTTAATGAAACATATGCCGACACGTCGGCTGGAATGTCAAGCGGCGGCTCTCGAGAGCGTGCAACAACCGGCCGCATGCATTAAGGGCCAACATGAGAAATTAATGAGAAAAAGAGTGGAATGCTTTTTAAAAGTGTTAAATAAATAACAAAAAGCTGCCCAGCCCAGTTCAGAGTCGATGCCATGCCACACATGTGTATATGTGTATACGAGTATATACCAACTGGTCAGGCGCTGCAAGCGGCTTACAAATGGCGGCAAGGTGTGGCACGTTGTGGGTGGCATTCGCTGTTGCAGCTTGTTTGATGACTTGAAGTGATGTCTGCTCTTTTGTTCTCTAGCATTCTTTGGCTTGTTTCACTCCGTTAAGCATCTCTAATGTGTTTCTAATATCTATGCAACACTTTTTGCACGGCAATTCGCAAAATCGGAATTTACATGGGCGACAGAGCAGCGATGCACAA
Source organism: Drosophila basisetae (assembly GCA_035041595.1). NCBI lineage: Eukaryota > Metazoa > Arthropoda > Insecta > Diptera > Drosophilidae > Drosophila > Drosophila basisetae. The sequence continues at coordinate 5,723,830 of JAWNLB010000070.1, forward strand.
AGAACCGCATAAATAAGTAATTTTTATAAAACAGCCGCTGCGAGCAAAATGCGCAAAATATTTGTTAAAATTCTCGTTTGTTTATTCATAATCAGTTTGTGCAACGAAGCGATATTGCCACCCTTGTAACCTGCCGCCGCGGGTTATGCGTTCGCCCATTATTTTCTGCATTGCATAGTGTTAGGCGCCTCACTGTGTCTGCGTGTGTGTGTGTGTGTGTGTATGTGTGTGTGCCAATGTTTGTATGCTGTGGAAAGCTTTTGTGTAATCTTCATTTCGTATGCATAAACGCATTTTTATGTAAATTGAAAAATATTTTTTTAAAAAAATGTATATATATATTTATTTTTGCTTTATTCGCTATTCTTTTAATTTATTTATAAACATTTTCCTCCGTTTTTTTTTTTTGTTTTTCAGGGGTTATTGTTTTGAAGTATCCAGGATGAGCAGGGCATACATCATACATCACATACATATTACGAAATGTACATACGTAAACAGTTATGTGTCAGAGTCTATATGTTTCCCACTTGATTCACTAGAATTAAACAGAGAATATCTTCCAAATAAATACTAAATACCTTAACTAACCAACTCAGAATTTAAGCTTAGATTTTTCTTCATTTAAACCGAATCAATATAGATTTTGTATATATTTCAAATATAGAAGGAAACTAAAAAAAAGTTCGGTATAAATTTTAGGAATTTGACTAAGAATACAAATGGCCTTGAGAAGTAGTTAGTTTTACTTGTCTTAGAAATATTATAAAGCTTTTTTCTTATATTTTCCAGAAACATATTTCTTAATAAAAGAAAATATTTCTAAAAAGTCGAAATGCAAACCCTTAGCCAAACCCAGAAGTTGAACTTTTTCTTTTATTAAATTCTAATCAATACAGTTAAGAAAGTATTTAAGATGTAATAGACATGTTGCCATGAAGATTATTTATACATCACCGCTATGGTTATACACATATATGGCTATAGTCTATTGATTTCGTTCCCATTGGTTCCCACTGATGGTTTTTGAAAACCGATATCGATGCATGTGTTCACAGTTTATCTGCTTTATATGCAACGAGAATGCGGTAGACGCCAACTTAGTTATCAATCGCTTGATGTTATATCCACCATCAAACAAACACCAGCAGATAGCAGAAATGCCAAGGACCGCATCAAAATTGCATTTGCATATTGCCAGGCGCATTAGCAGCGAGAAACTGTCAGAACGCCACAATGCCAGCCAGTTAGCCAGAAACATGAACCAAATGCCCCAACACAGGTAGCGAACACGAACCCATACCCCCAATATGCAGCCCTCCATTCGCCATTCTGCCTTTTGGCATGTAGAGCATTACCATACAGAAATTATAGCAACGATAGTTGCCAACGTTATCGATAATTCAATTTTGTGCATTATTTTGGCGCTGCGATGATGCCCTGCCATTATAAGCTAAATAAATGTAACCTAAGGCGGGCACATGAATAACACACACACAGACACACACACACACATTTGCATGTTGTGGAAGGAGGTCACGTTGGATCCTTTGGTTTCCTTTGGTTGGCTTTACAAGCTCTTTAATTTTATTGTCTGTTGCTTGCGTTTTGGCATTTTGCGTTCTTGTTGTTTGAAATACGACGTTGTTGCACTTCTCTATAAATTTTCCACACTCTTTTCCACGTTTCTTCCATAGCCATTTTGTTGGCTGTCGTTTTTTTTTTTTTGTGTTATAGCTTGAATTAAGGGCGAAGACGGCACACGCTGTAAATAGATTTTCCCTGTTATTGTTCACAAAATGATTTAGGGAAAATTAGGTTTATGTAAATAATGAAAAAAGCCATCGCTGCAGGCCATACCAAATATCCTGGCATCATGCATTGCCCGTCTGCTCAAAACATTAATACACACACTTGTATTTATTCATGGGTGTGTATGTGATCAATTTCAGCAGACAGCAGACAGCAGACGTTGGGCCATATTGTAAAATTAAAGCCCAAAAAGAAACGGCTCATGTGAGAAAATATAAAAGATGTGTGTCAGAAGGCGGTGCACCTGAAAAATTATGATTTAAATTAACATTATGTTCTCTTCCATTTCTTTTGTTGTGGAATTAACAATTAAATCATAATTAATGCTTAAAGGTCAGAAGGCATATGAAATAGTAGCGAGCCGCTTAGATTTTAAGCTTGCTTAAGTTTTGTGAAAATAGAGAATTTGCTGAAGCTTAAACTCTGCATGGGGTTGACCTATAAGACCAGGTACCATGACTAACAGAACGACCAAGCCAAGAAGAAAGTTATGAACAATTTGAAATGACTGCAATGGTTTGAATGTTGGAAAGTGTTTCCCAAGGGAAATGTGATAAATGTTTCATTCATAATCATTTGTTTGCTGAGCTCACGCTTAGTGCTGAGAAAGATAGTGTTAGAAATGTTAGCCTACTTGGCTCAAGTAGCTTTTGTGGGAATTGATGTCGCTTTTCATCCCACCGAGAACCACACTAAACTAATCTAGTTCAATTTGAAAACCAAATAACCCAGTTTTCATCTCTTTATGGAATTAAGCGAATTTTATAAATTTGCCAACTAATTTGTGAGCACATTTTTTGTGTAATCTATGCAATTGATTTATGATTCGTGGAATTAATGACAAATTTAAAAGTAAAATTTGAATTAATTGTGTTTGTTAGGCTTATTGCTGTTTTGAACATAAAAACATATGTATACCAATGTTTGCGCTGCTGTACATAAATTTGCCTATTTAGCGAGCTTACTTTTTGCAACGCAGACAGTTTTGCATATTTATTATTTATTTATTTTAGCGCAAAGGCCATAACTCACACTGACAGCCAATTAATCAGAAATGGACGTTCAATTAAATTATAAAATAATATCGCAGTGAAAATTAACAAGTTTTCAACCAAAATGTGAGCCAATGGCAAAATATGCTGCGTTATTATTATAATCAAATTGAATGCAACAGCAATCGATGTAGTTTTTTGCTGTTGTTGTTGTTTTGTTGTTGTTTTTGATATACGAGCAGTGCACCATAGTCAGATAGCGTGAATTATGTGTATGCATATGCACAGGCAAAATCTATTTATTTAAATAATCTTCAAAAAATATGCTGGCAAAAACAAAGGACGCATGCCGCTAATGAAATGTAGTAAGTAAAATGGGGGAATGCGAACGAATGCGAACATAAAACCTGATGGGATAGGCCATGGCTTTGTCATTGCAAAGTGCGGCCTAATTAACTTTGCAACACGCAAAAAAGACCTTTAAAAATATGTTTACATAAAATTGAAGTGGAAAAGCGTGTAAAGAGGCGGCAGCAAAAAGAAGAAAAAAAATACCCAACCAAACGAAACGAAACGAAACGAAATATGCAGATGGGGTAATATGTGTGTGGAGAGAAAACTGCGCTGGGAAATGAAGAAAGCACAGCAAGAAAAACACAACAGCAACAACAACAAAAAAAGATAAAAACTGTGTCAAACGTCAACGACTGCGCCGATGCTGTTGTTGGGGCTGTTTCTGGATTCTCATGGTGGGTTAAATTGTGCGAGTTACCATTAACGCGCTAAATTAGCTTAGAACGAGCAACGACGAGTTGCGTTTTGGGCTGGGCTCTACAGAAATTTTTTTTTATACATATATATACTTTTTTATATGCCTTTAATTGGCCGCTAGCATGCGGGCTTTAGTGTCAGAGCTTCTAGCTTCTGTCTGTCTTGAAAATATTTATGCGAAATAAGCCTATGGCATATGCCACACACCAAGTAATGCCTATTTCTGGCGATGTTTCACCAAGCGATACGAATTGTCAACTATTTATGACTTGTACTTATGTTTGTTCACAGTTTGTAAACAAGCACACTGATTACACACGCACACACATACAACTAAGTAGGTGCTTGGGGAGTCGTTGCTGGCGAACAGCAACTGGCTGCTGATAAGAAAACTTGTAGTCATGCCATAAAATGATACAAAAATCAGGCACAAGTCCCCAATGCGTCACACTCTATTGGTTGGTTGTTGCAAGATTTATACACACAGACACACACAGCCACACACACACACACACAGCTCAAGAGTTGCTTTAATAATGCATGTTTAGACACATACATAAGAAGTGTGTGCTAGATTCTTTAACTATACTCAATTATGTAGCTGTTGTTTTATGCCGCTGCTGTAGTTGGCATTCAACTGTAGCCAGAAATGGTAAAAAGCTAAAAACCAAAAAAAAAAAAAATGTAAAAAATAAAACAGAAAAGAGCACTAAAAACACAGCTGGTAAATTTAGTCAAGTGTAGAGGGCAAATGAAAAAAGGCAAAAAAGAAAGCTTACTGGGCATTAAATACATTAACTGTTTGAGATCTGAAATAGAGCCGCCCCAAAAAGACCTTCAAGAGAGTTTTAAAATTCACTGTTAGCCTTTTGTATCTCATTACTGGCACGATCGGGTTCAAGACTAACAACAATTTTCAATTTAACATTTAATCTTGAAATCTCGATATGTCTTTACTCGGTGGTGGCAGCTGTGTATGTGAATGGAAATAATGCAACCAATTATATGCGAGTGTCAAATAATTCAACATGGAACGTTACTAGGCTTAAGTAAGCTTTAAAAGTGAATGATCTGCCGAAGAAACGTTGCCTAGCTGCTGCCTGCTGATATCATTATCGTGATAAGATAAATTAGCGTGAATTTAAACTTCTAGAATCGTAGTTGCGTCAGTTTATTATGTTGCTGCGGCTGTCGCTTTTGCAGTTCTATAGTTTCTCACTCTGCCTCCTCTTCCCGTTCTGCAGTACAGCAAATGAGAACAGCAAACGACAAATAAAAAAAAGAGCGCGACAGAGAGAGAGCAGGAGAGAGGGAGGAGGGAGGGAGGGAGGGTGGGTACGAGATTGAGCGTGAAAAGCAGAGAGAGAGAGAGAGAAAGAGCGCGTTTATTCCATTCGGTTTTATAATTAAACATGTGAGGTTAGGAATGGAATACTGTGAAAAATGTGGAAAGCAATTATTGGTGGGTGTTCAATGTGTGTGTGTGTGTGTGGGGCTGAGACAAATTGAATGTTAATTATACGCACCTTTGATCCAATCTGATTGCCACATTGGCCGGCCTGCAGGTGCACAATTTCCCTCATATTGAAATTCGCTCTGTGACTTGTCAAAGGTCAGGTCGATGGTTTTATATATGTGTTGCTTGCGGTCAACTGACAACTAAGTATTATCAGAGAGATGTGCACAAAAATGCCAAACACAAATACACACACACAATCAACACACGCACACAGACAATTGAGCATAAACTAAAAACGAGGGAAACAAAACAAATCAATGAATGAATCACTTTAGGTACGCTACTTTTGTATACTATAAGCGATCGTCGCGCTCGCGTCAAGAATCCAACGTGCACTGAAAACCGCCACAGATACAGCCGATTGAGCGACCCAAGCAGAATGGTCTACCAAAAGCAACAGGCGATGGGCGATGGGCGGGGGGCTGCGTCAGCATTTCACGTGAGAGGCTAAATCAGAGAGAAAGAGAGAGAGAGAGAGAGACAGAGAACAAAGCAGAGCGAGAGAGCAAGAGAACGGGAATAGTTTGAAAATTGAAGCGGCAGCTGATAATACGACGCTCAGGCGGCAGACGACAGAAAAATTGTGACAAGCGGCAAAAACAACTATAGCAACAACAAAAACAACAGCAACAGCAACAAAAACATTAAAATATATGTATATAGTATGTACCATATACAGACATAAAAACCCGCCTGGAATTATAGCGCAGCGCCGGCGGCAGGTTTGAGATATTTTCATTGCTTTTGCGGTTCTGTTATTACTTGTTTCGGTCTTCTGCTTTCCGTCTTCAGTTGCAGCAGCAACGCCGCTCGCACACACGTTCTTCGTCATTGGAGAAGCAGCAAGAGAAAGGGAGAGAGGGAGAGCGAGAGCAGAGAGAAAGAGATTAATTGAAATTGTGCTCATTGACACGCTTCGACCGTCAGAGAGAGCGATATATATAAGGAAGAGCGCAAATTGAGCTGTCAATGAGAAAGAGAATGTTTAGTCGGCGGGCCTGAGTTATTTTGATTATGTTTTACAATGCAGCCGGGCCCTGTAATGTGCCAAAATGGGAAACGGTTGTCCATTAGATGCCTCTACGCTTGAGAGAGAATACAAGAAGTGTGTATGCGAGAAAGTGCGACTCTGTGCAACTTTCTAACGCTACTTGTGGACACACCTTTGAACGTGTACATACCCAGTACTCAGTACGGCGAACTGGTAAACATTTGTTGATTTTGGTACCAACTGAGATTTGTACCAACAGTGGCCAATCAATTGCTTCCAATTGCCACTTAATCCGACATCCAATGCGATAAACATTTTGAGTCATTCAGAATTCACTTTTATTTCACATTCAATGGAAAAAAAATTAAAAATAATTTACATTTTCTCTACATTTCACATTCAATGGAATTATTTATATTTTATAACTATAAATTTATATTTTACAAATGATTCATTCAAAGAGCAACGGTGATTGTAAATCCTCAACCCTGGTCCAATTCAGAGTCAAATTCTAACGAAGTCCTCATGGTAAATATTCACATTCTCCTACTTTTGATGAGTCTGTTCGACCAGCGATAATCCGATGTGAGAACAAAATAACAAGTTCAACAGGCTACCAGAGTTTGCCAATCTCCTTCGGCTAGATCAACTTTAGTGTTGATAAGAGGATTTAATAAAGTTGCAATTAAGGGTTGCATTTTGAGCTGTTTTGTGCACCGATTTCAATTGAAAAATGTTGATGCTCTATTTTGGAAGGTAAGTTAATTACTTGATTGGATTAGCTGACCTTTCCAGTATTCCATAAAATTTGCTATGCTGCATTGATTTGTTACATCTTAAGTTTTTATATATTCCAGGAATAATTATCGTAGGGACACCAAAAACAAACCTGTAATTAAATAACAACTATCTTAATGAGGAAAAAATTAAAATATTGTATAAAATTCATTACTATTTAGTCAAAATTCTTTGCATAATATTATTTCAAATTAAGACTTTCTCAGTAAAGACATTATTGGTTGTTAATCACCCATTTGCAGCACTGTTTTCTTTATGACATCTCTGACGATAGTAGTAATCGATCATGATTACATCGGGCATATCCATTCTGAGTAGAGAATTGTATGTTTCCGTATGATTCCTTATCGCCAGCGATGAAGGTCGTCTTTTTATTTTGTGTTTGGGATGAAGCTATAAATAACCAACTATTATTTTTTGCCTGATTTCAGCGGACTACTTGACTGATATGAGCTTCAAAATTCCACTAAGCTGACTAGTTGTATTCTGCAGTCGATTGCTTAAATGGTATATACGAGTATATGTATATATATAAATATATTTAAATTTGATGTGATGAAGAAGGCGACGTGAAGTCGGCGAGTTTCTAACAAGCATTTTTTTATGTTTCTATATTTTACTCTTTGGTTTGGGGTTGTTTTTTGGGGGTTGGGTTAAATGAACCCTTTTCCCTTGGATAACACAGTAAGACTTGTTAAAAAATCGCCGCACGTTTTGTTGCCAGTACATTTGCAGTTATGTGCTCATTGCGCACACACACAAACACACGCACAGCCACACACTGATACAACTCAAAGGATGTGCGTGCGCCTCTTGCCAAATTGTCGATTTTATTATTTGTGTTTATATGATTTTTCAGCTGTTCTGCATTTTAAAGTGGCTGCCAGAGACTGGCGGTGTGGGATAGAGGGAGATGGCTAGATAGGAAAAGCCGCATAGCCAGCATTGTCTGGGTGGGTGGGGGGGAGGTGGGCGTGGAGCATAACATGCGCTGCGCGTTCTCAGCCTCATTTCTTATTATAATGTGAAAAATATCCTTTTACAAATTCAAAACGTTGAAATGTGCGATTTCTTTTGTTGCCTCTTTTAACTGCTGGCAGTTGTGTGCGTGTGTCTGTTTATGTGTATGCGTGTGTGTGTGTGTGTGTGTGCTATGAGACCCGCGTGTATTGATGTCGGGACAGTTGCGAGAGAGAGGCACGTCCAAAGTTGCTGTGCTCCTTGCACACATTTATCATTGTGTATTGAAATATTTTGCGTATCATTTCGCTGTAATTTTCTACATGCTGTATTAGCTTACTTTTTCGTTGCTCTTCCTGCAAGTCCTTTCGTTTCCTTTTCTTCACAATTGATCTGCCAACTCATTGTTGTCAATTGCAGCTGCATCATTTTCAAGGCACGTTCACGAATCTGCATGGGTTTTTTTTTCTGTTTATATATGGGATTATAATCATTTTCATAGGATTTTTCCATTAAAATGTTTTTGTTTTAAATTTTTCTCGGATATATCTTTTTAATGAAGTTGTGCAAAATTCTGTCACAAGCGAAAGGATCAAATCAAAAATCAAAAATCAACAACCAAGTCGATCTAGCTAAGTCCATCTCTCAGTTCGTCTGCTCGTCATTTTAAACTGAGACCTGGGGGATTATCGAATTCTCGGTTTCTGTCATCGTGTCATGTAATATAAGCCATATGAACTTCATCCAATTTCTGTTATGCTCATACCTAAGTCTGGCAGTACAAACAATTTTATTTTTTTCACCGGGAGTAAACTCCAAGCGATAACATTCTTTAGATAGTTCCCATCACAATTGTACTTTGCATTTAAATAACTGCAAAGTAAAGAAACTTACAGAAGAATAATTGAGAGATGATGCACAGATAAATGTGCTTAAGTGTTTCCACAATCAATGCACCACAAGCACAATTGCCTTCGAAGTGATCATTATTTAATTGAATCCCCGATTGAGGTATTCCTTGACTGCATAGAGTTCATGAAGATTGGCTGATTATCAAGCAATCGATCATCTCTAAACCCAAGATGATGTCAGCACCAAAGCCAACGAATCACACTATTGTTTTGCTCCTGGATAACTGGCCAACCTGGATCTTCTCTCTTAGAATCTTAGGTCTTAGGTGTCATAGTATATATTGGATTTGTCTGTCTGTCAGTGCGTCTGACTGTCCGTCAGTATGAATGCAACTTTTTTCGACACCCTAGGAAATTGATAGAATCGATATTGCCACATATATCCCTTAATTTTAAAGCTGCAGTCACCAAATTTCAAAGGTATATTGCAATTGGCATCCTTCAAAAGTCCATAAAACGCTCTCTCTTGTTAGATGTATTGATTTAATGAACACCTGGAACGTGTCCACAGGTAGTGATACCAATTTATTTTTGGCGATTCTCATACAATTTCTCCAATTTATTTTCGTATTTGCTCATCTCTTTGAATATTGGATATATGCATGTTTGTCCTTTAGTCTTTTCTGTTCCATTTTTATTGGCTTGATGTTTTTTTTTCTGGTGAGTTGCATTTCAATTTTATGTGCCTATCACATTTTCATTAGCTGCAGCTGCCCTAAGTGGATTCAGCTATGATCAGTATCAGATTTATATATAGAACATACACAGTACAATTAAATTTAATTTCTTCTGTCAAAAGAAATAAAAATAGACTGACTCTTAAAAATATTGTTGCACTTTGACTTAGTAGTTTTTCGTGCTCAGCAATCTGGTTAGTTATAGTTTAATTTATCGTATAAGTGAAGAGCATAAGAGTGGACTAAAAGTCATCGTATACCAAGCGCAGATAATGTTTACTTCATATTATCGTTTCCACTTATATATTGTTGTAAAATGTATATTTTGCAACTGCATTAAACATTTATTGCCACAGCTTATCAACATTTACAAAGAGTGGACAAGATTAAATTGCATACCAAATCGAACAAAATTTATTTTTGCGCAACACTTCAAAACCATTTACAAAATGTATTTCAATAGCGGATTTTGCGCTAAAATTCCCTACCATCCGATTTCACAATGGCAACAGAAACTGAATGAGTTTAGCAATTGATTCTATTAGTTTAGTTTTTGAAATTAATCGTATTTAGCACTTTGGTACATTTGAATCAGTGTGCAACATATTTAATTTATTCATTGTTTTATTTGTGTGCGAGCTATAGGATAAAGAAGATATATGTATGTATATGTATATCTATCGAAGATTAAATTCTGTAAAACATATTTTTGGTAGAGTTTTGTTTGTTTAAATGTTTGTATGCTCTTTAATATTGATTTAAAGTGTTCTTTTTTGCTTCTTGAATATTAAAGTGTGCAATTTAATTGCATTTCGTTGTTTTTGTTTCATTGCTTCGAGTTTTTCATGGTGAACATATCAAAAATACTTTTAAATACAAATTTGACAATTTCACAGCAGCAGCAATAACAAAAAAAAAACAAGAAATCTAAATGAAAATCGAGTGCGAAATGAAATTCTCGATATTCTGCAAGATGGAGAGAAGAAGAAAAAGAGACGGAGAGAGAGAAAGAGAAAGAGAGAGAGAGAGATGGAGTGTGTGTAGCTACAATATTTTGCTTTTAATCTCAGGCTTTGAGCTGTTGTATATAGTCTTTGTGCATACAGAAGGACCTCTGCTGCCGCCTCCGCCACACGCCCCGTTCACTGGCAGCCAAGCAGCTGGGTAACTGGGCAAAGTTGGATTGTGATCGGAAGCCGTCGTGTCAATGTTGGTTAGTTGGCTCCCATCGAAATTCCAGATTTAACAACAAAGTAACCGAAACGCAATTGTTTTGCAATTGGCATTTTGACCACATTCTGACACTCTGGCAATATGGCCAGCGAGTGTCAACAGCGGCGACTGTAAATTGCCAAAAACTTATATACATATATGTATTCGGACAATAGCCGGAAAACAACAACAACAACAAGAACAACAACAACTGCAACAAAAGCACACACACTCACATACATATATTACGTATACGTAATTTATTTAGCATTTCAAATGTTTTCGGTGCCCAGCTATGCTGCACAAAAAACATTAGGCGAAAGGCATTGAGGACAAAGAGGGAGAGAGAGAGAGAGAGAGATGTGGGATAGTTGGTTAGCGTGTGGGGCGGTTTGGGTGCTGGTATGTTGGGGTGCACTCTGTCGATATGCTGAAATGCCCTTAATTGAAAATGAATTTGGTTTTTAGAAAAATTTGTTGGTGCAGTATTGGAGCTGTTGCTTTTTCGACTACTAATTCGGAACGTTTTGTGTTTTATCTGCATTTGACGCCGATGCTTGGCAGACCAACGAAATGTTATCGCAATTGTGGGCAAGCAGCAGGCGGCGGGTGTGCCATTCTGAGTGGTTGGTCGGTTGCCACATACATTTGCATATTTGCAGCAAGCCTGCCAGCGACGACAGGCCGTGGGCTGTTGTGCTGCACCACAGCTGCGTCTCTTATTGTTGTTGTTGTTTACTTAGTGTCGCCGAATCTGGACAGCATGGACTGAGTGCGGCTACATGCGACTGTGCACACACTTGCAACAACAACAATGCCCGTTTAGTGTGCGTGTGTGTTTCGTATGCGAATGGCCAAATAAAAATACACACATATTTGAATTCGACAACGAACGAGATTGCCCTTGGACTCGCCTACTGCTCCTGGTGCTCGGTTCTGATTCTGCATTTGATGAACGTGGCACAGCTAAATGCGATAGCATACACCAATTGTATCTGTATCTGTATCTGTATCTGTTTCTGTATCCATTGCTGTATCTGTTCTGTATCTGCATCTATATCAGAGCATGCATTTATTTTAGATGAAACAGTTAGATGGACCCGGCTGCTGGTTAGCTTGAAGCTGGGCCCCAATTTGCCGTCATGCATGCAAATTGCACTAATGAGACACACAAATTTTGCATAGACAAATGAATGACCAAACTTATATGTACATACATATATAGCTTATATACACAAAATGCATATATCCAAGCAGAGCGAGAGCGAACGCAAAGAACGAGAGGGAATCATAGATATGACCCCCCATATTTATGATGGTCTAAGTGGGAAAATACTTGAATGAGGTCAAACCCAAAAAAGAAAGAAGCTTAAAAATTGCTAGTCACAAGAAGTTTTTCACGCACGGTCGCTTCGTTCACGGAGCTGTTACGGTGACACTTTTTATATATACTCGTATATATATTTTTTTTTTCTATTGTTTGTTGTTGTTGCCATTTTTGCTCATTAGAGTAAATGCACTTAATTAGAGCATGAAAAACGTTTTTGGTAACAGTAAAGCACAACAAAAAGAACAACGAGAAAAAACAACTCCAACAGCAATGCCAGCTAAGATGATTACGCCATTGTTAATAACAAACATGGCCAAAAAGAAGCTGGCACTTATAGAAAAAACTTACAGAGCTTACTATAAATGAGTGCAAATAAATAAAAAGATAAACGAAATGCGACAAATTGGCAAAAATAGTTAAGAAAAATAAAGAAAAGCTAACAATGTTGCTTATTCCGTTTGGGTCACTAATTTCTGCTTTCTATTTGCATTTCTCGCCATTTCTGGTTCTTTGGCATCATTAGTCGTAAGTGTGACTAAGCAGATAATGCAACGCGTTTGATTACAGTCATTAAACTTGATTAACATTGATTGCATCCCTTGGCAAAGAGCTTATACGCCTCCCACAAACCACACTACTTTGTTGCAAGCAATAATCACAGCAGGATACCTCTCAAGTTTAACTTTGTGGCAGGTGAAGCTCTGTAAATAACCATGTGTGGTTTTCATACTGGTTGGTTTTTTTTTATTGTTACTAAAATATTAAAATGCCTACGGGATAGCTTGGCGATAAGGGTGCTGGTTTTCCTTATACTGTTTTTTATTAATCAACTCGACTTGAGTATTTAATTTAAAGTGATTTTAGATGACTGAGCGGACACTGTGAATTTCGACCTGAACACGAACTCGGATGGAATTCGAAATATATTTCGGTACATAAAAAATAAAATGATATTTAAAATAAGACTAACAACATTAAGCAAATTTTCAAAATGTGGAGAATGCATAGCATATGTCTGCCTACTTTGCCTACTCAAATGTATCATATTCAATGAATTTTTTTTTTTTTTAATTTAAAATATTTTTTCTAGTTTAGTTACTAATTTTGAATTCTTCTGCAATAGGACAAAAGTGAAAAATATATGAAATATCGAGTTTTCGATGGAATGAAGGAAACCCTTTCTAATTTTAAAATTGTAGTTGCAGTACATTATTTAATAATGTTAAAATATCATGGGCTTAATGGGAATTGGCCAAATTGAGGATGAACTATAATTGCACAAAGTGACCGCTGAAATGTTCATCACTCTGTCCATTCTTTTATTATTATTATTTTCTTTTCTCATTGCAGCTGTTTGACTTCAACTGCTGCTGACGTTGCAGCTACTTTTGGGGCGTGGGCGGCTCAAGGCGATGTGATGGACTTAACAAGGGGATGAGTAGTTGTTGCCCTTTGTCGTTTAATTAACTAAAAAAATTACATCGTTTAGCCAGTCTCGGCCATGTCATAAAAATAACGCTTAAACGATTTAAGCCGTAGGCCAATTGTAGTCCATTGTAGCAATCTGATTCTCTTTTAGGCATTTGCTTTGCTGTTCGCGTTGGGTTATGCAAAAGGGGCGTAATGCAACGCGCCTTTTGGGTATGCAATATCCATTAAAGTGAAATGCTTACAACGCGTTGTGACTAATGCTCATACGAGAGAGAGACAGAGAGGCAGAGATAATCTGTTTTTTTCTCACTCCCTCCACCCCTTCACTGTTGATTGCTTAAATATTCTCTTTTAGTTATATCGCACTGTGCCATTCTCTACTCACCCACGCAAGTTGTTGTAATCTGTCGCATATCTCCATTAAATATTCACAATGTAAATATATAAATACTTAAGTAAGACGCTTAACCCACACTCATACCCACACACACACACACACAGATACACATACACTCTGATTACACTAAGTCACACACTCTCCTACTTAAGAGGTGCTTCGCTATTGCTTGTGTCTGCCTTAGTGTGGAAATTCCAGCGCTTAAGTTATTTACTCATCATGCGCTTTGCTGAGATTCACAACCCCATGGCTCTATTCCTTCCCCTCCCCCCCTGCGCCTTTCTCCACTATAGTAGCATTAGCATGTGGTATGTGTGCCTACTTAGCAGTACTGCGTGTTCTCGAGCTTTCTATTAATTTAATTGAACAACTTGGGGAGCCGCTTTGGGCGCCGCGAACTATGAACTGCTTATGTGCTCCATACTCTCTGCTCTGTGCTATTGTCTAGAATGCTTGCTGCCTGTCTGCATACTGAGTACTTCTTGGAAGTAGTCCTTGTATCAGTTGCATTAAATAATAAAAGAATAAACCAGATGCTTTTCAATAGAATGGTCTTAAGGAATTGTACACAAAAAATTAAATATATTTTTTATTTTATTTATGTATTTAATGTGGACTTAAAAGAGTACAACATTTTTAAATAACAACTTAAGTGTCAGCAGTAATTAAAGAAATTGAACAAATACGACTCAAGTTCAAGACAAGAACTATTGTCATCATTGTTAAATTCCACTTCATATAGTCTACAATTATATCGGTTTTCCATCAGCTTTGACTTATTTTTTTGTAGTTTGCTTATCATAATGGGATGTCTCTCACAAAGACACACCTCAGGCACCGAGTACCTAAAGTTATAAAGTTGTCGGCGAGTCGAGGAAATAAATAGTTGTTTTATACTGTCGAAAATAGCGCTGTAAATCCAATACTCTTATTTCACTGTAAAATACTTATAACTATTATATTAATAATAAACATGACATAATCAGTCCTACATAGATGTATATGTCGCTTGTTCAATATAAAAATACTTTATGGCTAACATTGTCTGTGTTCATTAGCAGAACTTACTGAAATGTTGGCAAACTTATACATACCCTATCCCAAATATATATATAAAACTCTCACTTCTATCCACTCGATATTTGAATTTTTCCAATAACTTAAAATAAGCTTGATCTGCGATTGGCATGCAAGAACTTCGATTTAAAATTTGAAGCCTCCAGAGCTGATAGTCTCTTGCTTGTTTAGAATATATTTGACTTACTGGTATCGCAGATTCTTTCTGCTGCCTGTTTTATAGTTCTGCACAACTTCATAATACCCTTTTTGCTCGGGATGTAAAAGGAGAGATGATTGCGTTGCTGTAACTTCTCATTTGTGTTATTATTTTGTTGGCCGTTTTCGGTTTGTTATTGTTCAACTACTTGGCCGACTGCTGAGGTAATTTTGTTTTGATTTGTTTTTTTTTTTTATTTTTTAGCAAACCGCAAATTTTTCAGCGCATAAATTAAAATGCAAATCCTCTGCATGGAAAATCGCCCTGTAATTAACATAAATTAGCACGAGGAAATGCAAAAGTTTTCTTCTCCTTTTTTTATTATTTATTTTTTTTTTTGTTCGCTAAAAAGTTGCAGTGGCTTTTCCCTTAGTGCCATATACATACATCCATACACATGTATATGTATGCATGTATAGCATAGAGTCAGGCATACATATATTTTCGTTAATTTCTGGACAATGACAGTTAGGTAATATGGCCAGGGTGCACGGGGCGTATGCGCAATGTGCGCTAATATAAAAATACAGCGGCGCAGTGCAGAGTTCAGAGTGGAGCGACCGAGCAACCGCACCACCGAGTCAAAGGACTCCTTATGCATATGCACCATCAGGCAAGCCGACTAAGCTGTGTTGTTGCTGTTGTTGTGGTGTGTGTTTGTTGTGCAGTAAGTATGTAAAATGAGCAAATGCTGTGCTGCCAAGCTGACAGGGCGTCGTTGGCTGCCCTTTTTACAGAGCACTTGCAAGCGCAGACACAGAAACACACACACACAGACACACACATGCATGAAGATGTAAAGTTGTTGCTTGCATAATGAGTAAATTACACAATGAGCTCGGATAGCAGCTGGCTTTTGGGTCACTTGACTTTTGTTGTGTTTGTTGGCTTTTTCGTTTTTGGCTATTTCTTGTGAGTGGGTTTTTCTTTTCTATTTTGTTCATTTTGGTTTTTAA
Source organism: Drosophila basisetae (assembly GCA_035041595.1). Lineage (NCBI taxonomy): Eukaryota > Metazoa > Arthropoda > Insecta > Diptera > Drosophilidae > Drosophila > Drosophila basisetae. The sequence goes on from JAWNLB010000070.1 coordinate 5,739,863, forward strand.
TTTTCAGTTGGTTTCTTTATTTTCATTTTTATTTTTTTGGGCTTGAAATTTTTCCACATGGAAAATTATTTGATTTATTTCCACTTGGACAAACTGGCACTGCAATAAATCTTCGTTCAATATGGCAGAGTTACACAGTATGTGCCGCAGCAGTAATAGGGTGTGTAGGGGAGTGGGTTGGGGAGCTTGCACATATGCCCAAGGACATTGCGGCATTCTTCTGTGCGTACAAGCGAGTGTATGTGTGTGTGCGTGTGTGTGTGTGTGCGTACACAGTTGAAAACTTAAATTTTATTTAGTGTTTAGTGCGCCTTTTTGGACAGTTGCAAGAGCAAAAACAAAAAAAAAAACAACAAGAACATGAACAATAACTCGAGCTCGTACTGTGAAAGAAATTGTGAAGAATTTCTGGGGCCACAAAAACGACAAAGACACTGACCGCAGCAATGCTTTCAATTTCCAGCTAAACTTGTGCAAAATGCACCAACAATAACAGCAACAACAACAAGAACAACAGCAGCAGCAAGTGCCGTAGGTCGCTCTGATGAGCACAAGTTATGCTTTTGAGGCTGCGGTTTGGACTGCGGCTCTGGCGTCGCCAATAGCTGCTCTCAACTGCTGACAGGTCTATAAAATGAAACTTTATTACACGTCTGACACACATGACACACACACACACACACACATAGACACACTCGAACATTTGCAACGTAATTGAATTGTTTCAGGCCTTTTTAGCAAACTAACACACATCGTAGCATCGTCATTGCAAAACTCTCAAGTGACCGGCGCCCAATTTTGCAAGTTATCTTAATTTTCCTTCTTTTAAAACGAAAATTTGCCTATGCCTCATTTGACAGCCTGTCTACTCGCTTCCCCATGCAGAGGGTATAATCACTTTTTCCTGAAGTTCGTTCTTAATATCTGGAAAAGAAGCAACACAATTGTATCACATAACTTTAATGGGAACAATCGGTACAAAGGTGAGTTCATTAATTAGAAACTTGTTTGCTTACCAACTTATCATAACTAAACTCATCAACTTTGCCTGTCTTTAGCTCTTTAGTTTCTTTAGTTTATCTTTGTCAATTTATAGTAAAATAAAGATGACTGCAATTTGCAAAGGGTGTGTAAACTTCGACCTAACACATCCGCTCTTTTGCGCTCATTTTTTTTTGCTTGTTTTCACTCTGGCCAGGCCTGGGTAATTTAATGAAATTTTATTATTATAGACATGCCCATTAAAGTTTATTAGATGGTAAAGTGTGTGTTGCAGTCGAGAGTTTTGCACTCCGCTCTCCTCTAGCTATTTGTATCGTGTTTGTGCCGGGCTAACCACTAAAAGTTGGTGCATAAGTTGAGGCGCTGCGTCGGGTTGGCGGGGATTTGACGCAGCATTTAAAGAATAACAGAGAATCATTTGACCATGCGCTCAAAGGAATTTCTTGTGCAGTTTGTGGCCAGGAGTTTCCTTTTGCTTGCCTATTGGTAGGTAAGGTAGAGAGCATAAGGGAACTCAGTTGTGGGTTTTACGCCAGGCAGTTTATGGCAGGCGTTCAAGCATTAAAATAAATACAAATTAAAATATTTGGGCATATGTGTGCAAAGAGCATGTTTGGTGGATACTTTGGGGCTAGGCAAATTTCTAGACTAAATTGTTTTGGGTTTAATTGCTTGGAAATGGTTTTGGTGTTTTCTAGGGCAGCTGGAATTTCAGCTACGTCAGACACAATTAAAACTTATAAAGTGTGCACAACAAAGGCGGCAGGTGTGCTATATTTGCACATAATAAAGATTTTAGAGAATGAACCACGGTTTGACTTACTCAACTCGGCAATAATAATAAAATGGCAGAACTAAGGCCAGAACTCCAATCGTATAGAAAAAAAAAACATAGTTCAGATTTGAAGGAGATCAACTTACAAATTGCTTTTAATAAAAATGACATAAAAATACATTTTTTTAAACACTTTTTTTATTGCTTTCTAAAATAAACCGTTTTAGAATTAGTTAGTTAAGTTAACCGATATCAATATAATACATGTTGTAGATAGCGAATCGACAGTTTTACAGAGATAAAAAGTCAGAGCTACAAGAAAAAAAAAAGAAGAAATTTCAGGACTTCACTTAAATGTAAACGTTTCAAAGATAAACAGTCATGCATCATTCATGTGATAAATGCCTGGGGCAGAGCAGCTGTTGTTTTGTTTGCCAGCCAGCCAATGGGCAATGTTAAAATTATTGTTTTAATTTCATGCTTAAATTAACATTTAATAATTCGATGCTTGAGCTTAGCAGGTAGCGGCAGTCAAGGGTTGAGTTGGGCTTCTGTTTAACTTCCAGGCTGAATTCTGATTTATAGTCCGGCCTGTTACAGTCCTGTGTCAGTTGTTTTGTTATCAAATTTACAGAATCGAAAGACAAAAGTTTTGCAGCGTCTGATATTAAATATAAATATATGTATTGTGCTGGAGTAGTGTGAGTGTGGCAACCGCAAGAAGATTTTGGGGACCAGGCCACAGTGAATGATTACAAGTTGTTCAACCACACAACAGAACGAGCAACTACATCAACAGAAACATCAGCAACATAAATTACAAAATATTCAGGGCTGCAACCCCCGCACCTGAATGCGCCCCAAAGTTATCAGTGGCGCGTCCTCGTTGCTTGTGGCAGCTCTCTGAAGTTGAGTTGAGTCGAGTTGAGTTTCATTTTGCCCTTCGTTGCGCTTGACTGAAGCGCAAATACCGGAAATTGTTGTCAAGATAATTATTGTTATTTGTTTTTCCAACAGAGGCACAAATAAGGCAAAAACAACCAGCAACAGTACGAAACCAAAAGCTGGAGCACTGGCTGGCGCCTGTGGCTTGTCCTTGTTGTGCTCGTTCAGGGATTGCTCATCAATCCGCCAAAACATCAAAACTTACCCAACAGCATTTGGGGGTAGGACCATTAGAGAGTAACATGATGCCTGTATCCTTGACCAGGTAACGTGTAATTTGTGGTTGGACTGCGGTGGTGATAGTGTCAGCTTTGATATTGGCACAGCAAACCCCCCCTTCCCCCAGCCACCATCCGCTCGACCTGGTTGTAGGTGAGAGGTTTTGTGGCTGCGGTTGCCATCAAACTCGACGTGAGCTCGTGCAACTCGTTGAGAAACCAGTGATTAAAACTGAAGCACTCGATTGATCCTGATATTGCAAGCAGCCCCACAACAAGGAATATCCACAGGTAACAAGTAGTTGAGACTGAGTCTGAGTCAAGTGCACCCAAGACTGCAAATTTCATAACTAAGGCACAAATATTTAGCCTTTTACAGACTTGAGCAACTTGATGCACGGACTCACTGACAGCTAGAGCACTTTAGTTACCAGGACCTCAGCAGCAAGGAGTTTTGAAGTGTGCTGCTGATGCTATTGCTGCTGCAAGACTCCACTTGCCACTTGGGTCGCACTCTGGCGCCGAAGGTTCGCTTACATGTTTCACTCGACAACTTGTTATTGTTTTCGCCAATTACAAAGCCCATATACCAAGGATATGCAGGTAGTGCTATCTCAATCCCCACTCCTTGACGACTCCTTGTCCCTTTTGGGGAATACATTTGTGGGTGGGTGTGTGTGCGTGCAGTTGACATTTGAACTGTAGCTGTCAAAGGTAGATCAACAGTATTGTAAAATGAACACTGACATTCTGGCAGTCAGGCAGCCGATACATAAATAGCAATGCCAAGCAAGTTTTTACGGCTTTTAATTAACCCTTTGTCTACGGCAGCAATACATATGTACACAGATACATTTACGACATATATAGGGACGTGTGGCCCTGACACGAACATCAAGATTGCCAAAAGAGCCCGTGGCGTAAAATGTAGCCGTAAAATGTAATTTTTGGACAGGGTAGCAAAGTGGCAGGGTGGCAGAGTGTGGCACGTTAACCACTGAAATAAAACTTTAGTAATTAGCAAAAGGAGTTAACTGATTTCACAGGAGGCCAGTGGCATTAACTGCAAATGAAGCAGCAACATAGTGCAAAAATGCCTTTGCAAAAGAAGCAACAGCAACAACAATAAGGAAACAAAACCTAATGAGGCGGTAAGCGAGGACGCAGCAGCGCAGGAGGACTTCAAACAGACACACACACACACGCACACACACACGAACAGTCACAAATAACAGCAGGAAACATTTAGCGCATTGCGGAGGATCGTCGCCCAGATGAAAATATAACGGAATTAAATTAATTACAATCATTATCGCTTCGCACCTGCAACTGCCACGGCCACTTGGTTGTCTGGTTTGGGTTGCGCCAGTTGCAGTAAGAGGCAACAGTTTGCGTCAGTGCTAAGCAGATAATTTTTGCTTCATTAGCGCAATACACACACACAAATACACATAAAAGTAAAGCAGCTGCTAACTAACAAAATACGATAAAGTTAATTTTCTGCCTGTCTTTGCACCAGTTTTATTTACTGCTTCTGATCCTGCTCAATGCAGCAGGTTGGTTATTTCTTTAGTTGAGAAGAGAGTTAATTTAATTCATGTGGTAAATTAAAGATAAGTTCAGCTAAGCTAAAAACAAGCAGAGAAGCCACAATTGAATTGTCGCATGGGAAAACACACAATTCGGCAACAAGAAATATATCTGCGGCAATCGAGGTGAGTGGACGCAGAAGGCCTGTCTTTTTTGGCAGCTATAGTCGGAAACGATTTAGGTAAGTAATATCTATGGGAAAGAATAGACTTAGAATGCTCGACGGTCTCACGACAGGATACTGCTGCCTAAGAGGTCCCCTCTTTAATCTAGGTATAATCAGTAGCGGAATCTGCCGATTTTGTGACATCAAAACGGATTTAGATGCCTTAACCAGAAGATGATTTCGCATCCTGTAGACACATGCCGTAAGATCGTGCATTGACAGGGTTGATCGAGGCCCATTAATATTAAATTGGAAATTTATAAATCAACAAAAATATTTCATATATTATTAGTTTTTTAATTTATGCTTTTTATTAATTTTGAGTCAAAAGTATAATAAATCAAAATCTTCGCAATTATGATAATTATTAGTATTATCTTACCACAGTCTTAACTATTTTAGTCTTTCCATTTTGTTGCTTGGACTAAGCCGGTTTAGTTGAGGGGTTTCATGGTGGAATCACATTTTTTGAATTTACAATTTGTTACTTTTACAAATTGTATAATTCTTCAAGATAAATCTAGCACAATTATTATGTAAAGTACTAAAAATCACTACATTGAAAACTGAGTGTCTAATCTTCAATATAATTCAAATCATTTTTGCCTTTTGTCAGGCAGTTGGAAGTGATATTCAGAAACGCTATTGCATTGAATGATATTTTCAGTGGTGAGAGAAACCTGTTAAAATGCTGAAAATTCTTTTGTTGGGTAATCTTTTGCAGCTATATTTACATATATTCGACTGATATCATTGAGAATTTATTTGGTCATGTGTGGCTTACCAAAAATATTTATTTTTGGTTTAATTAAAGCTGCAGTTGTCATTGAAAAATGCTTCGTAGCATGGCAGGACTGGTCAGCCAAAATCTATTGCATTCAGTGAATTGGACAAATGGCAAAACTACGGCATAAAGACAGAAATAAAGCCGAAAGTTAAACAAACATTTGCCTGTGGCAGTGACAGCTTTTCGGTAGAGTTGTAAATAAATATTTATGACCAGGAGCAGTAGCAACAGCAGCAACAATGGAATTGCATTTAAAAGACAATTGTTATTTACTGATAATAAATATTAGATGGCAAGGTAATGGGTTTCTGTACTCGAAGTCGTATGCAACACTAATTACGACTAACATTATACATAAGATATGTGCGCCATATAAATCAAGTATGAGGTGAACCAAAAATTTACTTATTAATATATATTTCTATATGTTTGTCCGTTGATTTTGTTCTTGTTGTGGTTGTTAGAGCTTTTCTGTACGTGTATTTGCTATTAATTAAGTTGGAAATAGAAACATGCAAAAACACTTTTGACAGCACGAGTGCAGCCTATTTTTAGGCCCAAATGCCTGCATGACAGCCCAAAGAATGGCAGCAAAATGCAATTAAAATGGCGGAGCCCAAACGATATGAGTTAAAAGCACCCAACACACCTCCTCCCCCCCCACACTTCCTCTGCGACGAGCACCTAACAGGTGCTCAACATTAACAACTTGTTTGCGATGGCCAAAATGTGTTAAATGTGTGCCACGCCCCCGAAAAAAAAACAAAAACAAAATATGCGAGAGAAAGAAAAATATAAGCCTGCTAACAGTACTTGCAAGCGTCATTACTATTGCAGCTTGTTTTAAGTTTGGTTTATAGTTTCCTATTTTTTCATTCGTTTTGGACATTTGGTTAATTCGTAGAGCGCATGCAAAGCGTGCAGCGAACGCGTCGTATGCGCAATGTACGCGGAGCTCAAGAGCACAAATGTGAAAAAAGAAAATGTGTGTTTGAATGTACAATGTGTGTACTCTATTTTATTTTCCTTGTTTTTCAACATTTCTGCACGCACTTGACGAGGTTGTGTGTGTGTGTGTGCGAGTGTGAGTGTGTAAATACAGCTATTTTAATTACAGTGTAATTAGCGACACGGAATGGGTGAGCACCTGAGATGAGGGCGATGGTTCGAAACGCGACGAGGAAAGGCGAGGCGTGGCGATGGGGAGTGGCATTAACCGAAAGGCGTGCAGCGCAAATTACGCGACAATGAATTTAAATCAAACACTGTCTGCCGAAATGGCGACATTGCTACATTATGTGGGCACAGACACACACACACACACACACACCACGCACAAATCGGCAGCCAAGTGGAAAAACAGAACGCATAACGCAAATGAAAGCCAGAGGCCGCTCTTAAGAGGAATGAGCAAAAATAAATGCATGTCCTAACTAAAATTGTATGCCCTATTTTTCGTAGAAAATAGTATTACAGTAAAAAGGTCGATTATTGCAATAATCCCATCCTTTGTCCTTTGCCAAAAAAAATAATTGAAAGATTCACAGATTTACCCTAAATATATATTTTTCTATACATAGTTGTTGCTTGTCATTTACATTCAGCTGAGGCTACTGTCTTATATATAACTTAGTTGTTTAGGTAACTATTTACATATGTCGTACGTGATAAATTCATTTTTCTTTCATTATCCAATTATCCATTATACGCTAACATTTTCTTTTTTTTTAATTATGCAAAATGCTTAAGATGAAAAATTTCTTTCTTAAAAGAAAAAACGAGTGTGAAATAATTGTCTGTTGTTGTTTGACATCCCCTATAAGAGACTATATACTAAGGCATCTATGCACTGCATTCTTTAATCTTGAAATCTTATTTTTGATAGAGAAAAAACTTCTTACTTACCCAAAAGATAACTTAGATCTGTATCAGGTGGAATCAGCGTATTTCAAAACATGTAAAGACAGGCAAGACACCATTAGGCAGATGTATTCTATACAAAATTTGGACCATTCATTTTCTTAACTGACCTATACTTGTACTTAATTGATGTCCAAGCTGTGATGATCCGGTCAATAGAGTATTTCAATAAGGGAAAGGTGACATCAACAAGCAAGTCGAGGACATTAAGGCAGCATGACGCGCTGCTGCTCATCCGGCAAACAAAGCCTGCACTGATGCGTGCTCATAGATAGAAAGAGACAGAGACACAACTATATATATATATAGAAAGAGAGATTGGTCGAGGGAGTGGAGGGCCAATCTGCTGGCAATGTCGCTGTTGCTGTCGCTGCCCTTGTCCCAATCTTTTGAATTTGGAGTACTTTGGCATGTCATTCGCATTTTAAAGCAGCTAAGCTTCAGCTTCAGCGATAAGCAGCGAAATTAGATTGAATGAAGAAGGTGCAGCTCCGTCTGGTCCGGGTGCCCGCTCTGGAGACTAACAAGCATTTTGGCTTGTTGTTGTCACAATCGTCTACGCAGCAACTCAACCCCAATTGACTCCGACCGTCCCTTCTACCAGTAAAGGCAAACCAGCCGGGGGAAAGGTTGAGAGCAACCCTCAATGTCGACTTTGCTTCACTTATTTCAATTATTTCGCTTTGTTGCTGCGCTTTAAATATTTATCAATCACAGAAGTTTGTTAACTTTTTGCAATAGCAAACAGCGAATGAAACGCTGCGCCTTATTCATTTCCGGTTGCCAGAGTGTGTTGCCATTTTTCTTTTTCTCGATTTTTTGCTTAAACCAAAAATTGCAGTTTGTACTTTCAATTTGCATTCATGACTGAGCGCTTGATCCTTGCTGCTGGGAGGCCTTGCTTCTGCCCTTGTTGCTCGGCCTATCCGTGCGTTGGGGTGTGAGAAACTTTCGAGCTGTGCCCAAAAATGCCTTAGTTTATTGTTTCTGCCAGCATTCGTTTTCCTTTTATGTTGTTCTGCGTTTTTTTTTTATGCGCTGGCTTTCTTTGTTTCCGGCAGCTAAGTTGTCAGCAGTGTGGTCTGTGGATGCCATCATGCTGGCGTAGCACTGAAAAACTTCATTTGCCACTCATTAATAAATTCATGCCGTCGGCAGCGTAGTCGTTGGTTGCTCCCTGTGCGTCTGGTTTATTAGCCATATGAAATATGATGTTGCCCTTGTCTGGGCGCAATGCAACCCCAATTTACAACGTATTTTTTACAGCAAGCGGCATGGCATATTTTTTGAGTTTATATATTTATAAAGCATATCTTATGACTTGGCAGGCGGTAATGAAGTTACAGGTGTGTGTGTGTGTGTGTGTGTGCTTATGTGGGAGCAAATATGACAGTTGTCTGGGGATGCTACAGATGAGATGGAATGGTTAATACAATTTAGGGGTAACTGAGTCAAAGATAGGACAGTGCGCAGTTGATAAGTGGTTGGATATGTTTTGTTGTTTGTTTTGCATATGCACTCAGCATGGTGGACAAGAATCTTAATACTGTGGCTTAGTTGAAGCAGAGTGTCAGAGTGTATAGAGTAACTATTGTTTTTGGTTTACATGGAGCTGTTGTCAAAATGTAAAAATAAATAACACTGGTGCTTCAACCGATAATATTTTGGAGTAATGGGTGGGTGTACTTCACTCTAGTTTGAACTTAAGCACTTCCTGTTTGATCGGAAGCGCCTCTGGGGAAATTGAAAAAGGCACTTCGGTGCCGACAGAAAAAAAAACGCAAAAAATAAAGGCGAGACCAGAGCACTAAGCACAATATGAGCAGGTTGAACAGTAGCCGAGCAGCTTGTTAGGCAGTCACTCAGTCACTCAGTCAGATAGACTGTCAGGTAGGCTAACAGGTAGGCAGGCAGTCAGACAGGACAAGACAGGCGGCAGGACCGGTAAGCCATGCAGCTGGGCCTCGACTGTTTATCAAATGAAAAGCCAGCGGCCTCTTTGGCAAGCAACAGGATGGAGTCTTGTACCAAATTGCTAAGGTATTATATGGATTTCGTGTATGTGCGTGTATGGTGTGTACGGTGTGTTTGGGTGTGAGTACTTTATTTTGCCAACAGACATTTGCGTCTTAAAGAAAATATGCTGCCTGGGCTGCCTCTTGTCTTTTGTTTTGGCAGGGAAGTATTAAGTTTGCCTAAGCAGGAAGCTGCTAAGGAAGCGCAGGTGATTTTCCAAATAAGCTGCTACTCAAACCACCAGCTTTTAACCCACCTCCCCCCAACCTACCACCCAAATTCACTATTCCCAAGCATTGTTTGGCAAATTATGGCATAAATGGCCAAAGGAACTCATGTGGTTTTGGCGGCCATAATATGGGTCTAAGGAACAAGAACGACGAACACCCACAACAGCAACGATAATCAAATCAAGCGCAAATGTAGCCATATAAAATATAAATCTATGTCATTATGTCTTTATCAACTGGGAGTCTGGACTTGTGCAAACTATTTGGCACACATGTTACCTAAACACGAGCCTCGCCATTCAGTTATTAAAAAAGATTTGTCCCTTTTTCCAAGCAGTGCGCTGACTCAGCAATTGGGCCAGGCCTGACTTAATGGCTGATGTGACAACTGCTTTTGCTGTTGCTGTTATTGTGGTTGTTTGGCAATTGCCGCATTATGTTTGACACTTGACGGAGCTTAGGCGTAATTGCTGTGACAGCAAAGCGTGAAATGTGGACTTAATGATCAGCAAGTATGAAATTAATGGCTTACTTTCGGCCAAACGGGCATTTGCAATGTGCAATTAGAGCCAGCAGCTTAAAAGAGATATTGTATCTTCAATTGTCATATGGTTAAATACGCGTACAGCCTTCAAAACACTTTTCAGCAATAGCAACAGCAATTCCACATTCTGGTTACTTGCATAATGGAAAAGGCAGCCTCTCAGCCCTCATCTTGTTTTCAGTGCACAGCATATTTATATTCCATTTAAGTTTTTTCATTATGTGCAACAGCCGTTGAGAATTCCTGCGTTGTGGCAGCCTAAGGATTTTGCTTGGGCCATAAGAACTCATCCAGATGGCAGACAAAAGGACCGCGGGAGTCGCGGCAAAACAATTTTCAATTTTCTTTTTCATTTCCGTTGTTAATTTCACGAATAACACAAATTTATATTCCCATTTTTTTCCTTGTTTTCGCGAATTCTCCGGGTGAATTCGTTGTTGCCGTTGTATTGTTGCACAGAGATGATGGCCATATTATAATTATTATGTTGCCTTTGGTTACCTTAGTTTGCCATAGTTGCATTTACTTGCATTTCGTTACGTTGTTTATGCAAATGCGCATCAAATTAACCCTTAGTTGCCAGCCAAGGTTTTAGCCTTTCATGCGTTTTATTACATGTGACGCATTTGCTTGCCTTGGGGTGCAATTGGCTCGGTGGCATGGCTGGCTGGCTGGCTGGCTGGCTGACTGGGTGGCTAGCTTGCTGGGAGTATGCAGCTCCAACTGGCAGCAATTGGCATGCAAATGTACGACATCGATTAAAATTTTATTACACGCCATGTTGGCTACAGGCCACGCCACGACACGCCCGGCATCGAATAGCATGGCATGGCATGGTCTGGTAAGGCATGCTATGGGAATGGCATGGTAAGGCAATAAATCAGGTCGAGTTTACAGGTAAACCCAACGAAAATTGTCAGTCGCGTGGAACAGGCGGCCAGATAACAGTGTATAGGGTGCAGCAGAGACTACAGAACGTTCTAAGCATATCAAATGTGGGATTTTAAATGCCAAAGACCCGACAACAACATCAGCAGCAGCAGCAGCAACAACGATTGAGTTGCAACGCTCTCTCTTTCAGCTCCTTTTTGTCCTGCTTGAGTAGTATGAGTCCTTGCTGCTTCGCCAGACACAGACGCACACACATAGACACACACACACACACTCTTGACGGTGACACTCTCAAGGTAATTGAATTGAGTGAAATGTTGTCGCTGTTGCCGTTGTTTCTGCTGTTGGCGTCGCGTCGATGAGACGGAAATTTAGAAGATGTTACCAGCGACAACAAATATTTAATAGCAGCTTCTTTGGGTTGTCAGGATGCCAGGATACAGCACTGCCAGGGATGCCTTGGCTGTCTAGAGCTTTGTCAATGGCTGGGCAACATATTTTTTTACAATGTTCTATTTAATTTTATCAATGTGCAATGTGGCAGGTGATGGAATTTCTATCTCTCTCTCGCCTTCCCCCTCTTGCTTCCTCTCTCTCTCTCTCTCTCTCCTTCTGTGGAGTGTATAAAATTGAATGCAGCTGAAGCTGAATAAGCTGCAGGATAACAGCTCTCACAAAATCAACAAATTGAGATTTCAAAGGTAATTTCAAAAGCAGAAAATCTTTGGATATTTTAGTTTTCTGTCATCGTACAAACGGCTTGAAAGAATGAAACTGTATTTCACGGAACACGGATATTTTCTCTGACTGCAAGCAATAGCAACAGATTATTATATTTAATAATAAGTAAGGACAAGACAAGTAACCGTTGGGCAAATTAAATGGATCATTTTAACTTGCATTGGACAAGATGTGACCGCCCTGCTTAGCAGTGGTTGTGGCTGTTGCGGTGGTGCTGTATACTGCCTGTGTAAAATGCCCTACTTATAAATAAAACATTGTTTCAACCACATGTAAGCCAGGACATGAAACATTTGCTGGTTGCCGTTGCATGTATAAGCAAAAAAATAAAATAAAAATAAAAAAATCACAAAACAAAAAATAATAACTTTTTCTTCGATAGCTCCCGACTGTGTGATACTCTGCTTCCAGGTTATAAACTATTAACAATTCTGATTTTTGATTTGTTGAGCAAGACCATTCTGTAATGAATATTAAAGAACCTTAGCTGACTCACCTGTGTACCAATAAATATAAATAGCACATTTCGAATTTTGGGACGAGCTTAAACTTTAACCAAACCAATATACTCTCCCACTGCTTGTGAGCAATGTATGGAAATACACACGCATACGGAACAACAAAAATACAAACAAAGTGGTCGAAAGTTGAAGTCGATGGTTTGATATTGGGGGGCCAAGGTATGGTATGAGTGTCCCAAGTATGGAATTGAGGACCTGCGTGGCTGGCTGTATGTAGTTGAGCATGTACACCAATTATACGGCTTGTTATATTTCTTGTACATGCACACACACACACACACACACACAGACACACGCCCACACACGCACACACAGATAACGAGAGGAGCATGTCGCAAATTTGATAACCGGAGGCGAAATATTTTCAATTTCTGTTAATCTGAAACGAGTATACAAGTTCTTTGCCCCGGGCGAGGCAAGACCAATAGCTGCCAATGCCATTGTTAGGCATGGGTCGGGCAGTCTTGTTGCTATATAAATATATGCGTATATGTATATACTCGTATCGTACACCGTCTCACACATATACAATGACCGAAAATGACAAAACAATTTATGCCGCATGCATGGCGAAAATCGAATTTAATTAGAAAATTGCTGCGGCCGGGCGGACTAAACTGGAACCGGTTGGATATGCACGTACCTAATACATGTGCAGACATGTTTGTTTGTATGTACAGGCACATACATACATACATATGTATATTGTTCGAGTAAACGGCAAGTGCTGGCCACAAATCCAATTTGCACACAAAGTCGAAAAATAACTTCAATTTATTTTGACATCAACGAGAAATATAAATACATGAAATGAAATGAAATTAGAGTAGCGCATCAAAAGCATACGCCGAAAAATATAATTTTAATGGATTTATTGGCCCGGAGGAAAATGTCAAAAATGCAACGGCATATACATATACAAAAAGTTTCCGTCCTCAACAACTATTGAGCAACTATTTCGGTTGTCACGTGCGTGGGCTGCTTTCAAAGATTTTTTGTCCCTTACCAACCGTAACACCCAAAACAATTTTGCTACGTGCCCATGCTGGGCTATCTGCCAGTTTCATTCTTCTCTATCTCTTTGCGTGTATGTGTGGCATACGTGATTTGAGCATACATAGCTATATATATATATGTGTATGTGTATGTGTATGTATGTGTTTGTGTGTGTGGTCATCGCTTCGCTCAAATGCACGTAAATAAAAGACCACAAATTGAAAGGAAATAATGCTCAGCGATTAGCGAAAAGTAATCATATGAAACGCTGTCCGAATAATGCTGCAAAATTCACAATTTTACAGTTACTGGGGTGTGCACTGTGGAAGAAGAAGCAGTAGATTTAGAATTAGTTGCAAGTGCAACGTAGAGCGTGGACCGCAAAAATTTTAAGCTTGTCGGATTAACTGAGTGTGATTTATACAATGGATATTTCCAAAATATATCTATACATTTCAAAGAAATCGAAGTTGAAATGTGTTTTAAATAAATATAAGATTAAATTGATTGCTTAGCTGTGGGCTATGGTAACCTCAAGGCAAATTATATCTTTTGCTGAAACGACTATCGAAACAGTCAAAGTTTAATTAAAATATCTTTATTTATTTTGTTCGATTTTCGAAGGAGAGCAAGTATTACCTGCTTAAGTCATACAATCATATATAAATTCTACATATAATATGTAATCTCATTTGAAGCTTTAAACGGTTTAATCCCAATCAAACTTATTTTAAAATATGATTGTTTAGCTGTGTCAATTTCAAGGTCGCTGGCATTGTAGAAGTGCCTCGTTTCTTTGGTCACAGGATATCCCGAAATGCTACTGTAAATCAAGCTTAAATCACGCCAACTAACAAACATGCCTCACACTACTTTTAAATAACTAATGCTCAAGCTTATCGCAAAGGAAACAGCAAAATACCACAAATATGTGTGACCTATGTGTGGTCGATGGTGCCTTGGCGTGTATTAGAGCAGTTGGTTGTGTGTGTGATGTCCGCTAATATTGCTAAGCTCTCACGGCAGCGGAAATTGCTTCGTGCCTTTCACTCCAAATGCTGCAATAAACATCGAAAGCCGTCCGAATGCCAAACCTGGACATGACCAGGACCCGTCCAGCGGTGACCCAGCGGTGCGCATCGTTGTCCATGGAGCAGACCGCATGCTGTGCCACTCTGACTCCGCCGGGCTGTGATACTGGTCTGCCCCGGCAGCTGTGCGGAGCAGCATACGGCGGAAGCGCACAATAAATTGCTTATTTATGGCTCAGCTTTTGGCTATAAGAAACATGCTGTTTTTATTGTTTTTAATCAACTCGAAAAGATTTGGCAAAGCTTATAAAATAGACGCAGCGCACGGCGATGGATGAACATCCGGTTGTTGATGTAGTAGTTGTAGTTAGTGTTGTTGTTGCTGTTGTCTTTCGTTCCCCAATGCTTTTGCCAAATATCTCCGTAATTCGTATTTCGTATTTCGTATTTCGACAGGAAACAATTTTTTACTTTCCAACTGGCATGATCGGGGCAACCTATACAGAATTTGCTATTAATGTTTTAAGCTAAGTAGCGGTTGCAATATAAAAATTTAATATTTATGACAATCTTAAAGGAACAAATGTTGTTGTTGTTCTTGTTGCTTCTGTTCGTTTTCATGTACATGCCAGGAACAGGACAGCAGCTCGACAATACAACAACTAAAAAGGATGACCAAGTGCTGCACAGAAGGGTTGAGTCCTCCAGTGTTTGGTGCCAACTTCGATGCTTTGTTTTCTATGCAAATGGGCGCTGCAAAGTGCACAGCACCAACACAAAGAAAAGGGGGATCAGCGCCACAAAAAGGGAGCTCAAGTGAAACTACTCTTGTATATTGTGTGAGTATGCATTTTATTCATTTAGCTATTTGGGCACATACAAGTATATTTATCTGCTTTCCCTGGCACAAAGTTGCTCTAAACAAAAGGCACTTAACACAAGCACAGGATAACAAATAAAGGGCTGCAAAAACAATCAAGAGACAAAACCGCGCTGCAGCTGGAGGCGTGGCCGGTTGATTCGGCTAATCGGCTTTTTGTTGTGCGCTTGCCATTTAACAAGGCTTTTGTTTTTCGGGGCTTGGCTCGTAAGTTGTTTTTACATTGAGGCAAACGGAATGAATGAATACAAGGACCCAAAACAGGAGAAACTCAAATGATTAATTAAAGTACCGCAAGGCGACGTCTGCTCGTCTGGCAATGCAAATGATAACGAAAATGAAGTAATTTCCCTACTACATCTCTTGGTTGCAAAAAGAACGAGCCGGGTGTCCAGTAACTGGATAGCATTCAGCAGCGGCTTCTGTTGTTGCTATTGTGCTTATTTGCCTTTATGTTTTCGGCTGATGTTATAGCTACTGGCAATTTACGTAATAATTTAACGCTTAATAAAAGCGCAAATCTAATAAACCTTTGAGCTTTTTGTGGCTGCCGAGCAATTTGCTGCCAACTACTGCCAACTGCCAGCAACATCAGCCCAAAAGTATGCAGTGCATGTAATTGCATTTTGTTGTTGCTTGTTGCTTGTTGTTGCTTTGCGTTTCCGTCTGGCCAGACTTGTTGTTCAACATGTATTTTGGTTAATTTAACTTTACTGAATTATGCACAGTGCTTGGTTTGGCTAGTTAGGTGGCTGGGGTTAGTTTTCGGGCTGGCGTTTCAGTTCCCACATTCAGTTTGTCGGTTCGGCAATTTACAAATTTAATTTTTGACCAGCAAACAAAAGCCAATTTCATTCATGGGATGTGACTAATTTGCTACACATTATGGGCAATTAGACTATTGATGAAATATTTGCTGTTATATCATCGCCAAAAATTAGCCAATTTCCGAATTACTTTCAACATCATGATGCCCTATTTACATACATTTTGCATCAGAAGTCAAAAATTCGAGAAACTCGCGTTTTAAGTTTTTTTTTTATTTTAATTCAAATTCAAACTGTTATATCTTTGCAAAAACTTATCCAATTTCCGAATTACTCTCAATTATCGGGCAAGCATACTCGTAAACCAATTTTATTTAAAATTCAGTCAATTTGCTGCTATCTGCGGAAATTAAAATTTTTTACGCATTGATTAGTTCATTGCGTTCTGATTAAAATTCTAATAATTATAAACAGCAAATTGTTTTAATTAACAAACGCTCATTATATATTGAAAGGTCAATAAAATTCCCAATACTGTGGCCATAAAATAAAACAGTTTGCATAAATTTGATATCTTCAGCATGTTGGCCATTAATTTCCCGATAAAAGCGCGGCCTTCATTAGCGACCTTTTATGCATTACGCATTAACAATCCGAGTAAACGTGAAATCCCATTCATTTAAGGTAAATTTTTCCTGTCTCATCTCTGCTGCTGCAGCTGGTGCGACGTGTGTGCAACTGCCACAAGTTGCGCTGAACTGAACACACATCAGCAGCAGTAGCCCAAGGCGGAAGCACAAAAATGCAGCTGTTAAAGTACATTTTTTCGTTGTGGCATGCAGCACAGGATGCTAGCAACGAAAACCAAATATTCTACAGAATTTGCATTAGAGTACGTAGCATGGTGCACATGCGATTATTAAGGAATGAGCTTCAGGGAAATATCGTTTTTCTTAATTAAACTGATTGAATTGTTCATTATTTCAATTGTTGACAATCACATCTTCAGCTAACTTTAAGACGGTTTATATATTTGCGCAAATAACATCTAATATGCTGTACTAAAAATTAATATGGTATAATTAAGGCTCGCATAAGTTGTCTGTGGCATTGGACCCGTTTGAAGGTAAGTGTATTAAAATCACAATACGAAATCATGGCTGCCCACATTGTGTCCACTTTTGGGCAGCGGCAACAATGCGCATATCCTGCGCTTGCTGCCATTGACGCTGCAGCTGCACGTTTTTGTCTAATGGCTTCCGGCACACTCACACACTATATACACGCACATATACACACACATATAGACACACACACGTACAAACCTATACGCACTTCACGCACGACTGCTTAGCGCCGCGAATCTTTGTTTTCTGCCACAACTGCGCGCATATCCGTTTTCCATTTTTTTCCCTTTCATCTTTTTTGTTTTTATTATGCTTTTTTTGTTTTTTGGCTGTAGTTGTTGCAGCTCGACTTGTTGTGTGCCGTTGACGGGCTTTCAGATTTTTCAAACTTTTGCACATTGGCATCCGAGTTTTTACTTCGCCCCAGCTATTGTCCAAAGCAGCCAGCAGGTCATAATGGACATGTGCATTTGGACACGGCAGTTGGGGTTGTTAGTTGCAGCTGGAGTTGAAGTCGAGAATGAAGTTGAGGCCAAAGTCTCCGCACTCAGCACTGACAATAAGAGCATTTCAAGCTTTTCCCATTTGTGCCGCCTGCAAGGCTGGGCTTTGTTTCCCAAACTGGAAGTGCTGCTCTGTCCATCAGTGTTACAATTAAACACAGTTGACCATAGGGCATGGACGGGATTCCTTTTGATCTTGCCCCTTTCTGTTGCACGAGTGGATTTTTTTATTGTTCTTGTTGTCGTTGGTCTTGCTTTGTTGCAAGTTTGGTTTTTGAAATTTGCCGGTTGGCTGGCATTTTGCAACTGTCGAGGCATGTATGGCTGACAAGCAGACAGAAAGACGAACGGGAAGACATACTCAAGTGGTCAGCCAATGTACTGAACATTTGTGCATTGGTATTTATGAATGCCTTATAGTTTTTGTTCAAGGATCAAAAAACAATGATTTAAATTAAATGGTTTTGTGAGTTAATTTTTATTTATATTTTAATTAAATGAGAAAATGAGTTTTCTTATAACGAATTTCTTCAAAGGCAAAACTATTTCTTCTTTTGAGAAACATATTTTTTCATTAGGTAAATAACTTTTTGAAATTATTCAAATTTCTCTTTACGATTTAGGAAAAAAAAACAAGACTGCAAAGAAACATATACTTTTATTTGTATTTCTTATTCAGCATAGCATCAACACAGAAATTGTGCATTTGTTGCTGAATTTGTTTAAAGAACATCATGGTCATGGTTTGATTTCGTAGGCTGCGATAGATCATACCTGCAGGAGTAGTAAGTAGTACTTGTAGTACCTATTCTGTAGACAAAAGAGTCTTTTACAAATTACTTAAAATTTATGCATTAAAAAATGTCCGACGAGCTGTCGCATTTAATCAATTTTATTGCCATGCAGCAATCATAAAAGCAGACCGATTCTGCTTGTGCCTTTTCCCGTTTCTTTTTTTTTTCTTCGTCTATATTATGATTTTTTTCGACTTCCTTTTTTTTTTTGCGACTTTTATTACATTTGCTGCTTTTGTTGTTTAAAAATGCAAATTTATACATAGCTTTGTGTTTTGACCAGGGGAGCAGGGTGGCGAAAAGCCAGACTGACGTTTGCTTGATTTATGCGCCAGTTGATGACGCTTCAATGGAGCACCAAGCGGGCACATAATCAATTAGCAAATGCCTGGTTCCATGGTGGCGGCGACACAAGGTTGTGGCCTTTGTCCTAACTACGCATAGCTAAAGTTGTGTTGCCAAGCAGAAGAGGAGCCACTCACAGACACATTAACTATAAATTCATGTTAAGTTACCGCCAAACTGAGTTGGAGTCTGAGACAAGTGCGAGGGTCATAAAGGGGCCAACTCGCAACCCGGTTAAGTGGCACGTGCAGTTGCATAAGTTTATCAACGCAGCAAGGCAAAAAAATAAGGAAAAGTAGAAATGGTATCAACTAGATGCGGGAAAGCCAGATGAGGGGGCGTCGAGTGCTTAACGGCCAAGATAAACGGCACACGGGGCACAAATAATGTCTGGAGATGAAATTAAGCCGCAAAAGTAAATCACTGCACGCGATGCGCACGAAATGTAAATAAGCCAAAACCCAGTAGCAGTGCCGGTTAGAGTGGAAGGGGTAGATGGAGCATTTTCTGGATGATCACACACAACGCTGCTGATGATGAGGAGCGCTCAATAATTTAGGGAAACTGCAGCCCCCGAAACCCAGGCCATCGCACAGAATCAGCGCACACCTTGTGCGGCCGCTTCACAAATATTTATGAGCAGCACCAGACAGGCAACAATTGAGTCGAGGCATGGCGGGTGTTTGTAAGTAGCAGAAACTTTAGTGATTATTACTAACGTGGTTACGTGACTGTTTTGGAAAGTGCCGAAAATGCGGCACGCGATCCAACCGGCACTGCACGCCCCCGCCAGTGGGCAAATGCCACCGTCCTTCTACATTATTAACAAGTTTGTGCACTGGCTGTGATTTGTGATTTCTGTTGCGGCATCATAAAAATAAATCCACTAGCCGCTAGGCCGCCCATTTTTGGAATGGAAGTCAAATATTTATGAAGTTGGCCGGGGCCAAAGGAATTTAATATGAAATTGCTGTAAAGTGCCATCAACGCTATCAGCGCGGCATTTAACACTAATTCATAATAAGATGTCGTTGACAGTTAACCCATGCACGTGGCCAAAAGGGCAAAGCGACAGCGGGGCGCAAAACCAGGCTGACAGCCTGACAATGAAATCTTCTCTTCGCTCGGCACTTGTTGTCCCGACTGTTGTTTAACGTGATGAAGGCTGCGGACAGGATGCTCAAACTTTTCACTTGTTTTCATTTTTTTTTTTTCATATTCATTCTTTATATATTTTTAACCTAACGCGCACACACAACGAGTCTGCAACTTTTTTCTTTATATTTTATGGCTTGCTTTTGTATTTTGTGTTTGCGGTTCTTCTGGTTTTGTCCTTTTGGGTTTGGCGTGAACGCTCCACTTACGCTCACTGTGGACGCGTGTTTTATGTTGTCTGTCTATGTGCTGCTTCATTCTGGTTAGTTGTTGTTGCCCCTAACCTCTTGTGTTTTATTTTTTTATTCTCTTTTTTTACCAGGCGGAAAGCTGTCATAAGCAGATAAGCTGCCGCAATAAGCCTTAGCTAGGATATATTTGCACTGATTTACGAGATTCGTTTTTGCATATGGTAATCGCAGAGGATACCTTTTATAACAGAGGGAGAGAAACAGTGAACGGGTCAACTCAAGGCAGATCGTTCAATGAACTTTAACAAGCGTAGAAATTTGTTGGCAAAAATAAGAAAACAAATTTTGAAATTCAAGTAAATGGTCCGTTGTGTAAAGTATGTTTGAAAAAACAAGAGTAATTATTAATTATCTGCTTTACTTAAGATAAAATGTGCTTGGTTATGATATTGATATTTAATGATATTTATGTTTAATGATTTGCCTCTTTGCCAGTTCAATAAACTAGCCAAATTACTTGAGACACTAGCCACTAAAAGTTAAGTAATTTTAATCATATGTAGATATCAACATCATTTTAATTTGTTATAATAAATTTTAGATATGCTTATAAGATATTTATTTAGATTTTATGAGTTCAGTTTGTGAATATATTTCAAGGAAAGCGTAATGGTTCTTAGCAACTTAATAAAATAATTGCTAGTTCCAGCTTGATTAGAGTTCTTGTTAGTTCTTAAAGTCATGAATTCAGTTGTTGACATTGTTGTTCGCTTGTCGCATTAGTGCCAAGAATTAAAATTTATATATTATAAAAGCACTTTTGTCTAAACTCTCCAGAGATCGCAGCTGTGGCAAGGTGGAGTTGAGTATGAAATTTAATCAACAAAGTGCAGCTCTTTTTGTAAGCTCTCTTCAATTTTGTTAGCCATTTTAGCAGTTTGATGTTTTTGTTGTTGCAGCAAGCTTAAAATATATTTCGCCATCGTGCTTGTCTTCAAATGCAGTATAAAGTGTAAATACTACATGAAGCTAGCTGCTTTAAATTTTTATTTTTATTTTTGAATCTTAATATAAAGTTTTGTATTTTGCTTGTGTGTTTCGATTTGATGTGGCATTGGCGCCACAAAAAAGCTGCCAGTTTTGTTTTTGATGATGCTTGCAAGTTAAATTGAATTAAAAATTCCATTTCTTACAAATGCATATTCGACTACTGTTTTGTTTGAGCCAAATGCGTCAAAGTGTTCGCTCGAATTGGACGATTGGATTGGCCAACCTCGCATTCAAATCAAATATCGAACTGCAAAAATTGGCTATGCGGCTAATCAAAATTGTGCAAATTGCATTGAAAAGCCAACCAGGCAAGGGGAAGTGTGTTAAATTTGGCTTCAACGTGAAAGACTGTTTTCTTTTTTTTTTCTTTTCGTTGTGTTAAACAAATGAACGAGTGGTTGCCGTACACAATATTGGCAACAAATTTTTGGCTTCAAGGAACGCACACTGGGGCCACCATGGTAGAAAAATTACTATTGCTATTGTTGTTGGTGTTGTTGTTTTTAGTGTTGCCAGCCATTTTTGCCAAGTGGATGCCCAGAAAATGTGCAGAGCATCTGGGTATTTGTATGTATGTGCGCCTCTGTTTGTGCGCAAGTGAGTGCAGTGTCGAGTTTTGTTGGTTTTTAATTAACTTTTGGCTGCAGGATACAACATATTGTGAAAATTAATGCTCACACACTTCCACACACACACACACACACACATACACACGACGCGGCAAACACAAACAGTTGCGTGCGTTTGCGTGTGAAACTTGTGTTGGGCACTCTTGTTGAACACCTTGCCCAACATTGGGCTGCAAAGCCCGTCAAGGTATGAAGGATTGCAAAAGAATTCGACACTTTGTGCTCAGCTTGAAAACGCATTGAGTTGTCGCCTTGTTCCCTTCCATTCCATATATATATATATTTTAATATTCAAAAACAGAAAATCCGATACAAATCTCTTAAAGATGAGCCTAAGCGCTGTTGTCAATTAATTTGATTGAGTGGCACAAAATTCAAATGTTAAATTTAAATCAAAGATTATGAATCGTGCTCCAGCATATAACCCATATCAACCATACAAAAATTCACTTGAATATTATGCTTTCTGCTCATAATTGTTGTTATTTATTGAGCTAAGCCGATTACAAGATATCACAAAATACACACATGCAAAGTATTGTAGGATGGAGCACTTTTGTCAAGCGTATTAATTTATTGGCAATACATTCATATATTTCTTTCTTTTTTTGTTAATGTTTCTGCTCGCACAATAATCATATTTATTTTAGAGAGAGAGAGAGAGAGAGAGAGAGAGAGTGAAAGAGCTACAGAAACAAATAGAGTGAGATAGAAAAAAGCAGAGAATTGAATGCATTTCCATTAATCTTAAACTTCTCTAGTCGCAAGCGATGGCAATCAAAACTTTTTAATTATTTTTGCTAGCCAAATGTGCTGCATTCTATATTTTTTTGTTGCTTTTCTTGTTTCAGATTCAGCTTCATTTGGACCCTGACGATGGAGTTGTTATTGCTAAAGTGTTGTTAACTTGTATGTTGTATGTTTTAATACACTGCAATTACGCGGAACAGCGAGCAACCACCAACAAAAGCTAGCAAAGTGTAATAGCAACAGCAATAATTTAAAAAAATAAAAAAAAATCGGAAACTATGTAACAACAACAACATGGACAGCAGAAAATGATGCAACAAACATGCGTTCCAATGCGCCAAAGGGGCCAACAAATGATGAACGGCGGCTTGTGCATGGGGCGTATGAGCAATGGCTGGGCATTAACGTGCGTCCACGGGGCGTATGTGGCAATGGTTGCAAAAAAGAAACAGAAGCAGAAGCCAAATAAAATACATGCAAAGTGATGCTAAAAAAACCGAGGATGGGTTACAAATTGTGCTCTGATTTCCTGCGGTCTTTTCGCTGAAATGGTTTAGTTTGGTGAATTGTTTGTTTGTCGTTGGCCAATCCGTCGTTTCGTGTGCACCCCTCACACCACCCGGCAGCAACATATGTGTGTTTATTGTTCTCATGTTTGACTTGTTTTGCCAATTTTTGCAATTTTGCATTCTCGTATTTGCTGTGAAAAAAATTGTATATTGTATTTATTTTTATTATTCTTGTTTCAGTTGTTTTACTTGTATTGTTGTTGTTGCTTGCACTGCTTGCTTCATTTTGGTACAGTTTGTTGTTGTTTTCCAACAAAAGTTAATTAATTGAGTTCTGCAAACTTTTGGCTATAACATAAATTCAAATAGTGCACAGCTGCCAGAGCCGCATTGTTATTTTATGCTCAACTCTGTGGAAACATTTGAGGTATGCCGATTAAAGCAAGTGCTTTGCCGCTAATTAGTGCGTGCTAAACGTATGAGGTATAAGGGCGCATTAAATAAGTAGAACATGGGTTTAATAAGCGTATATTCTACTGTTTATCCTGGTAATAATGATACAACAGTTGTTTGGCATATCTTGGAAATGTTGAGAGAACAATTGACATACTCTTCGCTTCGCGTTAGTGACCGGTAATGCTTTATTTCGAGCGTCCACTTTATACTCATAGTTAATTATTTTTAACATCAAATTCTCAATTATCACATATAGCTAAATCAGTAGTTGGAGTTATAAATTCTTCTTAATTGTCAGCGATTCTAAAGATAATCCAAATGCATAGCAGTGAATGATACAAATAAGGCTTAAGGGGTGTCCTATTCAAGTCACTTAATATTATTCATATATTGAAGAAATATTATCCTCACTTCATTCACAAACCTTCCCCTAAACCTCAACCTTGCCCGATCACCCCAAATAACTTAATATACAAAGTCGACTATAATACAAATCATAATAATAATTATTGATATTATAAAAATATGGAATTATAATTGAACATTAAGGTGTTATTTGAACAGCTAATTCAAAGGATATTTCTGTGTTCTGCTGTGTTCTTGTAGCAACACAAACATTTGCCAGTAAATTTATTTGCAACGTGGGCCCCTCTTTGAGCTTATGAATTGCACTTATTCGGCTGCAGTTTCTGTAGTTAAACTAAACTAAACTGCAACAGCAACTGCAGTCATTAAGGGGCACTTGATTACCGCTGCTGGCACATAGATTTGGCGCGGCACAAGCTTAAGGGGCCACTTGCCGCAAGTTATGGGCAACGCGGAAAAGTGAACGAGGCGTTCATCTATTAGCTCTGGGGCAACATACACAACTTATTCAAAGTGTGCGAAACAAATTTATGTTAATCACATAATCATTGCGCCACCTGCGGTAGATGTAGACGCATCACTCATACGCCTCTTACACGTCACATGTTAGTGTGTGTATGTGTGCTGCAACTATCGCGCTTGCAACTTATCAAGTGAAATCTTTATTTATCGCTTTCAATAAGTTGGCGCAAAGCGGCTGACGTTGCCGCACAGATTGAGCTCGGCTCTGAGCCATGCAAAACCCATTAAGGGCGTTACGCGGATGCCATTTTTCTCGAGTAGCGAGCCCAAACCCCATCTTCCCCTGCCCCACCACCTTACCGAACACCCTATTGCTATTCCTTTTTATTTTGCTGTTGTTACTTCGCTTTTTTGCGGCAAATTAAAAACGATAAATTCGCACTGCATGTGAAGAGAGCAGAATCAGTCCCAGCTTCAGCTCCAGCTCCAGCTCCAGCTCCTCTTGCAGCTCCGTTAGGGCCATAGACGAATCGACATGCATCAGGCGGCAGCTTGAGCCCCGTGCGGCACAGAAATGCTGACATGCTCGTATGCAATGGTGGCGGGCAAAGACTCAGCTCGCTCCAGCCAAACAAATAGCCAAATAAAAGCGTCGTTTCACCAGCGGAAATTGCATGCACTTGTTATTATTGTTGTTGTTGTTGCTGTTGCTACTAGTTGTAACTGTTGTTGTTGCTGTTGGCGTTGTTGTTCCGCTTACTCTGGCGATTGGGGCATATGAAAAGCGCGCGACAAATTTTTAAGTCATGACTGCACAATAACAATAAAACAAACGACGCGCGCATGCCACACAAAATATTCTTGAGCCCCCTTTTGACCGGAGGCCAGCACCATCCCAATCCCCATTCCCTTTAACAACAAAAGCAACTATTGAAAAATAGCTAGCCAGCAACTGGCCCGACAAGCATTGGCCCGGTGGCCATGGCCAGTGGTCAGCGGTCACCGCATACAAGAAATAAATTCGCGGCGCTTTTCGACGACAAGTGCCACATAAATTCTAAATGCATTTGCCGAGCTGCCCCTGCTGCCGCCGTTGCTGTTCCGCCGAACCGCACCGCACATCCTTCAGGAGGAGGCACATGCTTTTAGGGCACGACATGATACATATACGCTTTTCATTTGTATTAGTATATCTATATCGAATTTGGCTTACGGCCCCGTTGGCCCTCAGTGCAAGTTTGAGGCATTTCAATTGCAAAAATGTTGCTGGGAAACAATTGCGAGATTCTTGTGGAATTCAATTGAAATAATCTGTGGTCGGCATAGAATAAATCAATGGAGTTGTTTTTAAATTTCTAGTGTAACTATATAATTGCAATTTTTTTTTTGTGCAGCAGGACTTATCATTAGATATGTTGAATAATGTAGTGAAGATGGCAGATGAACGATGGAGTGTTTTGTACAAGAATTGGGTTAACAATCGTTCATCTCACACACAAGCGAATATGAATCAGCACTCGGCGCAAAAAGCATACAATTAAAGATTTATTACATTAGTTTGCCCAGTGAAAAACTGATAGATATTTAAGGCAAACCATAAAAATATTTTACGCCTTATTATTCGCTTTGCGATAGATGTATGCAGTCAAAAGTATTTCTACCCACAGTTTTAAGACTCGATTTGTATCCTGCTGTCTATACTTGCTCCAACCAACAACCGTACATCCTTAAATACATTATTTTATTCTACAGCAATTAAGTAAATCAAATAATTACAATTTATAATCATTGTTATATTTCGAGTTTCTATTAGCAGTTTTTTTTTTCTTCTCATTTTGTTAACCATTTAGATACGAATTGCTTTTGGCTTTGCCAATATTCAAGAGCTTTTCAAACAACTCATTCCAGCGGCATGTGCTGATAATTTCTATATTTCCTTTAGCCGACGCGCAAATATTGAAATATAAAAACATGGCTCATGGCACGGATTTAGGAAAAACCCAAATCAAACACACTAACAAACAGCAACAACAATAACAAAAACGAAGCTAAATGCGTTGCCAACATTGCAATAACAACACAAAGCTGAACAACAACCACTATAGGCCAAAAAACATGGGGGCAAACAAGGCAATTACAAAGTGCCAAAATGGCACAAGCCATAACAGCGACGATTTGTGCTTCTCATCCCCGCACAGCATGCCACTTACCCCTTGCCTTAACAATACCAAAAACAAATAGCCAAAGCTATTCCAATGTATTTATCCATGGTCAGTCCACATATGCATACTATACCCATTGACCCCATGGACCCTAGAACGCTGCTGCTGCTGCGGCTTTGCAACTGGCAAACTGTCATCAATTTGGCGAGTGTGCGTCTCCTCCCGTTCCAACCCTCTCTCTCTCTCGCTCTATCCTTCTATGTGTATGTGTGTGGCGTTTTGCCAATGGCCATATTGTCAATATGTATTGAAACTCACTCAAGCTATTAATGCTGAAAGCTTTTACGGCCACTTCAGGCAACAAGGGAGGGGCAGCAAGCGAGGCAGCCTGTGTGTCCGCAAGCGGTACCAGCTGGTGTCAAACTCAAAAGTGGTTTGCTTTATATATTTTTGTTATTTTATTTGTATAACAATTTTTTTTTTATTGAGATGCAACTAGAAAAAACATTAGCCAAAATATAAACATGAGCTTTGGATTTGAAATATGACCAAGCCATTTATTTCATGAGGTGCACAACAAGAAGAGTTCAAGATTTAAAAGTTTAAAGTCAGCTGGCAGTTTTAAGTTGTAAGACGCATGAATTTGTAGATAAGACATGAAACATGAAACGACAGGCGCTGTCCACACGCAGGACACACAGCTGGACAAACTGTGCGGAAAAACTACGTTTAGCTGTGGGACAGACATGCAAAGAGAAAGTGCGGAGAAAGAGCGTGCCGGGGCGGGAGAGAGAGACAGAGAAAGAGACTGAGCAATCGTTGGACAGGTCGACAATTGCGAACTTAACGTGTCAATGGCAATTTCGTGGCGGCGAGCAAGAAAGAAAGAGAGAGAGAGAGACAGATAGAGACGGAAGCGAGCGGGGTGAGACAGTTGCGCTATTGAAGCGTCCTCCAGCTGAATACATAGAGTCTTTCTGTCTTGGGCGAAAGGCAAAAGGCCGCAGCGATAAAAGGCACGAAAAGAAAGCAAATTGTTGGGGCAAGCCAAACGTCTGGGAAAAGTTCTTCAGAAAAGTTTCACTTTAACTTGAACAATTGACTTTTTTTTCCCGTTGATCCTTGTGATTGTTGTTGTAGCTGTTGCTGCTTTTGCCCCCGTTGGCTAACGCCCACTGCTACTGCCACACCCATGCCTCAAACACTTGACTTGCGGCCAAAGGCAAGCGGTTCCAACTTACATCTATCTAAGTACAATTGAAACGTGGCTGCGTTTCTTGATATTGAAAGGTTTGCAGTCAAGTTATTGTTATTGTTATTGTTATGAGACCTTTTGCTATTGTTGTTGTAG
The DNA here is from genome assembly GCA_035041595.1 of Drosophila basisetae. Classification (NCBI taxonomy): domain Eukaryota; kingdom Metazoa; phylum Arthropoda; class Insecta; order Diptera; family Drosophilidae; genus Drosophila; species Drosophila basisetae. The sequence continues at coordinate 5,767,733 of JAWNLB010000070.1, forward strand.
CAAATCGACGTCTTCAACACCAGAAAGAGAAACGATTGTTGCCTGAAACTCATGAAACTGTAAGCTCAAAGTTTGCTTTACTTTTGTGTCACGCTCTGTTGCTTTCGACGCGGCGTTGTCCTCACAGTTGTCCTTTGCGGGGCATAGACGTGGTGGGAAGCGAAAGGAAAATTGAAAATGCTCATAATTTGACTGTAAAAGATTTCAATCGTGAATCGTGAAAGTTTACGCTGCCGTTCCGAGTTTATTTCTACTGATTTTACAATTGATTTTAATACAGACACAGCGAAAGAATGAAATTGAGATAGTAGAATGAGGAAACGAGCAAAATTTTGGGAATGTAAATGTGGCAAAAAGTTGTAAATATCTTGTCGATTCAATCGTGCAACTAATTGAAAAGTTGCTAATGAAATTGTTGAGAAAATAAGAATTAATTTTTCATTTGTTCATTTGGCTTGCCTGCCATATCAACGAAGACGGGGTCCGCCAGCAAAAACAATTTTATGGCAGGCATTCCACGAATCGGTAAATCTGTAACTTTGCCCAAAAATTACAACAAATATTTTCATTTCAAGGAAGAAGAAGCTTGTAATAGGGCAAAAATAATATAAGGACACGTTGAAACACGTTTGAAAACTGAAAATTAATGAGAGAAATAAATATATATTAGAAAATACATTTACCGATATGTATATATAGCTACATATCTGTGTACTCTACTACTACTCAACTCACTATTCAGTCGTACTCAAGTATTTCTCTGATAGTATCACTTTCAATTTATGTACGAAATCTGTGCACATATTTTATATCATATTAAAGGTAATTCAATTACATTTCGAAACAGGGGCAGTTATAAAAAAAAGCTTAAAAAAAAGAACTATGCTCGTCGAAGAAATTGATAGTTGGTGAGGTGATAAATAGAGCGATGTGAAAAGTTCATCGAATGAGTGCCTAAGTGTTTGGTGCTTGTAACTTTTTAAAAATCTTCTAGTAGACTGAATGCCAAATCGACAAATTGTTCGCCTAATACGTTCAGGTATTTTGCACGGAAACAACAGCAATGCCTATAAAACCGAAACTCGAATAAAGCTGTCTAACAAGCCCTCATCAACGAAGCCCAAGCCAAGTCGCCCACATTTAGATGGGCTGGTCCTCAACTCGTAGTGAAATCTCGGCATAAAACGACAAAATGAAGAGGCCCTGAGATGCGCGACAGTGCTGCCATCCGGCCGGAGTCGTGACATCCTCGCTTAACTCCTGCCAAACTGGTCTGATTAGCCAGAGTTCTGGCTTGGAATTGAAGTGGCTGTCAATGAACGTGGGTTGGCAGCAGCTGATGAGGTCGACTTTCAAACAATAGCAAGCGAGATTTTAAGGATTTATGATGTCCACAAGCATGAAGCCGGGAGGCCGGGGAGAGTGTGGGCGGAGTGTTGGGGTGTTGCTTGCCGCCACTGTCTGTGTTAGGCCTTTTGAATTGTTAGCGCTCGGCAGTTCTCTCGATTTGTTTGCGCATTGTTTGTCTTTTCCTTTTGCATACAGACAATCAAATGTTCGTCGTCATACGTCATACGCCATGGTGCCCAGCTCGTTAGCTGGTTAGCCGGTTTGATTGTTGTTATCCTTGTTATTGTGTTTATTGTTTCTGTTGTTGTTGTAGTACTAGTCTGGCCCGCCCGCTTGTAACAATATTTATTCATGTTAATTAAATTGTGTGAATATCACAATTTTCCATATGACTGCGCACATTTATTGTCTTTCAATTTGCGGCTATGCTTTCTCTATTCCTGTTCTTATACCCGACTGTCTCTCTCTCTCTTTCTTTCTTGCTCTTTCTTTCTTGCTCTTGCCAGCTCTCTTGCTCGCTATGTGAACCAGTTAGCTGAAATCAGTGTATACCCTCTATAGACTCTAAGTTAATTGACTTTTCCGCTTATGGCTTGAGTTTATGCTTGAAATGTTTTTCATATTATGGGGAGGGAGTTAAAATATGGTATATTAATCCTATGTCATCAAACAGGATGTGCTTAAAGTCGAGTTAATGGGGCCTGTGTGATGGTGGTGCCTGTGGTTTACCTAGTCCTCGAGTTGCTGCGCACAGACTCTTTTTAGCAACGGCTGTGTAATTTGCCTTGGCACATGCAAAAATAACCAATGATTTCTTTTCAATTTCCATTCGCCTTGGCCGAAAATTACACGGAAGTAACGGTCCCATTCAGATCCGGATCAGTCCAGAAGACAGCACCATGCTGGCCAAGTCACCAAGCTCGCACATCTAGAAGCCGCCACATTGCCGCAACTGACAAAATAATTTGAAAGCAATTTCGAAGCGCCAAATGTCCCCAGTCAGGGGCTACCATTGCAAAAATTGTCAAATTCGCACTTTGACACTGGGCAAAAGGGGACAGGGACGAGTTACGGGAACAGGAGCCGAGACACATAATACAATTTTCGGCACACTGCAATAATATTTCAATATGTAATTTGGCAAATTCTAGTTTTGCCCAAAAATTTCAACGGCGACCAAAATATGAGTGTGTTTGAGAACATGGAGCTAAGCTGATGGCGCTGTATGATTGTAGCTACAGCTGTGGTTGTAGTTGTAGCTGAAGCTGTGATAATTTCCCCCAAGAATGCAGCATTAACACGAGACACAGTTGGCCGATGGCCAGCCGTGCAGTTGAGTGCTCAGAGAGTTGACGAGGGTTGGTGCGAATCGAGGAGGGGGCAAATTGGAAAAGATGGGATGCAGTGGTGTGTTTGGTTGGTAGTGTGTTTGTCATATTTGCATGCGCAAGTAAAAAGGCTTCTTGCTGCAGGCAAATTGATCCCAGGTCCCTGGCTTATGAAGGACACGGGCAGAGCTACACGCTCATTGTGCGTGGAGTGGGTTGGGGTGCAATGGGATGCGGGACAGAGTGGCAGATAGTAAACGTTGCTGCAGTTTGTACAAAACAAAAAAGGAGGGAAAATAGAAACAGAGAACAAAAAATACACAAAAACAAAGTTAAAGAAGGAGCGACGACGACAACACAAAAAGCCAACTCTCAAAGGACCTGTGACAGGATAATGCATGCTTGCATTTTAGATGACAATAATGCATTTTTGTTTTAAGGGTAATTTTGCAAAATGCTTTTTCCGCTGCTGCTCCTCGCACGCTCTCTCTGCCCCTCTCTCTCTCTGTCTCTGTCTCTGTCTCTGTATCTTACTGTTTCGCTGTCTGGCTCTCTCTTTCTGGTTTTGTATCTCGATTTTGCCGCTGCAGACTTTGGGGAATTTCATTATAAAATAAGTATACAAGAAGTTCTTCTATTTTAACAAAAACACACAAAAGATTTGCAGCCAAACAAAAAATAGCAGACGACTTCTTAAGTTGGCCAAAAATCTACTTGGATTTGGCGTGCCACTGGCAATGACAAAGCCAAAGTATCCTTTAATGTCGCATATTTAATGTTCATTTCAAAGAAAACACTCGTATTCGCACAACTATTTAAAATATGAATTAAATTCACAGGGTGACATGTTGACAGGGGTTGAAGGGGGTGCAAAGTACTTAAAACTTGGCAGTTAATTAAACTCGCGTTTAACTGGCTTCAGCTGCAAAACTTGAGACGTTGCCGTTGAGAAGTAACAAACATATTTTTTATGCGTCCTACATTTTTTATGGCCCAATAATTTTTCAATTAGAGCAACAACCATTTTGTCTTGTGCTGCCAGCAATAAATGAAATGTTGCAATGGCCCTCCAAAGAGGACTCCTCTTCACTGTGCCCCAAATGAACAAACATTAAGTACCAGACCGAGTTGGTAGCATATCGTTGCAAGTATTTGTAAATTATGTTAATGACAGCACATTGACTTTATTATGACCATAGTCAAGACTTAAGATGCTCAACTTAAGGGCTGGGGCGACAATTAGCTAAGATGATGGAAATTCAACAGATTACTTACTGAGTTAAGAGCTGAGCTGGGGGTAAAAGGGTTGCACTTAGTTGTAATGCTTTCCAAAATGTATAATCAAACGTATGCTGTTGTTACTAGAAATACATTTTCATATATATTTTATTTTAAACATGTTTCGAATTAGAATAGCTTCGAATACCCCATTCGACAGATTAATCAAAAAACGTAAAAGGTTTTTAACGAAGTTTATTTTACATTTTTTATGATGGAAAGCACTTATGGTAGCTGCGTATAAATCTCACATAACTCATCAAGGAGTGATTTCAAAACACTGGGGCTGACTGTATTGGCCACTCTCAAGTTTCTTTATGGACTTTAAGGACTAATGACTCTAAGACCCCTGCGAGCTTGGCTCAACTATTAACGTAAATTTATTATTAAGAGCATTTCCGAGCACTCATTGCATATAATTCAATTTACGAACACCTGGAACATAAAGCACATGAAATTTGGGGACTTGCTTTTATGTATGACACAAGGCCAAAATTTACTGCTCTAATAGCTCTCCAGTATCTAGTATTCAGTGCTGGCCAGTTTAAAGAGACTCACTTGACTTTAACCATGGCCATGCGGGCTAATCGATTGGGCTTCGTTAGGCTGGCTGCTCCTCGGGGATTAAGTGGAAATGTCTATAAAAATATAGAAAGAGCGGCCTGTTGTGCGTTTCCGGCGGCACAGTTGACACTCAACAACTGCCTGAGCGACGTCTGCGTTGTGTCTGGGGCTAATCCACGACAGGCACGTTCTGATGCTGGGCGGAAAGCGATGCTTTAAAAATTACTGCTACACACAGAACCCACACCCAACTCACATGGCGCGATTCTGTTTGTTTTTCATTTCCTTGAACAGCTACCATACGGTCGATGTCCTGTATATCAATGTGGCTGCAGCCACTGGAACTGGATAGATCAGCAGCAACAGCAGCAGCCGGCGGCGGCAGTTTGTGAATAAACAAAACGAACTTGGCCAACCGTTGCCGACAGTTTTTTATATATCTATTTTTGGTGTGGCATTTTTTTTTTTGGTGCGCGGGCTGGCGACTAATTTGCAAGACAATTAGAAGGTCTCCGGCAAGAACCAGCAGACGAGACCGTTAATGAAAGAGCGCGATAAGAAATTTAACCGAATGTCAGGCATGGGAAAATGGACGGACGACTAACTGCCTTGCAGATGGCAGCGTCTACGCTGAAAAGTAAAGTAAATGTTTGCATAGAAAATCTGAAAAACTGAAATTTGCATAATTTGTCAAAGTTGGGGGTCGCGCGAACATTGGCTTGCTGTTGGGGTAGATAAGCCCCAAATATTATTCATGGCTTTTTGACTGGCGAACTTCTTGTGTTGGCCGTGGGCAGAGCGATAGTGTCACATGTGCCTGCCAAACAAACCTGACGATAGTGTCCAAGAGCTGTCAATGTGGACGCCGGTTCAATATCGCCTGACAAGGATGAGGGCGAGCAGGTGTCAGCTGCGTTCAACAGGATGAAAAGGATGTGCCGGCTGGCCGTGCACGCCACAGTTTCAACGGTCTGTTGTTGGTGCATTGTATCGTATTTTTCGTAGCCGAGAGAGAACATTTTGTATCGTTGGCCTCGTCGGCAAACTGCGATACAACAGGGAACAAGAACAACAACTTTCGCTCTCAGTGAGCGCCACATCGTGTTTTATCCTGTATCGTGTTTATGTTTACGGCCTGTTGTTGTGTCCCCCTAAAACAAATGGTAAACAATGCCCAGTGGCGTCCTTACCACTGGGGTTCAACTTGTTAACTGTTTCTCAATCAATTGTTGCCAATAGTTGAGTGCCGCCATTTTGTCTCGTTAGGGAAATTATTCACTTGTATGCATGTATTGTGAAATGTGAAGCCACCTCCCTTTTAGTATATAAGCAAGCATCTCTTGTCTTTACATAGCTCTGCTTTCAGACTCCGCCTCTGTGCTGTATATATGTATATGCAGTGCTCGAATGCGGTTCTCGCTGACGTTTAACTGGCGTCTGCAACTGTAGTGGTGAATCCGTGCAGTGCACTGCAATCACGTGCGAAGAGAGCTGAGAGCGCACAAAAGTATGCTCTGCTTTCTTGCGCAACGGTGGTTGAAGTGTCCATGGCTGTGTGTGTGGGTGTGTGTGTGTGTTTGAGTGTGTGAGTGGATAAAGTGGACAAGAGAAATGCTCTACAGTTGGTTGTTGGCGAAACTTTGATTAAGTAAAGAAAAAACTGGTTGACCATTTGTATAATTAAAGAGCAGCAAATAATTCATTAATTGCTTATAAAAATAAAATAAATCAATAAAATGTAAAAAGCAAAGTGAAAATATGAATTTTGAGCCAAATTTTAAGTTCAATAATTAATAGGTGTATAATCAATCAAATATTTTTATTGATAATGTTAAAGATATAGATAAAGTCGATTAAGATATTTGTTAATTTTTATATTTATAATTAAAAAAGAAAACATAATGAAAATGTTAATATCATAACCAAAATTTAAGTATAATAATAATTGAAGAAGTAAATATAAATAAAAAATTATTTGTGTATGTATTAAATTAGCTTTAAAATATTCAACCATAATAATAATGATAATATCAATATAAAATTAAATTTTTAAGTGTGGTAATATTATATGAAGTACAAAAAATATAATTATTTCAATGGATCATGAGAGAAGATATATTTCCTGTTTTTTTTTTATATATAAATTGATAATATAAAAAAAAACTAATAAAAATATTAATATTTATAGTAATGAGGAAAGCATAAATAATAAAATATTGTCGAACAAAGTATTTTATTATTTATCGATGCAGAAAGTATTTATTTTTGTTTTTATTTGTTTTACTTGTATTTATTATGACATTTGTTAATATCCATTATTTATTGCTGTAGCGCATTGCTCGCACTGAAGAGATGACCAGCTGTACGGACATCCATGAGCCATCAAAACAGAGCGAATTCTAACTCAGGCAACGAGCGGCTCTCTAGTCAGGAGACGAGGCAGCTGGTGGTGGCTTCGCCTTGCTGGAGCTCCGTTGGCGACTCTCTGGCTTGGCATCTTGTGCGAAATCGTGCAAATTAGCATATCAAATGCCATAAATGTAGCAAGCGTGCGATGAGCGGGTGAGCGGCTGGCGGGAGGCGGAGCACTCAGAGCGCTTTCTGTGTGTGTGCGTGTGTTTGTGTGTCTGTGTTTCTTTTTTGTTACTCATACGCTGCATTGTACGAGCGAATGAGCGCACAAAGGGGCGGTGCGACAGTGCGCCTGAAGTGTGAGGACGAAGCATTGACGTGGCTTGCCTTCTTTTTTTTTGTACAAGCACACACACACACACACACACATACACAGTTGCATGCATTTGAGCGTGGCTGTGTGTGTGCGTGTGATTTAGTTGCACGTGATAATGTCAACCACAGTGCGCCTTTTATAGCTGCCTGGTTGAATTCTTTTTTGTTGTTGCCTGTAGTTGGCTGCTTGGGTTGGGCGCTATGTGTGTGCGTATGTGTGTGTGCCTCTTTTCTGGTGGTAGTGCAGCTGCGTCTCTGCCAGGGCCAACTGAACTACCTAGCGCCGACCGCCGACTCTTGGCTCTTCAGTGTTAATTCGTCGACACGAGACACTGCGTTCCGCTACAAAGCCAACGTCAACGTCTGCCATAATTGCAACAGAGTTGTACGGTTAAAAGTGCGTACATCTTTGCGCACTTGTTGTTTTGTTGTGCTTTTCTACCCAAGCCTCGCGAGTTGTGTTGTGTGGCTGCGAAAAAAAGGAGAAAAACGATACAAAGTTCGATACAACCCAGAGTGTGTCACTCCTCAGCCGGCTCGCTGTGTGTCCTTGTGTGTGTGTGTGTGAGCGTTGTATCTGTATCGTTGTGTTGGTGTAGGCAACCGAGAGGCGCGTCGGCTCCTGCAGCTGTGTTGCGCCTGCGAATAAATGTGAGTAGTTACTCTCTCTCTCCAATTGTGTTTCCTCCGTTGTGCTGTATTTTGAATTCGCCTACTTTCCGTCACTTAGCCCAGATGCTAGCTTGTTGTGGCCATGGTTACCAGCCAAAACAAACGGTCAAGAGCAACACTTGCATATTAAATGGCAAGCCACCGTTCGCTATGAAACTAGAACTTTCGGAAACTGGAATTACCCAGAAATAAGTATCGTTATTTCACATTAAATTCTTCTGTTTTTTGAGATTTTTGTGTTTAACATTAGTTAAAACGGGCAAACTGATGGTTTGCAAATGTTGTAATAAGGAAAAGCAATGTTATTCCGACAACAAATTCCACAAGCTATATATGTTCTTGATCAGCTATGTTCGTCTATTACACCGTCAGTCTGTCTCTCCGTCCGTCTGTTTAAGCGTGCCGTGTTTCCTCCGTGTTCTAAGATCGTGTCATTACACGAATTAATTATACATAACAATAATATAATTGGCAAGCATAGATCAACCATAAAAATTCATTTAAAAATGCTTAGTCAAAACATCCAATTTGCAAAAGCATTGAATTCTTGATCATTGCTTTGTCTCTAGGAAAATACTACATGAAAGCACAATTCTTACAAAGAATATAATAATTATATAAGTTCTTTTGTACCATATGGATATCGATAACTTTCCTAATTTCGCGAAAATAATTACATTCGATTGTAATAGAAACTTCATTTTTAAAGATATATATTTTATTTCAAGAATGGCTGTTCCATGACATAATATTGATTATCTAGATTTTTGGCTGTAACTTAAAGAGTTATTTCTGTATTATTGTTTGCATTAATCGAATAACAATTAAATATCCATTTACTTTCTGTTGATAAACTATATTGAAATTTAAATTAAAAATAAAAAACATATGAAAATGATTTAACTCGCTTCGTGAATATTTGAATATATACGTGAATATTTACATACATATATATAAATTTGAATATCAATGATCATCTGTAAATATTTCATTAAGATCGTTTGAGAAAGTCGGAAAAATCATATTTGCATGCGGAAGCACTTTATGTTGATAAATTATTGGAAACAGAGTATCTCCTCTTCGTGTTAGAGAATTTGTACATGTTTTTTACATGCATAGTCGCTTATAAATTCATAGAATTTTTTGTAAATAAAATACCATTTTATCGTTTGAATTAATCGAAGAGCAATTATAAATCCATTTACTTTTTTGCTGATCGAATCTAATAAATTTTAAATTCAAAATAAAAAACATATTAAAATGGAATTACTCTAATTCGTGGTTGTAAATGCAAAGCACAGCAAACTAAAATAACATTCAGATTACAAGTTTGAATACTCTATTTAAATCTCATACTTTCACTTGCCCCTCCTACTCGTATATAATTTATGGAAAAAGTTTATAACCCAAAGAGATTTTTTGCCCAATGCTTCATTAATTTATGAATACCAAATTGTACGCTGACATTGGTGAACAAAAACTATTTAAAACTTACGCCTGCCACGAGGTTCGGACACACCCAACAGAGTCGCTTCCCCATAAGTCAACAGACATCAACAGACCGACCACTTTATCACCCGGCTTTCATCCCGTTGGCGATTCAGTTTGGTGCATGATTGAAGTACCCGCATGTGCGGAACATTTTAAATATTTACAAAGATATTTCAAAAAACGCTTTTGGCATGTTTTGTTGCTGTTTGCCGCCGTGTCCAGGGTTCCACAGTTTCACAGTCGTTTCGAATGTTTTGCTCATTTTTGGTCGACAACCCAAAAAAAAGGGGAAGTTCAACTTCAAATGCGGCATGAAGGCAGCGTTTGCCAAGGGTGGGATTGGGGTGCGGGTGTGGGTGTGGGTTGGCCCCGGTGCCAGTGCTCCGTCACTTGAACGCGTGTGTCCTTTTAGGCAAGTGTCAAAAACCGTTGGTCAAAAAACCGTATGGCAATTATTCAACACAATTGAATATGAAGTGTGGCAAAGGCACCGGACCAAGGCACAGGCTTGGGCTGGGATGAGGGGCGGCCCATGTGGCAGCGAGGCAACCAAAAAAGTTGCAACGCTTGGCAAATAATGAAAAATACACCCACATCAGTACTTTTTGGCTGTCTGCACTCGCACACACATAAGACAAACAGCAACAATCACACACACACACACACAAACACAGTGCCAACATTTTTGCACCCTTTTCATGCTAGAGATGCTGATGCTGCTGTTGCTTTTGTTGTTGCTGTTGTTGTCGCTGTGCAGTTGCTGCCGACTGGCAATTTTTCGGTGATAAAATATTTAAATTTAATTAAGGCCACCAACGAGCAACACGATTTCCGTGCCATGGTCAAAGCAAGGGGTTGTCCATGTTGCCATGCCGGACCTTTGACCTTCCTCCCTCCTCCCATTTTGGTATTTGTGGGCCTCCTATACAGACCAAAGCCATTGCCCCGTCTTCCGTTTTTGCCATCACATTTGCGGGTGGTGCGTTTTGGAGGCTTTCGGGATCGGCCAAGAAATTCATTAAAAATTTTTGCTTTGATGTTACCGAATTCTTTTTCCAAAGTTTTTCTGTACTTTTGCTTTTTTGTGCAAGTGGCGCACGAATCTTGCATGCCAACAACAAAAACAGAAATAACAACATGCATTTTCTCATACATATTTTTGGCAAAAAGTTTAACCGGTTTTGCCATGTGGCACTGCTTATTTCGGTCTGAACCGTATTTGCTTTATAATTAAGATGCGTGGTGAAAACTCGTAGATGGGTTCTTTATTTTAGATAAGTTATTTTGCCAAACATATTTTCACAAAATCTAAATTGAACATGCTGGCAAACTGTTGGGAAAACAAAAGTTTGCGATGCTGCCAGCTTAATCGCCATAAAGTTAGTGTACTTACAAAACTAAATACATATAAGTTTTGTTTGGTTGTTGTTGCTGTCTTTTATCCTAAACTATTTGATATGTGCCTGCGAGTGCAAAACTTCAAAAACATTTCATCTTAAGTTGCTAGCATTTTATTTTGCTTTTAACTTGAGCACATTTCTTTCATTTCGCGTTTGAGCTATTTATGGAATTATTAGAAAATATTTTGCATTCCTTAATGTATGATCTCGACGCAAACGAAGCCTCCTCTTATAGTGTAGCATGCCTGTCAAAAAACTGTGAGTAAATGAAACTTGAGTTTGTTTGCCTATATATATAAAATCAATAAGGCCATGAAACTGAAAATTTGTAATACAAATGAGAAATACTTAAGTCGACTATTTTAAAAATATTAATTCAGTAAAAACAGTACATTTTAAAAGGAATACAAATTTGTTTATTTTGGCACATGCAAATCGACAGCCCTTTTTACATTTTTGTTGAATATTAATCTAATATCAAGCTAATGAGCAAAAGAGACTGAAATATGCTGTACGCTTCTCACATGATCTTTTGAAATAAAAGAATTAGTTTCAAATTAGAGCTAACTAAGTCCCATTCAGGGTATATAATTTATCCCAACACGCATCCATTCTTCCAGCTGGCAGAAGGCAGCAGCAATTCCGCTCTAAAAAAATACAGGCAAAGACTGCTTGAGTTCTGGCAAGAACAACAATGGCCTAGCAGAAACAGGAGCAGCTGGAGCTGCTGAATGAGCTACTCGTGCTGGAGATGATGTGTACCTGTTTGGCACATTTAAAATTCCATTGTTTCAGCTGTGCTGCTGCTGCTGCTGCTTCAGTTGTGTGGATTCGTTTTGGTCAAGTGCGTGAAAGGAGGCAGAATGCAACGGGAAGTCAACAACAGCTTCAGGAGAAGACAGGCAAAATGAAATGCGGGTGCGGGGCACACTTGATGCTGTCAATTTCACATGCACATACCAGAAGCACTTTCCTGGGCAAAAGGAGCTAGCCAGGACTAGTAGAAATTGTGTTGTTCTTGCTGTTATTGCTGTTTGTCAAAGTTGCCATTTCAGGCATGTTGCAATGAAAAGCAAAACCTTTTTAACGCACACGCCACATAGAGCCATTGTGGCAGATGGCCTATACCGATACTATTTTCAGTTTTCACACTCCACACCCATTATTGGCATGGATTGCAAGGGTGAAAACTTAACAGCTCTACACAAGGGGATGTGGTGTATACCAAATTAAAATGCACTCAGCTGAAAAATTGGTTTTCTCGTTCCTAAAAAACTTTAGAGTGATTTCTAAAAGTCTCTTCCGAGTGCCAGGCAAGCGGGAACGGGAAACGAGGGTCGGCATGGATGTAGAAAAAGTAAGCAAAGTAATAGTAGGCAGTACATGGAGCTGGGAAAAAACACGAATGTTTTCTTTTATGCCAGCAAATTTGAGAGAAAACCCATATTGAGAAAAATATGGCGCATTGTTTTTGCAAAATTGTGTTGAAAAGCCAAAAAATGTAATCAAGCATACCGAAGTTTTTGATATAATTCACAAATTACAGACTTTCCGAAGCGAAATATAAACCAAGTCAGGCCTAAAATGTGGAATTTCAAATTGGTAGCATTTTAGTTGAAACTGTAGCTTAATTAACTCTCAACTCTTACAGCTGCACGAATTCAAGGCGCATTGCCAAAATAGAGAATCTAGCTGCTGGACGGACGGCGAGTCCTGGCGTGGGACTGCGCTTCATGGGCATCCTGCCGTGCTCGTTGCACTGGCCACAGCCATCGCAGATGACAGGAGCGGCCGGCAAGGCGCCCAAAATGAGCTACACAGGCACAGTGCGATCCCACAGCGATCCTTATGTCTTGTCTGGCAGCAGTAGAAGCAAGTGCTGCGGCATTGGTAACTGCACCACTCTACCATCAGCAGCAACTGGTTGCTGTCAGGAATGTCGATGTTGCAGGAAAAGTTATGAGCATTTGCCGATGCCACGCCTACAACAGCCACACCAGGTAACCGACGCCATGCAGCAGCATCAACATGAACAGCAGCAACAATATAACCAGCAGCAGGAACATCACCATCAGCAACATCACCAACAACAGCAACATCAATATCAGCAGCTACATCATCAGCAGCAGCCGCAACAGGTCAGCTGCATTACAACACTGCAACATACAACCACAACACAACAGCTGCAACCGTTCTCCTGCCAGGAAGCAACAGCAACAACAACATTTTTGAATAATGCGCAGCCAGCAGCATCATCACAGCATCACGCCAGCTGCAACAGATATACCAGCATCAATAATAACAACAGTATCAGCAATAGCTTAAATCTACACGCTAGCTGCAACAACAGCAGCAACGACAACATGAGCAGCAGCGGCAGCAATGTGCCGCCAATGTTATTTTTGCCCATCAGTGTGCCCGTGCCACTTCAGCAACAACAACAAGAACAGCAGCAGCCACATAATTACCAACAACCGCCGCCAAGTCAACCGCTATTACAGACAAAATCAAAGTCTACATTCCGTCAAAAGCCAGCACCACCGCCACCTCAGCCACCACCGTTGCTGCTACCGCTGCCGCTAACATTCCAATGTCACTACCAACCGCCTCCTCTTCCATCGATATCTCAGCATCCAAATTGTGGACCGCTACCACCAAGAACACCGGCAACATCGCCACCGTCCCGTATTGTCCTGCCGCTTAAGGTAGTCGCAGCAGCAGCGATTCGAGTGCATCAGCAGGTGAGTGGTTATCCCATCCCATCCCATTGCTAGGAGCAGCTATTCCATGCATCGGTAAATCTGGACAGCAGCTTAACACGGGGCACTTGCTCAACGACTGCAAATCCAAGGCAATGCAGGTAAAATGTTTCAATTTTGTGTACAGACAGGTAACAAGGACGATGGCGCGTATACTTTATATTTATTAGTTAGCTGCAGCAACGCAAAACTTCAATTTGCATAAACATAAAAGACGAATGAACGAGCTAACAAGCAACAACTACAACTGAGTTGAAAGCATGCAACAGAATTTTCGAGTGTATGTTGCATTTTTGCTGGCGAGATTTAAAGCAGAAAGCAGCACACAAAAAATCAAAGTTACAAGAACAGGAAATACAAATGCTGCAAGCGGAAGTGTAAAGAAGCAAGGTAGCTGCGATATTGAAAACGACAGAGACGGCGAATGCAAGAGAGAAAGAGATGGGCAGATAGATATAGTATCCGAAGGTAAAAGGGGGCAACTGGGCGTGCACGAAAAACTAATGCATAACCTAGTAAGATCATCAACACGAAATTTTACAGCAAACTCATGTCCAAGGATGTGGAAATAAACTTCTTGTTTTGCAGCATGTCCTGCTGCATGGCGCTCACTCCTCCCCTTTTATCCCCCTGCTGCCGACGTAGCTGTTGCTGCTGCTGCTGCTGTTGCTGTTGCTGTCCTGCGCTCAATGACTTTTGCATTTAATATGAGTAAAGCAGAGCAGAACAACAAACAAGAGCTGCAAACTAACAAGAAAGAAAGGCTTTCTTAGGCACGCCGAAGTTTACATACTCTGGCAGACCGGAGTCCAACTGCTGACATCGAAACTAAAAGTTTCCCTTGGATACTAGTCCCATTTCGATTTTAGGTGCATAATAACGATTAGAATCAGTTTGTTTTTGATCCAGATATTGAGTGTCCTTTTTTAGCTATATGCATAGAAACATACAGAGTGAAATATGGATATGCCTATATATATTTGATGTGGTTGCAGATGTGAGCTGCAATGCGATACAAGCGTTAAAACAAAAGAAAAAAATACAAACTGAAAGGGTATATAGGAACCGTAGCAAACTACTAAAACCTGTGCTCATTTTTTTATCTTTTTTTCTTTTGGGTAGATTTTGACTCAGCTCAGGTTGACTACTGAGTACAGAGTCCTGTCCAGCGACATGCAAACGCGCCTTGTAAATTACGTAGTTGCTGTCAGGTTTACAGCTAAAGGCAAAGACTCAGATACGACTGCACAGATAGAAGCGTCCACTATTCGTATTCTTTTTGTTCTGCTTTTACTGCTGGTGCTGCTGCTGGTGCTGCTGCTGGTGCTGCTGCTGCTCTGCTTGTGCATAGCTGATCAGATTATTCTGATTAAGAATCAGCAACACCAAACGTTGAACGCACATACACACATATTTATAAGAAAATCAAAACGTTGTCTCTCGGTGCACAGTGACTGCTAAAAGTATACAAATTCATGAGCTCATATCTAGTACTTTGAGCTTTCAAATTTCTTTTGTTGACAACTTGCAGTAATGTCAAATTCACATTTTCTTTGTGCGACTATCCTCTAGCTGCCCAGATACAAATGTATATTTTAAATATTAAATAAACGTAACTGAAATGCATATCAAATAAAAAATCCAATAATTTCCTTGACTCGCCTCACAACTCGTTTCTTACTCGTGCTCGTTCACTCGCCTAACTAGTTTTATTTAGCTCTCAAAATGTACGCAACAAAACACATGAATCTATGAAGCATTTCCAAATGCTTACATTTCGCTCCAATCCCTTTTCTGGTTGTGTTTCGCTTTTATCTGCACATTTGAATGTTAAATCTTTCATGAAAAACCCCTTATTTGAGTGCCAGTGTTGTGTGAGGGTTTTTTTTATTTTTTTTATATGTTACATATCCATAACTGTCCGTTCTGAGACATCCTTATGTGCGCCAGTGCATTTATGTCTGCTTATGTGTGTCTTGCGGTCTACATCTACAACTACGCCTTAACAATGCTTCTCCTTCAATTTTCATGCACTCTAACCGAAAATCGTTTGTTTTTCCTGCTCGTAGTTTTTATACCATAAACTCTTTGAAAGTGGGTAGGAGTTGCTGCAATTAGTAGAAATCTTCGCCAATCCCCAAAAATTAGTCTCGTATACCAAACGATTGACAGCATAATATGAAGTCAGCATAATATCTAATCATGTTTATTATCCGTAAGTTACTTCCTTTGTATTTATTTGAATATCTAAGACATTGAATGCTTATTATTGGTTGTAACTTGGATTCTGGGTATCTCCTAGTCGAGCACATTCGTCTCGAGTATTCTGTTGTTTCGCTTATAGGTTTTTTTTTTTCAAAAGCCCAGCACACTATCTTGCACAAAGAAAGCATTTTATGTACTCGCTTTAATGTTTTCACTTGGTCATTGTTATAATACACTCTCTCTGTGTGTGTGTGTGTGGATGTGTGTGTGTAGTTAGCTCATGCAAAAAATGTTATTTTGCATGGCTACTGCATTAAGAAATGTTGTTGTTCTTGTTTCTAAATTTTACATTTGAAGTATCTACAGATTTTCGGGTTTTCTAACATTTTGGATGCCACACCCGGGCCCCAGTTTAACGCTCCCATGGATTATGCTGAAAACACTTGGTCTGAAAATAATAATTGTTCTCTTCATATTCCATATGCCACTGCAGAGCTTTCTAATGCGGGTTTTGGTGTTAGAGTGCGAGTTTGTTTTTAAGGTGTTGTGGGTGGTGAATCCTTCGGTAAATGCTAAACATTTGCATATTTTAGACACTTGATGAGTGCTGCTTGGGGTTTGGAAATGCAGGTACATATACACCTACATTGTTCTAAGTACAAGTAAAGATGGGGTAGTAAAATATTCTCGACTTGGAGATAGCCAGGAAGACGACTTAAACGTGTATAATCTTTTGTGTGTGTTGCATCTATAAATTCTTTTAGTTTAGCTTTCACTACAAATCTTGTTGAAAATTAATCATTTTTTATTTACTACGCTGAGCACCTAAAATATTACGTTGTGTAAAATGAAAGTATTTATTTTAATTTTATTTATTAATATTTATTTATTTGCATATCAAGAAAAAACATATTTTAAAGTTCTTTTTCATTTATATTGAATGTACTTGTCATTGTATAAATGATCAGGTTATTTTAATCGATGGTTAATTATTATTTAAATGTTACATGCATATCTTAATATTTCAAAATAATCTGATGCTTTCCAAAGAGGTTGTCCAGCATTTGGAAAGATTCTTAAAAATCGTTTCCATTGTTTGCAAAGTGGCCAACCAAAAATCCATTTAACCACACACAAAAGCAAAGGGGCAACAAGCACTTCACACATCTTTGTACCGATGGTTTGCTGTGCCAAGAGGCAAACATCAAAATGTTGAATAAAATGAGTCACAATAATAACACCAATGCATCTTCACAGAGACTACAATAAAAAGGCGCTGAGGTCGCGCCAAGCAAAATGCAAAGGCTGAAGGGTTGGGGGAGAGAGACAGCAGGCAAGAGGCATCCTTCGGTTGCAAGTGGAGTTGGCTTAATGGCCCCGGGTTGATGTGTGATGTATGGTCGTAAGTGAATTCATATTTTATATACTGTTAACATCTCTGGAAAAAGCAAACGCACAACATATGCGCTGGACATGGCTTGTGAAGTGGGGTGGGCCTTGGGAGGTCTCTGTCTCTTCATAAAGCATTCGCAGAGCCCAGCTAACAAATAAGAAAAAGTACCGTTAAATGATGTTGTCATTACTTTGTGTGCTCAGAAATAAACAGAAAGAACATAGACGAAATGAAGCGCAAGGAATGTCCTTGTCGAGAGCTGAGGCAGGCAACTGTAATACAAGCCAAAAAATAAGAAAAAAAAAATCCGATATTTATGCCAAGGGATGCAATATCAAAGGACCGCTTTGTGGCCAGCGACAACAACGAAATGTTGACAGCTAAAATGGCAAATTGGTAGAAGACGAGAAAAAGCGGTAAGTACGGAAAAAGCGATGCCCGCAGCGCAAATCAAAATCTCGCCTTTGGGCTGTAAGCCCAAAAAATAAAAAAAATAAGAAAAAAACTGCTACAGGAGCTTCTACATTAACAGCAGCTGCTGCTGCTACTGATGCTGCTGATGCTGCCAATGCTGTGGTGACTTTCTCGCCCTTCACAGAGCTGCCAATGCGAACGCTTCATTGGTCTCAAGGGCTCGTAATGTTCGTCCCCTTATGTGCTGTCCTGTTCGCTCTGATCCCACCATGGGCATCGTTCGCAGCTTCACAGTCCACTGTTAATTTAATCTGTGCAGCGGCCGCGAGGTGGCGTTAGTGAAAGTCGATGGGTGTTGAATAGCTGTGTTTTTCACCGCAGCTACAACTACATGCGCAAGCACATATACCTTTATATATATGTATGTGTGTCTGTATATATGTGTGTAGCACGCATTGGGTTACCAAAAGTCTCTTTAACGCCGCTGCTGCCCAGATAAAAGGGACAACAACAATAACAAGAATAACAGCAGCAGAGCAGCTGAAGCAGCCGAGGCAGCTTCGCTTTCGTTAGTTTTTGTTGCTGGCACTTGAAAGCTTTTACCACAATACCTCCCTTTGTGTGTGTGTGTGTGTGTGTGTGAGTATGTGTGTGAACCTGTCAAGTGCTTCTTTGTTGAAGCTGGTCCGTTGCGCCCACGGATGATGAGTCTGTGTGGAGATGTGTGAGTACGCGAGAACTGGCGCCAAATTTCAAAAGCAGTCGCGTAAAAGCTCTTTGTTTTTAACGGTTTATTTTGCCTGACACTCGACGAGCAAGTAAGCAGACCGGCTGCCTTTGAAACTGTAAACGTTGCCAGCAGCTTCGCTTTCAATGCGGCTAACAGTGCGTATGCTTTATAATGTAAATGTGTTAATCGTACGAATTTAACGGCATTGGTTGGTTGGTGGCAAACGCATTGTTTTCTTATATATATCGCATATCAGACAACTTAAAACTTGTATACCACTGTCGATTTTAGGGATTTCGATTGCTTTGCAGTTTGTTTTGTGGCTAAGGTCAAACAGCTGGTAAAACAAGCGCGAATTAAATGCAATTGACAGTTGCAATTTCAAGCGAACTGTCAGGCCAAATCCCAAACTGCCGCTCAGCGAGAAGCGTGGAGCCACGGGAAGCAGTTGAAGGGCAAAAACTAAGAAAATAACAACAAAATAGGAAAAACAACACAGCAGAATACAGTGGCAGCTAAGCCAAACTCTGTTGCAACACAATAAAATGCAACCTCAACTGACAAAGAAAATGTTTCCTAATGTGGAACAAGAAATCGCTCGTGCGGCCAGGCAAGAGGGGCGTTACAGCTACGGGGCTGATGTCACTGGCAAAGATAGACAAAACGTAAACGGAACGACAATGCCAAGCCACGGCTGTCAAATTAGAGGCACAGGCAGTCAAGCAGGCAACTAACAGCGCCAAACCGAGCGCTTGCAACATTCCAGCCATTAAACAGAAACTCTCCTGCTCGGCTGTCAATGAGACGCTTAGAAACGAAGAACTTTGATTGATATCAATTTAATTTAGTTGATCTAGCAAATTATATAATTATTAAGACCTATACTCATTTTATTTCTTCTTATTTTTTTGAAATTCTATTTTCAGCACAAATTAATCGACTTTGTAACTTAGTTTTTGTAGTGTGTAAAGTTTACTGGAAGCTAATGAATTCGTTAAGTTAATTTTAAATCATCGATTTGGTTTAGTCTTCTCATAGTTGATCAAGAAGCGTTAAATTCAAATCTACCAATAATGACGAGCATGTAAATCAGGTAGTAATATCTGATTTAATTACTCAATGATATGTACAGTGCAGAGCTAGCCACATACGACTTACGTATATCCATAAAAGGGATTGGTTCGTAATGAATTTTGCGTACTGCCAATGATAAATGCATGTGTCGGTACTTAGTATAACTGATGGGTGTGTGTGCAGTTGAAATGCCTTACATTTCGTAAATTAAATTGTTAACAGCTTAAGTTGCAAACTCGACTGGTGCCAAGCATCTGCGGAGGTGCTTGCAGTGAATGACCAAAAAAAAAAAAAAATAAAACAATAAATGACCGCAATTTGCAACTAATGTGCAACTGTCTGGCAGACAGTTGCTATTATTATTTTTGCATTATCAGCTGCAAGTGCTGCTCCTTGCCACAACATTTATTGCTGAGCAGGTTGGAGGAGTTGAGGTTGAGACGCCTTTACTATGAGGTATGCGAACATTAATTTTATGTTGAGCAGTTGAACAACGTCGAATGGCATTCGATACATGAAATAACATTTGCCTCTTTTGCTGTCTATTTTGTTACTGTTGCCTGGAAATATTTGTGCAAATTCCTTCGAGGCTTATTTGGAAATTTATTCAATGTTAAATAACTAAAATAACTTGAGAAAAATGAGTTCAGCTTTTTGGCACACTCTGGCAGCTGTACAACTCTTTCTTTCACTGAGAAATTACATGAACTAAGGTAAATGATGCTTGAAATACTTGACCAGAAGAAACTATGAAATTGGAAGAAAGACGGAGAGAGAGAAAGTGTGAGTAATTGTTATGACTATCGTTCATTAACATTCGTCTAAAGTTGTTTTGCATTCCCAAAGTTCATTCATTTACAACAATTAGTACTGCGAATAGTTAACTTTCTGACTGACTCACAAGGCTTGAAGGCCTTGCTGCAGAGTCTCTCATTACAGTGGCAAGTGGCGCACGTGCTGTGTAAAAATACCGACAGTTTTCTATTTCTAAAACAGTTGGGCTTATCTTTGACAATGTGCACGTCTTTATTTTCAATAACAAATGTTTTCAATTCTACAGAAAGCCAAGTAAATTGAAAACCCTAGCCACCCTGTGGTTTGTTGCTGTTGTCCATCCGAGATGCCTCCAATCGACTCGAAGTTGAATCGACTCCATTATATTTGTTGGTATTTTTCGCTGCTTTTTCAGCATTTAATTGGGCGTATAATTGATTGGCGTATTTGTTTTTGTTGCTGTGGTAGCTATTGCTGTGGTTGTTATTGTTGGTTGTTTGTGGCTATTTCTTGACATTCCAGTTGCCCTCCTTCTACTTGGCCACTACTCATTATTTTGTATGTGTTTGTAGCAACATTTGAAAATGTTGTTCGGCAGTCGATCCAAATGGAATGGACAAGTTTTATTTGCTCGTCTATTGATTTAGCGCTTGCCGCTGGCTTTTGATATTCGTAGTACTCAGACTACGTCCCCCTTTTCTCCCCTCTCCAATCCCAATCCTCACTTTCACAGTGTGTGTGTATGTGGCAATGCCTTTATAAAATTGTATTGTGTTTACTTGTATTTTGTGGTAATTAATTGTATTTGTCTTTGACTCAAAATGTCTGTGGGCCCCTAATTATTATTAGTCTAACGAAGCAGAAACGCCTGCCACGCCCATCTACCACATCGTATATTCCCTCGCCTGCAGTGTGCCAGTCAGTACAGTATTCGTATCTTTGTAGTGTTGTCTACAGGTTGTTTGACATTAATTGATTTATTTGCCTTTTACATAAATTAGGTACTGCCTCCTGATATTTGCTAACACAAAGTGTTTTCGTTATAGTGTTGTTGCTGCGGACAAGATTGAAGTTGGTTAGGTATTGGATCTAATTAATACGACAAACAAATTCAGCTATTACAACTGAGTACTATTTACTAAGTTAGCAGTTACTGGTAGAAACCCGAAACTGTTATCAGTAACGATAATTAAAAGACTTGCAATTATCACATCGTCAAATTTAAATTCATGAGGGATGGGTTAATTTTAGTTTTATAGGCTTGCAAATGTATAATCAATTTTTCGGTAATTATCACCCCATCAAATTTAAATTAATTGATTTAAATTAAGAAATTAGAAAATAATGCAAAAAGACTACTTCATCTACCAATTTTCCGAGCAATTTTTGCACTTTTGTTGTGGTCACTATTATGACTACTTTTTCGGATAGTTGGTTGTTAGTTTTTGTTTGGCTGGTGTGCTGTTTCTGAGTGGCCATCGTTCATCTACACTATCCACAACCATTTCTGTGAGCATTCGCTTAATCGGCTAAGCACGAAAAATAAGCCCCGAGTCACAAAAGTTTTTGACAGCGCAACATGCAAAAACAAATTAGCAATGCCGTCAAACTGTCAATTATTGGCCAATCAGTTGGATGCGATTAAACACATAGTAACAAGGGCCTTAAATTGGCTCTGATATTAAGCATGTTGCTTAATTATAATCATTTAAGAAGTTTGCAGCCATATTAAGTCATATTTTGTTTATTAACTTTATTTAATACGTTGAATCTTTTAACTTTTTTGAAGCACTACTCAGTAATAGTGAAACAGGCTCAGAGTTCTGCGTTGGCAGACAGGTCCGTGACGGTTATCATACAATCAGAACCAGAATTTGATTCTTTAATTGGAAATCTGAAACATCGATTCGGAAATAGTTCAATTGCTGCATTGCTTACTAAAAATTTTCCGAATTATGAACCAACTGTATTTTGATTTATTTCGTTTGAAAACGCAAAATATAAAGAGACGCCTAAGGATGCCTAATCGAAAAATTGATCGCATTTGCTGCATGCATGCGCCTAACGAATTGCTTTAAATCCTAATACGAAAAGTGTATGTGAAGTTTGTGTGTTTTTATGCGCCTCTATAAAAGAGTCGAGCAGTCGGAGAGCAATGCGATGGGAACCGAAGCATTGCGATTGGCATGCAACGCATACTTAACTGCAACTGAGTAAACAGACCAGGACATTGCATGGCAGTACAATGTCAGGATATGCAGAATTTAGCAAAGACAATGCAGATGAGCTTGTGTGTTCAAAACTGAAAATTATGAGCAATATCGTTGCCAGTTGGTCGGGGTGAGTACTAGGCTATGCTGCCCTGTGCTTTTGTTGTGGGCATTTGCATTGCTCATACGCCGTGTGCTCCCAATAAGCAATGTTGCGTGTCTTTCCGGCCCCGTCTATGCTATGCCACTTCCGTGCTCCTCATACCCTGACATTTTTGCCGTTTGATGCCGTCAGTGTGTCTTTACTGCTTTTGATATCGCTGCAGCGCACTGAACTGCTCTGAGTGATGCGAGCAAGGGGTCTTAGTTGTGGGAAAGGACCTGGGAGCTGGCTTGGCATTCCAATTGGCAAATGGCAACAATGTCACAGCAAGCATAGTGAAGGCAGAAGTATTTAATATTATGATGGCATTGGGCTGTTAATTGTTCGCCTGGCTATTTTAAGTGCGCTGCTAATTATGTAATCGTGCTCATAAATAATATGCTACACTTACCTCTACCTGTCCTTTAGCGCGTCATTAATCAATGTCTGCATAACGAAACTCAGTGGCGCCAGGAAACGGAAGTGTGCAAAATATATGCAATAACAAGAAAGAGGGTGTGCAAATCACGTCACATGTCATGCCCACGTTACACGACTTGACAGTTGGACAAACTTTCATACATGCACATATATATGCATACATATATAAAAATAAATATAAATACTCGCATATGCGAACGGTGCGGACAAGTCCCGCTGCGCATGCATATTTTTTTGTATGAAAACAACTTTTAAGCCTTTGATGCCCGTAATTTCTGCGATTTCCATATTATTGACAGGCAATTTGTAATATAATTTGCGTAGCGAATTTTCCGCGAGGGTCGGACTCGGACCGAGCTCATTAAAGCATTTACATTATAATGAACCATTTGCATATAAAAAGCTGAACATAAAAAAAAGAAAAAGAATCTGCGACAGCGCCTAAATGCCGCAATTGCATCTGATGTTGTTGAAATTGTATCGCTTTAAGTCACAACGCCAGCAATTTGATCAAGAAATTTAACAGGGAGCGACAAAATTGAATTCAGATTATCCATGTATATTTGATATGTCTGTTGGTCATTAAAATACAAAATTACAAACAAGTCAGCGGTTGTGAAGGACGCGTATCCCACTCATCCGCTTGCCCCACTTGGCTGACAGCCCTGTCAAATGCCAGTACCGCCTTCCAGCCCACAGTACGTTGTTATGCCTACGGTGCCACATACTCCTGTCAACAAGCAACAAGAAATGATAAAGCGTTCGCGTCCAGATCTCTCTGAATGTAAGAAGCCTGGCAAAAAACAACGAAACAATTTCATTTTGCTTGCCATTTTCGCCGCAGGCCGTCCGCTGAATTTATTTTATTAAATAAAAAAAATTGTACAAAGCACACAAATACAAGCAAACACTTACATACACACAGTGCATGTAACGAAAATGAAATCAAATGCTTAAAAATGAGCAAATAAAACAAATAAGTCTGCTTTTGGGCGGGAATACGCATTTGGCAAATACTCTGTACGCATTTTTAATACATACATAAATACATATGCACAAATCTATCGGTTTACCTGATATACCCATCAAATGACAATTCTAGCAATATTTAGTTTGCTTTGTATCGCAGTTGCGAACATATAAATGATGATGACGCAAAAAACATCTTGACCACATCATTGATACAGGGTATAATGAGGCAATCAAAGCCAGAGCACGTTATGCCACAGGCCCTGTGAAATATATGTACTATATTTATATTATGATATAAGTATAAGTAAAAGAAAAACAAATTTTCAAAGTCATAGTAAGCCAATTTGGTAATATTATTTCGCAGCATCAAGGAAAGCATAACAAATATTTTCACAAGTGTTTCATGATGAGATACCGCAAATACCTTACTTAAAAATGCAGGTTTTTTTTTTACAAAACGAAATGCTCACGATTTTTTGCTCAAGCATCTATTTAGAAATTCTGCCGTACAAAAGCAAAATGTATTTAAAGCAAGCCAACTGAGTTGTGCTTTGAACTGGAAACGTAGATTTTATTTGTTTAATAAATATAAAATAACTTCTGAACGGTTGGGCATCACTTAATCCTGGTTTGTGTCAGCACTCACCCTCCTCTATCATTAAGACTTGGACTAAGTCCAAGTATGTTTCAACTTTGTTTTCTTGTTTATTTGCGCACTTTCATTTTGTTTGTTTGTTCCGCTCCATTCCACCGTCGTTTATTGGCCAAACTAATCATGACCCTTTGTGGTCAACCGTGGCCAGCAAAAACTAAAAATTATGACCACAAACGAGGAATAGCGCCTAATAGGCGCCTGGTGATCAGGTTGCCTTTACCCACCGCACTTTACCCATTCGGTTAATATGCAAGCTGTACCATAACTCGAAGCCTACTTGAAGCCGGGTTTTCGGGCTCAAATCCTTTAAGTGCCATTTGGCGAACAGTAGCCAAACATAAACGCATTCGCTCGCTTGCTTTTGCTGTTCTTCTTTTTTTTTTCTCTCATCATTTTGGTGTTGTTTTTTTCAACACTTTTTATGCCTTTGGATTTGCACATTCGGACACTACTTAATTATGTTGTTAGTCCCTTTTATGTCACAATTTTCATTTCACAACATCAAATAAACTAAATGTCCGGATGGGCGGGGTGTACGACTTTTGCTCGGCTGCTCGATTGGGGTTGGTAAAGCAAAAAATAAAAAAATAAAATAAAATAAAAATCATACAAAATAAAGCAAATATATATGTATATACACATGTGTGTCAACCAACTACAGCAAGTAGAACTGTTATTATGTTTGTTGTTCTTGCTGTGGCTGTTGTTGTCAACCGCAATTGTCGTGGCAAGGTAAACAAAACTGTGCATAGGTTTTGTCTGATAACTACGCTGGCCGTTGGCTGCAGTCCTGCCGGTTGTCCGGAGGGGTTTTGTCAGCGGGAGGCGGAACAAATGGGCCTATTTGCAGCCCCCCCCCATTCTGTTGTGTGTGTGTGTGGCTAGTTGCTATAAAATTCTGTACGAAATGACCATTTGGACTTTTAATATGCTCGAGTAATGTCTGCATTAACAGAATTCATTTGCTGTACATGGTCAGACGGGATACACACCCCACTGCTCCACCCATCACAAACCCTACCAAAATAATCCCCCAATTCCCAGTGCGAGGTTTTAATGCGTGTGTCTGTGTGGCACAAACAAATTTATGTCTTGCTACTTGCTGAAATTGGATTTCTGGCAGCTTCTTTCTAGTTACTTTTGGTATTGTTGTTGTTGCTGTTGCTTCTGCTGTTGTCACGTTGTTGCTTTTTAGTTAAGTTTCGTGTGAGCAACAAAAATAAGAGCAACCGAGCTGTGCCAAGGTGAGCTGGCAAACGCATTTATATCCATTGCTCAGATTACTACGTGTTATCCTTTTTCATGATTTGTATAGCAGCACTCCACACGCACATTTGTCTCTCTTCCGCTGGCTGTGTATTAGAGTGGCCTTGGGGATTGTCGCCTTCTTTTTCCCCCCCAATTAATAATTGCCGTTTGCAAATTAAAGTGACTTGCACGTGTTTTTATTCATTTATGTCTAATTTTAATATGCTATTGCGTGTGCCCCTTGCAGAATGGCAGACTGCCCCGCAACCTGCCCGCATTGCGTGCCATGGAAATGGCTCTGCAAACCAACTCGTTTGCCACGCCTGGAGGCGGTTTGCAAGCCATGGAGGAGGCGGACAGCAGCGACTCGGAAATGGAGTACATGATACCATTACACAGTGAGTAGAGCAATATAGCAGCAAGAAGGCATACCTCAAATCCCCTAGAAAAAAAGCCCAACCAACCATTGCACAGACAATAGCCACTGCCCAGTGGCAAATTCAATTAAAAATTTTTGAAACTCTGCCATCTGCACGTGCGTGACAAGGTCCCGCTCCCGTTCAGTCCGTTCAGTCCATGCTCAGATTCAGATTCAGATTCAGGTACAGATACAGATTCATATGCTGATTCAGTTACAGGTGCTCGACTGCTGCAATAGTCAGCTGGCCATTTGATGTTGATGTGAGGCAGACAGGCATTTCAATTTACTTTTATGTCTCGTTGCCTTATCGCGCCGCAAATTGAAACGAAATCTTGACACAATCAGCGTCTGCCGCAGTGCAGGGGGCACTGGGATGCCCACATACTCGTACATAATATTAAAACTCTGGTCATCAATTCTCATGGCTAGCTGCCGCTCTAAGCGACCAGCCACAGCCTGTAAACGCATACTCAATTTGGCCAGCTGAGCACCTACTGGCAATGGGCAAAGTTTTGCGGCTTAATATATTTATGGTTAAAACCGCATTGAAATGAGAAAGAAAAAAACTTTTTTATTCTGCTTGAGCTGCTCGACTTGAAGATATTCCTCTGTTCAGTAGCCACAATATCAAAAAGCAGATAAAATAAATGTTGTTGGGGTTTCTAAAAATAATATCCAACTTTTAAAAATAAATATTATGATTTTTATTGAATTTTTCTTTTGACTAGAAAAGTTTCAAGTTTTTTTTCAATAAATAATTTTATTTGTTTTTTGGACTGTGGAAATTGTTAAATATGTATTTTCCGTTTCTAAATAATTCTGTGTAAAATTTTGTATGATGTTCTTTTTCATGTTTTTCGTACTTTATTATCGGCATGAAGATGTTCTTCTGCACGATTTCAGCAAGCAATATTATTGTTATTGCACTTGTAGAAAAGTATTCGTAGGAAAATTCCTGAATCGCGGTTTCTGTGGAAATCTGTTGCGTTGCTTCTGCATATTCTGCTTACATTCCATTCTAGGGTATAAAGAGACATGACAACTTTTTCAGGAGTCTTGGCATTCCTTTCCCTACGTTTTTTTTTTTTTTTGTGTTCCTCAAGTTTGGTGCGTAATAGAGCTGGCAAATGGTTATTAGATCTCTTTTATGCAGATGATTATTTATAATAATAATTTGATGATTTTATTATTGTTAGCAGTACAAATATGATAAGCGTCCACTGGGCACATTTTTGCAAAGATTTTCGCAAAAGTTTTAGCGAGTAACTTTAATTTTTTGTTGTATTCTATGTATGAGTGGTGTGCTCCGTTTTAATGCGCCACTTTCATTTCCCGCAGTCTTTAGTATAATACAGCACAGTCATATTGAATAAATAAATCAAAGAGAAGAGCTCTGTTGCTAGCTGGCCAGTAAGGGTCGAGCTGTTTAGCATATTGTGCAATAAATCAATAAAATATGCCATTTAATAAGTTCTCTTTGGCGACTGGGAAAGAGGTCTTAATTATAAAGAGAATTGCAATGTCCTTGCACTGAAATTTTATTGACGACTGTTCTGAGTTATGGCATGAACTTAGCCAACATTTCTGTTTAAATTGTCAGCAAAGGGATACAAAAAGAGAGACAGAGAGAGAGAGAGAGAGAGCGTGAGTGACAGGGAGAGGGAAGAGGGGAGAAAAGCATGCGATGCAGTCGACGACGGCGTCAGCAGCGCTGCCAGCAGCAGATGAAGAGGCGGCACTCTCAAGCCCAAAGGCAGCAGCTGTTCCAATTTTTAGCATAAATAATCCACCGGCCTCGTTCATGTGCCTCCATAAACACTCCACTCCCCTCCCCTAAAGTCTTTGGGCGCACTTGTCAATATGAAACTGTGAGCAGAGGCTGCCCCCAGGCCCGCATTTAGGTTGCTGCTATTGCTACATACACTTCAGCCTGTCGCTAGCTCACTGCCGCTTGTTGCCTGCCGCTCAAAGCTGGCGGCTGTTGCCGTCGTACGGTGCATTTTTTCGCTCACCTGAATGTTTGTTCAGTCAGAAAGTTTTGATTTATTTACGGCGCAAGTTTTACATTTTACACGACACTCGCCTCCAATTACACGCCGCTGCTGAGCAACCCTTCCGTGGCAGCGTTGCGTCTCCTCGCTCAACTCTCTGCTCATTTACACCTCGGCAGCGGCAACAACCCTCCATGGCGCAGCAGCGGCATTAAAAAAAAAAAACGAAAACAAAAATACTTTTTTTCAGATTTTAATCGCTCACGTGAGTTCTTTGCCTCCGCATAGCTTTGTGCGTGCCTGCCACCAACGGTGTCTGTATGTGTGTGTCTTTTGCAGCTAACATAAATTTTTGGTGTTGCATACATACTAGCATTTAGCCACAAAGTTGTTAATATGTTTGTCGCCATGCTGCTATCGTTATTGTGGTGGTCGTCAACTTCGAGGACTTTGGCATTTAATGCAAATGCATAAGGGCTCTCACCTCCTCTCGCCAAGCCCTGCATGGATAACAGAACATTATTTCAACTGCAACTTTTGTTGTCAGCTTATCACAGCGTTCATTTTTCTTAAGCACGGCAAACACCTAAGCAATATTTTGACACATTTTCTTTGTATTCTCTTGAAATGTATTTAGTTTAGTGGTTCATTTGTAAGATTCAGCTTCAACTCTGAAATAAGTTTGGGTAGCTGTACCGTAATTAAGATACTTTAAAAATGTATCAGTCTCTTGTACAGCAGATTACTTTTATCATTCTGCACATTTAATTTGTTACACATAAACCGGTTAGGTTAGGTTGGGTTATGGCGGTTGTCAACAAGGGAGAAAACCATAATTTATTTTGTTTGTTGAATCTTTTCCATCAATGTATTTTCTTATACAATATTGTTAATTTCTTTACTAATCATTTGGCCGCAACGAAAGACTATCTTCAAATATTTGTGAATTGATTTAATATTCATAGCTTTAAATTTGATGCTATGCTGCTCATTCGTCTGAATTAAGTGCAGTGGTGCTCAAACATTGTTGATAATTTCATAATTGCAAATGAATGTCAACATTTAAACTAGACATATATGTATATGTATGTATATGTATATGTATATGTTTATGTTTATGTATATGGGAAGTCTTGCACTGAAACTAACTTCTATTGCCATGTGGCTTACGCATACAGCTGCTAATAATCTCTGTAATTGTTTTTCTTTTTAATGCATGTTACATAATCAGAACAATTGCAGACTGAGGAATTCGATAAACAGAATTAAAATTGTTATACATGTTGTCAAATTACAACTTCGTACCATGAACTATGTTGGCTCTGAAATTACATTTGCATTGTTGCCGTTAGCAAATGACCTTGTGGGCTCGGCTGACCCAATCATGCGGCGCAAAACTATTGCCATCAAAGAGACCAAAAGACCATTAAAGCCGCCAGCCAGCCAGACTGCC
Organism: Drosophila basisetae; assembly: GCA_035041595.1. Classification (NCBI taxonomy): domain Eukaryota; kingdom Metazoa; phylum Arthropoda; class Insecta; order Diptera; family Drosophilidae; genus Drosophila; species Drosophila basisetae. The sequence goes on from JAWNLB010000070.1 coordinate 5,797,425, forward strand.
AGACTGCCAGTTCGTTGGCCACTTTCGTCTTAGCCACAGCCATTGCTACAGGCTATGCCACGAACATTTTCTTAGCCAACTCACAACACCTCCACAACATCCACTCGCTTCTCTCTTCTCTGCTCAGCTCTGCTTTGCTCTGTTCTTCTCTTGTTTCTAATACGCTTTTGGCTAAAGTAACAGTTGCTAAAATGTTTTCTATTGTTTTCACGCTCAACAAAAGGCAGACAATTAGTTTTCTTAAGCGACAAATCAAGTAGAAATTAAGTGGAGACGGGTGAAGGCAACTCGCAGTGGCAGTGGCATAGGCCAGGGCGCTTAGCTCGCTGCCCCACCGATTGCTGTCTTCGTGGGTGGTTTAAGGCGTTTGGATAAGGGGCGCGCGAATGATAACAAAACAAAAGTGGATTATTGGCTCTCAAGCACATAAACAATAGCATGTGCTATGTGTGCTATGAGTGTGTGTGTGTGTGTATTTGATTGTTTGTGTATCTTCGTTGGCTTGTCTACCATTTGGCATTGTTGTCGTCGCTGCGGATGCTCTCGTTTGCAAAGCAGCTAAAAGCATTTGTTGTACGAGTTGAGGTTGGACAGTATCTCACATGCAACATCTCACAGTGCAACACAAGTGCTTGTCTTTGTATAACAGTTGAAAGTTCCATAAGCGAGCTCAAATACTGGGGGAATTTCCTGCTTGCTATAAAAACTCGGAAAGTTCGAACTAAGCCCAGACACAAATCATTTCGAATGTGGCAATGCGCAGGCCTGAGTGGAATCGAGAACGAAGCTGGCGAGGACGATGAGAAGGCGACTCGTTTGCACGCAAGGACTCGGAGCGGAGGCAGCGCGACTGCGACGCCGGCAGAATAGTGGTAAATTTCATCGGACGATGTCTTTGACTATTTGGGAGACCGACGAGCGCGCTTCGCATTCAGTTTGAATTGTGTCCTCGTAAAGAAAGGATATTCGTTACATTGTTGTTAAGTTGTTATTATAATTTCCAAACAAACCAAAGCAAACCAAAAAAAAAACAACATCCAAAAAAAAAACCTATCTGCAAACGCAACAACTTAGAGACGGAAAACCAAATACAAAGCACCCAAAAGCAAATAAATGTAAACCGAAAATCAAACTGACGATTCAGCAGTTAACGACGCGAATAATATAAACAGCAAAAGCGACTGCAAAAATAAATAATATAAAACATTCTAAAAGCGGAAATATATAAACAAAAACATAACTGGCTAAATAAAGTTGGCAAATGTAAATAATGATGATAATAATTTCTAATTATTTAGTTTAACTTTTAAGAAAATATTTAAATATCTTTAATTTGTTGTAAGATTGAAGTATTCGCTTATCAGAAGTTTCTACTTAATAGGAGGTGTCATTAAAATTAAATTCCTACATTACAAACTTAAAGTTGAACTATTTTTAAAAGTGAAATTGTGTACATAAAATTGAGTTGCATACTTTGTGGGGCAATCAAAGTTTGGGCTGACAAATAAAAGTTTCTTAAATAGTGTTTCATAGTGTTTCAGGTCAAAAATGAAAAAACATTGCATAGCTAAATAGATTACAAGATAAACTCAATTTTTATTTGTTTTTTAAATCTGCCCAAAACTGAGCATCGATTTTGGTTAGAGCTCAACGATTTTTGGCTTGCATGTATTTGATTGTTGTTCTTGTTTTTTTCTGGCCACATTATGTACGGCAACAACAAACACACATTCCGTGAGTTCGGCTTATGTGCCACATAAACCGACAACGAGCAGCCAATAAATGCTTTCAGCCAGCCAACGCCGACTGCCGCCGACACAGTGTATCCATACAAAAAGGGCCAGTGCATTTGTGTGTATGAATCATATATAGACTCACACTGAGGCACACGAGCACACACACACACACAAACATTCACATCACTTGGATGACAGCGAATGCTGGGTGTTGTAATATTTTTTTTTTTATATTTGTGTGTGTGTTTTTTTTGTTAGCATTTTTGGTACACTCGTCGCTTTTTACTGCGCCTGTGTCTGTATGTGAGAGTCTTGGCTTTCAAAAATAAAAATATAAGTTTATATTTATACATAACATTTATCCGTCTGTCCCAATGTCTGTGTGGATGTTGTACGCGTTGCGCTATAAAAACCGGAAACGTTAGACTGACGACAACGCCGACTGAGGCTACGGCTGCGGCTGTGGCAGCGCCTGATCCTGACACTTGCCAACACTTGGCTCGTGCGATTTTTTTGGAGTTTCAGAGTTTTGCTGTTTTCTGGTTTCTGGCTTCTGTTGTCTGCTGTCGGTTGACGGTTGTCAGTCTCTTGGGCGCGTCTGTCTCATAAAATCCACAGCGCTTGTATTCAGTTGCCTTTTATTATTATTGTTATATTTTATTTTTTTTTATTTTGCTCCGCTTGCTCTGTGTGCTTGTGTCTGTTACAGCTTAGCATTGCGTTACGCGCACTTTTGGCTCGCCTCGCATAATTTTTATTTTTTGTGAGGCCATGTTTTGCTTTGTATGCGCTGAGAATACACAAAGCACACACAAATCGTAAAATATTAAATTTAATTTTTCAAATGATGTGTGAATGGCTTAGGCTTGATATATGATAATGCTTGTGCCCAGAATGTAATGTCTGTGCTCCAGAAAGCACATAAAACTGAAGCATAAAATGTGCAATTACCAAAAAAATAAAATGTTTGTGAATTCAACAGAGAGAACGGGTTAATTCAATGGCAGTTGTTAGTATTTGCCAGATAATCAGATCAGTGAAAAGAAGAGAAATATATTACTATAGGAATTGCAGAAAGATATCCGAAAATTGGGCCTTATCAATTGGGCAATTTTTTAATTCAAACTTTATTTACTTTAGCTGAATTGTGTTATTTTTTCATGACAGTTTGCAATTAATTTTTAACAGGATTATTTGTAATTTATGTTTTAGCGTGAAACTTTGAACTTTTTTAAAAAGAAAAAAAATCTTATTGGTCTGTGATAAGTGAAGCAAAATTAAAAAATAAAGTAAACAACACCAGTTGTAAAAAGCAAAAGCTGAAAATAATTGCGAGCATAAACCGCAAAGAGAAACCTTTTGAAATTAGCAAAATTGTAGAAATCGTTTAACGCATCAAATGATTCCCATATAACATTCAAAGAACAAACATACAAACAAACAAACCACAACAACAGCAATTAATAGTGCGGTCCCAAACACAAACAAAATAACAAAAATAAAAAGCGGCTCCAAAAATTATTCCATTAAACTATAACACAATTTGATGATAAACATCAACTGCGACACGGCACTTCATTAAACATCAAAGCGAATTGCGTCTAACCGCAAAACGTGCAACAGCAACACCTCAACGACAAGAGCAGCAGCAGCAGTAGCAGCAGCAGCAGCATCAGCAGCAGCAGGAGCAGGAGCAGCAACACAGATAATACACCAGTGAAAAGAGACAGCACATTAAAGTGCAATTTAATAAAATGTTGGCAATGCCCACGCTTATGATGCCAGCAACCGCACAGATGACGCTCAGCAGTCAGCCGTTGTCGGTGGGCGCCAAACCCTATGAGACCAAACTGCTGGCCATACACCAGACGCACCTGCAGCAACAGCAGCAACAGGCACCAGCACCGCAGCAACAGCCGCAGCAGCAGCAGCATCAGGCCAACGTGAAGCAACAGCAGCAGCAGTCGTCTCAGCAAATGTCCATTGTCACCACTCAGCAGCAGCAGCAGCATCCACAGTCTCAGTCGCCCCATCAGCAGCAGTCGCAGCAACAGGCTGTGGCAGCCGCTGCAGCAGCTGCCGCAGCAGCCGCTCATCATCAACAGCAGCAACAACAGGCCGCCGTTGCCGCTGCCGTCTGTGCCGCCCAGCAGCAGGCCGTTGCCGTGCAACAGCAACAGCAACAGCAGCAGCAGCAGCACCAACAGCAGCAACAGCAACAATACCAAATCCACTCGCAGCAACAGTCGCCGCAGCAGGTGCTCAGCATTTCGCCCAAGCAGGGTAAGCAAATAATTTCCATTGCCATCACCAATTCGATTAACTAAGCAAATGATAGCTATTACTATTAAATAGTTGGTTTAGTGAATAGTAAAATATAATTACTAAGTACATATTTTAGGCGCAGGATCTTGCTTTATTTCGATTAGCTTACGAGCTATTTCAACACTTTGGGCACACTTATCGATTTGATTTTATTGGCCTGCACTTCATGAGTTTTACGAGGCAGGCGCAGTTCAAGTAAAGCTTTTTATGATGCGTCGTAAAAGTCGGCCAAGCCCATAATGGCTGTCTAATGTTATTTGGGAACTTCGAAGCAACGAGATCCGCGTGCGCCTGTCAAACTTGACTTTTCCACTTTCGCCGCTCAAAATAGACGCAACTAACTGGGCATTCCAGTGTACCTGGTGCTTCAATTATAGAGGTGCTTACTTCTATTTGTTGTTACTGCTGTTTTTGTTTATGTTTTTGTTGTGTTAAATCAAACAGAAATCAATTTGAAATTATTGACAATTTCCACTTTGGCATTGGTTCAACGATTTGATTTTGATTTTGAGTTACTAAACGAAAGGCAAACACACACACCCACAAATACACACACACACACACACAAAGGGGAAGCAAACAAAACTAACGTCAAGTCAGACACTGTGGAGGGCAAAAGTAAATAGCTGAAGAAAGTTAGGCAGTGCCAGGACAAGCCAGGGGTATGGGCATGGTTCTGCTATTTGTTATATTTTTTTTGTGTAACGCCCACAAAGTGAAAACTGCACTAAGCAAACAGCCGAAGACAGTGCGGCCCAGACGAGCAGACAACGTATACGAGACACTGCCAATTGTGCCAAGTTGAATTGCATTGGATAACGTGGCGCATACGGAATATTTAAAAGCACGTCCACACTTGACCAGCTGAGAGCAGCGAGAATTGAAAATCGAAACGAAATGAATCGAATCGAATTGAAGTTTTTCTTCTTTTCGCAAAAGTTTGTTGCTGTTGCGTTGCGGCAAATTTGTTTTGAAATTTGTAACGCTCGTCCTGCGTTGCTGACTGTTCGTTGCTTGTCGCTCGTCGTCTCTCAACTGTCTGCAAAAATTTTTCAATTGAATCCGTTGTAAGATGCAGTAACAAATTGCCAAAAGAAAAAAAATAAAAAAAATAAAAATTGGAGCGACGCAATGGGAGACTAAGAGCAGCAGTTGTCGTCATGCTTGTCCTTCCAAAAAGCAAACAGACAAAGGCGCAGTGCAAGCAACAACAACAACAACAAGAGTAGCAACAAGCAAGCGTTGAATTTGGCTTGTAAAGTGGCCCGGTGTCTGCCTCGTCCTATATGCTGTCGGATTGTCCTTCTTTGTTAAACTCTAAGGACATTGACTGATGCGTTCACCCAGCCGTTGGCACAGCTGCCAAGTAGCCGCCATTGTTGCTGCTGTTGCTGCAGCTCTTAGCCCCCAGCTCTATCACTTCTCGTGTGCATCTGAACTTTAAGCAGGTGATCGATTTTTCGCCGCTCTCTGTCAGTTTGGCACTTTGGCACTTTGGCTTTAAAATGTTTGCCAATTGAATCGAATTTAATGCGACACTGAATTGATCCAATTTTTATCAGCGCAGGACTTAAACAACAAATATCTATTCGAATATATTTTTAATATATGCAGTTCATAAAATGCGTTTTCAATGCTTGTTAATGAATGTAATTGCATATGTTTTTGCACATTTAGAATTTTAAATGTATTAAAACAAACATTTTTCTTTTTATTTTTGGCTTATTGGATATGTAAATTTCTAATTATATTTATGCTACTTATGCATTCAATATTTCAAAATTCGTTTTAATGTGCTGTTAATTAGAATAGCCCGTTAATTTCAACTAGTTTTTAATTGAGCAGTTGGATTAGTTTCAATAACTGTAATGCCTAGTCTTTAATTAAATTGAGCTTATTTTGTTACACTCTGCTGCACTCACTTTTAACCAAACGATATTGCAACACTGGGCCTGCGTGTGCTGGCTAAGATCTCCGCACACCTAAACACACGCACACACTTCTGCACAACGATAATGATGATGACTATTATTGGCAGGCAGCGTATTTGCCACTGCATGTCGAATGCATTTTGTCAACCTGTTTGCGGAGGCGAGCAGGTTGCGGTGAGGCGGTCTGCCAAGTCGTTGGCCATTATTGCCATTATTGAAGCCGTTAAGTACGCTTGCAGCCATTATCTTGGTATACGCTGCCATTGACAGTGCCTTAGTGTCTGCCTCTGCCTCTATCTCTACCTATCTCTATCTATGCCGCTGCCTGGCCTCTAACGAGTCTCTAACGCCCGTAGTTATGCTTTAAATATGCCAGAATCAACTTGTGGCGCTTCGTGGCAATTTTCCACAGCATTTTTCCACCATTTAGCTTAGACTTGGCCAGTTGTTGTCGTTGTTGCTGTAGTTGCTGTTGTTGCTGTTGTTGCTCTTGATGTCGTTGGTTGTGCTGCAAGTGGTCAATGGTTTTGAAAATTGAAAACCATATATCAATTGCCTAGACTAAGAGGATAGCTCGCTGGTGGCAACTGGACGCAAGAGCCTCTCCATCCTGCAGCTGCTCTTTTCCTCTCCGATTTGGCCTTTGTGTCAGCCATTGTCGCTTTTAGTTGTTGCTGTTGTTTTTGTTGTCTGTTCTTGTTTTTCTTTTCTCTCCTTTTGCTGTTGTTGCGCTTTCTTATGGGCTTTCATTTATTTGCTATTAACCTGTCATTGTTCATTTTTATTATTGTGTGGTTTTTATGCTCGTCTGTCTGCCTTCCCCCGCACCGCCCAGTACTGCCCCGACTTGTCTGTTGCTGCTGTTGTTGCATTTGTGTCTCGCGGCATTTTCCGGCACTTGGCAGCTATGCACATGTGTTTGTAGGACAGTGTCTGTGTGTATGCGTATATATGTTTTTTTTTTGCTCTTTGTGTGCGTGCAATAAATTGTTATTATCGCCCCGATGCAGCCTGTGGTTGTCGTTGTCGTCGACGTCTTCGTTGCTCTTACTGAATGTCCATATCCACATTCACCAACATCTCCACATCCACATCCACGTCCACATCCGCATCCTCTCATACACCATCTCCATCTCATCGTGAGCGTCGACAGCCAATGCTAAGATTTATAACTTTTATTATTATTGAAGCTTACTCTCCGTTTAATATTTGTCGCATTTATCTGGGCACGTTCAGCTTACAGTTTGCTGTCAAGCTGCTGTTCGCCTTTCCATGGTTTATGACTAGAAAATCAATCATACGCCATGTTGACGTGAGAATAAACCTTAGTTCGCTCACCTGCCACTTGCCATCACATCGTATCAGATCGGATCTGTCGTCTTGTGTTAATTTTATTAATAAGAAGCCAACTGACATTCATTGATAGAGACTGTCAGTCCTGTCTGTTTGCTGCTCGCTCTATAGATAAGTTAATAGCTATACATACACATACATGTATACACAACAAAAGCGAGCTTCAAGAAGTCCCATAAACGCCTGATGACCAAACTCAATGATCGGAGCTATCTTTCTCTCATCCTCTCTCGCTCTTTCTCTCTCTCTCTCTCTCTCTCTCTCTCTCTCTCTCATACAGTCTCTCTCTCTCTCTCTCTCTCTCTGTGCGGAAAACACGACGATGACGAGGATGAGAGAGAGAATGAGGATGAGGTAGACTGGACAGATTAGTATGCTCCTCGTATACATGACCAAGTGACTGCCGTTCATTTTCTGCATTCGACAGGATGACAGAGACACACACACACATACACAGCGGGACTGACGCCTAGTTATTAAGTGGGGGACAGCTGCAGACAGAGGCAAAAGTTTTTTTACAGACCCCCAGCTGGCCATGGCTGTTGTTGGTGCCACCTCTACGATGGCTGTTGCCTGCTGGACTCGTTTCTTTTTGTTTTCATTTTTCTTTTTTAAATGCCTGGAAACAACAAAAGCAGCATAAGGCCGCTTGGACAGCTGGGATGAGTATACAACTACGTAGCTTATACTTAGCAGCCGGATTAGGTTCAATTGGAGCGGGCAGACAAGCAGGACATGCAGCACAAAACAACAAAAAATCTAAAGCTCACTAAAGCATACCAGAAACGAAGGCGAAAGGGAGACAGAGAGAGAGAGAGAGAGAGATAGGAAGTTGGTAAAAAAAAACAGCAATAAAAAGTACTCTTGTACACAGCATTAAAGTTTAAACGTTGGTAAATTCCAACAGCTTCCGCTTAGTTGGACCACAACTGCAGAGACAATGAAGCCCGACAAGACTTTTCTATGCGTACACGTGTGTGTATGTGTGTGAGTGAGTGTGTGTGTGTGTGTTGTATGCGGCAGGTGCGTCCATGCGCACAGTTGGGTGCAAATGTAAAGTGAGATTACAAAAATCGATCAGGCTGCAGGCAAAAGTTTTAAGCGTTACTGAAAGCCCCACAGGCAACCTTCAGTTTATTAATGAAGCTCGATCTGTGCTAATGCAGTAGCTAACGGCAACGATCAGCAAATATGTTGAAAGCATACATGCAACGTATACAATTCCATACTTCTATGCGGTCACTGAAAGAGAGCTTTTGTATAAAAAAAGAGAAAAAATGGCAACAAGAGCAACACATAATAAAAAATTAAAAAAATATAAACATAAATTAAAAGCAAATAAATGAAAAAATATATCAGTGAAGACCGGATTCCACCTGCCGATTTCATTACAAATTGTCGAGAGCTGACTTTTCTCTTCTAATGAAGCCATATGATATAATAAACCAAATCCTGACATGTGTAATGCCTGCGGCTATAGTACACATAAAGCGAGTGATGGTATCTGACTTGGAGGGTTACCTTATCTTCACAACAAAATTATAATACCTTCAGCAATGGTATACAAAACACAAACATGTATCATATATGTATATATATCTCGATGAGTTGACATTGTGCCAGGCTATCCTGCGGGCAATGTTGCCGTCAGTTTTGCAACTCGTCAATGCTGATCAATATTTCATGTACAATTTTTAAATGTCAGCTTGGGAACATGCATACAAATATAAATACATATATGTTTGTGTATATGTACGTACGTCGGACGCTATACAAAATCGATGCTGCTGGTCGCTGCAAAAGCATCGCCGAGCTCGAGGTCAGTTTGGGGTCAGGCGTAGTAAGGGGAACAGCAGCAGTCAAAGCAGCAGCCAAAGCAGCAGCCAAAGCAGCCGCCACAACAGCCGTTGCTGAGCGACCGACGCCTTGCATTCATTTTGACATTTGGTCGCAGTGCGCCTTTGTCTTTGGCGTTGATATAGCGGCAGCAGGAACAAACCGACGCCCCAATCGGGTGCCGTGGCAATGCCAGCTCCTCTCCTGGCTACACTTTGCACAATGCGCGGCGAGCACATGACATTGTCGTGTCTTCAACCCAGGGCCATCGTCAGCGTGGCACTTTTGAAAATGACTAACGGCAGTTGTGGTAGCGGAGGGAGGCTGCGGGGCAACAGGGCAGCAGCAAGCAGCGGTTGCCGCACACAGAAAAACCAGCAAAACCACATCCGACTGTGAGGGCCTGTCCTTTGTTTCACAGCTGCTGGATTGCTGAGCTGCTGGTCTGCTGTCGCAGTCCGTTTTGTTTGCCGCGTGACCAGCCAAACAAGCTACCCTCTCCCCCCTCCCCCCCACCGGCGATAATAAACGAGGAGACCAACAGACCCAGAAGCCCACAATAACCACTCACCCACCGTGTGGCTCAGTCGCTCGCTTTGTTTTTTGTCCCGTTTTCCCGTTCGCTGATTTGTATATTTGGTGGCAGCATAATTTATTGATTGAGTGTTTGGCCAGTCACCAGTTTAACCCACCACCCACTTCCAGTTCACCCCAATTTCCCATTGTCATTCTGCAAATTTCTGCAAGTTTTTGTTTATGCTGTGTTTTCGTAATTTTATTTATTTCATTTTTTTTTTGTTTTTTTGTTTTTTTTTTTTTTTTTTGCTATGCATTTGGTATGATATTTCCAGCTACGCTTTGTTGCGCTTTTCGCCAGCCCTATTGCTGCTGTTAACTATATTTTAGCAGCACCCAGCATCCAGCACCCAGCATGCAGCTCCCAGCTACTGGTAGCTCAGCAGCTACCAATTCACTGTGCTTGCCCGGATCCTGGCACAGCTAAAAATTTAAATTGGTTTGTTTTGTATTGCGGCTTCTTCTGTAGATGATGCTGCTGCTCGTTTAGTTTCTTGGTCCTTTTGCTCCTTCTGTTTTCTAGATGCGCTGCCATAAAATTGCAAATTGCAATTCGTCGACTCGTTGGCTGACACACAGACTTTTTCACGCTGCCCCCGCCCCTGCAAGATGCCCCCACCGCCGGCATGTTGCGCATCGTTGACAAAGTTACGAAACTGTGGTAAATTTTATTTGAATTTCCAATGCAGCAGCAACACAAGCAGCAGCAGCAGCAGTTGTACACTCAGGAGAAAATTCGTTTGGATTTGTAGAAAATCGCCATTTTAATAGCGTCAAGGACAGGTCATCTCATTTTTTATTAATATAACTTTTCGAAACGGATCGCTTTCCTAAAACTAGTTTTTCATTTCCTGATGAAATTTTCAAAAATAATGATTTATTGGGTTTTTTTTATGTGTACACAGAGAATTATTCAAATTTGAAATAGGTGTTTGCATTTCTAATTTTAAGAAAATTATTTTTAAGTAATGTATAACTCCATCAGGGCGATTTTCGTCATTTCCAAATAATTATTATTATTGTGGTTTTTCTGAGTGCAACAGCAGCAGCAGCAGCAGCAGTAGGAGCCGCCACACATTGCTATTCCTCACGAAAATCTGCTGCGTACCCAATCTCGATGTTGTTGCTCGTTGCGGTTAGGAAGCGTTGATGAATGAAGTGCAGTTAACACCCTCAAGAAGCGTCGCTGGTTTTGGCTTCGCTCTTGATTTGTCGCCCAGCATGCAGCAGCTTGTGCGTACCAATTAATCATGGCCAGCAGCAGCGGCATCTGAAATGCCCGAATTATTGATCTAAGAAGATGGCAAGCCATTATTGTGTCGGCCACACAATGATAAGTCAAGCGAACAATTTTTAATCATATTGTGATCCGTGGCAGGCAGGCAGGCAGGCAGGCAGCCAGGCAGCCAGGCAGACCCAATCTCTTGCCAAACTTGTTGAGGACGCCTCGAGAAACCCGCATCAAAGCCAACAACAATAAAAACAACAACAAATGAAGGCAAGGTGGCCCACGGAACAAGACAGTCGAACAAGACAATATGGCAAGCGAGGGGAATGCCAGTTAGGCTGGGCGGGAGATGTTACAGTTTAATGATAACAATAAAACAGAGCGCACAGCGTAGGGCATCAATGTCACAAGTGGGTCCCCATAACACACATGTGAGCGACTGTGCTTGTGTGTGTGGCACACAGCAACTTTTCTGCTTGTGGCAATCTGGAAAAATATGAGGGGCATACCACACACACATGTGTGTGTGTGTGTGTGTGTATTTGTTGTTGTGCCTTTGAAAAATTGCGACGGCAGCAGGAGCCTTAAATCAAAAAATTATATTGTCATATAGGCAGTCAAACAAACCCTCGGCACACACACATGAGAGGAGCAACATGTTTGCCATTTGAGTGTGGGAACATTGGGTTTCAAGTGATAAAAACGATAGCACAAAAAAAAAAAAAAGTGGCAGGCAGGCAGCAAAGCAAACCGGCAACCGGCAGCCAGCAGCAGCCGTGGATGGTAAAAATTAATTTATAATAGGCATCCTTTATGAGATGACAAGGATGCTGAATAAGATAATGGCATCAACAAGCAGCTGGCTGACTGGTTGGCTGGCTGACTGGCTGACTGGCTGGTAGTATGAGCAGACAAATGGCGCGAGCACCAAAAAGGCGTAGACCTTGGCGGCAACCGGGACCCCCCTCCCCCTCCCCAACGAATAGGGGGCGTGTGCGGGAGCGCCAGCTTGTGTTCTTGAGGGCGTTGGTCGCATGCTTGGCAAATAATGAAATTACTTATCGCACGAGGCGAGACCAAAAGGCAGCAACAAACAAAAACAACAACAACAACAACAAAAAGAAAATAGGATGATGCTTGTAAGCTGTTGCTAATAAATATTTAAAAATGTTTTTGCTGTTGTGTGTGTGTGTGTGTGTGTGCGGAAAATGAGAAAATGTGATTTGTTGTCCTTCGCTAGCTCGTTGATTGCATGGCAGGCACAGTGGTGCAGAAACCAGATACCTGCACACACAGAGACAGAGAGAGCGAGAGAGAAGGAGCGCGAGAGTGAGAGGTGCGAAGAAGCCATTAATTATGTAATAGGAGAAGGGACGATTGAATATACAAAATATATATATAAAGTACATAACACGTGTTAGGTGGCTAAAATGAGTTTAGTATTTCCACAATGTAATTAGTTCAATGAACTTGAACGCCAGGTGTGATGCAAGTTAATTGCAAGTCATCATATTGCAAGAGCCCACAACTGTGTGAAAGAGGTATTTTAGTTATTTAATGTCTCACAAGTGTATATATGTATTTATCCCACATAGAGATAGCAGCATTAAAATGCTTTAACTCTTCTGCAGTCGGAAAGGAGTATATTCAAATAGCATAAAATAATTAAGAAAAATTCAAATACTTTTTAATACATTTATGAATTTGGTTATCGCATTTCATAAAAAAGGAAACCTATATTCGATGCCTAAATTGCATACTCATCAAAGAGAATAAGTCCACAAATTGCGCTGGAGACCACATATTAGTTCTGAATAGAAAAATATTTCCTTTAGGGTGCTATTGACCAACTTATCAGTTTAATTTCAAGTTTATGTTTCGCTTGGCTATCTGCAAATGAACTCTGCTCATCTTCCAAGTTTCTAGACATTGTGGCATTAACTTGCTCTATGTCTCCGTGCACACAAAAATATATAAAATGTCTATAAGCATACCTGCCAGAAGTGAGCCAGATACGAGCACTGATAAAGGCGACGGCAATAAAAAATATTTTATGAGCAAATTATGTTTATTAGCGCGTCAAAATGTCAACATTATGCATGCCAAAATACATATTAAAAGAAGATACGAAGAAAAAAGCGAAAAATGAAAAATGAAGCGAGACATTAAAAGACACACACACAAAATCATAGGATCAACAGCAGCTGGCTAAACGTGTAGAAAATTTGAAGAGAATGCCACTAAAACAATTCGCCGCATTTGCATTTTTGACTTGTTGGTCAGAGTGCAAAAGAGCCAAAGTGCACTCAAAGGTCACTAAAGAAGATGAGGACGACGAAGAAGAAGAAACAGCAGCGGCAACATTTGTAAACCTCGTCTGGTTGTCTACTTTGTGGAATACAGTAAATATAATTCGATTTGCTAGCAGCAAGCAGACGTTAGGAATATGAATATGATGGGGAAAACCTGGCTAGTACTTTCTCTTGAGGCGCAGCCAACAGAGTAGAATCAAAAACAATACAAAATGCAAATTACAACAATATGGCAAAGGCAGAGGCAAAGACAAAGACAGGGGTAGTGGCAGTGGCAGTGGCACAGACAGAGGCAAGTAACATTGTTGCAACACCAAACGAGCTACGATGCATGCTAAATGTAATGCACAATGACAAACGCGTCCCCAACCCCTAAGGGCATTCAAATCCCCACACACACACGAACACACGCAAACACACACATCAACACACATAGATGGGCGTATAAAAATAGTTGCTGCCAACGATTGCCGACAACGCCGACGACGAGCAGCGAACTAAAGACGAACGCTGCGCCGCCCACCCAGCAGTTCACAAGGCGAAGAGTGTATCGGGTGGGGTGCAATGGGGGAGGGGGTGGTTGGTTGGTTGTAGACCTGCAACTGCAATAGCAATCGCAAGCAACGCGCATGACGCGGCTGCTCCAACCGACGCGTGGGCTGGCTGGACTTGCCACACTGCCTCACTGGCTGCCAAACAGGGCTGCTGTCCCACTGGGCAGGCAGGCAGGCGGACGAACTAAGAGTAGGCTGGCAGAGAGAGGCGATGGCAAGGCGGAAGCTGACGAAATGTAGCCGATGCGCTTTGCTAACGATGTGGGCAAAAACAACGCAACGCCTACGATGGCAGGCAACAAAATTTCTGCTGCATTTGTCCAAAGTTGCTTTCTCCACCTTCAGTCGGTTCTTTTCATTTTTTATTTTTATTTGTATTTTTTTTTTGTATTTGCCACAAGTGGGTGGGGGTTGCATTATCTTTATGCGTGTGTGTGGGTGTGCGTTTTTATTTGCCACTTGTTTTTGCTGCTGCTATTGTTGTTGTTGTTGTTGTTGCTGTTGCTTTTTATTTGCCGTTTCGGCTGCCTCACTCATCGTCGGTTGGTCGCAAAACTTTTAAATTAGAAATTTTTGTTCGTGGAGGCTGCCAACCGGTGGTTGGGGTTTGGTAATGGTTGCGGCCAAATGGGGAAGGGGTAAGGGGGGATGCAATGAGCAGCACTCAATAGTTTTTTGTTTTGTTTTATACTTTGTTAGTTGGTTAGTTTTTGTTTGCAACAGCAGCAGCAAACGCAGTTGTTGTTGTGGTTTCCATTGACACTCGCTAGTTGCTACTATTAATTTTTTTTTTTTTTTTTTTTTTGCGGACGGAGCTTTTTATTTTTGTTGTTGTTGCTCTCGTGTGAAGCATTTTGCGGCTGTAGTTGAAGTTTCGAAAATTTAAAAGTTTGTAATGTAAATTGGCAGGTAGTTAATCGATTTGCCATTGATGTGGTAGCGGCGTGAAATGTTATCATATCGTCAGAGCTGGTTAATAAATAATTGTAATGGTTAATCGAAGTAGCGTTAACTGTCATATAAAATCGATTGAGTTTACAGTTTCCTGATATATATTTTTGCCATTTCGTAATGGCTCGTTCACAATCGAAAACTGTTGGCAGCACTCATTTTAAAAGTCTCAGCGCTCGATAGAAATGTTGTACGTTTTCATTTAGCCATTTTCACGTTTTGTGCGTTGCCCCAAGCTGTTATTATCTTTTGTTTGTTGTGCGGCGACGAGTTTCACAAAAGATGATGTGATTGAATTTACTCCGCCCCCCGCTACACCCTCGCCGCAGATAATTTTAGCAGTAGGCGTCACCTAATGGCATTCCACAAATTGTTTGTTGAATAAAAGTGAGGCAAGCAAGCCATGTGAAAGGCGGCCCACTTTCTACCTAAATGCTTGTTAAAATGCTCGAGTCCTGCCGGGGTCCGGACAAGGCACTCCGCAGAAAAAAGGTTGTCATGCTGCCAAGATGAGGCAACAACAATGAAGATGACGACGAAAACGACGACGACGACGACGAGTACGCCGATAGTGAAGTTGGCAAATGGCAAAAAAACAACAACTTAATACCCAGCTGATGCCTATTAAGCACAGCATTTGTGGCACCCCTCCTATCCACCCCCCGGTTAACCCCTCAGCCAGAGTTGACGACCCCCCTTTGGCTGTGCTGGGCTGCGCAGCGCTGCGTGTGTTTTGCCTTGATTTTGAGGCTGTGATATTTTCATTTGCTTGATTTGTTTTGGCATAATTTCGGCATCGACTTGACTTTGCTTCGTTACATCAGAATCTATGGGGGATGCTTTGCAAAATTATTGTGAATGGTATATATACATACATATATATATATATATATATATATGTGTGTGTGTGTGTGTATGTCTGTGTGCGCGTTTGTGTGTTTGTGGTTGGCATTGGTAAACCGCAAATCAGCATTTTTTTTTTATATAGATCCTTTTTTTTTGCTTGGCCAGAGACAAGCATTGAATAATGACCAGACTCACACGTATTAAGGCTACGCCCCGTTTGCCTCAGATTCAGTTTCAGGAGTAGCCGCTTGCTTGCCCCGTGCGTCCCGCTTACTGCTGCTGCTGCGGCAAGTGACGACGCACACGTAGCAACAATAATTTCAGCTAATTGCTCTCTGAACAGCCATTTCAATGCGAAATGAATTCTGTACATCGCCTGCTGCTGAGTAGACCACCCCAACCACCCACCACCCTCTCCCACCTCTCTCCACGAACCCCACCCAAAAAATAATAGTTGCGTCCCATTCATTTTGGATGCGACTGTGACTGCAACAGCATCGAACATTTTGGCATTTGGTCGGTTTGTTCAGCTTGGTTTAACTTGGGCAGCTGTAATAAAATTACGTATACGCATATGAAAAACGAATTTGGGTCCATGAACAGACAGACAGGCTGGCCAAACGATAGTGGTCGGCAGGAGGACGGAGTGTTGCAATCGGGTTCATGCTAACGACTGGTCTCTAATACAATGACAGACAGAGTCAGACAGTCGGCCATTTGGACGGCTGGACAGTCGGAATAGTTAGAGCGGCACTCGTCATATATGCCTGCAATGACTTTCATTGCCTTTTATATCTAATCGCACTCTCTTGCAGTTCGCCCCCATCTCTTTTCCGTCTGTTGCCAACCGTCTGTGTGTCTGGTTGCAAAAATTAAATTTGTCTCTTGACTGACAAATGTCCCCCGAGTGGGCAAAACCAGAAAAGTACTTGACGATACGTAAAAGTCAAGTCAAATTGAAGCCAGAAGGGAACGAAAGGGAACGAAGGAAAGGGAGAGGAATAAACGTGTGGAGGAGAAGCATGAGGATGAGTGTCAAACCAAGCCATGCTTTTCCTCTTTCATAAGTCTGCTTGTAATACTGTTAAGCGGGCAAAGATACTGTCACTGTAGTGGGCAAAGCACACTCACTCAGCTCCACATATATCTGTAGCTTTATATCTATGGCTCGAGGCAGCGCCCAAGCGACCAAGTTGTCGGCCAACAACACTGGCAACATGGCTAACATGGGAAACGGGGGAAAAAGGGAGGGCATTTTTAACGGTAGCGGAGAATGGGACTCTGACTGTGACTTGTCCTCTGGCTGAAGAGCAGCTGATGTTGATGATGATACACACTCAAGTGCGCTTTGGGTATAGCAAGCATTTGAGTAAATATATATGTTTATAGATAGATACACGCACACACACACACACACACACACACACACACACACACACACACACACACACACACACACACATCCACACGCACCCAGGCACACGCACATTCACACAAATGCTATGCTGACAATATGGCGAGCACACGAAGAGGCCGCCGTTGCTCTTACTTATTTATGCCAATTTTCTGAGTGTATGTGTGTGTGTGTGTGTGTTTGACAGTGTGTGTGTCTGATTTGTGTATACGTGTGTGCTGTCTTTTATCCCATTTGTTATTGTTGTTGTTGTTGTTGATTTTTGGCGTATTCGCTGCTATTTAAACATTTAAAGCAAGATGCTACGTGTGCCGCATGTCAAGACGTATCAGCAACAGTGGTCCACAAATAGTCCAAAAATTATATTTGCTTTTCACATTTCAAATAAAGAAATGTTTTCATTACTATATATATATACATATATATATATATTCCCATATATCGTCGTAGTTTAGCTGAAGAGAAAAAAGAAGAAATTAAATTGTTGCCAGTGGAGAGAGACGTGAACTGAGTTACTGCTACACAATTATGTTGGTTCCACTGTTACAGTTCCATGTTGAATTGACTTTGACTGATGTGGCTGCCGGTTGGGTAACGATTCTTAAAATGCGAAAAAAATAGGAGAAAAAAAAGAATTACAAGCAGTTCTTTGCCCCTGCAACCAGTCAAAAAATAATTCTCTAAGGATTGCGGGGTGCGTCGCACTCGCATTGGTTTTATTTCATTAGCTTTGCGTCAATTTAAATATTTAACGAGTACTTTCGAGTTGATAACATTTGCCGGCAGCCTTAAATTGACTAAAATCGAGCGCGGCTGTGGCACAGATTGAATTTCCGCTCTTATGAATGCGCCTAGCTAATAGAAATACGAATTGCATACCCAAACATATATACTTACATATATATATATATATAAATATACATGTATACATATATATATATATATATATATGTGTGTACATGTGTATGTATGTTTAGTGTTAGGTTTTAGTGCCAGCTTGCCATTGCCGGTTGATCTCCGGGCCGGCGTTCGTCGGTTTCAAATGTCCGAAAAAAGAAATCCAATTTGCGCGACGCGAGCGTTGGCAATGCCCCGAGGACAACATGCGTTCAGAGCACAGCAAAAAAAAAAAAGGGGCTAACAAAAAGTGGCCAAACGGACTATGCAGAGCACACAAAAAACTCTGGCGACGGCTGGTAACGAGACCAACATACCATGAATGACTCTGTGGAACGGCCTGACCGTGTCCAGAAACGTGTAGAAAATAAAAATTTCTATTTAAATGGCAAAAATCAACAAATGCAACGCAAAACAATCTAAAACACAAATCGAAATTAAATGACCGCACTTGCACAAAGGAGTGCGATTCACACACACACACAAACACACAAACACAAACACACATTGGTACATGTTACAAAAACAAGCCACTTACAAAAAAGAGAGAAAACATAAAAAAAAGAAGAAATTGAAGCGACTGACTGAAATAAAGTGCAGCAGCTGCGCAGCCCCAATGGGAGCAGTCGGCAGCGCAGGATAAAAGAGGGCAGCTGTTGGTCCTGCTCCGGATGTATGCCTCACGAGGCTTGGCGAGTTGGTGATGGAGCAGAGGGTAGCAGGTGGCGGGGTTAGTCTGACAAATGCGGATGGTATCGCAACGTGTCGCGATGGTTGTGCTGCTATTTCAACATTTCATTCAGCGGCCGTGAAGCGAGTTTTGAATTTGATTTCGAACTTTTTTTGTCTGCGCGCTATTCCGTTTAGGTTATTGTTAGCGTTTGTATTGTCCGTATTGTGCACACTAACACCAATACACACACACACACACACACACACACACACACACACACACACACACACACACACGTTGAGTGACCATTTTTGCCCATGTGCAAAATGAATATCCCGCT
Organism: Drosophila basisetae; assembly: GCA_035041595.1. Taxonomy (NCBI): domain Eukaryota; kingdom Metazoa; phylum Arthropoda; class Insecta; order Diptera; family Drosophilidae; genus Drosophila; species Drosophila basisetae. The sequence goes on from JAWNLB010000070.1 coordinate 5,816,397, forward strand.
GGGTATTCTATACTTTTTGCGACATTTTTTGTATCCTCTTGCCACGAGTTTGGTCAAATGAAAAGTATTGTCAAACATTGTGCTTGTAGCCAAGGTAAATGATAATAAATTGATGGAGTAATTTATGGCTGGTAGAACTTCAGAATTGATCTGAATTACGTAATAGAAAACTTTATTATCATATTTTCTCTTGGATCTGTCCAATTTTGTTCGTTGCAGCATTATAATGAAACCAAGAATTCGCTTGGAAGACGCACTTGGCATAATTACAAATATTTATTCAATTGACTAATGCGAATTTTAACTGAAACTCTTTAATTGTATAATCGAATGCATGGCTTTTATAGTGAGAGTTGATCGCGGACCTGTTCGCTTTTCAAATTACCTCACTCAACGCCTCCAAATATTCTCTCATTGTTGTTGTTGTCATTCATATGACCTGGCAACAAAATTAATTAACTGTAAATGTGCGAAACTAAATAAAGCCACTTTGGGTGCAGAGTTTTTTTTTTGTTTTTTTTTTTGTTGTGGGCAAATACCCGTAAGCCGCACCCACAAACATAGCAAACACCAAACTCTTCACAATTAACAGTCCGAAGCGAGGCAAACCTAATTTGTGGAATGAGACGTAGTCCTTGCCCCAAGCTCGATTTTACAGCTACAGTTAGAGACGCATATGTACCAGTCATGTCATGACCCCGACAGCCCCAAAAAGAGCGTGGCCGCCTTTTAGGCAAACGTCTGCGCCAGAAATGGCACTGCTACCGGTTAGGTATGTGTGTGTGTGTGTGTGTGTGTGTGTTAGTGTGGTTACATCAACACCTACGCTTACACACGATAAAAACTAGTGATACCACGGGAAAAAAGGAAAGGGAAAATGAATAGGAAGAAGAGGAAAAAATAAAAAATAGCAAAGTGTCTAAAAAACTAAAGCGGTAACCGCAATTTGACCCAGGTTTTTACTTGCTTTTGCCTTTCGGTGGCTCCCGACAAATATGTAGATTGCATAAATCTCGGGGCTGGGAGTTACTTCACCTGCGTCGCGTTTACTTTTAGCATGTGCTACCAACAACAACAACGACAGCAACAGCAACAACAGAAATAATAACAGCAGCAGTAGCAGTGCTGCTGCTACAACAACAGCAAAACTCTCCGCAGGGCTGTTGGTCTGCCAACTTGGCCCAAACCAACTCGCCAAATGCTAGAACAAATGGCGTTTAATATTGGATTGTTGGTGTGTGGCTGAGTGTGTGTGTGTGTGTGTGTGTGTTGGGTTTGTCTGTCAGTTGGGTATGCGTTTCGTATAACTACCCAAAATCCAATGCACACACATGAGCACATAGCCCACGACCAGTTCTATATAGAATCTTTGTGCCCCTTTTTGTTTAGTCGAGCGCTTTCGCTTATTCAGCCCTTCAGAGTTGTTTTTGCTGTTGTTGTTGTTAGTGGGGCTTAGGTGTTGGTTGTCGCTGCCCTTAAAAAGCAAACATACGCAATTTCTATTTCGTTTCAATGTACTCAACAGTCAAGTGTGTGTGTGTGTGTGCGTGTGCGTGTGCGTGTGTATGTGTTGGAGAGTGTACTTTCTAATTTATAAGGCAACATGTTCGTTTGCTCGCCTTGGGAGCACTTTAATGCACTCGTCGGGGTCTCCTGGACGGCCTCTTTTCGATTTCTCATACGCAAATTTACCATTTCTTTCTCCATAGCTCTTTGTCTCTGCGAGTCACGCTTGTTGTGAATTAGACGGCTTGTGTGTGTGTGTGTGTATATGTGTGCTGCATTGTCTTGTCCTGCGACGCTTTTTACACAATTGTCAACACACAGCAAATGCAAATGGCAGCGGCTTACCGCCCACACCCCGTCCGTGCCACCCTTTTGACCCCAGTGAATAGGCAAACAAGCGCCTATGACTGGCATTTAAATGCGAAATTTGCACGCGAGCAGCAAACCAGAATAGAACATGCCTAAAAACATCTCCATGCTGTCTCTATCTCTCTTTGTCTCTCTCTCTCTCGCTCTCTCTCTCTCTCTCTCTCTCTCTCTCTCTTTCTATCACTTCCTGGTCTGATTGCTTTATAAGCACAGCCAACAATACACCTAATTTTTTCCATTCTATTTCTGTCTGTCTCTGTCTCTGCCTCTGTCTGTCTCTTTCTCTTTCTATTTGTGTGCGAAATTTAAATCAAATTATTGACATTTGTTTAAAGACAACGCAGACGACTTGCATATAAATGACTTAAATTTCTATTGGGGCATAAGGACTTTAAGGCAACAGCAGCAGCAGCAGCAGCAAAATCTACACAAAATGGACACAAGCCGTAGGCAAAAGGGCGCCCTGATAAGAGGCTTATCGTGGTGGCAAGGCGAGGTGAGGCGAGTAGGTGAGGACGAGACATTGCCTCAGGGGAAGCAACCCTTTGCCACAGTTGCTGTTGTTATTGTTGTTGTTGCTGCCTTTGCTGCTGTCATGTTTTGTTTTTAATAGTTACTGAATCTCATTAGAATTTAGATGAGTCTTAATGAGTCATTGTTTTACACGTTAGACGGTCGCGACGAGGACGAGGACGAGCACGAGGAGGACGACAACGACGCCGGTGGCAGCAACAACCACAACAATATCAACCACACAACAGCAACAACAACAGTGACGCACACACAAGTAGCTAAGAATAGTGCAACGTAGTCACACGATAACCCAAAAAGTTTTCTGCGGCAACGCAAAGGCACGAAAAGGTAGCAACCTGAATGTCAGCGACACCCAGCAACAGCAGCAGCTGCACAGATAGAGAAACAAGCACACAGTCATGCAGCTTTTTGAATGAATGTACATACATATATACGTGTGTTTGTGTGTGTGTGTGTGTGTAGAATACTTAAAAGGCATTCAACACATAGAGAGGCGTCGCATCGCGACGCACAACACAACACAATGAAAATGAAAATTCCATTTGATCTGTGCAAGCCGAGAACTTGATGAGGATGCTTCCTCAGCTTCTCTGGCTTTTGGCCCGTTACAAACGGCAGCGAAGATGTTTTCACATAAAATGTGGAAGAAATTGTTGCCAACTTTAAATGAACGCCAGTTGCGGCATTTGAAATATCAAATATCTTTATAAATTGTATATATTCGCGCAAGCGGAGAAAATATTTCGAAAGAAATACTCAAATTGCCTCACAAATTGTAATTAAAAAACAAAAGCAGATTGACTTGAATAAATATGTACAAAGTAATGCTGTAATTATGTCTTCGCTGAATTGACATAGTTCTCATCACATCGATGGGGGGAAAAAAAAACAAAAAAGAAAATCCAGAATGTCTCAAATTCGCAAGATCCTTGAAGAATTTAAGAAATGTTTATGGTGGAATCAAACTGTAAGGTATCAGCGAAGGTCAAAAGTACATTTCTCATTCAAATATGCTCAGAGTGAGTTCAATTCAAGTTAACCTAAGAGCACCAACATTATCAAAGGAGCTGTGCAATTTGGAGCCATCAGCATTAAGCATCAAGAACATTATCAGCTCGAAAGCGGCGTCTAATGGTGCTAATGTCAACGATTGACTTGAACAGTGTTGAGTCAATGTGGAGAGTCCTTAAAATAACTACAGTGCAATGAAACAGACAACAGGAGACAGGCAAGAGGAGATAACCATCACCCGGCGATGGTGGAGTTAGAGGCTAAATAAGTTGATTGGCTTTCAGTTTTGCAAACTGCTGGCGCACATCTTCCAAGGAGGAAGGCAACTTGCAACAGCGCGACGGGGCAGTTGCATTTGCAATGGGTGCTCAGCAGAAAGGCATTTACTTAGTTGCGAGTGCGCGTAATTAAGTTGAAATTAAAGTGCAAAGTTTGCTTTAAGTTGACGCCAGTCGCTGTTCTCTGTTCGCTCGCCCGCTCGCTGAACGCTAATTAGATCTTTTAGTTTCATTTAGTAAATCGCCGCGCCCCCTGGCCCCTTGGGCGCCTAGCTGGTCATGTTCCATGCAAATGAATGAAATTAAAAGCACATTATACTTTATAATGTGCTCTGATTTGAGCCAGGCAAATTTAATTTAAAGATTTGCTGAGCCAAGTCGCTTATCATTGCCCCCAAACAAGCAGCCCCTCAATCCTCAAATTTAGTCAAATTGTATCTCATATATCAGAGCGAAATGCCAGCATGAGCGAGACAGAGAGAGAGAGAGAGAGAGAGAGAGAAGGAGAGCATATTTTACATAGACCCAGCATGTTCCTTTTTCTATCTCGACTGTTGTCCCTGCTCGCATCCTATTTGAAGAGATAACCGCAGTGCCAAATTGCGGGCATAAGTGACTCTCGAAGGCACATAAATGCGGCAAATGTGGAATGGAATGGACCAAATTGATTGGGTGCCCCGGCATTGATCAAAGTCATAAGTCAGCGGCGGCGGCATACAAATCTCCATGTAAATATCCTTTTGCAGTTGAGTTGTCCTTTTTTGTGTGCGACCCAACACAGCACGTCTAAGCAACTGGATTATTAACATTTCAATATAATTTGTGGCTGTGCGGCATTCATATTTTGCTTGCTTTTTCCTGATGGTGTACGGAGCGAGGGATCGGATGAGTGGTGATGGTAGGGGCAGGGATGCCAGGGTGAATTGGACCCAAACTGGGCACCGATTTACTTTTCTGCTGACGTTTGGGGAAAATTAACGCGCCTCAGGACTTTGATCCTTCTTTATATGCATACAAATACACATGTCCACATACTCGTTGTGTGTATGGGTGTGTGTATGTGTGTGCGTTTGTGATATTAGTATGTATGGCAGCCCGCAGCGTGTTAGTCTTGTGTATTTGCTTACATATTCATCAATTTTTGGGGTTAAACTGTGGGCGGTCGGGCATTGGTTTTTTTTTTCTTTCTTTTTTTTTTGTATTTGTGGCGTCCGTCGAAACGGTTCTGTCCAGAGCCCAAAAACCAAACCAAACCAAGCCACGGGTCGTGCACGTTTTGCGGTTGTTAGCGTCAAATTGTTTGCTTATTTTGGGCTTTTATATGACAGCGGGCAGTCCCAGCAGTCGGTTGGCTGGCGGTTTTTTCGACTAGCCGCTAAACGCTTTTAGCTTTAATGCAGTGCCATTTAGTGGCCCTGAGTACATAATTGCCATTACGATTACGCATACGCCATGTGGTCAATGGCCGGATGGAATCTGAAAATGATTTTCTATCATAGCACAAGCAAAATATGTGTGGTATAAATATAGTACCGCAACCCAACTAAATCGATAACTCACATATGCAAAGTTGACACACATTTATCGAAATATGCACATGCATTAATTGCTACAGACGATGGCCGGAGTTGAGCTGAGGTCGCTATCTAACTGAAGTGCCGACTGCCTACTCTCAGACCTTATGCGGTTGCGGGTAATTAAGCGTTGCAGCTTATGTAAGACAAACAGGAAATAAGGTATAGCACAAACGCATAAATAACAACGGCAAATCAGCACACACACACAGAAACACACACGCACACTCAACGTCTCGACATGTACAAAGGCAACACAAACAATGCAAACGGATAACATAAAATTTACAACAACTCTGACAAACGCCAACTAAGTAAAGCTCTAAAACACACACACACCCACACACACACACACATACACAATCCGAGCTTCCGCCCATGCTGAAAAGGTAAGTGAAGGAGGCGTGGCAGCCAAGTCGCTTTACTGACACACTTACCAGTCAGCTACAAAGCTAACTGGCTGTATCCACTGGCTGTATCCAGTGTCCTGCTAGCGCTTTCAACTCGCGCGTCCTCTGCAAATATACAAAACACTTGTAACAACCGTGTGCCTGCCTTGGATTTATAATTAATTTATGTGCACGTGTGCTGGCCTATCTATATGTATATACGTATGCCATGCCGAGCAGGGGCTTGTGGGACTATATCAGCGCTGCCGAAAACTTAATTAACTCATTACATACGCACAGTTTTAATCAGGCAAACGAGTTGACGAGCACAGCAAGAAAGAAATGTTGCCAGCCAGTCCCTGGAGATACCCCGACACCCGCCAAGCCAACAACAAAGTGGCTGGCAAAACGAGCTACCAATATCCGTAGAAGGAAAAGGACTTCTCTGCCCTCTCCGCCTGTGCGAAGTACATTTAAAGCGGCCTTTGACTGCAATTAGCGTTTACGTTTAACTGCTGTCTCCCTCACACACACCATAAGCCCTTGTGGTTGCCCCCGCTCTCTCTCTCTCTCCCACTCTCGCTGTCGCAAGAGCAATAAGAACTTTGCTGTTTCGTTCCGGTTCATGAATATTACATTCCAAAGGCTCCAATAAGCCAAGTCTGTCTGCCAACCAGTCAACCATCCAGGCAGCCCATCCAATGTGAACTCATTCGCAATCGCATTCGCATTCGCAAGTTGCGTGCATGCCTCAATTGTCATTTTGCCTTTGAGTTGACAACAGCAACAACAAGAGCAGCAAACAACAATAACAGCCACAGCAACAACAACAACAACAACAACAGCCACAGCAATAACAACGACACAATTGAGTCACAATCATGACAACTACTCGAGCTGTGAGTCACACACAGAGTTTGAGTCTGCTGCTAGTCGAGTCTTCAATTTTCAATCTGAGCCACTGAAAAAATGGCAAGTAGCTAAGCCATGCCACTGACTGCCTTTACAATGGGCTCATTAATGTTGGCGTATACGCAATTTCCAATTAAATAAAAATGTGCACACATCCACACACATACACACACGCACACACAGCTACAGTTACACATAACCCAGGAGCGATTTACTCGTTTTGGTTGGGTTTTAAAAAGCCAACATTGCAGCCCTTACAGCTCACACTGCGTATATGTATCTCTTTCGGTTGTTGTATCGCTGTCTCTTTCTACTCATCATCACAGTGATCATCGTCATCATCATGATGTGGCTGTGGCTCGGCACTGGCGAATTGCTTTTAATATTTATTTAACACAAAAGCTTTCCGCATTACGTTTCTGTTCTGTTAATTTTTCGCTTTGCTTTTCATTTTCGCAAAATTACCGGAAATGTTAATTTCTGCACGTGCAGCAGACGACGACGACGACGACGATGACAAGGACACAGGACACAGGACATGCAGCAGTCTGTCGAGCTGGCAGTCAAAGCCGCGCCCATCAACGTCGCCAACATCGTCGTCGTCGTCGTCGTCGTCGTCATTTCCCAGTTGAATAGTGCTAATTATTTGGGGTAAGACTATAAGACTGCTTCTGTAAATGTGTGTATATGTGTCGGTATATGTGTGTATGTGTGTGGGGTGTGTGTGTGTGAGTGACGACCCCCAAGAACCCATTGCGCTGGCCCTTAACCCAGTGCCACCCAAATAGCAGTAGTTGATGTTGCTTTTGTTGTTGCCCGCTTTGGTTGTACTCAGCCTTAGAGCTGCGAGCTAAGCTGACACAAAAGCGTACGAAGGACAACGGCAACCTCGTCCTGCTGCCGCCTCTGCCGTCGACGTCGACTTCGACGGCAACGGCAATGGCAACGGCGACGACGACGACGACGACGTCGAGTGAAACGTTACGACTTTTTCTGTGCCAAAGAGACAAAGCACACAAAAATAATAATAAATGATTGCGTTTTCAGTGTGTGTGTCTGTGTGTGTGTGTAGTTGTGTATGCCTTGTGTGCTTTCCTCGCATTTGGTGTGTGTGTGTGTGTGTGTGTGTGCATTGTGCATCTTGCTCTTTGCATTTGTATATGTGCAGCCAGCATGTCAGTGAAAGCCTTTGAATTTGTGCACTCACTGAATTCAGAAAACGTAAGTTACACATACATAAATACACACACATATATGTATATGTAAATATATATGTGTACGAGTATATATATACAAGCAATTCATATGTCCCTCAACTGTGTGTACATTATGCAAGCCTGTCATTTGGCCTAATACAAGACACGGTTTGAAAGGTGTACGAGTAAGCCAAGTTTACTTGCAATTAGATTAGTTTAATTAGTCATAATGGTAGCACACACATACACACTTACACCGCAGCAATTAGGCTTTCGAAGTCAGGGAAACGGAAACTTCAGTTTCAATGTATGTAAGTCGAAGCACCTTTGGAGAAATCGATATAATACTCGCAGTTAACAATACCACAAATCCCATTTAGCTAAAAGTTATTTCCCTTTTGTGTGCTTTTTTTTAATTATATTAAAACCGACTTCGCTTCAATTTATTATTTGGTTTTGATAACATGTACAGCATATGGAGCTACCATCATGAGAGTGATCTGTTATCGTCACAACTGAATTCCCAGAAATTTAAAATAATAAACTTTCTACGAATTTCAGTCATGCAATTATTAATTTGAACAGCGAATGTTTTCCAGGCATCTCATTCATCACTTAAAATATATAATGATTAAAAATACTAATAAAGGAAGAGGAAACTATTTTTTCTTTAATGCCAGAGCTAAGTGTAGTTACTCTACGTTTAAAATAAATAAAGTTTCTTTAACTTACTTTACCTACTTGTATGCTGAATGGGATTTATATATGTATTCTGATTTTCTCTTTGCAGAACAATTCCACATTTTCGTGGGTGATTTAAGTTCAGAAATTGAAACTCAGCAATTGCGCGAGGCATTCACACCATTTGGCGAAATTTCGTAAGTATTAAAATGCAAATTTCTTCTTTTCATTCGTTAACTTTCCACATTGGCATTCATCGTACTGGCCCACCTACGTACAGCAGTGGGGGTGACCATGGGGCTTGATGTATTCGCATTTGACTGTCGCGCTGATTATTGGCTGGCGCATGTGATGTGGTGCAGCCCCACACACTAAGCCGCTTGCTGGCTCACATAAAAAATTCATAACCGCGCGAAAAGTACATTTATGTAAATTTCACTTAAGCAAACTCTTTTGGCAGCCACTGTGCTCTTTTTCACCACCAGCCTGCCTGCCTGCCTGCCTGCCTGCCTGCCTGCCTGCTACTTAAAGTAAACAAAAAGTGTCGCTTCGGTTAAATTGTTCTGCATTTAAAACAGCAACAGAGAGAAGATCAAATATTTAAGTTACTATTTTTCGGCATGGAAAGATCCAAGCAGCTAAAGCTGATGGTCAACAAGAGCAACAGCAACAGCCAAGAAATCAAAAGCAGTTGTAAACTTCACTTAATTAACTTGAAGCGCAAAGTTTTGGCTCAAATGGCTGACAGAGGCTCTGTGGCATGTCCTGCCTTCCGGCGACTTATACAAAATGTTGGCAAAAGTATTTGATTTTTGGATTACGCGCTTGTTTGTTTCATCAATGTGCGCGCAAAACCAAAACCAACCCAAACACCCACAAATTGCCATTGCCACCCATTATGGGAAGTAATTTCGAATGTTAATAATTTGAAACTCATTAAAATGATTAGAACTTTGATTTGGCCGGGAGACTATCAACCATTAGTCGACCACTTTGACGTGCTAATGAACGGCGTATGTCCTTTTATTGGCGCCGCCTATGGTTGCCATGGGCACATAAAAGTAAAGTGCGCCTCGCACCACAAATGACAGCCATGCCCAAAAATAAATCACCTGAGCTGAATTCGCATATATCGATGACAACGTGTTTAAGCCGCCGCTTTGACGCCTTATTGAGCAGTCGATTGGCACCTCAGCGATATCATTATCAATGACATGTATATATATATATTTTTTTTTTTTATATATATGTATATATATATATATATATATGTTTATATATTAGGCAAGAAGAACGGTTCAGGCAAACGGAAACGTGAGGAATCCACGTCGCATCCTGATTATCTCGGTCTGAGTCTCTGTCTGGTGGCAGCTGGGACTTAAATAACTTTCTTTTCATACTCTGCTGGCATTTGTCGTGGCATTTGCCGAGTTCTGAGTTGGTAGCCAACATGTCAAAACGCTTAATGCAAACAGCTCAGACGAACTTGGATACAGATATACCGTATCGGATGCGGACTCGGTCGTGCGGCGCTTTGGGATCAGACGCCTCCGCTTTTCTTTTTTCTTCTTTTCTTCTTAACGCGGGGCCAACGACTTTTTTGTCAAAAGTTTTATGCGTGCGTCGTTGTTTGGCCTTTTTTTTGTTTTTCCATTTTTTTTTTGTTTTTTTTTTTTTTGGTTTTCTTGAGGTTTTAGTATTATTTTGTTGATGTTGCCTGGTTGTGTTTTGTTAAATGCGCGGCGCGTGTGAATATTTAATAAGCCGTCTACCCGCCCGTTCGCCCATTCGCCTACTCGCGCCTCTGCTTGACGACGCGCCGCCTCTGCCGCCAGTTTACTTATAATAATCATAAAAAGTTGCCGGCCAACGTTGCCAACGTCTTTGCTGGCACTGTGTTAACTAAACGACCAGATCGGGGGGTAATTGCCAAACTTTGCTGGCAGCTCAGTTTAGTTTTTGCCCTGGCAGCCCCAAGAATTTTTTGGACTCTCTTTGCTGTATTGCTGTGGGAAATCAATTTGAAACGCCATAGCCGAGCAATCAGCTAAATCGCTCTTAAAGTGCTGAGAGCGGAAACCGTCGGATTCATGCATATTTTCATTTTTTAAATATATAACTGCCCTAAAAGTTTGATGTATTTATTGTTTGCTTCTCATGTCATGTCCAGCGACGCCGACGCTCAAAGTCAACTAACCTGCAAAACAAATAAAAAGTTTTCTGGATGAGGTTAGGATTCTAATTTCCGAAATCCATCAGACTACACTTGAACAGGCACTCTTGTCTGGCTGCATAAAATTATACATTATATATAAATATATATAAATTTATAAATACTTTTGAGCTCTCGCTGAGGATTGCGGACAATCTTAAAGTAGTAGCGCAACAATAATGATTAATATAATTTCTCTCCTTCTCTCTCGCTCTTTTGTAGGGATTGCCGTGTGGTGCGCGATCCGCAAACCTTGAAATCAAAGGGATATGGCTTTGTGTCCTTCATCAAGAAATCGGTAAGCACTTCAACCACATTTAAATGCATTCTCATGCTTATAGCTTATTATCTATATATATTATTCTCGTGTTTTCCCTGCTTTCTCTCTATCGCACCACAGGAAGCTGAGAGCGCCATTACGGCCATGAATGGCCAGTGGCTTGGCTCGCGCTCAATTCGCACGAATTGGGCCACACGGAAACCGCCGGCGAGTAAAGGTAAGGAAATCATGACTGTCACCTGGCTGGCCCCCAAGCTTCCGGCCATGCGTACGAGTATGCGTGCAGCAAGCAGTCAGGTCAGCCAGGTCAGCTAGGTCAGCGAGCCAGGTGCCTTTGCTCTTGTCATTGTTATTGCTGTTGTTGTTGTTGCTGTTGTCGACGCCTCGCTGTTATTACAGGAAATGATGGCAATGAATGCCAAAGGTATCTCTGTGGCATAACACGGGGCCACAGCTAAAAGTAGTAGCAAAGCCAACCGACCGAGGGGTCGTTTTCGGTTTGGACTGCTATTTATAAACGTGTCGCAGCAAATTTTCTGCCAGATTATGTTTTCTTTATTATTTTGCTGCTGTAAAAACCGAACGCGCTTAATTTCCGTAATGGCTTTGTGTCCAACAAAAAAATTTGGTTTAAACTTTTTCAATTAGTTGACTGCCTAAAGGTCGTCATAAAATAAATGTAATGCGACATATTCTATTAGGCGCAACGAATCAATTTTCATTTATTGCCCTTCTTAACTCCCAAATTGATAGTCGGTAGTCAGTCCGGCGTAACCACAGAACTAGCTATAACTAGCTGTAATCATTATAAACAGTTGGCGAACGGGGCGAATCGGGGCGAATTGCTGTTGTCTTTCATAAATCAAAACGTAACGCGTATTTGCATGTTTTAACATAATTTTTATTTGTTTCACACACACACACACACACAGTCTAAGAGCGAGAGAGAGATAGCGAGAGAGAGAGAGAGATAGAGAGAGAGAGACGGAGCAAGAGAGGAATAGGTCGCAAATCAGATAAATAAATTTTTCCAACACGAAACTATTATCATAAAAGGCACACACACACACACACACACATAGAGAGAGAGAAACAGGATAGCAAAATTTCATGGTTATAGAACAAACATTTGGCATTCTTTGGAATACCCTCACACACACACACACACACACACACACACAGCTACAGAGTCAAGGTGGAGTTTATCGTGCGAAGGAAGGTCTGACATGTTGAAGGGTTCCCATTTTTTTGGGCCAGCAACAACTATGGGCATTTTTGCTTTTGCATTTAGATTGTTGTCATAAAAAACGCCTATGAAAGCCTAAGCGGATTTTTATTGGTCTCATTGTTTATTTGCCTTTGTCACGGCTTTGTCTGCTCCAGTCCAGTGCGGGTGGGCGGTTAGCTGTGGTAGTTGTAGTTGTAATACAAGTTATTATTAGCAATTTGGCTGCGAAATAATTTGGATATTTTGATGGCTGAGTAACTGGAGTATTAGCTGACTCAGCAGCAAACGACCCAAAATCGAAGACGCTGCCAAAGATTTTACACAATTACGAGTAGTCGTTTAGTCGACGCTCCAAAGGGTTCTCCCCACTATGGTGGGCTCACGCATGCGTGTGTATGCGTGTGTATGTGTGTGTATGGGTGTGTGTGTGTGTGTGTGTGTGTGTGTTGGAATAGGTTGAGTACTTTATGGCCTTGTCTAGTTGTTAGGGGCGCCTGCTGGCGGCCTTTACGATTTGTAGCACTCAACTCATTTCGCATTTCGCATTTCACATTTCACATCTAGCATTTCACATTTCGCATTTGGGATTTGGCATTACTTGATGTTTTACGCTGCCACTTTCCCGCTGTGCGGATGCTTTTGGCCAGGCTTGTACTGGCATTTTTATGTTTTAAGCAGGCTGCAAATTTTATGGCCTTGGCAATCAGTCCACAGTAACAGCATTTAGTGAGCCACTCGCCTGCCACTATATGTATGTATGCATGTGTGTGTGTGTGTCGCCTCCTTTTGTCGGAAAGATTTACGAGCCGACGCAATTGCGCATTTTACAGTTGTGACAATTTTGGCGTCGCTTTGCAATTTTCTAGCCGTCTTTTTTGTTGTTGTTGTTTTTCATTTTTTTTTTCTTTTGAGTTCAGGGCTTATAACAAACGCATTTGGCATTTTATATTGTCGTAAGCAGCTCATGGCAAAAAGTTTTGCCAAAGTTGGGCCTTTGTTAACCGGTTAAGCCCTAGACTCAATTTCAATGCATGCCATAAATAAAGGCAAATTTACTTACAAGCTCATTATGGTAATAACTTAATTAACCTGAAACAATATGCCGGTAAAACAAAGCCGACGACAAAGTCGACGTCGACGATGTTGTATGACAAATTTCTCTGCCAAAACTATTTGACTTCTGACTGTTCTACAAACGCAAAGTGCCGAATATCAAGTGGGTTTGGATGCGATTTTGGTTGGGGGCTGTTTGGGTGAGGGGGCAAAAGCTTGAAGAAAATTATTTAGTGCTGTTCGCGTGGGCTGCCTACTTACCTGGCAGTCGTAGTTGTCGCAATAAATCAACATTTTATGCAGAGTTGCGCACAATTAAGTAAAAGTTGAAATGCCTCAATGCGCTGCCCAAGCACTGCTGACTGTTTTTGTAATTGTATACAGGAAAAGTTCCAACTACTGCTAAATTATGTGCTGCGGCCTATGCACATACACTTTACATACCTGCACCTAAGGTAAATTAAACAATATGGCTATGGCAGTGATTACGATTTTCCATACAGTCAGGTGAATTTCTGAAAGGGTATATTAAGAAAATATTTTCGAAATACGATAAGTGATTCTGTCTTTTGTATGAAGTAACTATTGATTGGTTTACAAAAATACTGATACTTTAAAGTGAGAGAACAAATTGGAACGGAAATGTGAAGTAAGAAAGCAACTACATTAAAATTGTCACATCATATTATAGTAATACATACGGATACACATCAAAAGTGATTTGTTTTAGTGAACGAAATTGTCTTGACAGTGATGTACATATTTCAAGACGATTCATAATAATAATAATTAAAAATAATAATAAGACATTAATTTTGAGTTGAGATGAAATGTGAACTGTATTTAGATAAGTCTTTAAGAACCACAATCAAATTAATTCATAGACTCGGTAAAATTAATTTGTTTTTTGGTTGACAAAGCCTCAAAACTAAAATGTATACGCCCCTGAGCGCAGTGCCTCATACATATTAATTAGTTTGAAAATGGATTGGACAAAATACATTAAATTTATCGCGATTTTCTTGTATGCAATTGTTTTTGAGTGCTACACATTTATATGGGCTTTAATTATTTACACTTATAATTGGATGATTAATTCAGCATTAAGTTGTACATGCCAGTAATTGATCATTAAAATTTCAGCGTTAGACGTTGAAAGAGGGAACAAGATGTAAACTCTGAGTGTGTGTGAGACAGAAAGAGAAAATAGAGAGAGAGAGAGAGAGAGAGAGAGAGAGAAATAGACAGCTGGTCGCCCTATTTATTATTTATGTAGGCTGCCCGCGGGCCAGAGGCTACATAGTTTTAACGTGATAATTATGACCACTTATGCAGTCAAAGGTACAGCCAACTACGAAGCCGAGCACTTTAATTTGGAGCAGACATGAAATGAAATGTGGCAAGGGACAGGCGGGGAGCTGAACAAAAGCACAACAACAACCACAGCAACAACGATAACGGCAAATCACCTCAAGGCTAAGCATGTTGAAAAATGTGTTTGTGTGGGTGTCGCGTCCGTTTGCGCAACTCACAGCATACATATGTACATACATGCAAACATACATATATACATCCATAGCAGCAAACACACATATCCAAAATTAATTACACGTATTTAAAAGTGTAGAGAATAAAAAAATAACGTCAAGCAAATGAAACGAAGGCACAGGCATAAGGCAAAGTGCAAATTAGTGAAACACAGTGCTGGAAAATATGCAATGCCGACGGAAAGTACGTGAGTACACAAACACACACACACACACATACACACACACACACATATGTGAGTGTCTGCGTGTGTGTGTGTGTGTCTGCGCGCAAGTAGCAGGGCGTATACATTTGTGGCAAAGCTTTCAAAAATATTTGCTAGCTTGTTAGTTTATTCAGTGCACCCTCGCTAAAGCCTTTGATTGTTGTTCTTGTGCTAGTTGTGTGTATGTGTGTATGTGTGTGCGTGTGTTTGTGTGTGTGTGTGTGTGTGTGTGCGCTTGTGTAAGGGAATTGTCCTGTTGCATGTTATTGAGCCATATTTTCGTTTGTTGTTGTTTGACATGCTCGCTGCACAGCCTAAAGTTCCAAGAAAGGGACAGGCTGTAAGCGAAAGAGTGCGAGTGAGACAGCTAGAGCTAGATCTAGAGCGAGTGGGGTGCAAAGGCATTTTATTCAAGGGGTGAAATTGCAGCTTTGCAGGGAACGATGTGGCTAATATTATTGCCACAGATGCCCTACACCTGAGCATATCAATTGATGAAATTATTGTTGAAGAATTGATATGTGTGCGCTACGCTTAGTTATACATAATTAAATTAATGATTTTCAGAGGAAATCTATATTTACATACAGGATTGCTCCTTACAATTATTTGAATAAATCTGGGCAATTGAGGTTTTCAAGAACTCGACTTAAGGCTATTACGACTTTCAGATTAGAAATCTATTGGCTGGCATGAAATTCGATAATAAAACTCATAAGCTTGCCAAGGAACTTTGATTACAGCGGCAACAGTAAGTGGCGACCCGTGCTTGTAAATTGTTGAAATCTAAACAAAGACATAAACACGCAAGCCTGTCATTATTTTTAAAAGTGCAAATTTTGTTTTAACCTTAAAGGAAGTAATTAGTGAAACAAATACATATACTAATGGCATATACCAAACGAATTAAAGGCAACAACTACACAATAGCAACAATGGAAAACTACAAGATGGCGGAGAAGGCGGGCTGCCAGCAGCAGACAGCAGAATTGAAAGGGAGGTGGTCATTTCATATGAAAACACGTTGAATGCATATACTCAAAAATGAAGCATAATAAAAAATGCAATATGATGTGTTGCAATTTTTTGAAAAAACAGCAAACACGATTGAGCCATCGGTGAATTCTCTCGCACATACACACAACCATGCACTCCAATATTTTGACTATGTGCATTTTAATTACCAAAACCGTAGGCAACCACCGGTGTAGTCGTTGCTGCTGCGGGAAAACCCATTAATTAATTTACATATTAATCATGCAGTTTGTTGAAAACAGTAAAAAAAAAACATTAAAATTAATATACGAAGCCGGCATAAAACCTGCAGCCATTAATTGCGGCAACAACAAAGTATTTGCCCCGTTTAATTTCGTAACCAATTTGTGGTCTTATTTTTTTATTTTTTTGCCACCCATAGAAAACATCAAGCCGTTGACTTTCGATGAGGTCTACAACCAGAGCAGTCCCTCCAATTGTACCGTTTATGTGGGCGGGGTCAACAGCGCCCTCACCGCACTCAGCGAGGAGATTTTGCAGAAAACATTTGCACTCTATGGCGCGATACAGGAAATTCGCGTCTTCAAGGATAAGGGCTACGCATTTGTGCGGTAAGCTGCAACTTAAAAACTTTATTTTTTTTTCATTTCTTTTATTTTTGCTACTTACTGATACTTTTTCCAAATTCTAGAAGCCTGCACTTATTATTTCAAGCCGTAGTCATCTAAATAAACAATGGATATTGATAAGACATGAATATTAATTACTGAATTAATTACATCTTAGCAAAATTATATCTATCGACATAATATGAATAGTATTATTAAAAAATATTTGTGCATTGGCCCTTTCAGGATCGATTTAACCTGGGGTGTCATAAAATGTAATTGAGTTTATATTTCTATTAACATGACACATGACAAACCAAGAAAGCATCCAAAATTATCGCAATTGCTATTATGTCATTTATCGACAATGCTGAGACATTTTAGACATTTATTTCACCTACGATGAGTTTTTAGTTTCATTTAAAATTGCTTGCTTTAACAGATTTTGGTTTGACGAGCAAGTTGATGCCAGATGCGAATGAATTAATTAATTGCCAGAGCGTAACTCATTTGCCACATGTAAATTTGACTTGCTTGCAGCTTCTCCACCAAGGAGGCCGCCACTCATGCCATCGTCGGCGTGCACAACACCGAAATCAATGCACAGCCTGTGAAATGCTCCTGGGGCAAGGAG
Organism: Drosophila basisetae; assembly: GCA_035041595.1. NCBI lineage: Eukaryota > Metazoa > Arthropoda > Insecta > Diptera > Drosophilidae > Drosophila > Drosophila basisetae. Next base: position 5,833,611 of record JAWNLB010000070.1, read on the forward strand.
AGCGGCGATCCCAACAACTCCCAGACTATGGCCAGCCAGGCATTGAATAGCGCTGCTGCCGCTGCTGCCGGTTTTCCGTACGGCGTTAGTGCTGCTGCAGCCGCAGCTGCCGCATATGGTCAGCAGCTGGCAGCCACTGGGTGCTGGTATTCACCGACGCCCACTTATCCGACCTCGTCGGCCCCCACCGCCGCTGTGACACCGGCTGCAGCGGCGGCCAGCGCTGCAGCTGTGCAGAACCAGTTCCTGCAGGGCATCCAGGGCTACCACTTCAGTCAGTATGGAGGCTATCAGCAGGGCTACATGGGGTATGTAAGCACGGTGTTAGTGCTATCGATTTATGCTTAATTATTTCATTAGCTGATGTGCCTGCGTTTGCGTTTACCTTGCTCTCTGCCATTGCCACTGCCACTGCTACTGTTACTGCCGCTCCCACTGCTTCATTCGTGGGTGGCACTCTATACAAAATGATTGAACCGCCACCGGGGATGGGCAGCGACAGCATGACGGATGAGTGAATTCATTTGCTAATTGCTAAAGTTTTCATTTGCGACGCCGACGTCATACAGTAGTACTATTACCTGGCATATACCATATGGCATACATTGCAAACATGCTCGACTCGGCTGTCAGCATACGGCTTGTTGGCACCGTAAGCGCATTTAGCGTAGTCGTACTCGCAGTTGTCGCATGCGGCAGACTCAGGGGAGACGAGCGCAGGCAGATCTCGAAATATGTGTGTTTCTATTGGCGTCACCGACTCTTGTCTGATGATGCTCGTTGTGCATGTTTTTGTTTGTGTATATATTGCAGCATGGGCGTACAGATACCAGCCACTTGGCAAGGCGTCACCCAGGCCCAGATCTCGCCGGCACAGCAATTGGCAACGGGCGTCGCCGGCACTGCTATACCACAGGCCGCCGGTGTGGTTGCCTATCCGATACAGCAGTTCCAAGTCAGCCCACAGGTATGTCATGACTAACTAACTCATAAGAATACATACACAGACTCACACACATATACACACACACACACATACACACACACACATACACATAAGCATATGTACATATTTATTCGAATGTCGCACATTTCTAGTATGTTCGAATGAATGTTTTGAATGCATTCACAACTTGATTCGTTCGCTTCGATTGATTTAGTTCGTTCACATCCATGTTTTCTGATTACTAGCGGATTTATATATTTTCAATATTATAATTTTTCTGTTGTCTATTGTTGCCTGGCCTGTGAGTTTTCACCTTGCGCATGAAGTGGTGGAATTTATCTCCAAAAATTGCAAATTGAAGAAAAATAATATAAGGCAAAAATACAGCGAAAATAAACATATTTAAGTTAATTTATAAAATACACTGCTTATATAATTATGGTTAAATGTATATAAATGTGTATGCGTAAATAAAAAAATATAATAAATTATATTGAATAATAATAATAATAAAATATTCAACGTAATTCAATATAATACTGCAATTTGAACAACTGCGGGCAGCAAACGCAACATATTCTATTAAATTTACATTTTTCTATGCTTCAACGTAAAAATTAAACAACTTTTATACTCTCCCTTTATATTAAAAATTTATATTTGTGCACGTTCGCGCACATAATCCTTGAAAGCATGTGCTTTGAATGTGTTCATGACCTACAAGTATTGTAAGCATTATTTTAAAGTTATTTTTTTTGTAATTATTTGTAAGTTTTTGCATTTGCTTGACTCTCACATAGATTAAATAGCAAATCAATTATGTTTTTTGCACAGCACAAAAGTGTTGTCGGAACAAAACATAAACACAATGTTGCATCATGTTTTCTCTGCATTATAAATCATTTTATTCCTACTTCTATTTTTTTCCAACTTTTTACTAACACCCATATTATTTTTTAAGGTTTATCCTTTACTTTTGCAGGCACAGTAAGCAACAATATAAAACAAAAACGAAACAAAAAAATCCAAATTTTTTAAGTACAGCAGAAGTTCTGAACAGAAACAAACCCAAAATCAGCTGTAAATAAATGCGATGCGCCGAAAAATTAGCAATTGACGTCAACTTGGCGGCCAACGAATGTTGAGTGCTGCACCAAAAACCCAAAAGTAGAATCACAACAAAAATTATGCTAAAGCACACAAAAAACATTTACAATTGTTTATGCTTCATTTAGTCCATAAACAGTTGTAGCGGTCCTTGAATAAGCCTTAAAAGCAAAAAAAAAAGAAGAAAAATACATAAAAGTAAAAAATAAATAAAAAGAAAAATTTTAGAAATTTCAAAGTTGCTTATAACATACAAAGACAGATCGCAACACATCCCACATACATATACAAATTTATGCTTTATATAAATGTTTTAAGCATGCTGCGTATATAAAGAATTATAATTAATTGATCAAAATATGAAGAAAATCCAAAAAAAATAAAAAAAATTAAGAAAGAAAATACAAATAATATATATTGCGTACATAGGTAAAAAGCAATTTGGTGAAAAAGGGATAAATATAAATTAAGTATGCTGTTTTCTGTGTGTATTTGTGCAAAGCAGCCCACACATATAACCACCACACTCATATACATACACATACACATACACATACGTACAGTTACATTCTCAAGCGTGGAATTAAATAAAAATAAACATAATTAAAAGTGCGTTAAAATTAATTTCGCGCACACAGGCACACACACATGCACGTACACGTACACACTCTCTTATTTAGCCAAATTTATTTGACTGTATGTGCTCTGACACGCGTACAGACATAACATACCCAGACGCCCCAAGAGTCCCTTAGCACACTCTCACACTCACACACACACACACATATAACAGTACTTGTACTCGTACTCGCATATTATTTAGCATTGCCTTCTTTTGTGCGCAGCTTTCAATAGTCGCCTAGCAGCATATACCACACATACACACACACACACACACATGTACTTTTACACTATAAGACTATTTAATATCACAATGATAATACACATAGCACTAGTGCCTATTACTATCGTAGATCTAGATGAGAACGCCATCACATTGCGATGTGAATCTCTCACACACACTCTGATACTCACACACACTCACGCTCACACACACACACACACAACCTACAAACACTAGACTACTGCCAAGCCTAGCCAAACTATTGGCAAACTCGACATTTCCTGCTATCATTTTCCTAAAGTCTGCAACAAAATGTTGCAAAGAATTGTAAGCCCATTGCAAGCCACATACTAGTTAACGCACTAATGCTCAAATAACTATATAGAACTTTATTTTGTGATTGCTCAGTAATTGAAAGACATGTTCCTACATACAGCTACATACTTAATACATACATGCATACATACAGACAGCCCTACCATACACAAATACAGCCGCAAGCACTCGCAGTTAATGGTATCTGAAAGAACATATGACATATTCGTAACTATTTATTAAATGCTGTTGTTAAGCACAACAGAGTCCAATGCAATCCAGCCACAAGCTAATCTCAAACTTGAACTCGAAATTTGAACTCGATGTAAATGACATGAAGCTTAAGTTTATCTGTCTCACAGGCTTTGTAATTAATAGCAGCAAAGATAAACACCTATTTCTTTTTTCTTGTATATTTTTACTCAGTTTGCAATAATTTCATAATGGTTATGATTTCATGAGTTCACTCGATTTGCAAAATTCTTCAAAAGACATGTACAAAGCAACATTACCCAATTCTCACATAAATATTTTGACTTCCTTTCGAACTATTATTATATTAAATTTTTATACTAAATAAACGTATAAAACGTGTATGTTTTTATTTCAGTTGCAGGAAGATGAATGGTTAGCTGCAAATTTATTGTGTTAGAACAAGCAAGACAAGATCCGAATTATGTAAAAATATATATATATACAGTTAATACCCAGCTGTTCCACAAGCCCCTTCAACTTGTCATTTGCTATATTCAGGAGTAAAGTATCTACATCCACAAATCAATATTTGTTGTGCTCAGTTCAAAAATACATTCATGTTAAATGTCATATCGCTTCGTCGCTTTGTTCGTTGGAGTTTTTATACATATTTTATAGCCATACAAATGAGTATTAAAAACAAACAAACAACGAGTGTAAAAGATTTGTGGAATGTTTGGGGAACAGAGATTAGCAAACACTAGAGGAAACGCCAATACACAAGTACATGCATATACTAATATACTCGTACATATAATGAATACAATCAAAATATGCCATCGAATGATATTAATTGATATTAGCCATAATAAATGCAATGCCATAATAAAATACATATACATATAGCAATTAAATGAGCGCATATCCAATTCGCTTTACCAAAACAACTAAAAATACTATAATGCAAATTCCGAAGGTCCTGTTTAATTTTATGCATGCCCAACAACAACAAAAAACAACAAATAACAAACAGCAATTAGCGCATACCACACAAAACAGTCAGAGAGGCATAAAGGGAAATAGTTAGAGAAAAAAAACAAAACAAAAATTCAACCAGAGAACATGTAATAGGTCGTGCGTAGTACGAGTACGTATCGAGCAATTTAACTAAAAATCATTTCAGTCAGAATGTGCTATTTGAGGGGCACCAGGTGGAGATCGGGGGTTTCGATTTGCATATTGCGCGTTTTATCTCCATCTTTTTGGCTTATTTTTTTTTTTTTTTGTTTTCATATATTTTTTTAATAATTTTTATGTGTGGGCATTTTATATACTTTATATACACACACAAGCAAATTTAGTTGCAATTTTGCACATGGGCGATATGTGCAATAAAAGTATTTAGGGTTATAGGGGCAAGTAGTACTATAGTTCAAATACATAATTGAATGTTGTGCATGCATGTCTATAGCTAACCGAGCTCACATACGCAGCATCGCTGATTATAACCTTAACCTAACCTAATCGAACCATGACACAGACATATTAGCCTAAGAAACTAGCGAGTTGTAATGTATATTAAGATTAAGATGTTTTTAGCACTAGAACTTACAGAGTAGTTGGACTATGAGAGGCAATGCATGTTTCAACATGATAGGACGCGACATAGATGTAGATGTGATTTTAAACAAGAGGCAAAACCATGCGATCCATTTTCAAAGATTATAGCTGATGCGATAATTGCATTTTTGTGTTGTTATTTTGTTTATGAAAAAAAAAATACATAAATATAAAAATAAGAAAAAAAAGGATTTTTGTTAAGGAAACGATAACTTAGGCAGAAAAAATTTAAAACATTGTTGACCAAACCAATAAAGAAAAGTTAATGAAATTTGGCTATAAAAATCAGCACATTTATGAAAGCAAACTTTATATTTAAAACGAAACAAAATACTATACAGAAAAAGATAACAGATTATATACAAATATTATTGGTTTGTTTGTTAATGTTTGCGCAACATATCAGTAAAGAGTTAAACGAGTAGTTTCCATATAGAAGCTAACCCAGAGTTGGAAACTAAATCTATAATGATATATAAACATTAAGATATAGTAAAGTAATATAAATATTAATATGAAAAAACATTAAAGAAAACAAAAACAAAAAAATCAAAAAAAAAAGTATTAATGTTGTGCAACTATTGAATGTGCTAAGACATTTATATACGTCTACATATATATACAAATACTAATTATTTATATATATACAGTAACGTGAACAAACACAAAACAAAACAAAACAAAATGACAGCATATTTATAGGCATATATACGAAGAATTACAAATAAGGTTAATCAAAGCAGGAGGCCGACCGATTGTACTCATTAAGTGAGTACATTGGACAAGGTAACTGACTACTGAATTACTAAGTACTCAATCAATTGATGTTTGTAATACTCCGTTATAATTTTATGGTTTACTCAGTCATTTGTTGTATTTTTTCTATTTTCAACAATACAAAATATGTGTTATAAGTATCTTGGTGGTTTTCTCGCCGGGACGAAATAATTTCATAGCTCAATTGATATCTATATATCTATAAATTTATAATTTGTTTATATTTTGGCCTCATTTATCATTAATATTCAAATTAAAGTGTTTCTAGTTTTGGACAATGTGGAAAGGGAATAGCAAAACGAAGAGAGATACAAAACCAATTGTAGATTATAATTAGAAACTGCAATTACAATTTAGTCAATTTGGTGTGTAATTATTGAAAAGCAGAAGCTGGAGCATTAGCAAAATTTTAGAACACAGACACACTCAAAAACAAATAAACAAACAAGCAGACAAACATGGATGAAGATTGGGCCAAGGGTCAGTCTGTAGTTAAGGCACGTAGCATAAATTAAATGAAATGAAATGAAAATGAAATCAAATTAAAACAAAGCAAAAACCGAAAATCAATCAAATAAAAGTATTATTTAAGCAACAATACAATACGAGTATAAATAATTACATAGCATATATTTACATAGAGCAGTACTCAAATTCAAACCGAGACCCAACACAAACCCCAAAACCAAACCAACCACATTGAGGCGGTTTATTTGTTAGCTAACAAGAAACCAATGAGCGCAACATAAACTACATTCATTGTAACAGGAAAACTTATGAATCTATGTACTTTTTTGGATTTTGTTTTGTTGAATGCCTATAAAACAGTCTGTTGTCTAACAACAATTAACAGATTCATAAGACAACCACTGGCAAAGTTAATTCATGAAGAAAGCATTAGGGACGGTCAGCGGAATGTTATGTGTCGTCTCATATGCTAAGGTATACACAAAACATATGAGATTAATTATTTATATATATTAATGAATAAACCATCCCCAAAATATTAAACGTTAAACTAGTAAACTAAATATATAATAGCAATGTAAGTAAAGCTAGAAAAAACTCCTTCAATAGTACATACATACAAAGCCAGCAAGAGAAGATTTGAACCAGTTGCGAAATGCATTCGAATGAAACGATCCATAATATTTTTGTGCAATATTCCAGAGGGCGTTAGCATGCATTTTATGCATTTAAAATCATAGTAAGATTGTAAACACAATGCAAATGTAGAAGAAATCAAACGATGAGCAAATAACCAAAAACTGCTAATAAAAAAATACAAAAAAAATATAAAAAATTACAAAACTTGCATAGTAGGTTTTGGAAAGCATCATACTACAAAGACACAGATAATCTGTGCACAAAAAAATCATAGCACAACACACACACACACACAGACACACACACATACGAAGTAAGAAATAAAATATAGTAAATGTATGTGTAGACTATATATATGCATATATACATATATGTATTAACACATAAAATATGTTAAGTAAATAGAAAATAAAGCAAACAAAAAATAGATATCGACTGCAGTACTGCAAATATTTTGTAGAAATTTAAGAATGTTTGAGTGTGCTTGAGGACAAGGATTAGAAACACACACATAAAACCAAAAAGCAAACAGGAAAAATATGAAGCAAAAATGAAGCAAAACGTAAGTGGAAACCAAACAAAATGAAAACCAAACAAAATAAATGAAATCAAATTCATAAGCTATGTTTTAAATATACAAAAACAAAAACAATATATAATATACAATTATGTGTATGTATATACATAACATAAATACAAATATGACATTAAACATAGACATCACACATATACAGTCACATCTATACAAATGGCGTTTGCATAAGAAATCACATGTGAAACAACGTAACGAATATTAAAAGGTTAATCAAATTAAGCATAGCAACTCCCAAAATGAAATGAAAGAAAAAGAAAAAATATTTATAGTTAAAACAAAAAAAAAGAAGAAAAAAAACACAACAAACAAAACAAAAAAAAAAATGAAAAATTTAGCTGCGTTTTTGTATACCAACGCGCCAAAAACAAACCAGATTAAAGGCAAGCGAAATATTATACAAATTATATACAAGAAGAAAAAAATGCAGGCTACTAAAAATTATGTTCGAATGTTGTTATAAAAGCCCAGTGCAGAAGTTCGGAGATAGTCGGCGAGTTGCTAGCAAAAAAACATTAAGAAAATATACAAAGATAAAAAAACAAAAAAGCAACATGCAAAACAACTATTGCAACATAGAAATTATGAATAGAAGTAACACGTAAATATAATATAAAAATAAACGGCTAAAAAGAAAAAAACAAAAAAAAACTTATATTATGTATACATAAATATATTGAAGGAAAACAAATAAAACAAGCAAAAAAATTTTGTAAAAATAACAACGAAAATTGCATTTTAATTTCAAATAATTATCATTCATACCAAATATTTGCCAAGCCACAGTTAGGCTTGCTGCGGAATTTTGGTTGGTTATGGTAATTTCGAGAGTTGCTGTGGATGTCTGTGTTGGTCTTGTTTTTGTACGCTTTCCGTTAACCAGAAGTCATTGGACAACAGGCTAAAACTTGGCAACTTACTGATAACCTACCTGCTCTTGAGGTGCTCAGCAAGCAACCCACTTAGTTGCATATACATTGTGCGTGTTTGTATGTGTGTGTGTGTATGGCTTGGAGTACCGTAACCCCACAGTGTGTTTTGAGGCTCGTTTGCCCGCCAAGCATAAATTGTCATAACAATGGCAAAAGACAACACGTGCAACAATAACAAATCAAAAATTTACAAAAACACAAAAAACTGAAAGAAAAAAATAAACGACGACGAAATGAAAACACGCACAGTTAAAGCAAATGCTTGCCGTGGGGAATTGTATGGAAGGGGTGGCGGTACGGCTGGAGAGAGGAGAGAGTGTACTCCGGATGACTGCCGGTAACAGGAGCAGCGAGCAGTGAATAACGTAAAAATGCAAAGTGGAGGAAAATGTTTTAAACATATTTTTTTGCCAATTTTTTATTTTTTTTGTTCTTCTTTTTGGACTTGTTTTTACGCCATGGCTGCTGTCGTTTCGCTGTAGTTGTTATTCCGCTCTTTGCCGCAGGTTAAGACCAGCAGACATACTCATTCTATTATTGTGTGTGTGTGTGTGCGTTATTATCGCAATGATTTCAAGCACACAGCAGAGAGGCACACGGGCAGACAGATGTTCATGTGCTTTTGAAGCAACATATGCGCCATGGTTTCACTTTCATTTCATACATATTGGCGCGTAGTTGTGTGTGTGAGTGTGTGAGTGTGTGCGTGTGTATGTGCATGTGAGTGAAATAATGGCGCTATGTTTGATTTGCATTGCAAATCGTGGCAATTTTGCAAAATGTCTTCCTATATAAGAAACAATATGTTTTATTTACTTACATTTGACTTTGATTTCACCGACTTGCTGCCTCCGACTCCGACTTCGCCTCCTTCTTCCCCTTGAGGTTCTTCGGAGGCGTGCGCAGTTAGACTTCCATAGGCTTCATTTTATTTCAATTTGAAATTCCTAGTTCAGATATTTAATACCAAAGGGCTTTAAAGGTAAAGGTTTTTGCCTTTCAATGATTAACATTATACATGTTAATACTCTTTTAGTCTGTAATGCTTTTCAATAATTATGCGAATAGTTTCATAACCAAAAACCCATAACGAAGCTTAGGATTCTGTTTTGGCCATTGCCAGCTTTGGGACGGCTCACAAATGGAATCAACTGAAAACATTGGCTAAAGCTTGCCACATAAAATGTAACGATGGGCTTAGCAAGGGCAAGGGCAAAGACTTGGGCAAGGCGAGGGCAAGGGCGGGATACTGGTCGCCCGGTGTTGAGGCTTGCCATGCACACGTCAAGCCCTTGGGCGCGTACTTACACACATACCTACACACTCTGACATGGGTGGGTACCTTAAACAATGCACACATCATAATATTTTTGCAGACTTTATGGACGCCATCAACTGAAGCTCGAAGCGAAGCTGCATTCTGGAATGCAGACAACACAACGTGCATTACTTTAACGGTGTGGTGCTCTTGTGTTCCTTATTGCTGTTGTTGTTTTCGATGCTGATGCCGCCTGTTTAGTTAATAATTCCCATACACAGAGCCATCGCCTAGCTGGAGCGACAACGACAGTGGAATAAGAAGCATTCGGTGTATAACAGGATATTTGCTGCATATAAAGAATGTATCTGTGGCGTCGAGGGAGTTGCGTTCGTTCGTTGAGAACGTGCAGCTGCAACGGAAACCGGAAATGCGCAAATAGCAAAGTACTGAGATCTTGACGCTCCTGCTCTGCGTGGCACTGCATAGCAAGGGCTTGTCTGGCAATCGACCACATGCAGTGAGAGCCAGTTTCACTTGCATCTGCAGCTGCCACCCTGAGTGGCTGCACATCCGGCTGGCAGATGCGACACCCCCGAGGCTGATGGCTGGTCTGGCATCGAATAAGTGCTTTTGGAATTAGGAATGAACAATGAACATGTTCAAATCGTCTACAAATGTTTGCTTCCACACTGACAACTGGTTCATTACAAAATCGAAGGACGCTAATTAGTGAGTGCGATTTAGTCATCTGAATAATGAATAAAAATTCAATTCTAATAATGTGATGTTCAGGAGCTCTCCAGCTTTGGATGTTGTTGGTTAAATTTGTTCATTATTTTTTGGGACGAGTCGAGGCCAAGTGTAACCGTGGCTGGCATATTACCGGACACTTATGTCCATTAACTGATACAGATGCCACCCCAGGAGAACACGCGCCGGCCGCAACGGGGACATCATTAATCCGAAACCTTACACATACACACACAGGGACAAGCATCGTTGTGGCGTGGTCGTTGTGATGTCCGGCTGCTGTGCGAGTAGCCAAATAATATACCCAGTTCATAACACGAAACAGAACAAATGTCCTCTGCTGATAAAGCCTCATAATAAATGTCGACCTTTCGTTTTTCCATTTATATTATCAACTGCGAGTCGAGCCGGGCCTCAAGGTCCACCGTCTACCTTACCTTGGCAGGTTTTGAGCAGCAAAGATGTGAAGCTATTGCTTTTGATATTGTTGTTGTTCTTGTTCTGCGTGCTCTGACAGTGCGCCCCTGTCCCTGCCACGGCCAGGTCACTCTATGAGTATCATTTACCTGTGCTTGCCGCACTGCCTGCAAAGTACCCACATACATACATATATTAAAATGTATAATAAACAATGCGCGGCCGCCGCAGCAATAACAACATAATGTTGGCTGTGTAGGTGTGTGTGCATTAAAGTGAACAAGTTTTTTGCCCACATACCCTTCAAATGCGACAGAGCCTTGTACATTTGTCAATACAATAGTAACTAGAATTCAAGTAAACTTGACTTGTGTATATACATATATAAATATTTTAAATTAAATGTAAAACGTATTTATAATTAATTAAATGCAAAAGTTGGATATATTTTCTTTTGCTTTGTTTTAATATATAATAAACATAAATGAATTGATTAATATTTTAATATATAGCTCTATTAGAAGTGGATAGTTGAAGTCTCAGAGGTAAATAGCTTTTAAGTTGATCAGAACCTTTTCTTGTAAGCCTTCGCTAATTGGCAGTCTTCCGTCGATCAATATTTGCTTGATTTTGACTCTCTTGATAAATAAATCACTTTAACTAAAGTAATTAAACGTTTTTCAATGTTGTAGTAAATTTGAAGTTAGAATTCAAGTTCAGACTTAGAAAGAGCATTTGTCTGTTAACATTAGAAATCAGCCAGTTCACCCTCAATGTTTTTTTTTTGTGTGTTGTGTTTTTTATTTTTAATAGACCGGACCCAGGCGAATCAAAGGGACCTGGCAAAAGCAGCAGCGGCAAGTGAATTTATGTTATTTCCTTGTTGTTTGCGTATCAGATAAGCTAATAAAAAATATTATAATTACGTATCTGTAGGGCAGGCAGACAGGACGCTGGCAATGCAGGTGAGCATTGAGGGGGGCATTTAGGGGACATTCAGGAGCCAGTTGGTGGAATTGTGGGGGGAGTGGCACAACAGACTTTGTGTTCAGATAGTTGGCTTTGTTGCGTTACACGCGCTTTTAATGTTGTCCCTTGATGTAGCTGACTGGCTGACTTGCTGTGCCCCAGAGTCAGCAGAGAGGGGCCACCTGTCCGCCGCAGCGCCTTGGGGCATGCTGTGTGTATGTGTGCAGTTGAAACGAAATAAGCCATAACGACAATTTAGACTTTGAAGTGCCATTGCCATGCGAACTTATTTTAATTAGATGCGCACACATAAATGCTTAACGTGTTCGCCGCAGACCTTTTCTTTATTTTTTTTTTTTAATGGGCACCAGACTCGAAGGCCTCGAAAAGACAATGCGACAACGGCATTAAAACAGGTGGGTCTCAGGTGGGCGTCAGTTATGGCGCCTGGGCATGTCGCTGTAACACACATTAACCAATGCCATGCAATGCAGCCATAATAACAACCGAGCACAAGTTTAATTAGTGCAGCCAACGAGGCCAGACCCAGCAGGCAGGCAGGCAGGCAGGCAAGCAAGGAAGCATGAAAGGAAGCCTGTGGCCAACGTTGCGTATGAGCAATGTGTGTTCGTGTGATAAAATGGCCACGCCACGTCAAGGCTATGGCTGAGTAGGTGTATGTGTGTGTGTGTGCGTTTGTGTGTGTGTGTACTTTTATAGCTGTCATCCATCTGAGAAGTAAAACTCTTATGGTCATAAAAACTCTAGAACGCATTGCGAAACGAAAAAACAATGCCAAAAAATACCGATAGGATTCGCCCGAGCAGAAAAAAATGTCAGAGTGCTGAACTAATAATGGCACATGTCAAAAATTCGGTGGGCCCGCAGGTGTTAGGGGACAGTGAGTGGTGGTGTGGTGGTGCTGTGATGGTGCTGTGATGCGGTGGTGCAAGACAGTTGGCAACTTTGGTCGAATGACGAAACCCAAGCGACATTCAAAGTGATTTCGTTTTGGCAGTTTTGTGTCATTTGTTAGATTTAACCGATGCCAGCTCACACACACACATAAAAGGTCGCTTTGGGTCTGGGGCGTGTTGCATTTGGTCAGCTGGATGCTCCAAGGACAGATGCCGCTGAAAAATTGGATGAATACGAAAAACAGCAAGAAATAAAAAAAGAGACGTTGAAGACGGGAAAATATCGACATTTATCACTTGACAGCAAATCTCTAAATAACTACTAATTCAAGATAAAGTCGTGAAAAAGTAGACATTGATATAATCTGGAACAACGTTGCTCGTAAATGTGAATTTGACGACAAACCCTTGATGTCCGGTGCATTAGCTCTGACCTTTGGCTGTGATACCTGTCGCATTATTATAAAAATGAGCATAATCATACAGCTCTCAACATGAATCCAAAAAGGACTCGCATGTGGACATTGACATGGACATGAACATCAACATGAACAGCAAAGAGCCAGCAAACATTAAAGAAGCCGTGTCCAGGGCCATATCTCGTTTCGGCTGTGCCAAACGCACAAATTGCATGCCAATGTCCGATTCAGTATACACAAAATAAAAAGTAAAGCATTCCGAATATGAAATAAAATTTGTGTATATAAGCTTACGAGTATATGTAGCAGACATATTATATATGGATTTATGAAATGGACACTCTAAAAACGCAGCAGCTGGCCAAAGTCAAAGGCCAAAGCGGTTCTGCTGCCAAGACAACTGCTAACTGGCAGTGCAATATGTGTGTGTGTGTGTGAGTGTATGTGTGTGTGAGCCTGCGTGGCATTTCCGGTGACAATGTGCTATGATGCCAAAGCTGAATGACTAGGAAGTGAACAAGCCGGACGAAGGCTCAGTGGCTAGCATACTAAAACCCAAAAGCCGCTGAAAATATTGCATCTGTGTCCCATTTCTGTCTCCCTCTCTTTCGGTCTCTCCCTCTCTTGCTCTCTCTTTCTTTCGCAATTGGCCAATGTAGTTAATACATATAAGTATGCATATATGTGTAGGTGTCTGTGAGTGTGTGTTTCTGAAAGTTCTGAATGCGATTCGAAACAGTTGCCATGTTGCAATATTTGAAATACATTTGAAAATTGCATTGCGTGGCAAAAAGGACATTTATCTCATTCGTGGTCCCTCCCTTCAGCTAGTGGACTGTCAGTTGTGCCTCCAGCTTTGCGGCGGCTGACATATGATTTATAGTGATGGGACATGTGTATTATAAAGCTCATAAATTTATCGTTGCACCATGCCAGGACCTGTCGACAAAGCTGACACTCGCTTCTCTCTCAATGCGAAGAAGCACTTACAAATGTTGCTGCGAAGTTCTGCACTAGTTTTTATTGGCCCAAATATGGGCCAAATTAGCCCGCACGAATCTGCCTCATGGGTGGGTACTCTGCCTCATATGATTGGCTCTTGTCTTTACTGCCAGTCATTTGACTTGACATTAATGCGCCCAATGGCAACAAATGCAACAATAAATTCAATTAATTGCATTTTATTTCGCTTAGGCGAGGATGCCGTCTCACCATAAATGTCAATTGCGGTCATTGAATATTTGAGATATCGTCGGTGCGGGCAAAATGGTGGATTGGGTGGCGCACAATGCCTTGAATGGCATGGCGCTTAGAGACTCTTCCTCATCTAATTTTTGCTCATTAATTTCATGCAACATTTTTATGCATCGTCATAAAACTAATTTTACGATGCCAGAGCGCACACACACACACACACACACACACTCGCACAGACAGAAATACACAAATACCCTTACGTATATGTCTTGCTGTTTGCCTAATTAGATTAGTTAACTGCGCATTTCGCATTCTTTGTCTGCTTTGGTTGTTAATTGTTTAGCGCGTGGATTTTTTTTTGCTTGTCATATAGCAAATCATTCCTCTTACTCGCTCTATATCTCTCTCTCTCTCTTACTCTTTTTCTTTCCTTCGCGCACTATTCGACTTTAAATGCCACTTATGAGTTGAGAGCTGCGTTAACCCAAATTAGAATAGCTATTGAAATTACAAACAGGAATTGTTGATTTGTTGATTTTTTGCGATTTCCGCTCTTTTTGGCTAAAGTATCAAAATATTTCCTTATGCGATTGTATACATTTTTGAATGTATTGCGTTTACCCATGATTTAATGGGAACAACAGCATCTGTTGTATGCAAATAATCGTCCTATGATTTTCCCAAATGATATACAAGCACAGGATAAGCATTATTATACAGCTGACCACAGTCAAAATTAGCTCAGGGGGGTTAGAAATACGAATGTGCAACACTAAATTTATATGACTACTTAAAAAATAATCAAATTTTATTTGAAATACAACTGAAAAAAGTCTGCAGCATGGAGTTTGTGATTCACTTTGGTATATTCGGCATTAAAAATCCATCATCAGGATAAAAGCCATTTTAAACATAACCCTTGCTATGCCACTGGCAGAAGTGCAAATAGAGATATATACACTGATGGCTTTGGCAGGAGCACACACACAGACACATGTACCTAAACACACTTTCACATCGTGCTATATAGCCGGCAGTGAAAGGAGTTGATTTACAATAGGCTAAAATGGTACGTTATCAGTGCGTATACTCGATTTTTATACGCACACTTAAGCAAATAACTGCAGGCATTATTTCAAAATTCGAAAATTAAAAGCAAACAACATAGAGAAGAGGTATACATGCAGGCTGGGGCATGCCAGGTGGCTATAAGAAAATAGTCGTTCAGAAAGAGATGGTAAGAGAGCAGTGGAAAGAAAAAGAGAGAGAGAGAGTGAGAGAAGAGCGCAAAGTTTTAATGTAAAGTGATGTGAAATGTTTTCTTTGCGAATTTACCTTCAATTTATGCATTTATGAATATGTAAGCACATTCAAGACCAAGCTCTTGGCTGTGTGAGCAGTCAAGTGGTAAACGTGAATTCAGAAATAAACACACAAAGACTCTCACACACACACACACGCACATACACGCACACTTGCACGCACACAAGCACATGGCAATACATTCATTAATAAAATGCTTTTGGGCCTTTGCCCATTCACATTTCCACATTTCATATCTGAGCCGTAAGGCAGCTTTTTTAAAGAAGAAACAAACCATAAATAATTTATTGTGTCATGTCTTTCAATGCTGCTTCTGAAATTGCACAAATTGCTTACCGAATGCAATCACAAATTCGGTAGCAAGCAATTTAATTGTATTTTTTTGTCAAACAACTGCAAGTCGGGTACTTACACATGTCTCTGCCAGGCGATTATCGTACAGCACTGTAAATCCGAATCAAAGTTAATCAATTACGAACAAAGTCACAACTTGTCAGACATCGCATATCAAACCTTTCATCCTTTCCATTGAGATCACGAAACATTTTTGCATAATACCCAAAGTGATAGGACTAACCACGTAGTATGCCTCAGCCCCACCCATCCCCACCAACGCAGTGGCCCTCAGAGTCAATCAACAATATGTCGACATGAAAAACAATTATCGTGATAGTTTCGCTGACAATTTGAAATGTTGTCACCAATGCAAGGTGTCGATTATTATTATTTTACTTTTATTATTTTTGGTTCCCACACCGACCGACGTCCGACGAATATTTGTAGCTATTAAGTTGCGCATACTACATATTTTCACGCCTGTTTATTATCGATTTATTTAACCCATTTCATTGAGACCGACAAAACTGAATGTAAAATTTAGATTTTATTTGTTGATTTTTTTTTGCGCTGTGCGTATAACAAATGAATTTCAGCTGCCATTTCCTGACGGCAGTCAATTTATGACATTTTCTTGATAGGCAAATGGCACGCGCTAATCAATGAGACATTCTCATATTTCTACTTGCTACCGCCACAAAGAGACTATAAATGACAAACTTCCGTTACGCATCGTTTGCTTGCCGCATGCCTCCATTGCCTAATAGTCCCGTGCCACGGAACAGAAACACGATTCGTGTTGGTAAAATTAAATGCGCATTGAGACAATTGGCGAAACAATTGGTAACATTTTCTCGACTCGATGTTTTTTATGGCCGAGCAGTGATATGACGTTTTATTGGGTGAAAAGCAACTAATTTGGGATTTTATTGGCCAAAAAAATGAACGGCTACAACCTAAAATGAACAATTGTAATGAATTCGCATTAATGTTTAATCAATTGGATAAAATGTTTGTCTATATATATAAACTTAAACAACTTTCTTGCAAGTATATTAGTCAATAATATCACTGAATCGGCAGATTTGGCTACTGATTAGTCAAGAACACGTGAGTACTCTAAGTCTGTTTTCATCCATGAAACTATTGTTCCCCCCGGTGAGTTTTCAAAACCTGCTATTTTCCATGACCTTGCTGCCATTGAGTCGATATTATTGGGAAGTAAGTAATAGACGCATGATCGATATATCGTTATGCCCAAGCTATGTTTTATAATAATAAAATAAACTTAATATTATTACTACATGTGAATAAATTGCTGAAATCGTTTCGTCATTATCGTTGCCGAAAATAAATTTAGATTAATACAATTTACTCAAGACAATATTTAATGAGGGATTTTATGAAATTGACTGAAGTCATTCAAATTTTTATGTGACGAAAAAGCTGCTAAGAAAGCTTTTTTTTACATCTTAGTTACTAGCTGAAATCTTTATATCTATATATTTATTTTATTTTTTTGATGTAGTCATCGAACCACATTTATTTGGCTTAACATGCGCATGTAAATATGAATACTTGCCATTTTATGGACGCCGAACTGAGATGGTAATGTAGGCGCCCTTTTGGGTACGTAGTACGTACTTAGCATAAATCAGCAGAAGCTTTATCATAACGTGCTCAAAACTACAACAGCCATATCTAAAAGCTCAAGGAGTGCCATAACCGCAACAATAACTATAACAGCAGCGGCAATACCAACAAAAACAACAACAAGCAGTGGCCAGCAACAAAAGTGGCAATAACAATAAAAACCAAAAGTACTTTTACACGCACTTCAAATACAAATAAAGCAGTCGCCGCTGCGAATGTATGTAAATATATATATATGTGTATAAGTGTATATATGTGTGTGTGTGTGTTTCTAAGCGCGTGTGTGTGCGCATTTTTGAGTGGACGATAAATAAATTAGAAAGTTGCAAACGCGAAAAACTCTATCGGTACAGTTGAATTTTCTCTTTCGACCGATGGCGACGCACTGCGACATAATGGCGTCCACTTTATGTTCTTATGCTTAATTTGCTTAAAAGGGTGCTGCAATGCCCCACGAAATTGCACTCTTGCACACACACACGCAATCACAATCACAAAATGGGGTGTGTGGAGTAGGCGCAGTCGGTGAATGAGGAGGCGTCGTGGCGTAGAATTGAACGGGTCATAGACATGGACACGCAATGCAAATGCAAATGAGAGCGGTGTGAGAGCTGTCAGTGAGTCGACTAAGTGTATTTTACATTTCACGCACAATTTTCCATTTTGCATTGCACGCAATTTGCCGCTTAACGCACAAGTCGAGCACAGTCTTTGCAACGCGCGCCAATTTAAAAGCAACCACCCCACAATCCCGGCACCGCCGCCGTGCTTCATACCACGACCCGCTAGAAGCCACCTCCTTTTTGGCTCATAACACATGCTGAACGGCATGCAGGCGACAGCTTAGTTAACGCTAAGCAAGTCCAAGTCCTTTCCCTGCTTAGTCGCATATTACATCACTCGCAGTGAAGTTCGACGCTCTCTTTCCAGCCATGTCACGTTGTTGTTAGCATTCTCTAACTGGGTGGCATATGGCAAAGGGCCATGCAGCATGGGGCATGCGACATGTGCGTGGGCAAATAGTTAAAATAGTTTGATGCGCACTTTTCAGCGGCTCTGACTTGGGCTTGGCCTTTGAACCCTCATTGTCTTCCATCCCCCTCTCCAAACGCACACACACACACAGACACACATTTTGCCCCTACGCATTGCTCGTTGAATTGTTAATATATTTTTTTGGGGGGTATACGCATTTAAATGAGACTCACGTACGCGGACGATTTGTCACAAAATAATTTTTACGACTTTACGACTCCATTTGCCAGTGACCAAACCCCAATTCGAAAGAAACACATAGCGAAATATCGCGCATATAATTTTCGTGCTTGATGTTGTTGTTGCAATAGAAGCTGGATTTGTTGTCTCTGTCGCCAACTGCGACAATAATGCTTCGATTAAGCCCGAAACGCGCTATACACTCGACTTCGTTGCTGTTGACGACTTCCCTTGTCTGCGCGCCACTTAAGTGACAGCTCACTTGACATTTGCTGATTGATCTATGTAGCTTGTACAAGTATTAAATACCATTTTTTTTTTTATTAAAATTGGAAGCAAAAAAGTTATGCAAGTGCAAAATGGAGTAGACAAAAGCAGACATCTTTAAATCGAATGTAATGTATAAATAGGTTTGGGTCCAGTTTCCTAAGGCTCAAAAGACATAAACAGACTTCAGTAGTGGTATGTACATAGTCACATTAAAATATATAATCTATCTTACATATAGCCGTAAGCTGTCCTTTTACGCCTGTAGGCAGATATAATAAATATTTTCCGTTTTCCAACGACAAGTATTAATTAGTATTGTGAACAGACTACTGAAGATAGGAGCAATAAATATAATATACAATGTGAGATAAATATATATAAACTAGTCTTCTCTTACTATGTATTTTCCATTATTTCGAGTTTGTTCTTGGCTTTGCTTTGAAACGTAGATGAATATTCCGAAAATTAAACTATACCAATTTTTTAATTAACATTCGCATTAGTTCATATGAAATTTAAAATATCTGAAGTACGAAACATTAAACAATTGACAATAAATAGCTGATTTTAAGTAGCAAGAAATCGCATAATGAATTAAATAAACGTGGTGTATGATTTTTTAAAAAGTCATTAAATTATTTCGAAAATTTCAGAGGTGAGCAGGAATCTGGGGTTACAGCACTTGCTATTCGATCAAACTTTATACACATTATGGCTGTTGCTTCTGTCAGTTAATTTGATGCCTGGCCTTGTGGCAGACTCAATCTCATTTACAAATTGAACGCACAACACAATAACTGCTGGAAGCGTCGAGTCAATAGCTGCCTTCCGATCCAAATCTAATTAATCGTTTTTCTGTTGCCACAGTTGCTGCTGATGTCTTACCCATTTACACACGCACACACACACACACACTGCGATACACCCACACACATATCAACTACAAGCTGACAATTTCAAATTTAAATGACGTGCGAAACAAGAATTTAATTTTCTACTCGTGTTCGCAACATGAAATTCACTTTCTATTACTTCCGCGAACATGGCAACCAATGCCAATCCGTGCACATGGAGAAAAAACGTGTAACATCTACGATCTGCATGATATGGCAGTGTTAATAGAAGGAATATTTCAATGGTTTAATTTATACCTGTTTAATGCAGTACGCATTTAAAAAATCGAATTACATATTTTGCAAGTGCGACTTCTTTTCAGATCTTTTATCTATGTGATTCTATTTTTTTTATTTATTTGGTTTCATTTTTGCCTCGAGTGTGTCGGCGGCAATTCAAGTTTATTTACTTCGCAGCGAGCAGTTGATTTTTTGTTGCTATCGCGAACTGGTTACCAATCTGCCTCGTAGTCAATGTCGTCGTATTGCAACTCACACCGCTACACATTTGGCAAAATGACAAATTTGCCGAGCATGCTGTCGCTCACAACGGGCAGTGGGCGGATCTGGACGCAGACCGGGCGCTGCCACTGAAAGGGGTGCACTGAGGGGTGCAGCAGGACGACAGCCAATGGCGCAACGCTTGGTTTTAGTTTCAGTTGCCAGCCGACATTCGCCATACGCCATCCGCTATCCGGCATCCTCTGTCTGCCAGCCACTATTCTCTATGCTGACGCTGTTTGTCTGCCAAATGCGTTGCCTACTTTTAGGCTGGCATAATGAAATTCCAACTTTTGACTTATTGGCGACAACGACGACGTCGACAACGACAACGACGACGCCGAGGACAACGACAAGTTCAGTACCAGTTTACTAGCTAGCAACGTCACGTGTCATTGTCCTTGTTGTTGCTGTTGTTGTTGTTGTTGTTACTGTTGTGGTTTGCTTTTACAGGCGACGCAGCGGCGCTTGCGCTTTTGTCACATTTCTTTCGAATCATAAATTTATATTCGCATTTTCTCAGAGACCCAACTGCACTTGGAATCACATGAAATTAAAGTCAATCGAAAAATATGCTAGGAAATTTAATTTCACTTTAGACTTAATATCAAATATTTGATCTTAATACGTGTGTACAAATTGAATTAAATATTATATATTTTTAGCATGCAAATTTGTACATGGTGCTGTTGCTTTCCCTTGATATTGAAATTCCTCGTCAGAAGTTGAATAAAATACAAAACCAACAGCACAGCAAATAACTGATATTTATTAATGAACTATGCAACTGTGTAGACTTAAATCTTCTCCATTTAGTTTATGATATGTACTCGTACATGTACGTAAATAATTTATACTTTTATTGAATTTGTCTTGGACTAGAATTTTAATTGTTTTGAGTTATGTTTTAACACAGTAATTGGGAAAATGTTACTTAGAAAATTCAATGGAAATTGCTGGAAATTATTCTATTCAAACTATTAAAAACATGACGAATAAATGCAGTGCATGGAATCCCTTTGAATTGGGAAACTAGCCACATACAAATGTTTGAAACTGAAAAGACTACACAAGCTCCGGTTGATTGTTAATTGAGCGAATATTCGCAAACAAAGCGGAAGTTTACAATTTATGTTTTAATTATGAATGCCATATTAATATTTATTTCCCAGTCTGTTGGTTTTGGTTGTTACATTTTACAAGTGCTTGGCACATTCTCTCATTTATGGGACTTAGAAATATTTAACACAGACTATTAAATTCCTTTACGGTTATACGTATTTCACAAACGATTTGCATTTGATTCTCCTCTATCTTTTTATGATTGTTTTATGGGATTAAATTGAAAGTGCAGTGCAGTGAATATTGAGTCCGCGTTAAATAGTATGCACTGAGAAATATGCATTTTTTGTTTTGGTGCTAGTTATCTGCAGGCGCAGGAAATTGCTCAATTTGCAAGATGCTTTCACACCGCAATAAGTTGAGCGGAATGTCTTTAGTATTTTTTCTTTATTGCTTTTGTCTGAAGCTGTTAAATGCATGACAGGATTCACGCCCCAATGGGCATGTCCTTTTGATGGCAGCACTCGCACCTTTAAAGCAATATCCGCTGGGTTTTCACTGCCCAAATGAAAATTAATTTTCATTTTAATTGACTTTTACAGTGTACGCAAAAAGTGAGAATTTTTAGTGTTTGCTTGAGGCGAGCTGCGTGGGACTGTCAATATTTGCATGCTATACATTAATTACGCAGAAATATGTACACACACATATACGCAGGCACACAGACAGGCATATTTAAGCAGAGGCATTAGGCACAACAATGGCCAATTTCCTGGCCAGTTTCATGGAACACGCCGTGGGCGAAATAACCAAACTGAGCAGCTTATTAGCTGGCCAGGTCAGCACGCGAGTGGCAGGTCAAAACCAAGTGCCGCAGTAAGGGCCGGCAATCAAAATTATCCAACCCCCAGAAATCCCGCGCACCGAATGGCTGGCTAACTGGCCAATGCCATCGAACTTTTACGCATTGTTTATGTTAACAAAATGTAAATAAATGTTCCGTACAAACGATGTTGACGATGACGAAAACAAAGGGCAATTAAATTTCTGGTCAAAATAAAGGCGCCGGCACACGCAAGTCGTTGGGGACTTGGGACAACAACAGGTGTTCAGGTTTACCAAGCAAAAGAAACGAAAACGAAAACAACAACGACGACAACGACAAGAATGAAAACGAAATAAATCAAATCATGGGCAGACAAGCGGAGCATAACAAAATACATACACAGACACACACACACACACTCCTCCTATACACACCTACGCGCACACATAGAGAGAATTTGAACTGGCCCTTGGCCATTGCATATCGAGCAGTTTTATTGAAGTGGCCACCATTTACGCAGCCAATTCGTCGTCGCCTTTGTCGTCGCCGTTTGTTTAAGTGGCTCGCGTGTTAATTGTCGGGGAATGTGCTTGCCACGGCGATAACATTGGACAGCCAACGATCCAGCTGAGCAGCTCTTTAGTCGCAGCAGGACAACGCCTGACGTGCTCACTGACAATTCAAAGTTAACGGCCAAATTGGCCAACAGTAGCAAAAGTAACGCGTAATAAACTAGAGCACATAAACAATAGAAACAAGTTAGAAAAAAGACTACAATAACTCTAAGCTCGATCTGAGAGATACTCTGTTTACGACATGTGTAGGTAAATGAAGCGTATCTGGTTCAAATAATCGCCTCAGCTAATTCTAATATTCTTCAAATCAAACTGCATACGATTGTTGTGGTCTCTTCTCAATAACTTGCAACTCTGCAATATATATTTATTTTATTTTTAGACCACATGACTTCACTGCATCAGACACTCTTTCAGCTGCGTATGGGTAAAAGGCGAAATTATTAGGAAAGTCAGATATAGACACGCAGCTTAAGAATTGAGCAAAATATGAAGGTGAGTACAATAATTTGGCGTAGTAGCAATGTTGGGCTTTTGAATATATAAACGACGGCTGATGTGAGCTGTTGACTCAAAGCGTATTTATAGCAGTACTCCTCGAAAGTGTGTATACGTATGTGTGTGTGACTCTTGATTGAACTTGTAAAGTCATCCAAGTGCTTGCGGTTGCCCCTGCCCTACAGGCAACAAATGTACAATCTTACCGTAACGACCATTAAATGCTGCCTTCTGCCATTAAAGTCACATCCGTTTATTTTTTATCGTTTTTAATTGCATTTTTTCTCTATTCTGTTTCGCGTGCTGGTGTTGTTGTTGTGTTTGTTGTCTTTTTTGTGGCTGACTCATTTGTCGCCGTGTGCTTGTTTGCTCGTTTATTTTATTTAGCAATTTATTTCACACGTTGCCGCAAAAGCATGCCACCACACTGTGAAGTGTGCCTACGTATTTGCCCAGTGCTGTGTGTTTTTATGTGTGTGTGTGTGTATGTGTGTGTGTGTGTGTGTATCTACTGACTGTTTTTAATTTTAGGCTATTATGAGCTGTCCCCTTGCCCCCTTGCTGACCGGTGCCCGGACTTTGGCTATGTTGTCGTCTGGGCCAAAATTATGGCTACACATATAAATTGTCAAGCGGTCATTCGTCTTGTAGAATAAATGTTGCAATTTGTTGGCTTTTGCGTTGGGCGCCCGCGAGCCCTCCAAAAAGATGGCGCCCGAGATAGTCGGTTCTTGTTCAGCATCCGCTGCGCACAAAAGTATGCTACATTTTTGCGTATCACTTCCGAAGCAAGCGCTTTGTTGGTTTGCCGCTTTGTTTCTACAGCGCCGGCGTGCACCTTCACCGACCACTGGCCGGACAACATGAGTATAACTGGAGCTGGTAGTGCCATAAATTCTATAGCAATGCATGCGACTCCATGTGCCAGTCGAGACACAAATAACTCACAGTCTGCTGTGCGCCTCGGCTTTTATTAGTAGTAGTAGTTGGGCAGAATAGAAGCAGAGCAGTGGGAACCTCCGCTGACCACTGGCGGCATATATTTGCGCACAATTAATTATTATAAATGTCGTGGTACCCACCCGGACTCGGCCCCGGACCCGGATACGGATACGGACCCGGGCGCAAACAAAGCCACACAAAACGTTCTCCGCTTGCAAGCCAGCGAAATTGTTTATGAAAATTTATGATTACAATATTTGTCGTCGTACTGCATCTTCCACCTACCCTACCCCACTTTCGCTCCCCCTGTCTCATCTGTTGTACAGTATTTCTGTTTTATTTATTTGAGCTGACGCTTTGCTATTGCATTCCATGGTTGCAACTGCAACGCATTTAATCTTTAAGTTGACCAGGTGCTGTTCCTGAGCATTTTTTACCTGCGGCAAATGATTTAACTATCGCCTCTCAATAAGTATTCAAATATAAATATATACATACGTATATATATACATACGTATATATATATATATATATATATATGCTCTCCACCCCTCTACTATATTTTTTTATTCACACATGCGTAGCTTCACGTATGTGTTTGCCTTTGTATTGATACTGTGTTTGCAATTGATTTCACATGACTTCCTTTATGTTTATTCAAAAAAAAAACTTTTTAATGCCTTTGAGAATAAACACACACACCTCTAACTGCGACCTCTTACGCACAACTTGAACGCGAAAAAAGTTCATTCATTCATTCATTCATTCATTGATGATGTTGGTTGCCTTTTCATTTATTTTCATATTTATTTGCTTCGCTTTTGATTCTTGTATCTTGTTGGCTTATATTTGCTGAAATGATCTTTTATTTATTTGTTTAATGTTTTTCGATTTGTTTGCCTTGTTATGGATATGTTCAGACTGTTAGGAAGTTTGGTTTTCATTGGTATTGAAAAAT
Source organism: Drosophila basisetae (assembly GCA_035041595.1). Taxonomy (NCBI): domain Eukaryota; kingdom Metazoa; phylum Arthropoda; class Insecta; order Diptera; family Drosophilidae; genus Drosophila; species Drosophila basisetae. Next base: position 5,859,028 of record JAWNLB010000070.1, read on the forward strand.
ATAACAGATACGAGTATATGGAATTCTTTACTTGCATTTTATTATTATTTTCTTATTATTATTAATGAAGCATTGCAACCTGCTGGGTTTGTTTGCTTCTTCCTTGGAAATGAATTGGAATTTTTGATCAAGCCCAATCAAGTGCGGAACGGCAATGAGCCGTTTATGTGATCTCATTTCACTCATATTTAGCAGAGAGTTCTGGAGCCACGTCTGTCTCGTTCTTTAGAGTAAAACTGATTGAAATCAGCTCTGCAATGATTATTGCAAATAACTGCAAGCAATTTCTACTTATCCATCATTCCACTTTCAATTACCTGTGAAGGTTCACTCATTCTCATTCGCTCTGCAGACTGCATTTGCAGCTGGTTCATTATTTCCACATTCATCATTTGGGCATTTTTCGCTTGAGCGCCACTTTAGACGCCTTTTCCACCTTGCGCACACCAGTGCATAGCCTGCTGCGGGCTCGTTATCAAATTTCATGCAGCTAATTATGCGCTAAGTAGACACACATAGCACAAGAGCAACAACAATAGCATCGTGACGGGACACAGTGGAGAGCGGATAATTTATGGCTGCGATTGCAGCCAAAAATCCTTTGTCGAAAAGTCGCAAATACCTGGAACTTAATGTTGGACTTTGAACTGGCTCGCGACTCTACGCCCCAACCAAAATATGATAAATGTTGTGCGGAAGTTGGCGACTGACACAGTGCCACGCCCACGCCAACGCCTACACCCACACCCGTATGGCCTTTGAGCCATATTCCCCAGCCTCTGCCGCACCCGCTGCCACAGCCACAACAAGGTACGCAAAGGCTGTCAATTTGCGAATATGCGCGCCATCGAAATTCCCATAGACATAAGCATTGGCATTGCGAGTTGTAGTTGCATTCCTATCTGGGTTGCCTAGTTGCATTGTGCATGTGTGTGTGTGGATGTGCGTGTGCGTGTGTGTGTGTGTCTCCATTATGAGCAGCCGTTTTGGGGCATTATCTGGCCTTAGTGCCGGGGCGTGCTGCATTAGAGACAGCAGATAAACACAGCCAAATGCTGTGAAAGCCATTGCTTATTTGTCATACACATTATGTAGGTGTGTTCTTGTGTGTGTGTGTGTGCAAAGTGTTGTATTTAAAGTCGGGTTAGCTTGAGGTGCATGGTGCGTATGCGTAATGTGGTGTTGTTATTCGCTGCCCAAAGGGAAATTGAATTAAAACTCAAAGCGAAAACGCAAATTGCAGCCTATTTGCCATTTTGCACTTTCCATTTTGCAATGTCAGCTAGCGTACGAGAAGTCGGCTTGAAATTAACGACAGTCATAACTTTTCGAACGCGACATTTTAGTTTTGGGCTGCTCGGCATTTCACACGCTGCCAAAACGTTTCCGCTTCCGCTGGCAGTCATAACTTTTTGCCTCTACCATTTCTTTTTTTTTTGCTGTCTTTTTCTTTTTTTTTTTTTGCAAAGTTACGAGCATGCCACAAACTGTGACACACCGCGAGGCAGGCAGCAAAAGCAACTTTGCCGACTTCAGCCAGTGCATTTGAACCTTGCAGACAACAGCGGACATCACTGCCAGCAGTAAAGGTAAATAAGGTGGCAGCATGCAGCAACACCCACGTATCACGCGGCCACTCGTATTGCCTCACCATTTAATTCGGTTGCGTGTGACTGGTGCACGCAATCCAATTTTTATTGTTTCCCTAGCGCCATCACATTTCCAAACCGTGACCAATGCCCATCACAGTGTGAAAAGCACATCGGTTGATTCATTTATATACTGATGCTGTCCATTGATACCTATGTTGATCTTGTATCCAATTATTGATCAGACAATCGAAAATTTCACTGACATCATGTCATAGCCAGATATGAAAGCCTAAATATCCATTTCCAAATATTGGTATACGTCTTAAAAACTGTTCAAGTTATATTTTTGCCCTAGAGCAATCCCAACTTCAACCTATACCCAATACTCAAAGGGTTGAGAGTTCATCTGCTGACTCATTTATATACTGATGCATATTTATATACTATTGCAAATTTGTAGCTTCTTTTCCATTCGAAAATTCCCATGACATCGTTTATGCCAGCTTTATTATCCTTTTTTAGCCATTGACAGCAAGTCAACAAAAGTTTTAAAGACTCAAACAAAATAGATAGATCCTAGTTAAATCAAAGTTATTTTATCCGTAAAACAAGTAAGTAAAACAATTAAAATTTGTAGTACACTCAATTTTTTTTTTATTTTGTCCAACTTTGAACTAAGCCTGGAGAAAATTAAATGAAAATGAAAAAGCTTACAAAAGGTTGCAATGTTTATTTGTTATTCATTCATAATCATTTGGATCAAAAACAGCTTTTAAAACACCCTAAAAAAAAGCCCGCCCTCTTCAAATAATTACATTAGCTAATTGAGAAATAAAAACATAAATTTGTGACAAATTAATGAGTTTTATATATGTATATATGTCGCAGCTATGATTATTATTTGTATCTTTCAAAACGTCTGAAATTTCGTATTTTCACGATTTAGCCATTTGACTTGACACATTTTAAAAATCATATTGCATATTATACGAACGAAGATGGAAAATTGCGTCTTATTTCAGGGTCGTTTGCTGGCATTCTCCACTCATCTCCCCTGCTCTCCACTGCTCTGGTTGCCCTGGTGCTTAAGTTTTGAAACCACGCACAAAATATGCACTTAGCACGAACCTTTTGCTTATTACGCTGACAACATTTGCGATTAGAGATGGCCGAATTTGACCCTTGAGTGGAACAACACTGCATTTGCTATTACTAGATCTTTTGGAGCATTTCGAGCATAGTAGTGTTGTGTTCGTGTCACGAAGTCCCATTTGAAATTCACCCATCTTTAGTATCGATGTCCTCTCTTTCTGTTCGTCTGGTTCTCGAACTCATTTGGCATTCTTTTTTTCTAATTACTTTAGGGATTAATTTAAAGAAACAAACGAAGTGCACACATACAAACACATTTATATCAGGATATTAACATACATACAAATCCTCACACCCTCACACTCAAATATTTTTCTTCACTTTTAATTTCAATTACTTTTATTACATCCAGTAAATGAGTTCAAATGAAGCAAAAAAGGTTATATATTTATACTTATAACACATATACATATATTTATATTTACATATATATATATATATATATAGATATATGTATATATATACATATACATATTTGATCACATATATATTAACCGCATGCTCTGGAGGAAACCTGAGCGCAAAAAAAAAGTTTACTTATTAATTTTCATAAGAGTAATTTTGTGTATTTTATGTTTGGTTTGTGCCTGAGTGTTGCTGCTGTTGCTGTTGGAGTCGGTGACTGGATCCAATGCTAGGACGCAAATATAAGTACGCAAAAAATAAATAAAATAAAATGAAATAAAATAAAAGCCAAGCCAAGCCAAGCCAGGCCACAGCCACAGCCGCAGTGGCAACAACAAATGGCAGCTCATGAGCGTGGCGGGGCAACGTTAAACGGTTAAGGACATGCAAAAAAGGGCGCGCTCTGATGAGTTGATGAAGTGTTCAACGCCTGGTTGGACCCCAAACCAACGACAAACATGACCCGAGCGGGTGGGCCTGGGGGGAGGGAGGCTTAAGGGTTTGAGCTGGGTGCGATCCTGAACTTTGGGGCTGCCCGCAGCGCAAATAAAAAGTCAGGTTTTTAACTAAATGACTTTTTGTTGTTGTGCACACGCATTGCTACACATAAACGCACTCAGTATGACAACAACACCAACAACAGCTACAACAAAAATAACATTGCCACACACAAATACAGTACATATGCATGCATGTCGTCGTGTATCGTAATTATTTTGATGGAGGCAGCCTTTTTCTACAGAAAACCCATACATATGCATATACGTATATGCATAAGTGAGCATGTGTGTGTGTGTACATAGGTGCCCAAATGCGTGGCAGCGTTAAGTAAAATTGCTACGACCTCGCCTTTTTTTTTGTTTTGTGTTTTCGGTGTCTCTGTTTACCTTTTTTGCTCTCCAGTGTGGTGGACTGCGGTAGTTGGGTTGTTGTCTCGTTGATTATGCGCTGATAACAAATTATTCACTTGGGAGCAGGCTTCAACCAATACAAACACAAACATGGCACACAGCACGCAAACCACATGTGTTTTCTTGTGTATGTGTGTGTGTGTGTGTGTGTGTGTATGTGTTTGTGACTGGCTTACATGAAAGCATTAGATGTAACTGGGGGGCGTGAGCGCACACACGCCTCCAGTCAATTTCCGTTTGGGGTCTTAGGGTCTGCGTGTCCAAAATTAATGAAAAGCCGCCGACGCCAAAGTAATGCCGCGAAGCCGACTTTTTGCCTATTTGCTGTGTCACCTGCATTTTTTGTATGTGCTTTATTATTAGAGATTACAATCACTAAGCAGCTACTGACATTACACAAAATATTACGCATTACGCAACGGGGTCGCACTGCTAAGTACAAGTATTTGGGACCATTTTGTACACGGCTCCAGTGTGCCACAAAATCGATGAATCGATTAGAAAAATACTCAGGTATATTCACAATATGTACACTTACTAATTAAATCAACCAAATATGCTATCAGGCCGCCAGCATTGTATGTTAGTCTATGGCTATTGTAATTTGAATGGCATTTATTTATAGGTTTAGGCACTTATTATGAAAACTCAATAAAAACAACGTAGTCCATTTGTTTGACTAACCTTTTAGTAGTATATACCATTTTTTTACCTGAACATCATTAGTTCAGGCAGACAGATCGATATCATCAAGTTGTAGAGTTTAGTACTTCAATAGTGCATTTTGCTTTTAACATAATTTGTTAGTTTTTTTCCGCCATGCCAGAAGTGTTTAGTCACATTTAAATATAAAACAAATTCCTTTAAACATTTTTGGATACAGATATGAAGTTACAGATAGGCGAATAGTCCCTGAAATGACCAAGTTACTGTTGACTTATTGGTATATCTCTAATTTTTTCTGAACTCGTCTCTTGAGTAACCTTTTGACATTCTCTTTCTTGAATGCTGAATTATCGTAAGTTTAAATCTATAGTTAGTTAGTCCATCAGAGATCCGTAAGGATTAAAAACTCAAAGTTTGCCAAAACTTTGCTGACACGAGGCATCTAGGACCCATATAATTGAATATTTAAATGTTATGATATAAATGAGACATTTCAATCGTGAAGGGTTTGCGACTAGAAATTATAAGTTAAATTTTGGCTTTCCACTTGATCCAGGAATGTGGGAAGGCCCTTGATACCGCTGCCAAATCCCCAGCGACAACGCATATCAAACACTTCAAGACATCAGCCGTCAGCGGTGCAACAGAATCGCTTCTTCGTAAACTGGCCTGGCAGGCAGCAGCTTGTCTGACGCTCTTCTATATCCAAATTGATTTAATGAGTCTACAAATTAAAATAAGTAAAGAAACGTTTTAGTCATACTGAATATATAAAAGAAGTATTTCTGATGATACGCAATGCATTAGTTGGATGTTTCAGACAGATGATAGCAGAAGTAATCCTATCAGAAAGATCAAAAATGTTTAACTCACAGATACGAGATGATGAAAAGCTTTAACTAGCCACATTGAACAGCAACAAATACTTTTAATCCTTTGGCAACTAACACACATGAGACATGTAGCATGTTAGCTTTTTACTTATACACGACTGCTACTTTATACACAATAACTAAAACTGAGATCAAAGTAGTGGTTACAATTGTAAAGTTGGTTTCTAGTCATTGCAATATTCTCGCCTAGATCTCAAAGGGTTAAAGTCGCCATTTGAACAGGTGAGTTTTTGAAAAATGGAGACAAATGGGCAATTAGTAGTGGGACGCAGATATTTTCATTTTGTATTTGTACAGCATTTTCGGATTTCGTTTAAATTTTATTCTGTTCAGATGTGTCTTGGAGTGTCGCCAAAGGACAACAATTATGCGAAGCTTTGTTAACTTTATCACTGAGTCTCTGGGGAATAGGTAAGGCGCAACTCATTTATGTTTTATCTATCTATCGGTCGAAGCCCTTGCGTCACGTCGCAATAACATGAAACTAACAATTCGGAGATCAAATGCAAGCGGAAATAAATAGCACAACTTCCGGTGAGCCAATAAAAATAAAAATAAAAGAGGACACAACTGGCCAAACGCACCCCAGAGGCCAGACGAGCCGCCCGGAGCCTTGGATGTTTAACTGTAGATGTTCCTCCAAAATTCTCACTTTTGTTCATCCTGCTTTATTATGCGAAACAAGCGAAGGAACAAACAAGAGGCACGCCAGCAAATTTGTGTTTAAAAATAATAACAACAATACATACAACATTCACAAGCTACAGCAACAGCAACAGCAACAACAACAACTACAGTAGAAAACAACAGGCGACAAGAGTCGAGGGTAAGGATGTCTTGAGCTGTGCTGTGCTTCTGGGCAGCTGCGACAGTTGGCCGAGAGTCGTTTGGTCCTGGAACGAGTCACCATTTATCTTAATCTACCTTTTAACTTATCTCGTTGTTGGATTTGAACTTCTTCCATTTGCTTTCTTTTGCCTGATTCGGTTCGCGTCTCTCGTCTCTCGTCTCCTTGTCCTTGCTGTTTCTTCGCTTTTTCTCTATTGTTGCAACAAAAATCAATTAATTATTTATCACTTAAACTCTCCGCCACTTGTCATTATGTCATTGTTTACTCATTGCCCCAGAGGGGGAAACGACGATGGCAGCAAGCGAACATTTTCTCTGCTTTCAACTTTATCAATACTCAATTGAGATGGCGATGGCGATGGCGATGGTTCTTGGGTTTGGTCCTGGGACACCAGTATTAGCTGACCCCATTGATGTTTGGGCGCTTAACTTTGCGCCGGCAGTTTGTCTCGACGGGCCTTGGGGCATGCGGGATGGAGTAACAGATGGGGTAAATGAAGGGCGCTCCTCCCATTGTCAATGCGATGCCTTCAAGCCAGTCAGGCAGCTAGCCGTTATTCTTTCTATTTTATTTAACTTAATACTTATGTTGGCATTTTATTTTATTTTTTTCTTTCCGGCCACCTTCAACGACGTTGATGTCGTCGCTGTGGCCTCTTGCAACAATCGAAATCCCCAATTGACAAAAAGAAAACCAATTTAGTAGACAACGACAACGCGTCGTGGCTAGACGAAGGGCCGGAGCGAGGCAAAAATCCCTCCGAGTCTTGTGTCTCTCTGTTGCAAGCATACGTTGTGATAAATTCATCAGGTGAATGCCAAAGCATTGAGCAAATATGCGCCACCCGACTACTACAAGCGCCCAAGCCAAGCGCCCCGCCCCCATATAGTGGCACGCCCCAAAACAAATCCAGCTGCTTGATGCGGCTTGTTGTGTCGCCGCATCAAACGACAATTGAATTTGCCATGTTGAAAACTTGGACGGCCGCCGCAATATAGACAGATAGCTTGTTGCTTTTGGCCAACGTATGTTAGCCATGACTAGAAAACTGTAGCTTGGAACAGCTGCTTCGCATTCCAGTTGGCCAGTTGTCGTCAGCTGTATTTATTTAGCCGTGTTTGCCATCGGCATGCCTTCAATTAATGTCAATTTGTTTTTAAGTAAGCTATCGATGGCAACTTGAAAACGATTGCATAGGCTCCCATTCACTGGACAAAGAGGGAGCAAAACAGAGTTGTCTCGAGATAGGTGGAAGGGGTGGGAAGCCGATGTCAGGGCTCCAAGCTGACAAAACGCATCAAATGAAATGAGAACGTATGGGCAAGCAATTTGTTTATATTTGGATCAACTATCTAATAAACCCCCGAAATGAAGCCCAGAACGCTCAATGCTAGCCCCCTAACTGGGTCAGGTGATCAACCTGACGACAGCTGATGTGTGTGGATATAAACTTAATGTTAATGTCTTGTCCTCGTCGTCGTCGTCGTCGTCGTTGTCGTCGTCGTCGTCGTTGGTTCCACGTCTAATAGAAGGCTAGCAGAAATGTTTTCCATTATGTTAGAATGCAATAAATTACCTGTAAAGGCAACGACAAAAACCACACACACACACACACACACACACACATATAAACACAAAACGCATGCGAGGTGGGCAGGAACGGGGACAGTCATTGGATTTGAGTGTGTCAAGAGTTGGAGTGGGTCTGGGCTTGGGGCTGGGGCTGGGCACATGTATATGCACGCACATTAATTTACTTTTGTTGTCACTTTGCCAGTGGGCCACATTTGAAGTGCGCTGCCGGCAGGAATATAAAACAAATACAAATGACAAAGCAGAGGCAATGACAGAGTATGTGTGTGTGTGTGTGTGTGTGTGCGTGTGTGTGCGTGTGTATGGCTAAAAAGTAAGAGGGGTCGTCGAGCCGAATGTAAAAGGCATGGGGCTAGGTTCAGTTGGACAAGCAGGACAGGAGACAACCTGAGCTATACTCAACTCGCACAGCTAGCTGCCAGTTTGATATGTAAATGCGTTTCGCACACATTTCGTTGCCGAGTGTAATGGAATTGTATGACATTACTTTTAATTAAAAGTGCTCGACATTTGGCCAGCAACTTGAGTGTCGTGCACTCCCTCCCCCGCCCCTTCATGATTACCCTTTACTTTTTTATTTTTATTATTATTATTTTTGTAACATTTTTTTTGGCATACAGCCGCAGGTGTGAAATGTTTGTTCCTTGCTTGGCCATACAGTGCACAAAGGCGCAGCAAGCCTCTGTCTGCCAAGTCATATCTGAATGCTAAATTCAACCCACTCACACACACACACACACGCCGACGAGCGCAATCGTTTATCAGCTGTATTAAATCTAATGACAGTAGAGAAAATCACAAACAATTCAATTCCACACTTGACAGCAAACAATCAACAAAAGTACAAGTGCAAGCTGCTACGATCTCCTCATACAATTCAGCTGTCAATCCAAGTACAATAGCTATACGAGTAAGTTCAAGCCAACGACATACCCTGCACATTTCTGTCATCATTTGTACGGCTATGCTGTCCTATTAAGTGTGCTTGATACCTTTAGTAGCTAATAAGTCAATTGTTTAAGATATACATGATAATGAAGTCGGAGGAATTATCAATCATATCTAGAGATGTTTCTTAAGTGAATGATTTTCTGTGTTACTTCAAGCTATAAGACTATGCAAGTTCTGTTTGCTGATCTATTCCTTTGAAGTTGAATTTATCAATTTCAACTAATTGCAACTAAGGGATCTCAATGTTGTAATAATAAATGAAAGCCGTTCATGCGTGAGTAGGAAATATTAAAAACAGTTTTGAAATGAATACTTGAATTGATGCAATTTTCTGAAGGCTTGGTTTTCCAGTCCCCTTACATTTATTTAAAATATACTTCATTTCACAGCATTTGACAAGCCCAATTGCAATAAATACAGGGTATGTAGACCGAGTGTTTGTATGTGCCGTATCTCATCATTGAATGACCGTTCTGCTTTATTGGATTAAAAATAACAGTGCACAAGTTTTGTTGTTACAAATACGTTGCTTGGAAAAGGAATTCGTTTTGTATTATAAATCAAAATTCTAAAGCATTGTTATAAAACGGAATTGTGATACTCGTATTTTGTAATATACTTACCTTGATGGATTTTTAAATTACAATCTACGTATGGATTTTTCTATAATTGAAAGACAAGAATCTTATATAATCAAAAGTTAAATGTCTTGCAATGGAAGACCATTTAAGAAGAGCCAATCTTCTCAAAGTTACCTTGATGCCGCCAATTTTTCGCTTAGTTTTTGAAGTTATCTACAGATTTCGCGTTTTATGAAATTCAAAACCACCACCCCGTTCCAAGCCCCAAATGGGAACTTTATGAGCTGCGCGTAAAATGGCAAACAAGTAAAAAACCGAAATTGCAAATAATGCGAATCACGTGGCGCATTTGTAGCTGGAGCTCTGACCCCTTTTGCACTGAAACCACAACTGAACAACAACAGAAACAACAACAAACACTAAATGAGGAAAATTCACCCACATTCACCCGCTCCTCGCATTGCACAATCAACCATTACCGAGCGCGATTCGAGTCGAGTGTTTCGATTTGCAGGCAAATCATAAAAACAAATGTATAAAATCAAATGGAAAATCAATGAAGCCAACCATCAACTGTATCGATGCCATCGCCCGCGGTTTGTATAAATTGCTTTATTGCCTAAATAATACAAAAGAGTTTGCATGGAAAACCCTGCCTTGCATCGCCCCGCCTACCCCTGCCAGCCCCGTCAATTTTAATTTACAATATATATATACACATATATATATGTATCACATTCATATTTTTGGCAACTTAATGCAAGAATAACATCAAGCGACGAAAACAAAAAGAAAGACAACATGCATCAGACACCCTCTCTCAGCATCTTCAGCAACAGCAACAATTAGCTGGCAGTGCTGCCCATAGTGGGTGAATAGAAGCGGGGGGGTTGCTTGGGGGGAGGTATGTACACAATGGCTTCTTTGCATTCGACCGCCGAACCCAAAATAATTAAAAGTATTTGGCGTCTGTAAAGTAATTTTTAATTAAGTTGAAGTGCGCTGAAGTGGCGCGGCTGATGGGTTTTTTTTTTTAAGGCTGGTGGCTCAATGGCTGGCTGGTTGTTGGTGCGGCTGCTGGTTGCTTATTACCGTGCATAAACATAAACAATTTTAGAAATTAAATGATAATTTCGGAATATTTACATAATTTTATGCATTATCCCTAAAGGCTGGTCCAAAAAGGCAGCCACCCGCCCAACCACCAGCACCACTTAGAAAATGGTCCAGTAGCGAATCGTTTCAAGTATTTTCGTAGGTTTTTCATTTTTCCCGCTCTACCAAATTAAGATACAAGTAATGGCCCTGTTTCGGCTTATATATATATATATATATATGTGTGTGTATATATAGATATATATATATATATATATATCTATTTACCTTGCGAAATTTCATTCACTTTACCGTTAATCTCAATCTCAACGATTGCTATCGCCTGGCCCCAAATTGATTTTAGTTTCATTTGCGCTTCCTGCTGTTCATTTTCGGCATCCTCATTGCATTTGGCAACTCGTGCAGTGCCGCCGCATAAATATTTATGACGAGGCCGCATTGGAGAGGGGGCGTGGCGTTAAATAGTGGCTGGTAACTCGACCAGGCAGCCCAGCACAACTCTTGCTCCAGTTTGGATGTCAGCCAAATGCAATGAAATTCTGTTTGAGCATTTGCAATGTGCCCGTTTCACATTTTTTTTATCCACTTCTGAGTGAATCTTCATTTTGCGCGTCGATTTTTTTTCCTTTTTGCGAGCTTAAAGTTTTAATTAAGTGCAAATTATAAAAGTGTAAATTTGTCTGCCAAAAAAAGCAAAAAAGCACAATGCATTCTATCAATTGCTGGATATACTTTAACACAATAATTGACTATGAACAAACATAGCTATCAACCTTACTTCAAAATGGATCCAATAGCAGATCACATAGGGTGTATTCGATATAGACATACTTTTGTCACATTTGCTTATTGTGTGCCAGGCAATTATTGAAACACATTTGACGTGCTTCTTACAAATGTTGGGGGTTGGGATATTAAAACAGCCACATGGAGTTGACAGTCGCCCGACCCAATGCTCGATGCCTAATGTGAGCTGCTAATGAGCAGGCCTGCCAGACAGACAACAACACAGACATACAAGCCTTAATGAAATGAAGAAGTTATGAAACGTGAATAGGGGTATGGAAAATAATGGGAGGATAAAAGGGGTAGAGTCGTTGTTTCGAAACTTTGCATATGAATAAATACAAAAGGGGGCCGAGAGGGTGTGACGGCGTAAAGAAAGCATTAATATGCAGCATAATTATGCGATAACCATGGCATGTGGTTCCCCACTTGGCTTCACTCTTTTGAGTTTGAGCTGCAGAGAACATCATAACTGAACATCATAATATAATGCTACATAACGTTAACGCTAATGGTGCCAGCAAAAGCGGGGCCATAACCAACAACAGCCAGCAACTACAAAAACAACAACAGCAACAACAACAGCCTCAAAGGCGTGTGTGTGTGTGTATGTGTGTGCCAGGTGTGTATGGCTGTGTGCGTGCTTGTAAGTATTGGGTGTTACATGCTGCAAAGTACTCCCCAAAGTGCCCCTAAATGCAAGAAATGACAGTCATTTCATATTTGTTGTACTCTGCGGACTGCGCTCTCTCATTGCTGTTGCTGCTGCTGCTGCTGCTGCTACTGCTCAGGATACGCACACAAGTACATAGCGTGTCATAAAATTAAATACTTCACTAGAGAATTAAATGCAGTAAAAAGTGGGCGTGGCCTCGCACACAGCTCATGGCAAACAACCAGCACACACCTACATCAGTTAATTCAAAATGGGAACTGTCCAAGGCAAATAGTTAGAACCGGTAGGGGAGTGGATGGCGGGGATGGGAATGCCTGGGCGTTGCTTTCACTCACAACTGGTAAATTAAGCTAATAATAACAAGTTTAAAGCTAAACGTGTTTTCATTATTATGAACATAAAAGATTCCTCTCATTGTCCCCTGACGCGTAGACCAACTTGTTGTCTCTATTAACTCCTATTCAGGTAGATTTACTGATGTTGCTTTAAAACGGGTTAAATACAAATATACGTATCCGCAATAAACACATAACTTTAAGCAGCTGACGCACATTAAGCTGACTCACGAATTGCTTGAACCATATTGACAGCTACTTTTTTGCCCGCTCGGCACAGCCACATAAAAGGATGGCTCAGGCAACCGTCCATAAAATATTGTGAAGATGCATTAAGGAACCTGGCTTTCAGCTGACTTACGCAGCTGTTAAATAACTCTTCGTAAGAGAGCTGACCGCAATTCCAACCGTTGGCATACTGATGGGTCAAAGTATCTGTCAAAACGACTTAACTATTAGTGTCTTGAATGACCACCAAGCTTGATTTGCTGCCAACCACTTAGGTGTTCACAGAAAAAGGACTTTTGCTCAGAGTCTCAATATGTAAGTTACTCAAATTCTGTATTCATTTAGGAGTAAAAGATTGCAAGACTGATAGTCACTATATAAATTGAACCAAATTAAATTTGTAAATTACATAATAAAAATATCGTTTTGATAAATTGTCCAAAAAAAAAACACGTTTCTTCTAATCGATGATATGATGCACCTATTTATGTAACCATTCTTATCTTAGCAATGTACGAGTAGTCATAAATTAAGTTACTGCGGTATATTAAGTACATCTTTCCTTTAGTTATGTTGTGAACAAATTACCTTGGGTGTTTCTTAAGATTTCCAAGTATTTATCAAAGTTATACTTGAAAACTGTTTCATTTAATCATAGAAATTATTTATTTAAAAACTTTGCTGACCTTGTACTAATTTATATTTCAGCCACATCAGCAAAGAGCACATGCGAATATTTATCAATGTTCTGTTCTGACCAGACTAGGCAATCTAGGAGAATGGTATTATGCACCGCCCGATTGGGGGCATTGAATGGAATGCAGTTTGGCGAAGATTGCATGAAACGGTTTGCTACAATTAAAACTAACCAGCGCTGATTTCGCGAGTATCTCTCACTGCCGTCTTGCTGGGGTCGCCTCCATAGTTGACTGTCTTGAGCAGGCGGCGATGCGGTTTTGTTAAAATTACATTTGGCAAAGTTTTATCGCAGCTGCGGTGGCAGCGGCTGTAACTGCGACTGAGACTGCGGCAGTGGCAGTGGTAGTACCAGTGGCAGTGGCATGATATCAGGGCTGTAATTAATTGTGGCCGCTGCATTTCGGGGCGGCCATGGTAATTGTGGCGTGCAAATTAAAAGCCAGCAAGCAGAAAGAAAGCGTGTGGAAAAAGTTGAGAAGAGCGAACAGAACATTTTAAAAGCGCGCACAGAAATAAACCGAAACCAAAACAAAAGCAGGACGGCAAAACAGCAACAAAAAAATGTCAATGTGAACAGTGACAGTAACAGTAGCTGCAAAAGAACAGATCCAAGCATCGATAGACACTAGCAAATATAAATATATATACACCTTATACACATATATATGTATCTATATAAAAAAAAAGAGCGGAAAAACAATAACAATAACAAAGGCGAACCACAAATTATCCCGCTGGCAATTTACGGTTAGGAAAAGTGAAAAGCAACACTCAGCAAGTCGAAAGGGCTAACAAAAAGTCTTCGATTTCAAAGTGTTTGATGATACCGTTGTTGTTGTTATTGTTGCTGCTGTTGCTGCTGCTGCTGTTGCTACAGCCGCTAATGGGAGAGGTTGGAGTGTTGCCGCTGACAACAACACGGAAAGAGTTTATGAAGCAGCCCAAAAGTGTCGGAACAAATTGAATGGGTGGGGCAGCAAATCACATCAAAAACATATTTGAATATTTGCCGTCACTTTGCTTTCTAAGCCACTGCCAAAGGGGTGGGAGACGTGAAGGTGTGGCAAGTGGTTTCGATGGTTGCCTCGGTGTCGATGTCGCAGCCAGTGTGTTTGCCTAAGCGAAATGGAGGAAAACACTCTACTCTAGTCAACGATACTCTACACTATCATGCAACACATCATGAACATTTGATAGACTACCAGACACAGTTGATACATAACTAATTCAATTGGTAAATTCAGTTCACAATACTCCAATTCAGCATATTGAGCGCTATTTTAATAGCGCCCATATAAAAAGGGAATGTGCCATCAAATTGTTACCCCATTTCTCTTGATGTGTGATGAAAAACTATTGTAATCTCAGCGAGTTATTCCGTTCGCTTTTGCAGTGAGCTGTCTCGTTGTTACCCATGAGTGTGCTTCGTATCTGCGTTTTAATTCGGCGTGGTAAGTAAAGCTTAACTGTTGCCAGACACCTTGTGTACATAACGGAAAGGAAATGAATGGAAAGCACAAGCAGAGGTTTCTCAGCGAGTGTGTGTGCGTGTGTATGGCAACTGTATTGTCAGTAAAATGCCTAGGGCGAAAGTGTGCATTACGACGTTTTAAATTACGCGAAAATACACACACACACACACACACACATATATATATATATATATAGATATAACACCCAGCAACTTGGGCAGCCATATGTGCCACTACTGACAGAAGCCAAGGTGGAGAACGTTCAACGTTCAACGCTCAACGCTCCCTTATCGTCTTGTGTACTGTTGATTCTACTTACCAAATAGAACTGTTAATGGAATGAGCAGAAGAGGTGGGGGGCAAACCTCGACGGCAACATTTGCGGGCACAATATGTAGTCCTTTGTTGTGTCAATGGCAACGCGAGCATTGGTGGAGAATTGGTGGAGCATTGGTGGCAACACAGACTGCGCCATTGCTGGCAGTACGTGTCAAAATTTGAGCAAAGGATATACAAAGTAACTCGTGCTAATTTCCCCATTGCTGCCCTATAACTGGGCTGCCAACTTCAATCGGGTCGCACACTTAAGCCACTGCCTCATGCCTCATGATGCGATCGATGTCTGACACAGTAACAGTCTAAGCTATGCCATAAATTCAAGCGAGAAGTGAATGGTAAAAGATTAAACAAATTGAATGCTGAATACGCCAATTGAATTGACTATGATTATGCATCCAATTAATATGGCTTACAAATACTTAAGTACACTCTGTACTTCAGGTAAATAATAATTAATAAATTTTAATGATAATATTTACATGTGAAAACGTTTTGTCGACGTGATAGATACTCTTTTCCATCAAGTCTTGATTCATATATACAACATACTCATTATTATTCGATTTTAAATATAATATCATAAGGATATACAAAAAGGCTGCCCAACAATAATTCTTTTCAATTCGCTGATAGTAATTTGTATTTGAATTAAGCTATCATGTAAACGGTTATTTATATATGTATATATATATGATAAAAGACCAAGTTGTATCAATTCAACTCAACTCACATTGGATGACCTTCTGCTACTGATTGGGCTAGCTGAAAGGTCTGTAAAATGCAACTGCAAGTTTTGGTTTAGTTCGCTTCACAGAAATGCCAAAGATATTGACAAGAACTGTGAAAGGTACACACTGTTTGCCAACTGGCTTGCGGTCCCACTTGGCTTTCTCTTTAGCCGGCTTTGCATATTCGCATGTAAATACAAGGCACAATATGCTCTGATGTATGGCAAGAGTACAAGTCCTAAATCGACTCCCTCCCTCTCCTGATTGAGTACTAGTTGTACACGACTAAATTGCAATTTGCCTTTTATTTTATCACATTTTAAAGGCAAAGGCAATGGCAATATCAGGATAGGCTCGGCCAGCTGTTGGCTTCTAGTTACTGTGCAAGCAAATAGAAAGGCAGCTGCTAATTGACTGGCCTATGTCAAGACCTTTGGCTTAGCAGTGAAATAGTGAGACCAGGGACCAGGGACCAGGGGCCAGGGATTGCAGGCTGGAGGCTGGAGGCTGGAGTCAAGGACTAAGCTTCACCCTAACGCTGCACGCTTTAAGCAAATACAATTTGCGGTTGCAATTTGCCATTCTTGACTTAATTTGATGCACTTTAAGTTGCATGCTGCAAGTGGTAAATGGCAAGTGGTTAGTTTTAGTGAAAGCAATGCATTTAAAACGATGCCATGATACCAACTAATTGGCAGTGGTTCGTACTGATAACTTGGTCAAGACTGCTGCTACTGTTGTTGCTACTGCTGCTTATAATTATTGGCCATCAAGACTTTTGCTGCACAGTGCAATTTTCATTGGCATTTTACATGCGGGTGCAAAGCATCAATTTGTGCTTTTCATTTCAGCAACCCCTTTCAAATGATTTTTTTCTAACAGCTGCTAACTGTGCTAACTATTGCTGCCGCACAGATGTAGCTGACCCGACAGCCATTTCGTTTAGCAATTCATTTCCATTATCATCATCAAAAGTTTTCTACTTGTTTTTCTACCATGTTGATTCTTATATATATATTATATATATATATATACATATATATATATGTATATATGTGTGTATGTGTGTATGTGTGTGATTTGCGCCCAAAGATGAGATTGTGTCTGCCAGTCTGTGTATTTTTCTTAGACAGCATCATAAGCACCGGTGGCAGAAGCATCAGCAGCGGCAGCAGTAGCAGCATTTCTTAAAAAAGCAATTACATTAAAAAGGATATGGCAGCGGCAGCCTTTTTTTCTTCAGGCTCACGTTACGTATACGTAATCGCAATGCTCACTTACGTGCCGCGCACACGACATCGTCAACGATTCTGTGTCCGTGTGCGGGTGTGTGTGTGTGTGTATGTGGATGTGTGTCTCTTAAATGTTCATTAAATTGGATTTTTAGTGCGCATCGTAAAAAATTCAAAGCGCCCATTTAATTCACCCGACAACAGCATCAGAGACGACCTTGTCCAGAGGAAAACTTCATTTGGTTTTTGACTGGAAACAGAAGGTGCCACAAACAGTGGCGTCTGATTTGCTTGGTCAGCACCAGCATTCGAGTTCCTCATCCATGGAGTCATAAAAGTGAACGGCAGCCGTTGGGCATCGATGCCGTTGGGCTTCGATGCGATTTGAAATATTTTGCACTTTTATTGATTTTCGGGTTACTGATGCACTGCATATTAAATGGGCAATGCAGCACCACCAAGCGCAAGAGCATTCGGAGACGCCACTGGGTGGCATTGCATTGCAGTTGTCATTATGCACGCCTGCTAAGTTTTTCAATTTGCAGCAGCATTCACATTAAGCAGCAGTAAAATCCTTTTTACGGCAAATTGTGCTGCATTTCAAGCGGAAATGATGCGCGTCCTGCGGCGGCACATCCTGCCCACAAAATGGCCATACCATACCCATATTTTTTTTATTCCCTCACCGAAAATATTTGCATATTCATCTAAACAAAACACTAACTTCCCGCAGCAGGGTCGGAAAAATGGCACCAAAAAAAAAAAAATATATATTTAAGACTGAAAAGAAAAGGAAAACACATACAAAAAATAAAACCTATCAAAAGAAGAAATTCGCGAAACGACGATGGCAGGCAGTAATAGTCTAATGGCCAAAATGACCGTGACCAGTGATGTGGAGGGGTGAATGTTGTGTTCGTGGTGCACAGTGGTGCAGTGGTGGATTGCAGGCTTGCCAGCAAGTCATATTTTCTGCAAGTTGGCCATTAACTCGTTGACTTTCGCCTCGTCATGCCCCGGCTGGGGCATATCGGCAAAAAATCTAAATAATTGACATCAAGCGCAGCAGCCGCAGCTGCAAAAAACAGGAAGCAAACAACAAAAATAGCAACAAAATTCGTCTGTTTTGGTCATTGTAGTTATTTTGGGCTTTTTGGTGGCGCACCTGGCAGCGCTGGGCAGCTCTGGCGATTTTCTAATTGCCTTATCGCTTTCAGCGCTGACAAGCGTTCAAGCGTGATCGCGGAGTCAAAGTCCTTTGACTTTGACGATGAGTGCACACTTTTCGCACCCCGTTCAGACCAAAACCAAAAAAAAAAAAAACAAAAAATGCAATTGAAAATACACACTCACCCACAGGGCAACCAATGGCAATATGTGCTCGAAAGGGTCACCATCAAAGGTTGAATTTGCACTTGCAAATGGATTTTTGCCTCACTGCTGATGATAACCCCCTGAAATATTTCATAAGTGTCGGTCAAAAGAAGCAATCAAGTTAGCCAACGAAACCGCAACGGGAAACCAGTCCAACATGGACACTCGATTCGAATCCACGGTGCGACGTCGCAACGCTCTCATTGATTGCGGGTTAGATTGGCAATTAGGCAAAATTGGCGCCCAGTTTGGCATCAAATTACAGGGCGTGCGACTCCAGCTCGCCGCTGATGGACAACTAGGATGCGTGTTTGCCCAATATGAACATGCGAACAGTGTTGGGTTGTAAGTGTGTGTTCATTCCAGTGTTTGACGATTAGTGTGAGTTAAAATGAACAGAACTGTTATGCGGTTAAATTCTATAATGCAAATGTGTTTTTTTCTTGCGAACTTAAGCTGACAGTTTTGAAAAACTTCGAGCTGAAATCAAGCGCAAATGTAATCCTTACAGCTAGGATACCTGTGCATATGATGTGACCAAGACGGAGAGTGTGTGTGTTGGAGAACCCCTCATACATTTGTGGCATTCCACACAGACTCTCAAGCAGCAAGTCTTCACTTTGTAAGCAACTTGTGGCACTAGTCTAACGATTGCGCTACCAAATAAAAATATATGCCTTGCCAACTATCTTTCCATGCATCGGAGCCCACACTCTCCAACTGCGTGTATATACGACACACCTACCCAAACACACACACACACACACACATATACGAACCGACTATGGCTCTACTATAGCAAAGCACTTGACCACTTGCACTTATGCAATTATGAAATTGCCATAGAAAGTGACACTTTTATTCGTCGTCCTGCTGCCTTTGTTCCTTTGGTTAAGGCACTTTAGAAAAAGCACAGCGTAGGGGATAGGGTGAAGAGAGTGGGAGAGGGAGAGATAGATGGATAGAGGGAGATGGAATGTGCTAAGTTTTGGGCAGGGACAACTGGACCAACCATGGTCGAAATGAAGAAAATTGCGTTTCGAAAACTCTTAACAAAGTCATTTGGTCCAGATGCTGCCAGTTAAGTTAGTGAGCAATGGAAAGGCGACTCCAGCATCAAGTCCTGGCTGACAAACAGACACAGTTATTTGAACATACTCCTTCTCTCTGTCGCCTATAATCTCACTCCCTCTTTCTTTCTCTCTCTCTCTGTCTCTCTCTCTCTCTCTCTCTCTCTCTCTCTCTCTGTATTTCGGGCAGGAAAAAAACACATGTGGTTAAGGCGTCAGTTTGACTGCGAAGGGTTAAGGTGCCCAAGCAACGAGCCAACGAGGGGCGTAAAATTTAGGTAAAATGTGCTACTTACTAGATGCTTTTTGGGTCCAGAAGTTAGCCAAGCAATTGGGCCAATTTCAATGTGCCACATCGCATTTGGTCACTTACTGTAATTGTCTCTGTTTCAGCGGCAACTATTTGGGGTAGCTCAAATTAAGTGCAGAAACCAATTAGATCGGAGAACGAGAAAGTAGTCGTCTAGATGGTAGTGTCGCAGGGTCAAGGCGTTCCATTTGATGAACATCCAGTGGGTGTGTGTGGCAGGCAGAAGAGTTGAGTGTAGAGTGTGAAGTCTGGTGTCTTTTGCGCTTCGGTTATCAGTATAAGTTTTTGGCAAATTATGCATCGTAAATTTACAGTTTTATTGGTGGCACTTTATGTGTAGAATGTCAGTTCGAGTGTGTCTATTTGGACACGTGTCGCATGCCACGCAACTCAACAATTGCAATGGTTCAAGTCGACCATCGCCGTCGCGACCATTTATTTTAGCAGACTGTGTCAATGCTCATACACAGAAGTTGGCTGGACTCCTTACTCTTTACTGCTGCTACTTCCGAAGACGCGATGCCAACTAGTTTTAAGTTTATTTCACTATCCATTTCCAGCGAGTGCTATAAATTGTGCCTCAACTCACACCACAATGTTTGCCGTCTATTTGCTACTCTTGAAGTTGTTTGGTAGCTGTTGGGAAATTTTTCTTTTCGTACTTGAATATCACGTAGTTTGCCTTTTAAATGTCTGTATTAAAACTTAAAATTAAAATTTGTTAGAGAGAAAGGAGTAGTGAGAGAAATAGACCGTATGATAAATACATGGTCAGATGGGGAGGGAGAAATGGATATTAAAAGCAAAAAATATTATTATTTAAAAACATGTTTTTTCCTAAATCAAAGTCAAAGCTAGAGTTTTATTGCTTGCGTTATATAACTGATTATTTGGATAACTGATGAAAGCTCAATCAATTGTTTATAATCAGTTTTCCAGTCACAGTTCTAAGTCACTGCATCTGAGTCACAGCTATTCGAATAGTATTCTAGTGCAGTTTTCAAGTCACAGTTCGAAGCTTTTAGTTAGTTAAGTTGTTGTTTCAATTTCAACGCAAATCAGTTATTTATCCCATGTTGGTTGAGCAAATTTTTTTTAAAGCCATTTATCTCCACTGTGCTCTCAGCTAGTATGGGTCTAGTATGTGTCTTAGTAAATTGTTGTGATGCCTTTTTCGGTCATGCTTGGGGACAGGCAACCAGGCAGCTTCAGTTAGATAAACCGACAGCCAAGCAAGCGAAAACTCACAAAATAAATGCAACATTTGGCAGCACATTTCACAGCCAACGGAAAAGTGGCCGCTGTGCACATGTATTACTGTATGTGTGTGTTTGTGTGTGATAATGTTGTGCCTTAGCTTACGCACAGGAATTGTTGCTGCAGCTACAAGCGGCACCCTGCTGATGTCGCACTTGCAACTTGCTGCAGACTTTCCGTTCTGCTCTTCATTCTGCAATTTCCACTTGCTGCTTTTGCCACTTGCTTGTTGCAGTTTTCTTCTTTTCTTTTTTACCCAATGGACAGCTGCACCTCGTGCTCTGCCTCTGCTGGCTTTCTGTCTCTCCTTTGCTGGCAGCGTCTTTTATTGTTTTACATTTTATTGCTGCATCATTTTGTGGCACACACACACACACAACATTTGGAGACGGAGAAGACACTTGCTTTCTTTTTAGATTTTTCTTGATGGGTGTCCAAGTGGAGCATTTCTTGTGCTACTTTTGCCAACGCAACTTGATCGCAGTTGTTGTTGTTTGCTTATTTATTGCCTGCATACCAAGCTTCTGTCTGTGTGTGTGTGTGTGTGTGTGTGGGGCAACTTTGGTCCCGCCGTCAGTGTATAATCTCTTGATTATGTATGACATACGCATATGTGAGCTTATTTGAGTGACCGCTGCTGACGTCGGCGTCACTGCAGCTGCCCTGAAGCGTTATTTATGATACCATACCAATGCAGCGTCAATAAAAATTCTAAAATATTGTTATTGTTGCTGCTCAACAGCTGTGTCTCTGTCTCTCCATTCCTCTCTCTCTCTCTCTCTCTCTCTTTCTCTCTCTGTCTCTGTCTCTGTGTCCTCCTGTCTGCGTTTGTGGCCAACATTGAAAATGACCCAGCATAATATACATGGTCTACGTGCAAAAGTCAGTCAGCGTTATTTCACATCGCTGTTGTTGTTGTTGTGGCTATAACAGCAGCAACAACTGTTGCTGTTGTTGCATCTACAATTTTCACTTTTTTTTGTTCGTTGTTACGCTGACGTTGCTGACGTTGGCATTTCAACGCCGCGCCCTCAACTTTATTTGCACTTGTTTCGCATGCACTTCATTTTTCCTCTGGCTCCTTTTATTCTCTCTCTCTTTCACTCTCTTTCTTTCTGTCTCTATCTCACACACAAGCACACAAGCGTTGCTGCGCTATTTTTTGTTGTTGTTGCTGGCTCTTATTGACTTTGCTGCATGTTTGCACCGCTTACGCAGCGCCAGCGTCGAATCTGCCTACCAAGCTGCCTGTTTGCCTATCATTTGCATTCCCCGCATTGGAGCTTGCAACGCTTTTTTCCTATGCCTCCTCGTAGTGTACACAAAATCGGTACAACGAAAAATAAAGGGGGGCAGCGCAGGGCAGAACATCATACAGAAGTTTGCGTGATAAACACTTCATTACACGCCTCTTTTCCTGTGAAACCAAGAAAGGTATTTCCATCTTTCTCTCTAAGACTGAAACAAACTGAATTGTCGTTAAAATTCAGTTGAGTTAACATAAGGTTATGATGAGATATTAACAAGATTTACTAAGAAGACAAATAAAATTTGATTTGATTTAATTTGATTTGAAATGCACTCTCTTTTGCCATTCCTCATAGCTTGGGCGAAACATACTACAATCACTTCAATCTTCGGGATGTGTCGAATCTCAATTCGAACGATTAGTGAAGGAGTAAGAAACTAGAAAAGGTAGAAAGTCAACGTCTGAGTTGAAAAGAAAATCTTAAAATTAATAATAAATTCTACTGATTGAAAAGTCCAAATAAAAACCCATACTCTCGTAATGCCGTAACAAAAGATCTGCATGTCTAAAAGCAGTCAACTCTATTTATTTTGTGCCCTGGCAGCATATTGAATTTATAATATTGCTTTCAGTCTTGTTGTCTGCAAGGAAACACCACAAAGTGTATTGGAATGAATGCAATCAGAAATGCAATTTAAATTGGATAAATGCAGAGCTGAGCTGCACAAAATGTCGTCATTACCTAAAAAGATGAACAAATATGTTTATATTTATTCTAGCTCTTCTTAAACGCATTAATTGAAGCGAATTCTCCATGCTGTAAATGTTTCAAAAGTAAAAACACAAACACTAATTATGTACGCTCCAAATGACGTATTCATTGAACGGAAATATTGCATAAGTTAGACGATGGGTGCTTGTCCTTTCCCAGCACACTCCACGTCTGAAGGGCATAATTAACGGCATTCCAATGGACTTAACGAATTTAGCTGGCACACATTCACCCGACACTCCACCCACCGCCCCCCACCCCCTTCCTTAAATACACCCACTTAGTTATTTTTCTTGCTCACACCCGTGGGCAAGCAATTGATGGAAAATCAATCCAAGCACTTAAACTTTTAAGCAGGTTTGAATTCTGCAAAATGCAGTGTTGCATAAATATTACCACACACACACATATGCATATATATATATAGCTCGTTTACAAGCACACACAATGCGCAACACAAACAAAATGGCCGACAAAGCGATGGCAAAATTTCCTTTGCAATGCAAACTATAAAGCCAAACGCAAGCGCAAAAGCAAAAGAAATAAAAGAAAACGAACAGAAAAAATTGCATATTAATTATGTTTTACTGGCACAGTTACATGTGAGAGCAGGAAAGAGACAGCGTCGGATTGATAGAGGGAGAGTGAGAGAAAGGGGTAGTATATCACTTGGAAAACATGAGAGCGGGAGCCATGTAACTGGTGGCTGCTGGCATGTGGCATGTGGCAGGTGGGCAAGCAGGATCTGGCGTTGCTCAAGTTTTGCGTATTCAGGGCGCGCAAAGTGTTTTGTGTGTTGCTGTGCCATACTTTAATAAACACCCACCCACACACACACACACACACACACACACACACACTCACACACATTCACCGTCACAAACTCTCGCACACATGTGCATCCTTCAAAGGTGTTTGCGTTAAGCTGCAAACTGTTTGTTTACAGTTTTTGCATAGCTTTCACTACACAACAAACACACACACATACACACACACACACACTCAGACTCATCCACACATACTCACACTCATAAATGATGCTTGCCATTATCTAACCCGCCGCTCAGCTCCCGCTTTTCTCCTGGCACCATTTCAGCGTGTTTGTTTGTGTGCGGGTTTTTTTTTTTGCCCCTCACTCTCAAAATGGGAAATTGAACAACAATTTCTGCTCGCTTTGCTGCCCGAGCAAGCGGAAGTTGCAGCGGTCCCACTCCCAACGATTGCCTACCTGCCTTGTTTGCCGTTGCGACAGTGCAACGCCAGCAGTGCGTGGGGCAAGTGGCTATGAGCGTGTGTCGAGGCCAGGTGTCTGCAGACACAGACACAGATGCAGATGCTGATGCCGTTGCGGGTTGGCGGTGGTAGGTTGCTATCAAACTGTAAGGTTAACCATAATGAAAGTAAAATGATGAACAAAATGCTTCCCGCTTTTGACCAAATAACAACAACAACAACAAAAATGGCAACAACAGCAATAACAATAGCAGCAATATCAACCTCAACTGATGCAATTTCGCTGCCAGTGTTGCACAGAAATTTTCTACGATCTCCCCACATACGTGACGCGTTGCTGGGGTTCTTTTCAACTTGCCTGCATTTAATTCAACTTTATGCAGTTTGCCTTTATTTCAAGGATAATTGCAACAACATTGCCGTTGCCACTGCTGCTGTCTTTTTGTACTTTTGCCATGTTGCCTGGGCTGCTCGCATGCTGCCAAATTAATTGCACAAAAATATGCATCAACATTTTTGGTAACATTTCCGTTTTCTCTGTGTCGTTTTTACCTTTTATTTAATATTAACTTTTAATACCGTATGCCAAGACTCGAACATATGTGTGTGTGTGTGTGTGTGCGTGTGTTTGTGTGTGCTGTGATCTGCTGTGACCATTGTCTTATGTGCTCTTGTTCGTTTGTATGGTTGGCCAAGCGACAGCAACAACAATTGTTTGTCTTTAATTATGTTTGGGAGCGCAACCATTTTTGCATTCCACAGAACCGAACCTACTTATGTACACGCACACTCACACTCACACACACACACAGACACAACCACAAGTACGCACTGGCATATATGCCGCCAGAGTGGGACTGATGCCTGAGCTAAGATGCCCGAGTTTCCCCCAAAGCTGAATACAAGGCCGCTTGTCCCCGCCGCTGTTGCCGTTGTTGTTATTACTCGACGGCGCCAGTGGCGAAAATAAAATTAAATGAAAACATTTCCTTTTCATTTGAGCACGCATAAAATGCTCTGGGTTTCGTAGTTGGACAACGCATCGAGCAGCCAGCCAGGCCAGGCTAACACAGTTCGAGCTGAGTTGGCTGTTGGCAAGTGGGTGGCTGGAATTTTGCATATTGGAAACATGAAAGTGCTATAGACTCGAATTTTAAATTAATTAAATGAACGAACTGCAATATTGATTGAAGACGCCGGGCCTAGTCTGAGTGCCTCAGGACGGGGGGCGAGGACTTGGTGCCCATAGCTGACGGCTCACGCGAGGCTTTCGCTAGCCGTGGCGTATGCGTAATTTTAATTGACACTCCAAGCAGCAGCAACAGCACAAAAATGTACTCCACTTCATTTCAGCAGGCGAGCAAATGGACTCCAGCGTCGCCAGTCGCCAGTCGCCATTTTGATCAAAAGAGCAGCATGCGAAAAGTGTTGTTTAACGGGGTGGTAGGAAGGGGGTTGAGTAGGATTGGGGATGTGCTGCCGCCGCAACTGGACAGCTTTATTTCGCGACATTGCATGTCAAAGTGAAATATTGGCTGGAGACACGTAATAAATTTTAAAAAATTTTTTAAGTCCTGCGACAACACACACACACACACATAAAGAGCGAAAAAAGTATGTAAAAATGTAAAAGAGAATGAGAATGAGAGTGATATAGGGAGACTAAAAAGCAAAGGCGCGGCTTGTTGCTATTATCGTTGTTGTTGCTGCTGCTGCTGCTGCTGTTGTTGTTGGTGGTGGGGCAACGCATTGCCGCCAAAGTGGTTTGCACGGCTGCCTGCGTGTCTGTCATGCGTGCATTGCCACATACTCCTCGCAATCGTCGTTGTTATTGTTGTTGTGTTGCGTGGCATACGAATTCGGTGGCTCCTCAGTGTGGCGTGAATCGTAAATCAACGATTTAGGCGCATGCAGCGCATCGGCCGTTTTTTTTCATTTTCTTTTTTTTACAATTTTTTTTCATTTCATCTCGACTGCCATTTGACATTTTGAGATCCGTAGGCAAATGAGAATATAGGATATTATGGGATACCCTATAGGAGCTAAGACCTTTCATGCTGTCTAAACAATAATTGTGCATGAAATGTTTTGAAGAAAAGTTTAACATTTCTATAGCATCCAAATACTACTGAATTATATTAAATAAATTCTCATTTATTGTTCAAAAGTTTTTGAATCTGCTAAACAGCGCTGCGTATACGCAATAAAGAGTTCATGCTCGACCAGCGCCAACGCATCAGCTTGTTGCTGTTGCTGTTGGTGATGCCACAGTAACAGTAGCAACAGCAACAGCAGCAGCAACAGCACTAACAGCAGCAGCAGGCTTCTCATGACATATTGATTTGATGCCCTGCTATGTCGAGAATTTCCATTAACTTTGCGCGGCAAGCGGAGACCCGAAAAAATATCTACAGGCATTTGCCATTAGATGGCACACAATGAGCCCAACCGCGAAGCCATGACCACACCACACCACACCATACCACACCCCGCAGCAACCCTCTACCATCCAATCATGTCAGGTTTTTTGCAATTGGCAATCGGGTGAAAAACTGCGACCCACATCAATCAGTGGCCCTGACGCGTCGAGTGGCATTCTAAAATATTAAATTTGCCTTTGTTGCGTAATTGAAAACATAATTAGCTTGAATTTATTAGTCGGCAATGCAACCAGGTGCCCCCCGCCACATTTTCCTGGGAAAAAGCGCAGCCCCTTCTCTGCATAGCAGCAGCGATTTTCATGTTAAATGAAAATTCGCGAGAAAATCGCAAAACGTTGAATGCGGCAAGCGGCGTATTTGGGGCCCAAACAGTTTGACATGCCCCTAATTTAATTAATCCATGCAGGCAGTTGCCAAACGCTAATTACACTACGCAACAAAGCAATCGAAAAATGTTTTGACAATACTCGAAAAAATGGGAACGAGCGGAATTCTTATAGTTGATCAAGTAATGGAAAACGCATAACGCAAAAAGTGTAAAATCCTCTTTGTATATATAAACGTACTTTGTTGCACAGTGCTATATGTGGCTGATGTCACTTTGGGTTCTTTTCACTGTTGGTAATACCTTAACTAAATATATAATGTTGCAGCAGACTAACAGAGTCGCGAGTGTGAGCCTGTGTGTGTGTGTGTGTTTGTGAAGTTAGTCTGGCGCTGCTCGACAGCTTGTCCCTGCTGTTCTGCCCGTTGCCGGTGCCCTGCTCTCCCCTCGTCTGTCGCTTGCCGGCGCAGTTAGTTTATGTTGCACATTATTTCGACAGTGTACCCAACAACAAAAGCAACAATATCAGCTACGAGCGCCTTGGTTTTTTCGCTTTTTTGCTTGGCACTTTTCTTTAGCTTTGGCTGCCTTCTGGCTGTTGCTGCTGCTGCTGCTGCTGCTGCTGCTGGTTGCAGGACTAACTACGTTTTTGACAAGCTCATGCATGTGACTTTGTCGTTTATAACTGCCATCCGGTGTCTCACTGTATCTGTATGATCGTAACGGGATGCTCATGTCTATATGCGTGTGTGTGTGTGTCTGTGAGCTGGCGCTTGTAAATGTCTGTTGGTGCACAAGTCTTGTATCCTTTTTAGCTCCGCTCGCCTCGACAGCCGTGCATTCATTTTAATTTTGAAACTTGTACGCCAGTTTGCCTGGCACAAACACACACGTAAACACACACACAGGCTGATATGGGCTCAATTTGTGTCTCCGCCATACTACTTCCGTGGCACGTTACGTAAATGCCGCATGTGCCGCTCGAGCTGCCTAGCTTCCGCTGCTTGCCACACAACTAATTATTTTTCGCTTGACAATGAAAATGTTTAAGTTTAATTAAATGCAACTCTTGCTAGCTCGCTGCCTACTTTCTTTTAGCTTGGGCTTCGCTCGCCCGGCAGCTGCAACTACTATTGTTGTTGATGTTAATGCCGCACCTGATGCTGCTGCTCCTCCTGCTGCCGCTGCTGCTGGCATCTTGGCCGTATCGTGTGA
Source organism: Drosophila basisetae (assembly GCA_035041595.1). NCBI lineage: Eukaryota > Metazoa > Arthropoda > Insecta > Diptera > Drosophilidae > Drosophila > Drosophila basisetae. The sequence goes on from JAWNLB010000070.1 coordinate 5,887,479, forward strand.
CTTCAACATTTGCAGCACTTGCCAAATTATGTAGTCGTCGCCATTGCTAGCCCAAAAATGTATGTTGCTTGTTTTCATTCGGAAAGTGTTAAATGTGCTTTGGATTTTACCAGTTGCCGTTCTTGCTGCCGCTGCCCTAAAAATTATTTGCCGGCGCCAAGATAAAGTTTCTTGCAACTCGCAGCTAATTGCAGCAGTTCATTTTCGAGCTTTGGCGCTATCAGTGGCAGATAAAAGAGAGCTGCTGCACTTGTCTGCTAAAAGCGTTGCAGCTGCAACTAAAATCCACACTTAATGCATGGCATTTCACGCTGGCTACCCGAGACAAGCATAATACTTAATATTACAAATCTTAAAGATCTTCAGACTGTTTCCATTTTTGTTTCTTGGCCACGCCTTTAACTTATTTTCTTATCTGGCAAATGTATTCGCAACAACGGAATTTGAAACCATTTTGGCGTTTGCGTTTTCTTAAGCCGTCTCCTAACTGCTGCTGTGGCATTTTGAGCAATCTTTCCACGTCATTTGCCACAACAACTTGACACGCCGCACGCTTCAGCCCGTGACACCCTCCCACTCCGTTCACCTGCCGGGCCTACTTGGCGTATACATAACTCTTTGAATTGTAGCTTGAAGTATGCTATGGAAAAGTGCTTTGACGAACAAAACTATTTGTCTTTGGATGACTTTCAACGGTTTGCTGCTTTTGCCATTAGGAATCGATAATCGTAAAAATGCTTGAAAAACGATGCGGGCGCCAAATTATTTGCTACCCCAAAGGCGCCAGCGCTAGCAGCGGCGGCGACATCAGCGCTGACGCCCTGCGGTCACACTTGTCATGCCATTGATAAATTTTTAAGCAAGCTCTAAACACTCTCTAAGCACAACTCATACAGCTTATGCCTAAAAAGACACACACACACACACACATACACACACACCAACGAGAGAGGAGCAACAAAAAAAAATAAAAGAGGAAGAAATTATTCAAAAATGCTTGCAAACAATTTACCCAGCAAAAAGGGCGCTGTGTGGTTAAAGGCGTGGCGACTGCTGAACAGCATATATGTGTATAGTTGTGTGTGTGAGAGTGTATGTGTGTGTGTGTGTGTGTGTGTGCGTGTGTGTGTAAGGGGCATGCTGGTGTTTGCCGACTTGCTGACTGGCTGTGTGACGCTTTTTGGGTTTTGTCATTGCATACATTTGGGCGCACACGTTCGCCGCAGCGGATGGAGTTAAAAAGAGGAGGTGGGAATAAGACAGAGGCAGGGACAGAGGGCATATGGGGTAAAGGGGGCAAAAGGGCAGATTGTCGCTTATGTTTGCCAACGCGTTTTTGGTCGCGTCCATGTTTGCGTGCTAATGTTTATAAATGCTTAGCCAGCTTAGACTCCAACTTGTGAGTAGAGCAGCCTTTTGAATATTTTAATATGATTTAATATTAAACATCACAGCATCGGTGTGTCAGCGAGTGTGCCTCTGTGCGTGTGTGTGTGTGTGTGCCCGAGAAGAGATCAAGATAACAAGGGATTACCAAATGCTTTCATTTGGCGCGTATGAGCGCCCATTTGCTTGTCTTCGAGACTCTCGCCACTCTCAACTCTCAACTCGCGACTCTGTGTCCTCTGCTAGGCGCCGGCCCAGCATGCGAATATATTAAGCAAACGTTTTGAATAGTTTCCAAAGTTATTTGGGTTAAGATTTTTTCACAAGCCCCGCTCACCGTGTCCCCCCTTCAATTGCCAGAGTCGGTGTCGTTCCATTCGAAGCGTGCTAAAAGCCCAAATAAACGCATTTTAATTCAAAGTTTTTGGCTTCTCCTTGTGCAATATGTGTGGCTGTGTGTGTGTATGTGTGTGTGTGTATGTGGTTGTTATTGTGCGTGTGTGTTAGTGTGCGATTGTGTGTGTCTGTGTGCGTTTGTATAAGTGTGTGAGCGCCATTTTGTGTGCGGTTGAGCGTGTTTGTTAAAAGCTTTGAAAAGATTTGCCTTGTAATCGCATGCATAAGAAGGACACGGGTTGGCAGGCTGACGGGAGGGCGAAGGGCGAAGGGCGACGGGCGTGGCGGCAGACGGGCAGGCAGGACATGGAGCGCCAACATGTTAAATCTCTTTGATGACATTGTTAATTTGACATACTTGGGTTTCTTTTTGTTGTCGTCTTGCTGTTGTTGTTGTTCTGTACCGCTTGACTTGATAGCATAGGCCTTGATTGGCCCATAAAAGGAATGTATAAAATCTGAATAAAAACTTTTTGTAGTGCACAGCACTGCAAAGCACAGCACAATCATAATGATATAAGTTTGACAGGCCAAAGCAGCCCATAAATGCGATATCAAAAGCGCATAATCATCGCGATTTATGAACAAAAATGCCAGCGATAGGCGTACCCAAATTATTTGGTAAAGACCAAAGGGGCAACATCTTAGCACAGATTGTCGGCAAAATATATGTAAAAATGTAATAATACGCAATGAAATTTCTTTTTACTTAAATATAAAAATAAACTGAAAAAATTATATTGATTAAAGTATAAAATTAGTTAAAGTAATCAGGTTTTTCTAATCTAAACACAAAAAATAAATGCGAAAGTTAAAAAAATATAGTTTGAATTGAACTAGATTCAGAATGCTGAAATGGAACTATTTATTTATTTATATATTATTATTAGTAAATATTTATATACTATAAATATTATATTTAGGTTACGGCCAGCAGAAGTGGCCATATACTTGATAAATGTATAAAACATATGTATATATAATCAATGATTAGCTAACATCCTTGTAATCCAAGTCTTTTATAATCGTCGAGCCAATTTCAATTCTGAGTCCAGCTATTGACAAACATATGCTTAACAAATAAATATCTATAAATATCTATATATGGTGATAATCGCCGAATCAATTAGGCATTAATCAGTTAATCGGGTGAATAAAAATGGGGTAGAGCCCTCTACACTTAGATATTCTATTTAGATATACGTTCAATTAAGTTGAAATATGAAATGGTTTAGTAATGCTTAAGTTAGCCAATATTGGCCGAAATATTCCTAAATTTCTCACCTACAATTCCAGCCGTAATATTAAGCTATGGTTCTTTTTAATGCGTTAAGTAAGTGGAAAAGAGTGTGTTGTGCGTCTGTAATCGGGCTGAGACTGAGAAAGATACCGACGACAGAGGCGGCTTACAAGCCAGTTAGAGACACAAACACACACTCAAACAGACACACACCCGCACACACACACTCATACACTCACATGCATGCATGTACATCTGAGTGAAGCAAAAGACAAGAAGACGAAATGTAGACAAGTTGTAGTCATGTTGCCGTTTGCAGTCTGTCGCACTCCGTCCGCCGCCTGCTGCAGGTGACAACTCCGTGAGCAACCAGCACCAGCAGCAGCAGTTTGAGACAACAACAACTATAACAACAACAACCCATCACATACTTGGCTGCTGTTTGAGTAACGCACATGGACGGAGACCTTACAACGTCCACAGGCTTTCACTTGTTGTAGCCTTGTCTCTGGCCATGTATGCTCATTATGCTCCCCTCTCTATGTACATGCGTGTGTGCAAGTGTGTGTGCTTGTGTGTGTAATAGCTGCTGCTTATTCGGCAACAAGTTCCACTTTTGCTTGGCGCAAATTCGCTGTTTCTTATATTTTGTTATACACTTACTGCGGGTATTAAGATTTTGTTACGAAGTTTGAAGGGATCTTCTGCTACCCATCAAGTATTTATATATGTGATCAGTATCGTTACCCAATGCAATATAGCTGTCTTAATGAAACTTTGTATATTATCCTATATTTCTTGCCGGCGAAGAACGTTGAAGAAATTGTTCTAAAATGAAAATAAAAATGTTTTTTTTGAGCAATATATTTCTCAATAACATAAAATATAGCTGAACAGTAGAAATGCTCACCCTTATTTTCGGAAGAAATCCTGTAATTGAAATAGTAATGAAATTTGCTGCCTACTGTATACATATACTACATATATTTATATATACATTTTTTTAGTAGTGTATTTCTTTGAATTATGAAAAGCAAAATCCTGGTTTTTAGAAAGAAATATGCTGCCTGAATAATAAGTTACGCTTTTCGCCAAAAGAAAACTGATTTTCAGAAGAAGAAGCAGTCGCTCTCCGCTCTGAAAGGGTATTTAAACTTCGGCGTGGCTTAGAATTCATTCTTCATTCCCTCATGTTTTTTTTTCAGCCTCGAGGACTTTGCTCGAGTGCAGCTCAGCTTTTTAGGGCGTTGGGTATTTTGGCCAGTGGGCGTGTCTGCAATGGCGTTCGTGCGCTGAATTCTTCTTAATGAGCGACATCAAGTGTTGTATTAAATGTCAGTCTGTGTTTATATGCAGCTATCTGGCAGTGAGTGCGAGTATCTGTAACTATGCGAGTATCTCTCGCTTGTGTGTGTCCGGATATGTCTGTGTGTATGTATCTGTATCTGTGTGCTGGCAAGTATCTGTAATAAAATTTGTAATGAGTTGCAGGCACGGAGAAAGGATTTTTGAGTGCAATTTATTTTATTTCCAGCACTTTTATTTTTATTTCCTCTTTCGCCCGTTTTTCTTTTGGCATATTTTTATGGCACACTCGCACACACACACACACACACACACAGACATATCCGGACACACACACATTCAGCGGCAGTTACACATAGCAATACTACAACTATAAAGATTTGCAATGCCCGGGGATGTGCAATTTTATGCTCTCGGTGCTATGACATGTTTATTTCTGTTTGTGTTTCATTTCTTATGATTTTTAATTACGCTGCAGCGCTTCGTATTTCACGCGCTCCATAAAACGTGGCGCACTTAACAGCGCACGCCGCTGCAGGCTCCTTGTTGTTGGGGTAGAGGGTCAGCGGCATGGCGAGGGGCAGGGATTGGGTCATTGCGAATTGGATTGCGAACGAAGCGAAAGCTAAAGCTGCAGCTGCTGCTGCAACATCATAGAGTCGCAAATTTATCGAATGGCCAAAAGACAATTCATTACGTGCTTAGCCATTGCCACGCCCCTTTGGCCAGCGCCCTGGTGCGGAGCTGAGCAGAGCCCAGCCGAGCAGAGCACAGCCGAGCAGAGCAGAGCATTTGCATTTGAGATAATTGCCGCAGCGTTTTGTATGCATAGCCGCTGGCAGCTCCTGCAATGGCTGGACAAGTGCGTCACGAGCTGTGTGCGCTTCGAGGTGGCCCATAAATTTTGTAGGGGCCAGCAGCTCCGCCCCCTACCTTCCTCCCTTTGTCCACTGAGCGAACCGAAGCCAAAGCTGAAGCTGATATTGAAGCTGTGAAGCCTTCAATACCCTTCTGTCTGTTTACAGTCATTGCTGCAAATTGACAAATTCGCTGTTGCCCGTCAGCCGGGCAGAGAATGTGGCGGCGGGGGTTGGCTAGGCAAAGCCAAGCGTAAAATCCTTGCCAGGCCAAACGAACAACGAGCAAACTGGACAACAAACACTCTACAATACAATATGAGCGACATATAGGAGCCGACATAGCCAAAGAGACGGGAGGATGAGGCAGTTGCTGCTGGGACATAAATGATAACAGTCGCAAAGCGCTGATTCACTTACTAAATATTTGCATAGGCCTTGTCGGGACTGGTGTTAAAGGACAAAGCGACTCCGACGGCCATTTTTTCCAAGCCAAGTCCTCGCCACTCACCCCTACTGTTCGAGGGTTGGGGGCGCATTGCGCAAACATTGCTCAGATATGTTGGTCAAGATTTACGATTGGCGCATGTCAAAGGCTTAATGCGTACGAGTTGCCCTGCCTCCTCCTCCCCCTCCCCATTTGCCAATCTGTCGTTCAGCTGTCTCTGGGATGTATCCTATTTGCTCAGCCTTATTAAAAGTACGCCCCCTCCCCATCCCTTCCCAGAAAATGTCCAGCGGTTTCTTCATTAATTAAATGCATTGCCCAACGCAATGGATGTGGTAGCTGCTGCTGCTGCTTCGTATGCGAAGCGCTGACAAAAAACATAAATATTGAAAAGCATAAAAATAAATAATAAAGACGCGCACACACGCACACACACACACTTACCCACATATACTTGTGTGCATATGAGCCTGTTTATTTTATGCATACAAATTGTGAGCACATGTAGCTCTTTGAAGAGTCCTGGCAATGGGCAGCTGGGCAAACTCATGTGAAATCCGATTTGCTTGTGGCACTGTCTTTGGTTCTTAAATTTGATGGCATGTAAATTTGTTTCTCTTTCTCTCTCCAAGTCAGTAATATTTAATTGAATTCTCATATTTACATTCGGCTGAGCAACTCAGCATTTTAATTGCATTACATTTTGTTAGTGGCACGTTACCATACTTATAGAGCCACTTAGTTCATTTTGAAATCCAAAAACAATTATGTCTACTTAATAATAAATTTCATATTGTAAATAGTTTTATTTATTGGAAATTGTTTTATGAATATGGATTTTATATTTTATTTATAAATAAGTAAATCATAGTATCATTTATAATTGGAAAAAGAAGTTCTGTTACTTAAACATTTCAAGCTCCACAAATCCAAGCAGACTATTATTTCAAATGATTGAGAAATTATCATAAAGAGGATCACTTCAACTGAATGCTCACAACGAAGTTACCATTTGCATTCACGAATGAACGTGCGAATTACCTACTTAATAACAGCTGACATAAAAAATACTATAATCATAGTGTGGGAAAGCATTTAGGCGTGAGTTTTATATATTGACCAAGAATGTGAGAAAATAGAAGCGAGAATTACTTTTCCACTGATCGTTAAACCCACCACCCTCAAAAATCAAATCATGTGGAGTGCGGCAGCTGCTACCTGATCTTCCACTTGATTCTAGTCTTCTGAGTGATCATCCATCTGATGCCAAACCACAATCAGCAACAGGATCAGAGAAAGGTCGTACACCTGACAATTTCCCAGTCAAAAACCAATAAAATACCTTAAATAATTTAGAAATTAAAAATCAAAAGTAATAATCCACTTCCTGTCTTATAATCCCAAGTTCCCTATTACTCTTAACTTATTTGTTTATTCATTAACAAAAGCTATGGCAAAGCTGTCGAAATCCGATTCCAACTTTGTCTACATTATCATGTATAGAAAAAAGTGTTGCATATTTTGTGGTGTTTTTTTTCAACGTACTTATTGAAGTAATTCCCAAATGGTTCTGGCTTCGAGCAGGTAATACGGGTCTATCTTTTTGTCGTTTTATCTGTCTTTATTAAGTTTTGTTTACAAGTATTATTATTGTTTATGTTTACTTTTGTTATTTACAGCAACACTAGCCAAGTCGATATAGTCGGTATACAGTGTCTCACAGTTCAAATGGAACAGCGCCTAGCAAAAAGTTTAATTGCCTGCCATAAACTAATTATCCAATATTTTTCAAAAATTCCAAAGGCCGATGGCAGGTACATATATTAACCACCATAATGAGTATATGATCCCAATAAACTGGGGTTTTCCCACCGGCTAGGCCGGGTTATGTAAAAAAGTACCTTAATTTATGGTCACATATTATTCGGTCCAGTGGCGTTATGGACACCTGGGTGCCATAAAACCCGGATTTTTTTTACGCCAGGTTGATTATTTTCGGTTTAAATAGACCAATCCTTCGTAGTCAGTTTAGTTATATCCTGCATCTCGGGTGCAACCAGCCAACAAGGACTACGGGCAAGAGGACTACCATTGAACAACGGAGTCTCGTCCTGGAACACGTCCAGATCGGATATTCACATCGCCAAATGGCTAAAATGGTAAGTCTAAGCAAATCAACTGCGACTAATATCATTCGGCGCTTCGCCGACGAAAATCGGATAGAGGAACAAGGTGCTCAGAGACATCTCTGGTGCTCCACCATATGTGAGCAACAGAACTCTGCACAACGACTTCGCATTACCGACAGTCAGTCAACAAATCAACAGACATACAAGTCGGTATAATGACCGTTTGCACAACCACGTCAACCCTTTGGCCTGCACACTTGGGTCAAATACAACTCGCAGGAGGTTGAAGCGCCTCCACGCCAGCGACCTCTGGACTGTAGGGCGTTAAATTAATGTGCCACAAATGTAATATTTGAAGTTATTTATTAACTGCTAAAACCTGTTCTATGTTTATGTTATAGATTGTAATTCACTGCTATTATTCATTCTGTTCCAAATCAATGTTTTATAGCCTTTAAATAGGTTGATTAATGTTTAAAATATAACTGTTATATAAAAAAAAAAAAAAAAAAAAAAACTATAACAATTTGTATACAACTTGAGATAAATGTAAGTTAGTTTGATGTGAATCGGTCGCAACTTATATATTATAGTCGATCAATGTGTGTTTTTATCGACAAACTGATTGCGTTGATTGGAAAGCTACTCAAGTGCAGGGTTCATATAGGCTATCAAGAGTTACGCAATGGCTCTTGTTATTTTTTAATTACATCTCTTTTGTGAAGCAATGCCCCTTATTAATAGCCAACTTCATTAAAACGTGAAAGTATTTTTATGATATAATATTCTCGCAGACATATTGACACAATTTTTATACTTAAGTGATTTTTGCTGCTCGAGGACACATGCTTCAAATTTGAGCTCATTAAATGCTTCAACCTTTGGCGCACACACACACACACAAACATGTCAAAGGGCACAACGAAAAAATGAAGTGAAAAGCAAAAGAAGCAGCAGCAGCAGCACCAGCAGCATAAAAGTGGCAAACATTCTGAGGCAATTTTATTTTGCCAGAAAAACAACGACCACCAACTCCCCGCTGGCACTGATCACAGCAACAATGTGGCAGAAATAGGAGAAAATAAAACGAGCAAAAAGCAAAAAAAATAAAAAAATAAAGAAAGCAAAAGTTAACCACGTTGTCATGTTGCCATGCTTAAATTATAATGAAAAGGACTCTAGCTGCTGCTGAATACGCCCTGCTGCTGCTGCCAGCTTGCCTTTAAGTCACATCCACACACACACACACACTCGCATATGGGCGCCTGACAGGCAACGCTTTTCGTTTTTTTTCTGCTCAGCTGTAGCCTTATATTACCCAGGAGGTGCTGGGCCCATGTAGAGCAAATGCACAGCTCGATTCCATCTCATTGAAGGCTGCCAGTGTGTGTGCCTACACATTTTGCTTTTACTGGACCATTCTTGCAACTTCTGCTGCTGCGGCTGCTCTTGTTGCTGTTGTTGCTCTTGTTGTTGTTGTTGTTGTTGCTGTTGGCTGGTCCTGTTGTGACTGACTGACTTTTGGCATCACTTACCGCTCGGAAATGGGATCATCAGCTTGCCATTTCCTTGCGAACTGCTTCACTACACACGCTCTTAGATATTTGTGGAGCCAAATGATTGTTTATGTGCGTTTGTGTGTGTGTCTGTCTGTGTGTTGTGAGGTCATACATATTTAATATTTCATATGTCTGCAATGATTTCATAGGACGCTCGATTTTTTGCTGGTTGTGCTGTGCTGTCCCTTGACTACTCGCTCAGCGCGTCGCTGTGTATTACATTAAATCCAAAATGAAGCTGCTGATGACGACGAATTGTCCTCGTTCTCGTCCCCACTCTGATCCACATCCACATCCTCATCCACATCCTCATCCACATCCTCATGCCCATCCTCACTTATTCTCGTTTTGGGCTCTGCCGCTCTGCAGCTGTTTATTTGTCACTGCCTGTCCTAATGCGTCGCCTGCCGATTGCTGTTTGCCATTTGCCGTTGCCGTTGCCGTTTGCCTTCTGTATCCTGTTCCCGCTCATGTGTGTTTCATTTTGTCTTTGCCAGTTCCGCTCGACTGGCCTACCATGTTCACTGCAATTTGTATGGAGCACAGTTCACGTTTCGCTTGGTTAGAGTCTCAGTCTCAGTCTCAGTATCAGCCTCAGTCCCAGGCGAAGGCCAAACGCGAATGCCTTCTTTTTATTTGTTTCTTTGCAAATATATTTTGCTTGAAACAAAAGCAACAGCTTTAATGTCATTCTAATTAGGCACCAGACTTCGGGTCGGCAACCAAATTGTTCAAAATCTCTAACAAATTGACCGTTGCTTGACTTGGGCTATAAAGTCTTGCCAAAAGTCGAAAACTTTTAGCCCAGACGCTGCTGGAGTTTAGTTAAACGCACCAATCCAACGCAAACCTTAAGTCAACGCAAGAGCGTGGCCCACTTTTCAAAATATAGTTATATACATCCTACACACCCACACACACACACACTCAGACTCACACTCAACACCCCACTTGCACTTTGACCATGCAATGCCTGAAGAGAGTCGGCCAAGTGCTTGCAGCTCAGTTAAGAAAAATATGTTGGCTGCTTGCTTGCTGCCTCTCTGTGGCTGTGGCTGTGACTGTGTCTGTGTCGAAATCGGGCAAAACTTAAGCTAAAAGCCAACTAACTAAAGTCAAAATGTATAAAGTGCCACGCCCACCCACATTGGCCGCCCGTTGGCTTGCTTACCTGCTTACCAGCAAGGGCGGGTCAGTGGAGGCGTCGGATGGCACCACTTATGAGTGGAGCAAGTGCACTTTGCACGTTGTCGTAGCATTTTGAGAAAATTTCATTGGTTTCGGCTACGCTTTGCAGTCCTCGCATAAATACTTGAACACTGCGACCTACCACCCACCCACCCACTTAAACGGCAGCGTAGAAAGGGGCGGGGCATAGCAAATAACCTGTATAAAATGTACACAGCTTAAATAGTTGATCAAAAATTTGTCATAAGTAGCCGACTTGATTTGATGTGCAACTGCAGAAGCTTAATTATAAACTTATCTCAATGCAAAATATAATAACAAAAACTTACTCGAGCTGAACTCAATCTAGTTGGAAATATTTAACTAAGGGTCAGCCTGACGGTGCTTATTTCTTTATTAATATAAACAAACATTTTTTCACACATACAAATAATTAAGCGACTAGAAAAACTTACAAAACTTCAAAATTCATAAAAAGATAAGATGAAATAAAAGTTTTCTGTTCAGTCCGAGTAGTTAATAAAATTCGAAGTAGGAAATCCAATTGCATATATCGGTAAAAAAAAAGAACCAAAAATTGATTACAGTTTACACAACTGAAAAATAGCCTTCAACAATTGCAAAATATGTGGAAAATTCAATCCAGATTTTACCCCCTAAAATGCGGAAATGTAACTGAAGCTGTAAGCACACCAAGGAATAGCTTCAAGTTGTATTAAGTAGGAGCAGAGAGTATGTTACGATCAGCTCTGAATATAGCGGATGCTGGTGACTTTGCTAAATACTTTGGCTTTGAGCCGAAGGGCTACTAAAAATGAGAAATCCGCAAATTCAGCTGACATACTTAGACCTTCCGCACACACGCACTCGACACACTCACACATACACACACACACACACACACACATACACACATTGAGTGACTTCCGCTGTCCGAATCCTGCAAGAGTTGTTGGGTGCTAGAGCAGGGATTTTGACTGTTTCCTGTTTGCCAGAGTGGGGAATGAGGCCACTAAAAAATTCCATTTGTAAAGGGCAACCACATTAAACCAAACTCATCTCCGGCTGTTAATGACTCGCTGAGTGCGAGAGAAAGAGCCTTAATCAGCCCAACAGCGAGCCTGACAGCCAACAACCGACAGCCGACAGCCGACAGTCGACGGGCGGAGAACTTTTAGACTTTAACCGGCTGCAAACAATCAACACACTGAGACAAATGAAATCTGACAAATGGGTCCGCTAACTGTTTGACACAAGTGTGTGGCATTGATGGGCATGAGGGGCACGGCATATGTGTCCGATTAGAATTGGCCAGGTTGTCGCCGCTTGCTGCGACTGTTGTTGGCAAACAGTGCCTGCCAGCAGCAGCAGCACAGCGACCGCAAATTAGTGCTAAGTGCAATCCACTGTGAATTTTCTTTGCATGCACTCAACTCCTCCACCTTCTTGGCAAACGTGTGCCATTTGTTGTGGCAAGATTTGAAAGTTGATTAATGAATTCAAAAACATAGCGATATCCGTACAGACAGCAACAACAATTCCGAGTCCGAGCTGACCAGACATTAGACAGCATTTTGCTGGAGTACGGAAATGAATAAAGTGTGAACTATTCTGTTTTTATTGTCGTCTCGCTCCTTGTGCATCTCACTCACGCTCTGCTTGAAGAATGCCCTTCTGTAATGAAGAAAAATTGATTGTCGTTGAGTGGAAGGGCCACAAAAAATTAAGAAAAATATAAAAAAAAAGTCTAATAAAAAGAATGAAACACCGACATAGTGGTAAAATAAAAGAAAATCCCAGACATTGCCGAGCAGATTCACGACAAGGCAAGTCCTATACCAAGCACGACAAATGGCACCAGCTATGGCAAAATAATAAGAAATGAAAAAAAAACGGAATAAAATGAAAAAGACTTAATATTTGTTCAAATTGTGGCAAAGAAAAATCGTTCATTCCAAAGTTCAATAGTGCGTAAAATAAATTGTTTCCGCTTTTAATATGCCCGGCAGTGCGATACCGAATCGCGGCACAGAACTCAATACTGAAATAGTCGCTTAAAGCGAGAGACTCACTTACCATATATATATATATACATATATATATATATATATATAATTTCGTTTCAATGTAAAGGACTCATACTTTATGCAGCAGCTGATAATCAATTTGTCACTTTGGCCCAGTGTTTTGCATACCAAAACTCAATTAAACCTCTCTCACACACACGCACACACACGAACACACGCACACGCACACAATTGTACTTGCTGTTGTGTACATATATGTGTATGTATATATAGATACAGTTACATTTAGATTTTGCCGCTTGCCGCTTGCAGCTGCGACCGCCGCGAATACAAATGCACAGATTTATGCCCTCCAATGTCCAATGCACAGATACAGATACAAATACATTTATGTTGCAAGTATATACATTCTACAATATTTTCGCATGAATTATGAATTGTGTAAATTGTGAACACACACACACACACACACAGTGGCACACACACACGCGCACGCATATATTGAGTCGTTGCTCGTTGCAAGCTTTTTGGGGTACTGGGGTACGTAACTTGTCGCCCAGTGTTGCCAAGTGGCGTGTAGGCAAAAACCGCCGCGCCAGCTGCGCGCTTCTGCCAGAGTTACCCGTACGAGGGACACATAATTTTGCAGATCCGGGGAGCCTACGGAGTACAAAAATTTAAATCACTGCGTGGCCTCGAGTGCTTTCTGTTACAATTTACGCTTTATGGCTGACATTTTACAATTTACTTTGTCGCAAAAGCACTTTGCCAGTGTGTGTGCCTCTGTCTGTGTGTGTGCGTGTGCGTCTGTGTGCAACTCAAAGCGAAATGGGCAATATAAATTATACAGTTATGTGCAACTGCTACTGTAGCCCTGTATGTCTATTGCCTTTGCAGCTGCAGTCCGTTATAAGCCTCGTTTCCCCAGCATGCCAAAATATTTGCAGTGTTGTAAATTTGCCACAAAAAAATGTAAATCACAAAAAGTGAGAAATCAATTAAGAGCCACAAAAACTGTTGGCCAGATATTCGCAACTCGCGTATGATCTATGATGCCAGCTAAAGCTAAACTTTTAAAAAAATATTAAAGATACATTTTATGAATTATTACTAGTCCAAACTTGCAACCAGAAACTTGACTCACTTTATCCCATTTCAATGCGCAACTGCCCAAATGGTCTGCAAATATTCACACACTTTCTGCTCGTCATAATTTATGCTGTCGTGATTCGATATATGGGCACACTGACCATGAATGAGACTAAAGTGTTCTTCATTGAGTTTTTTAAGTTATTTCGCGGTACATTAGACTCAGATTTCAATGCCATAATTCATTAAAGCATTTGCCCGTTCACCGATGCCTTCAATTTGAGTGCCGTCATTATGCACAGAGCATAGGGTGAACCGAATTGATGAGCAAGTGTCCTGTAAAAGCCCCAACTGTAACCTCCTTCCTTGCATTTTAAATGCTTGATAAAAGTGTACTTTTAATTAGTTAATTGCTTAGGCGCATTCTATATTCATTATTGTTCTAACCCTGTTAGTGTTTGTCTTTTCAGACCCTGTTATAATGAGATGCGAAAAGCATTCTAGAAAACATTTTGACCCCATTCAATTTATGTGTTTCGACAACATATGGTTTTCATAGCCCATATTGTTTTCTCGGTGGCATCAAATAAGTAGTAATGACAAATAATATAGAAATATATAAAATATATATATTTATGCATATTTGTAAAATTGAGCTCAAATGCTGTTGAAAAATTTAAAATTTTAAAAATTATTGAATTCTTCTTCGTATATTTGTAACGTGATCTTTTGATGCAGGCTATAACTCTCAAGAAATAATTTCATTTGAGTTGCACAAAATTTAAATAAGTTTGAAAACAAAATAATTAAAATACCAGGAAATAATAATAAAATGCTTTGCAAGTATCAAAATGGTTGCAGAATGAGTTGTGATATTATATTGCATTTAGTACTATGCCAAGGAGTTGGCAAAACTGTTGCATGCATATCTTTCTGATCTCATAAAACGTATAATTTGACTTTACAATGTTTTTACATTGCTAATATGAAATCTATATTTTACATATTGGAATAACTACAGAACTTAATTATTTTCTGCAAGGTTATGAAGCTTAGACATATTTTTGCTTCATTTCCTAAAAGGGTGTTAGGTATTGGGCTTCCTCTTTTTTCTTCTCTTTTATAAGATCCAACTATTTTCTGCAAGTGTATTAAGTAAGCTGCCCTTTTTTCTTCTCTCTTTCTCTGGCACTGGTAGCCAAAAACCTTTTCCAGTCCGCTTTTATAGTATTTAATTGTGTTGTACTTACGAGTATATTTGGATAACGAGCATGTTTGTTTATGCATGTTTTTCTATTTTTTTGTTCCTTTTTATGGTCAGAGCATATTTTAATTAAAAATATTAATAATTAGCATAGCGAAAACCCGAAAACTCCAAGCTGGGACTTAGTCCGATTTAGGGTCGCTGGAAGAGGGGGAGCTGTTAGCTGTTTGGTCACATCGTTTCATATCTGTGAAAAATACATTAAAGGCGCATAAAAATTCATTACGTCGGCTGCAGTTGCTAAACAAATTATCGTTAGCCAAGCCAAAAGCCAAATTGTGGCGGCCTACAGGCAGCGTCAACAAATGAAATTGTCGCACTGCAGCCCGAAGAAACGAGCTCCAAAATAAAAAAAAAAACAAGTAAGCAAAACAAAAGAGGAAAACACCACACAAAAAAAAAACAGCCAGATCCCAAAATGTTGGTCCACACAATTTTCAACAGAGAGAGAAAGAGAGAGAGAGAGAGAGAGAGAGAGAGAAAGGGGAATATGTGGTATCCATATTGTATATGTATATGTATATATATAAATATATAAGAAGCTGAAGCTCATCAAGCTGGTGGAGCTCACCGGTCGGGTACTTATGTATTTCCATTATCTGACACACCTATTTAAACATTTAGAGCGCCGAGTGAGTGTGACCCCCATTAGGCGCCACCTAACCGAAGAGCCACTCGCCCCAAAATGTGCATAAATATTTCACTTATTTGCTGTTGTTGTTGTTGTTGTTGGCTGGGTCGTCTTGAGCATGTGGACATCAATTTATTTAGTGCGAGCTCGAAAGCAACCGAAAATTTGCACATTCCGGATATGAGTGTGTGGGGCAAGGGTTTTTGTGGCATGCTCTGCGCCCATCGATGGTTGAAATTGTCTCGGGTGGCGTTTAAAACTGTTGCCAAAAAGGTGCTTCGGTCTTTGTCGTGGCCAAAAGCCATCGTCATTAGGACTTGGATCCGTTGCCGTCGTCATTTCATTGGGTCTGTCCATTGTCTTTGGATTGTCTCGCAGACTGAGCAACACGACTCGAACTCATTTTGGCGCACTTGACTGTTTTTGGCTCTTTGCTTGGATACGCCTCAATTTATTGACCCGTCTGTAAAAAAATGTCTGTTTATTATTGCTGTCTGCGAGGGATTTGAGAGCGTACTTTTCATATTGACAAATCTGTTAAGCTGCATGAAAGGCAAGATGCCTCAGCCGGAAACATCCTCAGCATACCATTGACCCAGTCTTCAATGCCACTAATGTCTTTAATGCATAGCTACTCCAACTCTCTCTATCTCTCTCTCTTTCCTACTTGGCCATTATATATGGAATTATTACTCATACGCCCCATATGCGGTAAATACTCTAATTGGCTTAAACAATGCATTCATTTTCTGCTCAGTTGCCAGCAAAAAACTCATAATAAACAATGCCGTATTGTTTTGTCTTGCAACGCACACATACACAATAGGCACACCCACACACACACACACACACTTTCAATTCATTATGAGGAAATATGTATTTTTGTACTCATTTTGGCTAAAGACGCTTAAGCACGTTATAACTTTAACCCCGTACCCCCAGCAGCTCTATTGTTGCTATTGTTGTTGCTGGTGTTGATATTGTTGTTATTATTGTTATTGTTTTTGTTGGCGCTGATTCTTCTGCTTCTGTCGCTGACTCTCTGCACAGTCCAATTTGACGCTGATTTACCTAACAAGCGCAGCGCCAAGAACAAAAGACTCAACAAAGAGGCAGCGGCATGGAATCCACTTTTTGTTTTCATTAAAAGTGATTTTAAAAATTCAAAGGGCAATTGTCTTGACACACACACACACACACACACACACACACACACACACACATCCAAAGAAGCTGTCCTTATGGGCTGCAAAGAAAAATGGCCCTTGGCTCGTCTTTGCCTTGCTGAGGGCTTCCATGGCTCTCAATGTTTACGTCACTTTTGCTATTATGCACACTGGTTATTGTTATTGTTGATGTTGATATTGTTGTTGCAGCAATTGTTGTTGTTGCTGTCACCGCTGTTGCATTTAAGCACATGCAACATGCAGTAATTGGACTCCGTGGCAGCAAGACACAAAATGCGCTTACCCTGGACACCAACTCCAGCAATTCCTTGCCTCTTTCACACATTCTCTGTGTGTGTGTGTGTGTGTGTATGTGTGTGTGTGTGTGTGTGTGCATTGTTGCACTCGCTCTGGCTCTTATGCTAAGCAGAACAATGATAATGTCGCATGCTAAATTGCATGCAATTATGTAATTTTCTTGTTTTTGTTGGCGCCTTTTTGCCACAACTCCATGACGACCAATGCTCTCTCTCCTTTTTTTTTTAATTTTGCTACCTAATCGCTTGCTGACAACAGCAGCAGCAGCAACAACATGCCACAACAACAATAGTCACAACAAGTACAACAACTGACATTCTTGTCTTCGTTTTCAGTTCGCTTTCAGATATCTCGTATGTGTTATGTTTCTCAGTAATTATTATTTCCAAATGCTGCTGATGAGCAGGAGCAGAGTATCTGATTTGATTATTGGCACAAGTCACTTCCACTTCAATTCAATGCATGCCATTTGCCTTTGTATGGTTCCAGTTTGATGTATTAATTATCTTATTAGTAATTAGAATAATTTCATTGCTTTGTTTTTGATGTATGTCATTTTTGATGTGAACACAAAACCAATTAGTACTTTAAAAGAAATAAATGCGAGGTTTTATTTTTAAATTTGAAATTTACATCAAGCAACAATCAAATAATGCATTGCATTTCACAAAGTTGACTTGACTCGTTTTGTAGATTTACGTATAAGTATTTGAATGGTTTCGGAAAATATATAATTCAATAATAGTTGTGTGCTTCTTACTCACTTATTACGTTAAATACATTTTAAAATCTATTTCAACTCGGATTTTAAACAAAAATCTTGTTAATGCATTAATAATGACTAACTTCAATGTTTAATTAAACAATGGGAAAATATTTAAAACAATTTTAGTAACAGTAAAAACAAAAATCAAATCATCAATAAATTTCACGTTGAAAACGCTTCAGTGCAGTTTGATTGGCAGTCTGCATTTGTATAACAGTTTGCCACTTCTGGGTATAAAAATACTGGGAATTTCATATACCGGCTTGACCAAAGAACATTTTTCGAATTTGCCTCGACGGCCAGAGTAGTAAATGAAGTGAAACTATTACTTAAGTAAGTACAAAATAAGCATTCACTTTGTATAAATGTTGTACATTTTAAAATGATTTAAAAATTAATTATAATTTTAATACATTTACTTTTACAGAAGGAACTAGACAATTTTCAAATATCTAAAATCGTTTGAGTATTTTTTGCGCCCAATTCATCGGGGATTCGGCGCAGTGGCCCGAATCGATGCTAGTCAGTCGAAATTGAGCGGCAAAGAACGAAGTGGAACAAGCAAACACACACACATACACACACACACACACACACATACACACATGCAGACAGCAACAGAAGCGGGAGCGCAGCGCCAGCCACGAAGAACGAAGAGCGAGAACGCAAACGAAAACGAAAATGGCAACGACAACGACGAGGACGATAACGGTTGACGACGACGGAGAGAAGAGCAGCGCAGCTCACGGCGTCACTAGTGAGAATGAGAGCGAGCAATTCGTGAATATTTTATGAACGAGGGGCTCGCTCGCTTAGGCGACACAAATAGCGGGACTCTGGCAATTGGCAGCCTCGGCTCCAACCACGTCCTCGGCCTCGTCGTCATATATATTCGACTCGTCGTAACGCGTCGTCGGTCGGCAGAGAGAGAGAAAAATGTAGGGAAATATATCATGTCGTTTTCGTTTCTATCGTCGTCCTCATCGGCGCCATCGTTGTGTTTACTGCCTACGCGGATCGCTCGCTAGCGGCAGCAGCAGCAGCAGCAGCGGTTTGTTCGCCAGGCATGTTCCTGGCCAGGATAGCGGCGACGCCGTCGTCGTCGTCGTCGTCGTCGCAGCAGCAGCGCTCTTGCAATTTTTGGCCAATGCGTGTGCTGCTGGCGTTCAGTAAGAAAAGCGTCGCCCAACGGTCTAGTACGAAAGCGTACCGCACGCTTTGAGTTCTTTCTGCTCTTTGGGGTATCCAGCGACGAATAGTCGTAAAGTCGCCTAGTCGTTTAGTCGAATAGTCGTTTAGTCGTTTAGTCGAATAGTCGTTTAGTCGTATTGATATATAAATTGTGTCTGTGCGTTGCCCTTGTCTCTTGATTCGTGCGTTATTCGAAGCAGATTAGAACAGCATTTGAAAGTAATGATAATTGATATTGATATTTTTTATATTAATAAGCAGAACGACAACAGCAACATTCTGTGAATTATTTCATTTCTACAGGGAATTTACTTTTTATCATTGAATCACGATCCGTTGTCGTTGTCTCTGCATCTACGATCCCCATGTTTGCTGTGAACTTTTTCTTCAACTCTTTTATAGTTTCATGAGAGCCCATTTGTTATTAGATAAACACCATAGACAATTTCACGCCTCTTTCAAGCCACAAACTTTCGCGACATTCATTAAAATTGAAATTATGTTTGTTGATGTTATTTGCTGCTATTTTATTTTCGTTCTGTTTGCAGTCAGTGACATTCACTGACTTCTAAAGTTGACTGCTTTATACTCATCACAGCCAGCACCCAGTAAAATAATTTCCCAACTATTGCTGTTGCTGCATTTGTTGTTGTTGTTTGTGTTTCAACAACTGGAAGAAACTTCAGCAACGACTTTGAGCCACGATTCTTGTTTGGCTGTGGGATGATTCTGTTTTTGTTTTTATCCAAATCGTTGAAATTGAAGTAGTACACGACTGCTTGGCTGTCTGTCACATATATGACAGTGATATTTATAATTTCCGCTTCTTCAAACTGCAGACAAAGCAACAAAAACACCAACAGCAGCAACAGCAGCAAAACGATAAGCAGCAGCAGCAGGGAGAATAATTTGCGATTACTGCCAGGCTGGCAGGCAGGCAGGCAGGCTGGCAGCCGAATACATAAAATCATATCCCATATTCCATATCCACAGTCGAATGTAACGTAACGAAAGACAAGAAAACGACGGCAAGGACAGCGAGAAAAAAAAAAAACAAAAAAAAAAACAAAAAAGAAAATTACAAGCCAAGTGCGCTCGTGTTCGTGAATTTCCGGTTGAACAAACACATAAGCAAAACGTAAAAGAAAAGCGAGCAAAAATTATAAAAATAATAATAAAAACAACACACACTCCAGCAACACCAGCAGCAGCAGCAGCAGCAGCATCGAGTACATAAGCGAGGGGCCAGCCAGAGGCGAAGACGAAGCCGCAGTACGAAAAGTGAAAATATATACGGAGAAAAGTTGCACAGAGCAGCAAGCATATTTCATAAGTTCACACACACACACACACACACATGCAGACACACGCAACACACCCAAACACACACACATATATATATATATATATAAATATATATAGAGCCATATAGCCCAGAGCCAGTTAGAACAAGTCAAAGTCATATATACCTATGAGAAGAGCAGACGGAGACGGAGGAGACAAAGGCTAACGCACGACCTTTGGCACAGAGTTCAGCAACTGCAGCTGAGGACACGAACACGGACACGGACACAGGATACAGGACACACAGCGGCGAGGTCAACAAATCAATAGAAACAAAGCGCACACAGCGAGCAAGCAGCAATTGGCCGCAAGCATTGCCACAGCAACGGCAACGGCAACTGCAACTGCAACAGCAACAGCAACACCGATAGCAGCACCAAAATTCACTCGCAAATTATGCTGGCCATGTCGACTTTAATGATGCCCGCCCCAACTATAGCCATGGGGGCCCCGCAGATCACGATGGGCCCCCACAAGCCGCCGGAAACGAAACTACTTGCCATACATCCAGCTGCTGCAGCGGCCGCTGCAGCTCAGCAACAGCAAACCGTGACAGCTGCCCATCTGCAGCACAATGGTCATCAGCAACATGTCCAGCAACAGCAGCAGCAGCAGCAGCAGCAGCAACAACAACAACAGCTGCAGCAGCAGCCAACAGCACTGCAGCATCAGCAGCAACAGCAGCTCGTTGGCAGCAACGCCAAGCCAGGTGAGTTTTTTTGCAGTAGACGTTTTTAATTTTGTTTAACCAAAATGTTATTAATTCAAAGTACTCTTGAATACGCATACTCGTATATGGAAAACAAAGAATATTTTTGAGTATGGAATATATTTTCCAAGACAAATTGTTAGTAAAGTTTTTTTTTTTTTTTTTTACCAATCAGTACAGATTGCATTTAACTGAATGCAGCTTGAATTGTGCTCTCAAAACCCATAGAAATATTTAGTGCTGCCTAAGATAAAATACCCTATGCTCTTAATAGTTTCATAAATAGTTTTTCCCAAAAAAAACATGGTTCACAAAGTGATTTATATCGCAACTCGAATTGCTAATGATCAATCTTAAAATTGATATACAGAATAAATACCGATAAACTAATTAGAAATGCTTTATAGTCTTGAGAACTGCTCAAAAATACTTAACTCTTCTATAAGAGCAAAGTTTTTTACTTTAAAATGTTGCACATTGCATGACAAAATTATAATTCTGCCATAACAAAAAAGCCACTATAGATTTTTTGTAGGCAAACAGGGTAACCATAAAGCAATGATGTGAAAGTTGCGGCAAGCAGGCAACACATTCAATTACAGTTGTTGGCAGGACCGCAAACCACGTAGCTGAGCTGAGAAAATTCCAATAAGTCGTAATTTTAAGGAACATTTGCACTGTGCCTATTCTGGTAGACTCTTGTGCAAATGCAAACTGAATGAGGGCGATTGCTTATATTCATATGTATGTGTTTAATGTGTATGTGGCATGGAAATAACAAAAATAGCGCACGCATTTCTTAAATGAATTATTGTGGACAGGCCCGGAATACAAAGCACAAAATACGGCATATAGGCAGACGGCCGGGAGGACGGCTAGAAAGGTAGTCGGGTAGAAATGAGGACGGGCTCGAATATCAAACATTTGCATTACAAGCATAAATATCATTTACAATTTTCATATTGCAAAACCACAAATATACAATTTGATACTGTAAGCAGCCTAGAAACGAGAGCCTACAGCTTACTGCTCAAGTATATTTTGGT
Source organism: Drosophila basisetae (assembly GCA_035041595.1). Classification (NCBI taxonomy): domain Eukaryota; kingdom Metazoa; phylum Arthropoda; class Insecta; order Diptera; family Drosophilidae; genus Drosophila; species Drosophila basisetae. Next base: position 5,909,538 of record JAWNLB010000070.1, read on the forward strand.
GTCAAGTGCTTGGGGGGAAGTGGGGCTTGGGAAAATTGCACAAAACGAGAGGATTTACAACTTAAAAACAACTTTAGCCAAAAACTTGCTAACAAAGAGCAGGGCGCAGGTGGGTGGGTGGTGGGTGGTGGAAGATGGGAGCTTGACTTCAATTGCTTTGGCCAATTCCTATTGCTGTGCAGCGTCCTGCCCAACATCCTGACTACGGTTGCTAATGGCAAAAACTATACGAGTACACAAATAGACACAGCTCAGGCACAAAACCGGAAACAACGGCTCAGGAAGCTGCATGAAAATGAAACGTTGGCAACGCCAGTCATGGCCGGTGGTGCTGTTCGGGTCTGGCTTTTTGGGTGGTGCTGTCGTGCTGGCCGACTTAAGACTGTAATGAAAATGAAAAATGGAAAATGTATAGTTAAACTAGAGTAAGCTCTCGGCGTGTATTAGTGCGTCTATCTGACAAACGAGTCGAGGCGAGGCGAAAGCAACTTGAAAATGAATTTAATTATGGTAAAAAAGTGAAAATTTCCACACTTGAGTCTGGCAAGTTTGCCATTTGCCCAGTTCAAAGACAGCAACGAGCAACGAAGGCGTTGATAAGTCGGAGAAGTGTGAGAAAGTTGTTAGACAACACAAGGCATAAATAAGGAAAAGCAACCATAAAACAGACTTCAGTTCTCAGTTCTCAGCAGGAAAGTGAAGTGTCTCTTTAAGTCTGCTCGGATATTATGGAAGTTGCCTCAGTTCGCAACAGCCAATGAGGCATTCAAAGCACAACAAAAGCATTAGCTACTCAGTATGCCAGGGGACAATCTTAAGCACTAATTAGCAGTGCTGGGAAAGAAAAGATGGACCATACATTGATTAACACTGCACAAGTGTCGAGTCACAAATGATTGCAAATTGAAAATTAAACACAATGCACACTGCCAATTCACATATTCATGCCACAAGCCAAGGCAGAGGATCCATTCCAAAACCAAGAAGCAGCTGCGCAACTGAAACTGAAACTGTGGCCAACTGCGTGCTCCATCCACATAAACAGGCAAACAAACACATGCATTTCATTTTATACTGCATACTGCATGCTGCATGCTGCATGCTGCATGCTGAATGCTGCATGCTGCATACTGCAAAAACAAATGTGAGCACATACATACATGTATGTGCACAGGAGTCCACGGTGCATGAACTTTTGAGCATCACTTGCACAACATGCACAAACACAAGCACACCCACACACCCACACCCACACACACACACACACACACTCTGGCAGACAGCAGTTACACCTACAGCACGCAGCAAAAACAAACTGAAAGATTTGAAGTGTCGCAGCAGCTGGAGCAGGGGCGGGGCGGGGCCAGGGGCAGGGGCAGGGGCAGGGCAAGGAGCGGGAGCCAAGCCAACAAGTGCCAGAGTTGCTGACTAAAGAAAGAGACACTAACCGACAAAAACAACAACAATTACGACAACAACAGCAACTATAAGTGACAAACTACAGTAGAAGTCGTTTACAAATTACAAATATTTACGACTAGAAATCAATATTTTAGCTTAAGTTAACTGTAGCTAATTTACTCACAATTCTTTTTTAAATTTTTATTATATGTTTTATTATTTATCTCATCTTGATTCTGTATATAATTTGTGAAGAAACCTTTTACTAATTACTTAATTCTCTTGAACTCAAGCAATTTTTGTGGCAGTTGTTTTCGTGGAAATAATACAAAATAATTATAATAAAAATAATAAGCATGCTCTTAAAAGAATTCAAAATGTATATTTGATGTTGCCTATAAATATTTTTTGGAGAAAGATCAGAATATTTGAGGAAAACTGTAAACTTATGAAATTATATCAATATAATATGAGACAAATATATATAATATGCATTTAACTTTCAATATCAGATAAATAATTTAGAGTTTATTCAAAATATATATTGTGCTTTAGATGTCACTTTTTTAGAACACGTGATAATGTATTTTGGTTAAATTTTTATTCATTTATTTTAATTATTGTAACTCATAAAATGTCTGAATTAACAATCAAATGCGGCAACTGATATTTATTAACACTGCCGAACTAACTCTGATGACGACTTCTGCTTCTTGACTCGCTCTTATTCTCGACTGACAACTTTGACTGATATCTCTGCCATCAATTTTAAAAACATTATTAATAACAAACAATAATTAATAAACATATGAACAATAATGAGCCTTTTAATATCAGTCAAATAATTTGCATATCCCGCTAATGTAATTCACAAGCTTTGATATTGTTAGTTTAGCTGTCACTATTTGGCGCACAGCTCTCGCTGTTGACAGTCTTAGGCAATTTATACTGTATTTCGCGACATCCTCGCATGCTGCTGGCTGCACTTGGTTGTGTTTCTTTGACAGCAAGCGAAACGGCGTGAGCAAATGAAGGGAAGGCTGGTGCTACACTTTCGCTTTGGCACTGCAGACGGCGACAGCAAAACTTTTAAATTGGTTGGCAACACTTACCAAACATACACACACACACACACACACACACGCACACACACGCACATAAGTGGAATGTCAGTCGCTACACACACAGATGCATGTTTGTTTTGGAAATGAATTTGGGATTTTGTGGTGTGCACTGCGCGGAAATCGCACTGCTAAGAAAGCAGCAGCACTAGGAGCGCCAGTAGCGGGAGCAAGTCTGGATGGGAAAAAGCGAACAGCACCTAAACGTAATTTGCCAGCAAATCATTGGAAAAGCGTTGAGACCAAGCAGCAAGAGGCAAAGAAGCGAAACGGCAGCAGCCGAAAAGTATGCAATGGTAAATGTGATACAAAATTACACACATGCAGACGTGTGTGTGTGTGTGAGTGTGAGTGTGTGTGTTTGAGTGTACTTGTGTGTGGATGTGGGAGTGGTGCGGGTGTAAAAACCACTAAAGTGAAATGCATTTATCGACCGCAAAGCGTTCGAAATGAAATCTGTTTAAGGGATTTTAATACCCTAGCGAACGTGCTGCCAGTGTGTGACTGGAGAGTTGTATGAAATGGGTGTGAGTGCGATGTGTGTGTATATGTGTGTGTGTGTGTGAAGAAAGGACTGGCAGGCGAACACAAAAAGTCAATGAATTCGTTTGGCGAATTGAAAAATTAATTCAGTTGCCGTCGCTGGCGTCGATAAGTAGAAGAAAAGGAAAACTTTACACGCTGTGTCTTTATCTTTTATGTGTGTGTGTGACTCTGTGTGTGTGTGTGTGTGCTTTTTACTTACTAATGATTTCTCATTTCGCTTACGGTATTTCTGTGTTATTTGCGCTTTTTGTCTTACTCTGCGTTTTACAGCCAGCCAGCAAGCAACCATCCAGCTTCCGCCTACCCGCTCCGCTTTGTACTGTAAGCCATGGCACTGAGGCCAAATTACTCACTGCCGTTGTTGTGGATTTTCCTCATTTCGCTCATTTCACTCGACAACAGTAACAACAACAACACAGCAAGTACGACAGCAGCTACACAAGTAGCAAACGAAGAGAAGGAAATTAAGCAAAAAGCGCAAAGATTTATTTCGCTTTGATCAAAATTAAATGAATTGATTTTAATACGCCCCGTGGGCAAGATATTTTCTACGTTGGCCAAATGAAAATGCATAAAAAGGTACTGCCGAGCATGAGCCATGGGCGTGGGTGTTGGCATGGGCGTGCCAACAACCTTGGTTCCTTGGGTTGGCTCGCTTTACATCACTATAATCGCATAGCACTGGCTTTGGCGCCCTCTCTGTATTTAAAGATGCACAATAAATGGTTGAGTTAAGCACTTGATGAGTGGAATACAAAATATGAAATGGAGCAAAAGTATTAAATAAGATGCTTGGAGCAGAGATGCATCCGAAAAATACAATTGCTTGTTATATTTTTTAAACGATTTATGTGCAAAAGCAACACCCAAATAAATGCATGGATTTAATGCTACTGAGTTTAGAAGCAAACACTTTTTACAATTCATTGGAAATGGATGTTTTAATTTCAAATGAAGAACGAAATATGTCGAATTTGAAAATTCAACTTGTTTCTTAAATATATTTTTTGTGTCCAGGACTATTCTTACAACTTTAATATTTTTAAATACGTCACAAAATTTATGAATATACATATATGGATATTTTAAGCTCTGACATTCAAATATACTTGAAAAATTGCCAAACACACAGAATTCTTTAACAACTCACCCAAAAGTCGACTTTCGTTTACATTTATCTTTATTGAATTTTAGTAACTGAAGCATTTTTTGTCATACCTTTTTGTGTTTTATTCGCATTTGTAAAAGTCGTATTTTTGGCTGTCAAACGGTAATATTTGAACAATTCTTTTTTTCGCTGCAAATGAAAAGTTAAAATTTTACTGTCCAATTCGTTTGACATTTGGCAGTTTCAATCGCATAGAAAATGAGACTCAAATTTGAGGCGACATTTAGCTGCCAGCAAAATATTCCTTATAGCCCACAACAACAACAACAACAACAGCAACAGCAAAATCTACTCAATTTCCAAAATTCAGACATTTGACAGCGGCGTCAGTGCATTTGGGCTGCTGCCTTTGTCTGTCGAGCGACGCCGTTGGCGCGCAATAAAAGTGTCGATTTGGTGCAGATTGCTCTCGTTCTCGAGTGTGGGCAGCACCCACATCAAGCAGTGGAGTCTGTGGCGTTGTTGTGTTTTTCCTCTTTCCTTTTTTTTTGTTTGTGGACCTGGTCAACACTTTGGCACAATTTAAATTTCATGCATTTTTCATTAACGCTAAAAAAAAGGGCAAGCACTTGACTTGGGCATCCATTTTGGGGCAGCAACAACGACGTGCTCGACGCTGTGTTGAGTCTATGGCATCGAGTTCGGCTCGAGAGACAGTCGAGTCCATCTTAAATGACCATCTATTTTACAGCTGGCCATACTACAAACACAACAGAGCACAACACATTTGAGAGCTGAATGCCATTTACATTTTGTACACTCTCACATTGCTCGGTCAACTCAGGCTACCTTCTCCACCATTACTTGGACAGTTTTGTATCGATTTTGAGTGTCGCCTGCCATTCAAATGCCTTTTATTTCGCATTTATGTGCGGCACCAGACTCGTGCCCCTTTTTCCCTCGCATGACCCCTCCACAAAACACTCGTCGCTGACTTTGGCACGTTTTAATGCATTGGCCACAGTGGCAGTGGCAGTGGCAGCAACAGCAACAGCAGCGACTCTTGGATAAAGTGTACAGCTTTATTCGTTTAGCTCGCATTGTTTAGCTTGTTTGGTTTTTTTCTTCAAGTTTTTTCCTTTTTTCATTCATTTTAGCTTTTTTATGCCTTTCTTGGCCTCACCATAAAGTCATTTGGCTCGCGCTGATGGAATTTTAGAGCAGTGGAGCCGAGCAATCGGGCGAACCCAAACATATATTGTATCTGATAAAAAACTGTTTAGCCGTAAGCCGAATTAAATGGGCTGTGTGTTGTTTCAGTTTTGAAGCATCAAAAAGATGAGCGGCACACAACCGAAAATGCATACAACAATTTTATGCAAATAATAATTTATGAAAATCCAGTAGTTTTAAGACGAAGTAACTCTTCCCCCATCCAAAATAAGCCAAACAACAGCCAACAAAAGCGAATATATATATATATATAAATATTCTAAATAAAAACAAAATGTAGGTAAATAAAACATGCAGTATAAACGATGGACTACAGACTATATGGACTATGGAGTATGGACTATGGACTATGGACTATAGAATATGGAGTGTCCTGCCGTGGACATGGACGCAGCCCATAAAAAGTGCTAAGTAAACACATGTGCGACTGCCAGACCCCACCCCCTCTCTGCCCCCTTTAGCAAAACGAATGCCTGCACATAGTGTAAACACATAAATTTATGCATTTTCAATGGAGAACTGTTAGCATAAATTTACGGCCCAAAAAAAACCCACAAAAACAGGAATATGGCGGGAGCGGCGGGCGGTTGCTGGTTGCCTGAGAATGAGAATGAGAATGGGGCTGAGGCAGCCCAAAGTCAAGCAAAACAGCAGCCGGGGTGGAGGTGGAGACGAAATGTACAAAAAAAAAAAAAAAAAAACAACAAGAAAAGCGTAACAAAACAAAACAAAGTAAAAATAGCGTTAAAGCAACGCAGAGCAAACAGTCAAAAGCTCGAGAGAAAAAAGCAAACAAACAAAAAACAAACACTGCAAAAAGGCAACTCTCCAAAACAAAAACCAAAAAAAACAACAACAAAAAAAAACAGGAAAACAACCCAAGGGTCAGCCGGCCGAGCAGGGCGCGGATGTAAAGTTAAGGATGGGGGCAGGGATAGCGACAGGGACAGGAGCATGAACTGTTAGCCGTGCTGTTGGTGGTGGCAGCAGCAAAAACTACAAGCAAAAGTGCCAGCAAATTTTGTGCGCTTTAAAAAGGTTCACTCAAACCCAATCATTGAATCAATAAACAGGCGACAAGTGGCCCTGTTCTGCTGCATGTGTGTCTGTGACTGTGTGTGTGTGTGTGTGTGTGTGTGTGTATTGCTTGTGTGTGGTTGCCAATTGCAACACACAGAATGGTCGCCAACAAAATGCGCAATGATTGCATGACGAAAACTGGACAACAAAAGTTGGCAGGATGCGTGTCCCAGCGCTGTTTCAGCCCCATTGCATACAAAGACCGCTTGTTAGCAGCTGAAACAATGTGGCGACTTTTGAAAGAGAGAAACTAGCACGTTCATTTTTTTCTCAATTTTATTTTTTTAACAAACTAAATCTGAACGTTAAATTGGGTTTTTACCAATGGCATTTTGAGTGTGAGAAAGTGTTCTGACTGCTGGACTGTTGAATGTCAAGGATACTATTTGAAAGCTACTAAGGCATTCATAATAAATAAATCGAGATTGAATTACAAATTAGTCATAAAATTAGATTTACAGTATATTAGATATATATATTGTATCCCTTATGCTAAATACGTTTGCGCAGAGTTCTCTTTACAATTGTGTAAATTAATTATATTTTAAGAAGATTGTCATTTACACCTCAAAAGTGAAATTATAAAATGCAGAGCTGAACTATCTTTTCTGCTCTCGCCACAGCAACTATCTCTAAACTATGGTACAAATTGGGAGACAGACAGTCTCCTTTTCGAGCAAGACACTTGGGCACCCAATTTCATCCAGAGAGCTTACTCTACACAAAGGCGAATAGCACTGTGCAAAGCACAGTAGAGCTGGAAGGGGGAAGGCGGCGGAGGGAGACAAAGACGGACGCGTACTTATATCAATTGATAAGCGGGCTGCGGAGCAAAGGAAAGCTATCACTTTTTTTGTGGTGGGTGTGAAAGAGTCAGCCAACAGACGGATGCACAAACATTTGGCTAGCGGCAAGTGCAGTCAAAGTCAAAACGATGCCGGAAATGCCATTGAAAATTGTTTAAAGTTCTGAAACGAAAATGGGAAATTGAGCTGAGCCAGTTGCGCACAGCAGCTTACGAGGGAGCAATCGCCCTCTCACTCCGCACACCAACTCCCACTTAACTCTTTCTCTTTCTCTTTGCAATTGCTGTGTGTGTATTTGTGTGCCACATGCACTTCCTGTCTGGCTTCCTTGCATTTCTTTTCGAATTGTGCTGCTGCTGCTGCCCTTGCTTGGTTTTCTATTTGCGTTCGCTGCTCGCTGCTCGCTGCCTGCTTATGGAAATCCGCATGATGATTGCATATCCTTGGCTGCATGAAAACGGGCACACTGTCATATCCCTAATTCCGTTGACGACGACGAAGACGAGCGCCGAAACTTTCATTTGGTTGCCTTTTTTTTTTTGCCATCAGCTGGCAAAAGTTTTACTGTGCAGGGCTTTTTTCTCCCCCTATTTTCTTGGTGGCAGTGCAGCCAGCGTCCTGTCCAAGTGTTTTTCTTCGTGCATTTGAAGAGCTTTTTCTTAATGTCACTTATGCATAAGTTCCTATGAGTTTGCCCACACACACAAAAACGCACTCCCAGACCCGATCCAGGCGGGAGCTTGCTGGTGTTTGCTTGTGGATAAGTGCAACGAGCACACGCCACATGCGTCTCAGGGTGTGAGTGTCTGTGTGTCTGTGTGAGTGTGTGTTTGTATTTGAGACTTACTTGACGGCACATCCTCTGTGGGGATTTACAAGTGCTTAGTTCTATGTCGCAAAAAACGCTTTAATATTATTATATTTTCTTTTCTATGCACTTGGTATTTTGCTACATCGCAGATGTTTTTTCAAGCTTAGCTGCTTGTCCGTTTCACTGTGTCTGCAGCCGAATGAAATTAAATTAAATGAAATATCTGCTTGCCTGTCAAACTATGTTATAAATTTCGCAAACAGTGCAAAAGTGCGCGCCTCCTGAATGTGGGGAGGGGCGCAATACAAATTGACTACAATGCCGCTTAAAGGACCTGCCTACCACAAGAATCATAAATAATCAACAGCCCAACAGCAAGCAGCACACACACACACACACATACGCACTCTCGCGCACACCCCCCGACTTGATGTATTACATGTGTTGGCATTATTTACTTAACTCTCTACTCTATTTTTGCCGCTCCAAAAAGTCAAAGTCTACTTTTGTGCGGCAGCCGCTGCTACTACTATTAGTGCAGCAGAGAAACCAGCGACAGCCGGAAAATAACAGCAGCAACAACCAGAACCACATCGACAACAACAGGGCGAGAGCTACAGACCATGAAGAAGACATTAAGACACAGCATGCGTTACTTACTGTAACAGAAACACACAAACACACTTCCACACATATATATTTTTATATACATATATTAATGTACATGGACATGGACTTGGCCACGGCAGACATTGGTGGGCGTAAAGAGAAAGAAATATAATGCCAACATAACATTTAATCCAAGAAATTCCATATCGTAGTCAGTGGGGAAGCGAAACAACAACAACAAATGCACCGCATAAAGGCACAGTAAAGAAATTATCTGGCACCGTGGAACACAAGCACATAATTAACAATATAAAATGATATGGAAGATCCTATCTTAAACTAAGTCGAAATATTAGGCTGGAATTTCAATTTGTTGCAGTACAAATTAAAGGTTCAACTGCTGCACAATGCCCGGGTGCACAATCACTCCGATCCGTATATCTGACTACCTTGGCTTTTGTAACGACTTTAATCACAATTTGCAGTCCCTCAGTGCTGTCTGTGGCACAATGGGTCGCTCATTGCTAATGCTTGGAGGATCATCGCAATGGCCGCAGCTCAAAGAACATAATGTTTATTTCCACTGTGCTTATCGGGCCTGAGCCAGCAGCAACTGGGACAGAAGCTGTTAGCTGGTGGCTGTTGGCTGACTCTGGCTGTGGCTGTGGCTGCCGCGCACTTAAATTGCGCCCGAGAAAATAGAAAAGCGCACCAGAAACGGTGCTGCTAAATGCGCTCACACATACTTTTAGGAGCTGAGCAGCGTAAAAGCCAGCGGAAGGAAGAAATAATCATAAAAATTATTTCAGCACACACACGGACACATAATGCACACACATGTCTGGTTCTCTGTGTGTGTGTGTGTGTGTCTGGCTTCATGTTGATCATAATGTTGCAAGCAGGCAGCGAGTGTGGCGTCCGCTGGGGAATTTCTTTTACTTTCGATGCCGTCGCAAGATTTTCACTTTAATGACCTGGCTCTGGCAGACTTTTTAATTTTCGTGCTTCATATTTTTCTGAGCTTCTCACATTTCCGCTCCACACTCACGCCGCCCGCACCCGCACCCTCCCCCTGCCCATGCCGCTCTCTAGTTTTCGCTGTCGCTGTGTTTATAGGTGGTGGGCGGGGGGAGGGGAGTAAGGAGAAAATATGCGAAAATTGATATCCCGTCGTCATTTTGAATGCCTCGTGAATGCGGTTAATGAAACCGTGTTGCCTTGTTTGCCTCGCTGTGCGCCATTATTTTTAAATAACATTTAATGCTCATTTTCTGCTCATTTTATTTGCAGGTAAGCAATATTCAACTCTGACCTCTGCGCTTTATATTTGTGTTTGAGAAACGAAAATTATTCAAAGTTCGACTCTGGACCACAAGTTGCCACAAAGGCGAATCAGATTTAGTTCGCTGGAGTAACAGTTGGCTTTCGTTATGATGGGAATCTCATTAACATTTAATTAGATCATTTTCGTAATCGTAATGAAATGAACTTGTTAGCCAAAAGGAACATGCTTTGTGCTCTAATGCGTCGCGTCGGTCAAGCAAATTGTCATTGATTTTGCTGCTTAATCTGCTTAGCCAGGCCTATTGGCCCGCTGGCCAGTTGCTTACCTTCGTTGCGTTGAGTGGAGCATTAAATCGAATTAATTTGAGGTGTTCTTTGGCCGCATCTTACTTTGTCTTCGGCTTTGTAACGCTCCCCCCTCGCCCCCCTCGGCCGGACTGTCTTGACGCGCCTTTTCTGTGTTTCTCGGTTTCTGTTTCAGTGTTTTGTTTTTGGTCCGATCCGTTGGCCAACGAATGGTCATTTGACATTTGTCGACAAAACGTTTACATTAAATGTTTTGCCATTTCTTTGCCTGTTTTGGTCTCGTTTCGCCTGGCATTCGTTGGCCGTCCCGTTTTCTCTCCCTGCTCCAAAGTCTTCGCCTGTCTACGGTGACATTCTTGAAATTGTGCACATTGCCCTGGCAATAGTAGAAGGCAAAAATATTGTGACAACGACAGCCATTCCTCCCCCTGAGGGGGAGTGTGTGGGAGGGACATAAAAGAGCGAACTAAACGTTCAAGTTGAGACATTTGCGTTGACAAGTGTTTCCATTTCTGTTTCTTTTCCAGTTAGAGCTTAGTTGCAGTCGGTCATTGCATATTCCCGCATCTATGCCAGGATAAGGTTTCAGTTGTTTATTTTTTAATTTTAATTTATTTGCAAAACAATTACAACATTAATTATGAACAGCAATAGCTCTCTTGAATTATTGAGATGGAGCAGTTTAAGTCTTGACTTAACTGTTACTATACGAGTATTTTATCTATTCATCTTTGCAGCTTACAATTATTTACTTTTGGGTCTAATCACATCAAGCTATGTATTCTATTTAGAGGCAACTGTCAACTATAAGAAGCATTGAAGCGTTGAATTGTAAATTTAAGAGCGTGATCTTCTCCAACGAGTCATAAAACTCTTGCATCTGTCAAATGGAAGCAAGGCATTCAATTAAGCACATCGGCTTTGTTGACTTGGCACACGTATCAAAAATCACTCAATTTGCAATTTTTGGTCTGTAGCAAGACCACACACTCCATTAAACTGCAAACAAATGCCGTTGTGAAGCCCAAAAGGCGCTACTCTTAACCCCTGCCGACCCATCCATTTCAGCCCGAAACCATTCGTCTGCAAATGTTGCCAGCCTGATTTTTGTAAGCAAATTTTTTAATTTATTGCATAAAATGTTTGAGGTTTCGACGCTGGCAAGCCACAAAAGCCAAAGAAATTGTTTCAATTTGTCATGACAATTTCTTTGAAATGTGCGCCTCGTCTCAAGAGGGGCGAGCAGAATGTGATGGGAGGCGTGGCAATAGCCGACATCTACCATCAGAGCTCTGAATTCAATTTGGCTTTAGCCGCTGCTTCCTTTGGCAATTTCCAGGACTAAGTACGAAGGTCTATGTCGTCGCCTGTTTATTTACTTTGATGTAATTTGCAATTTGCACCTTGGCACCGCAAAAAATAAATAAGAATCGTCGGAAGGAAATTGTCGAATGCGAAGCTATTATCAACGTTGGCGGACTGAGAGTTGACAAATCAGCCGCGCCTTTCCAAATGACATTAATGCCGGTTAGACTGAGGGAGAGGAAGATGGAGAGAGAGAGAGCGAGAGAGAGAGAACAAGACGCTTTGGGTGTTGGGCTACGTAATGCTTGGCTGATGCCAATGATAATGGAGGGTGCATTGCAATTTGGCAAGAGACTAGCGCTACACTCGTAAATCTGATATTTCCCCATGGCATAAATAAATAAGTAATGGCACAGACGCAAAAACGATCGCTATCTCAAATGGCTGTGCAAGTAATTGCGATGTGGTCGGCATTAGACAGAATTTTGCAGATAGCTGGCTACGGCTCACATGTAAATGGGCCTAAATTAATATTGCACAAGCTGCTGCGCTGCGGCTGCCGATTGGTAGAAACAATTGCGGCTACCATGCCAATTAACTCAAGTGCAAGTCATGCTCGAAGGGACGACATGCCAGTGAGTTGTGGCCTGTTGCTCGAACGCTTGACTTAATCGCTGGAAACTTATGCTTAAACATTTAGATTTGCAGGCGTGAAGTGCTATTTTGCCACTCAAGTGGCTGCCTCCAGAATTGAAAGCAGGCAGCTGCGCGCCCCATAGGCAACCTGGCTAACAGCAAGGAGCAAAGAGGACGTCGCTTAAGGTACATGCCTGAGCTAAATGGCCAAAACAGAAGCAAAGCCTGAACAGAACAATAAATCTTCTTCTTGTGTTGTTGCCAGCTCACCCCGCCATCGATGATGCTTCTTTAAGCTGCTTAGCCGCGATCCCTCTCCCCACCCCCGCTTCGACCATCTTTCAATATCTCGCTTGTGATGCAATTTCCGCTGTGCCTCAGGAAGAGGACGGGATGGAACCGGTTGCATATTAGCCCGCCTGTCCTTGGCTGCAGACAGCGGAAGCTCGCCGCGGAAAGCAGTGAGCCCGGGTTGGAAGCAGGCATCTTGCATCTGCAGTTGATGACTGGGCGCCGTTCGCGGATGTAACGATATGATTGGATTATTATTATTTTATTATTTATCGAGACGCAGCTCGAAGTGCTGGCAGACTTGAGAGCATAACGAGAGTTAGTGCACAAAAAAAAAATAATAATAAGAAATATAAAGATAGGGGAAAACAGAGTGCAGTTTTTCACTTCCCCCATTCTTGGCTATTTTTTATATATTTTTTGCTTTTCCTTGGCGGACTCAAATGGCTCCCTGACATGCAAGTGGCTTTCGAATCTGTGCCAGGGGCTTTTTGTAATTGGCGCCTTTATCTCGTCCACCGTTGCCCAATTAAAGTTAGTTTGTAAAGTAATTAGGACGATTATGTGGCGCTCAAGTATCAATAAACGCCAATTAAAAACACTGCTCGAATCGATTGTTTTAGCCGTGTTTTAGCACTTGAAAATTCGCGTTCGCTTGTGATTTTTTACGCTGCTTAAGTGATTGCTTTTGTAAAAGAAATTATTAAGTAGTAGGCAATCATGTAAGAGCTTTTCAAATGGATAATGTCAAGGGCTTGCTAATGATTGAATTGACAGCTATAGCGTAGAGCGCTGACAGGAATAAAACTAGAGTAAATAATTGAATCAGCACAAATGAGATTTGTAGTTAATCTGGGTGTAAGCATGTACCTCTATTATATGCATATGTAGCCCCATTTAACTTAATTAAATCAGCTCAATTCTTCCATATTCTAGATTAAAAACTAGCGAGGAAAAAAAGCAACAAGAAACGCAACAACTTTGAAGTAGATGCAGTGCATCAATCAACGAACTTTTGCCCTTTGCTAATGAACTTCAATGTGCATCCACTAATTTGAAAGTCACTCGGCTTAATCCGCAAAACACAGCCACGCCCACTTTCCCCATTCTCACACCCTCTGTGTACACACACCGAACTAAGTCAGAGATGTTGGAGCTAAGACTGAGCAATGCCAAAAAGTTAAATTTTAATCTGTGATGTGGCAAAAGTTGATGAAGAAAGTTCAGTTCAGGGCGAAGCGAATCGTTTTGAGTGTGCCACATGTTGATACAGACATACCCCTACACACACACACACACACCACACACACACAACACACAGTCAGTCATTTACCCAAAGTCCTGCATGCACTTTGCAATCAGAGAGTAGAGTTGTGCGCATTTTGGTGCTCATCAATCCACCATCCCATAAAAAGGGAGGGAAGAAAAAACACGAAATAAATCTAAGAGTTTAAGAGTGTAAAGTAAAGTTATGGATTTTTTTGTTTGTCAGTGGGAGGTGGTGGTTACCAAGTTGGACTGGTGCTAAAAAGCATTTGTTATCGCTGGTCCAACATAAATTCACTTTGTAATTATTTCTCGCATTAGTTGCTGAGGTGGCGCCCGGAAAAGTCAGTCAGCAAATGTGCAGAGACCAGGCAGGCACCATGGCCATCATGGCCCCTTAAAGATCCAGTGAAATGAATGGTCGCTGCTCTGGATTATTTGTTGAAGCACACAGTAGTCGACTGCTGTTTTAAAACAGCACACTCACTCCCACACACGCACACACACACACACACAGCACATACACATGCATTCGCACACTCCTACACAACTTTAAAATTGAATCAATCATTCTCACTTTGATGCACATCAGCAACAGAAGCTGCCTCAACTGCTGCTGCAGTTTTATCCAAAGAAAATGCTTTCTACTCTCTGTGTGTGTGTGTGTGTGTGTGTGTGTAGTTGTTGTGGAAAGGGGAGAGGTTTGGCTGAAAACATAAGCTGTAACTATAAACAAGCAGCTTATGTGTTTTAGACGCTCGCTCGTTCGTTCTCAACGTCATTCGCTTGCTGTGGCTCCATCTTTGCACAGGGTGTTAATTTTTGTTGGTTTATGAAGTCGACTCGCTCTCGTTGCTGTTGTTGGTCTTGTTGTTGTTCTTCTTGGTGTTGGTGGACTGTGGGCCCTTCTCGCTTAAACACTTCAGGCACGGCAGCTGTGCTCAGTTCTAACGAGCAAAAACTAATAAATCCCCACGAAAATGGCTGCGGAAACGGAAGCCGTGTGTTGGGCTCTGTGTTTTTTTTTTTTGTTTTTACTGCTACAGAACAACCAGAAAGCAACACGAGCCCAAGTCCAAGTCCAAGCCCAATTCCAATCCCAATTTCAAGCACAAAAATCCCAAATGCTTGGGCCCATCTCAAACCCAAATCTTGGAAGGGCAGACCAAGGCAGGGCCTGTCTACCCGTGTCTGTGATGTGTTTTCTTGCTTAATTCTTATTATTATCCCAGGCATTATTATTATTGTTGTAGTTGTTGTTGTTGCTGCTGTCGTCTTTCACAGATTTCTTTTAGCTTTATACTCAAATATAGAGTAGTATATATACATCTCTTTCCATTTTTTCGTCTTTTGCTTTTTTGTTGTGGGAGCGGAGCTTCTTTCATTTATTTGCTTGTTCCTTAGCACTTCTGTCTCTCTCTCTCCCGAACTCCCGAACTCGCCCACTCGGCTTCTTGTATCTTTTTGTTGGCTGTGCACGTTCGTGTTGCCTATCGTTTGCTTGTATTATGATTGCCGTTGCCATTGTTCAGTGTCGTTTGTTGTGTTGTTGTCGTTGTCGTTGTTGTTGTTGCTATTCCAGTGCTTGTTGTTATTGTTGCCATGCAATAGTTCATTTTAATCTACAAACAGGATAATGCAAGAAGGATTTCGTAATGTGGCCTCAACGATTTCTGCGCCTTTCCTTAGCCCATTTCCCCCACTCCTTCTCCCACTCACATTCCAACTCCCACCATCACCACCACCACCACCACCACCACCACTCTACTCACTGCCTGCTTTGTCTTCTCTATCGCCTGCTTTTTATTAATACATAACTCAACGATTTGCACCCTCCATTTTGGCCTGTTGTTTTCGTTGTTCCCGTTATTGCTGTTGATTGTGCAAACTTTGCTCTGAACTCTGATGTCGTACAATAAATTGCATCACTGCTGATTGCTTAACATTTTTTTTGTTTGTCTTTTGTTTCTGTAAGCTGGCTAAAAACTTTCGCCGCACTTATTATAATAGTTTTCATCTTTACATTCCTTCGTTTGCTGCGTGACAACCGCCTCTGTTGCCTGTGCTTGCGGTTATTAACAATAATATGATTATTGTTACATCTTCTGCATAGCTTTTAAATAATATAAGAGATTCTCGCAACATTGTAAATATAATTCCGAGTGCAACTAAAAATGGCAACTTTCAGTCACGTCTGCAACTCCCATATGCAATTCCCGCATTCATGCATCCTGCTTAAGTATTTTATAATATGAAAATCCAGACATATTAAAAAATGTTAATTCCACAGTTTTCAAGAGCTTGAGCTATTTGTGGTTGGGTGAAGAATGTGATTTCATAGCAACACATATTTGAACGATTAACAAGAAAATCAACTTGACAACAAGCCAATCGAGGCTTTTTAGATGTACAAATAAAAAAGAATTGTACAATTTGATCCAACTTCAGAAAAACACATGTATAAGTTTGCTCAAAACTAAACTTATAGTCTTGAAAGGGACTAAAAGAGAATAATCTACATCTAAGTATAGCGAGTTTCTTCAAGCTTTCGATGAGTTCTCCCAGCGCCTATCCTTGACTTCCATTTGCAACCAATCGCTACGACTTCCTTGCAGATTAAATTTAAGTTTATATTTTGATTCCTCCACTTCTATCTCATACAGTGTTTGTCAGCTTACTATATGACTCTGTTTTTTGGGGCGCATCTGAAAAGTTGTGAGAGTGAGAATTGCATTCAAAATATTCCCCAAACGGGACAGCAGAGCGGTCAATGGAGAGCTCGGCACAACGGATGGTCATTGGCCAATGCAATTGCCAAAAGTTGGACAGCAATTTAAAATATAGAAAAAAAGAAAATAATATAGTTAAAAACTTCAGTTGTGTGCAGTCAATGTATGAGCGAGTGTGTGCGTGTGTAAGTTGTGTGTGTGTATGAGTGTAAAACAACAAAAATTTAATTGTGCACAAAGTAATTGATGTCGTTGCCAAGCGAAAATGAATGGATGACAATGGGAATGGGAACGGCTATTGGGATTGCATGTTGGGATAGCGAAAAGCGGGGACTGGGGAACAGACTTCTACGCAGACGACGCTGCTAAGGGCCCCTTTTGGGGATAGCCTCTAGAGTGTTTTATTAAGCGCATATATCCAATTTCGTAGTATGGCTCAAGTGGCCAAAGCGGACAGCGGCGGACGCAACTAATTTATGGCGCTCCATTAAAACTTGAGTTCAATTGCCAAAAATTTCATAAAAAAATTTTATTTAAAAAGACAGCAAGGACAGCTATGGCAAAAGCAAAAAGCCAAATACAAATACAAAAATATATATGAAAAAAAAAACAAAAACAAAAACAAAAGAAACGAATATACTAAATACATAAATATATATAGAAATGTACATATATATTTATGTACGTGTGTACATAAGAGATGCGCAATCAAGTTTATTACGTACTCGCAGTCGTCGGCCTGGCGGCGCCACAATTGGACCCCCCTCAAGCCTTTGCAAGGCTGCGCTTTGGCCATGTCCTGGCTGGCAGGACTCGCCCCGCTGCGCGCATTGCGCAGTTCATTTGTGCTAAAATGAAATAAATTTAAATATATTTTTAGTGCATTTCGCATAAAACAAAAAGATGCCTCGCAGGGCCGCTGCTCGTCCTTCTCACTGTCGCCGGCCGCCTGCCGACTACCGCCTGCTGGGCTTCTCTTGGCTCTACTCTTGGCTGCTCGCTGCTCGCTTGCCGTTTGCCGTTTGCCGAGCCTTGGGCTGCTGGCTTGCTGCTTGCTGCTGCTTTCTTTTTATTTTCCGGCCGTTTGCCATCTCGGCGTTAGCAGCGCCGTTTATTGTTGTAGTTTAGTTCCCGCCAACCTCTCTTTACCATTGTCTCGGTTTACGTATTTACTTTTGCGCTTTATTATTCTCCATTAACTTGACAAAATGAGCAGAGCAGCAGCTGAAGCAGGAGGCGCAGTCATCTTTAGTTGCTGATTGCCCATAGGCCAGCGACTGTCCTTCAGCTCTCACACAGCCCACTCTCGAAAGAACAAAAAAAAGAAACTAAATAAATAAACGAAAGCCTGGCGAAAGTCTCATTTATGTGAACAGTTTATGCCACAGCCAGATTTGCAGTAAGTGACAAAGGACAGTTGAAAAATGCAAAACGTTGCTTTCGAGCAGAGCCAGGTGGCTCAGGTGGCCCAGTTTGAGAAAGCGCCATGAAAGGCAACAAATTTGCATGGCATCGTGTTCCTAGACGTTTCTGTCAATCACCCAAGTCACTTTCGGCTTAACTTTTCCATCTCTCCATTTCGCATTTTGTGAATATGCACACACATAATCCTCAACCATATCGCGCCAAGTGACGCAACGCCCTCATTAGGGTCGTTCAGCCAATTTTAAAAAATTTGCCGCAATTCCTTTGTTAGCTGCTAAGCAGGAACTTAGCAATTTATGCTCGGGACTTCTTTTGTGGCAAAAGGCTTAACACAAAAAGAGAATAAGTAGCAGCAGTAGCGTCTGGTGACTGTGTGTGTTGTTGTCGAAATTGTTCTGAGTGCTTAGCGCCTTAAATTAATTTCTGCTCTGATTGTGCTTAATTTGAGTGCTGTCTCCCTTCTTTTGTTGAACTGCTTCTCCAACTGCTCCACTTATGCAAAAACCAAAGCTGTGCAGGAAATTAAAGCAAAGCGGAATTTCCACTGAGCATGTGTTAACTCATACGCCAACTACGAGCGTTGCTTGTGTATCGGTCCGTGCTGGAACTGAAACAAGGATGGGACTGCGACTGGGACTGGGAGTGGGACTGAGACTGAGACTGGGACTAGCTCAGAGATTATGCCAATTAGACGAATGGCAAAGGATGTAGCATAGCTCTTAACGGATGGTCTTTGCTCGGCTCTCGTCTTAGTCCAATTGCCAATGTAATGCAAATTCCATTCACGCAGCTGCAATGAAAGGTATTTTCTTATTTGTGTATTTGTGTGTCTGTGTGTGTGTGTGTATGTGTGTATAAGCACAGCAAGTTTTCAGGATTAATTAGCCGACGGCTAGTTAACTTGGTATTCACCTCAGCTTACCTACAATCCCTCTCATCACATAGATCCAAGTGCATTTCATAGTGATTCCCCTCCCGTCCCTGCCATCCACACAATTTGAGCTTGGCTCGCATGTTATTTTGCCTGCATGCACCCAATTAAGAGGTTTGCCCTCTGCCACGCCTGCTTGTATGGTATTCTTTTTTGTTGATGTTGTACAGGGGGAGGATGGCATAAGTTTTTAAGTGAAAAATACTCAGTGCGATTTAACTTATTTAGTATGTAACTGCAATTTACGCCATGCATCTGCATATAAAATGCATTTTTTTCCTCTCTTTTTTTTGTTGCTTTTCTACTTCTTTTTCGTTTCTCGTGTGTCGGAGCGGAGGGAGTCACGCCCATTTTTTGCGCCAACTGTACACACACACGCACACACAGTCACAGACAGACTTATTATTTATCTGTATGTGTGTGTTTGTGTGCTGGTTCTCTCCACTTCTTTTTTATGTACTGGCTACTAGCCTTGCCAAAAAAAAATAAAAATAAAATTGGGGGGAAGAAAATGCAAATAGTATAAAATACAATGCCGAAACTCCTCCTCAAGCTCCACTCGTTGACCCGCCCAATCCTCCCCCCTCCATCACTGTACATCTGTCCCAGTCTCTCCCTATGTTTCTCTGCTGCTCTTAGCTCGACGACCGCTTTTTCACTTAGCTCCTCACTGCGGATTTTTGTATATTTTAAATGCATTTTCAACAAGCAAATACACACACACACACACACACATACAGAACTACACAGCCAAACTCATGCTCTTCTTGCCCCGGCTGGCACATACCAGCGAGCGTTGCATACTTTTTGGCCAGCAAAAAACCCTGCCAAAAAGGGGTTCACTTTGTTTTCTTTTTTATTATTATTATTATTATCTTTATTTTTGTTGTAGTTTCTGCGCTTCCTTAACATTTGATTAATGAGTGCAGAACGCGTTGGCAGTTCATTTTTTGCCGTACCCAGGGCGGCGTAAGCGACTATCAGCTTTCTTTGCGAATATGGCGCATAAGCAGGATGGTCTGCATCAAGCGAATGTTGCAATTACGCCATCATCGATTAGAGGGAACACGAATGACATTCAATATAAGACAAAATGAGGCCGCAGAATTGTGTAAGAGCAAAAGTCGATAAACCAGCAAGTGAAGAACACCTATTTAATTTTAACTTCCTTCGAAAATTCATTGTTCTAAACGGTGCAAAAAAAAAAACACAATCAGCTTCAATTTGAATGCTTAAAGTTTGAAAGAAAATCGTAACTTTCTTGTGGGCTTTCCTAAATTCAATTCATGGCAAAAAAGGCAGGCGGATTTGCGTTCTGGCCACAGCCAATGTCTGCTCAGAAATTGAATTGTAAGTAAGGCTAGAAATGCCGTCGCATAAATACAAGCCAAATAAAAAGCATAAACTATGACCCGCTCAGGCAGCAGCCGAGAAGGCAACAGCAAAAGCAGCAGCAAAAGCAACAGCAACAGAACAGGCAACGACAGCGGCAACCGAGCCGCAGTCTGTGCCACAAAACGAGGAAGCCCAACATCAATTCTGGGATTAAGGACACTGATTTGATATACTTTTTATTACCATTAAGTATAAGTTGACAAAATGCCGCCGCAGCTACGATTTAATGTTGAAGACCCTCACGTCACAAGGCACTACACCAAACCAAACCGAAGCAAACCAAACCAAACCAAAAGCATCGAACGTTGAAATTTAAAGCTTAGCGTACTTCATGAAATAGAACCGGCTCTCGGCTTTCGTCTCTCGGCTCTCCAGTCATTAGCTGTGCACCATTAGCGCCGGCGACATTCAAGCAAACCACCCAATCCGACTCCACCTCATGCTCATGCCCCACCTCCTGCACCATTGCCCAACAACGTGGCTCGTTATTATGGCTGATAACATTTTTACGATGCCGACAATGACATGACATGATTTTTTTTCTTTTTCATTTTTTTTTTTTTTGTGTATTTTTTCTGACTTTCACTCAGCGTGTCTCAGTTTGTATGATTCTATGTCTGTGTTGCTGATGTTCACTGTTGGGGGACAAAACGATTTTTTATGCCACCAAAATGACGCAGTTTTATTGCGCTTTGGCCAGATTCTCTTTACGTTTTTTCCACGCGCAGAGATTTTCATTTTTAAATCATTAAAAATGGCTCATAAATTTTGTGTTCAAGTTGGCAAAGACGCCGTTACAATCATGCTAAAAATATGCCTGCCAGAAGCTTATGTTTCTCTAGTCCGACTAGTCCAATAATTTCTTGACCAGGGTGTTCTCTGCTCATTATTACATTATTATTTCAATGGAAAACATATTTTTTCCTGTTGCTTTTTCATTTTTAATCATGTAAATGGAATGGAATGCAACACTCCAAGTTGTTTTCTACTCAGAAATATTCTAAATTTTATTTAAAAACTATAAACAGAGTAAGGATAGGCTTTAACCAGAGAAGTGTTCAACTAATAACTAAATAAGTGGCTTACGCATAAATTAACAACAAATTATTGCAGTCATAACAACGAAAATAACAAAAAGCAAACAAAGTGGCAAACGGGAGGGCTAGATTAACATGTGTATTAAATATTATGCAATTAATAGCAATGCCCCAACAAGAACAGCAGCAACTAACTCCGAAATAAGGGAAAAATCCGCACCAACCACAACATTGAATATGCCACGAGAGGCGCTTACCTCAGAATTATCGACACTGGCTCCACTTATTCTGAGTACTTTCATGTTTGGCTTATGTTTTATTAATGAATGGGATCGCGTGTGTGTTCGTGTGTATATACGTGTGTGTGTGTGTGTGTGTTCTTGCATAATTAATAAGAAAATTAGGAATGGCTGCTATTATTTTAATTACGCGCTTATCCAATAAAATTCCACATTTCAAAACAAGTAACTAAAGTGAAAACAATAAAACAATATTAATTCAAAGAAATCGAAACAAAGATTTAACCATGCTTGACAATAGTTCGGTAAATGCATATTAATTCATTCAAGGAGACTTTAATACTTTATCGTTTTATTAACTAAACATAAGATAGAAATCAAACAAATTAAAAATATATTCTCAATTATTATTTCTTAAATTATTTATGAAGAATTTAAGTATGCAAGGCATGCTCTGATTAACGACTAGAATTTTCACGCACAAAATTGATTGCTGTTCTAAATTTCATATACGTTCTCAAAAGTTATAAGAATCTAGTTTCTTATTTATGGTGCCATAAATAAATACACAAAGTTGGTAAGCACAAATACCTATCACATAACACTTATAAGTTCTGATACCGGCAACCTGGTCATGTTTTAGAAATTGAATTGTTTGAATTTCCAATTTTCGGATGCAATTCGAATTAATTTAAAATTACTTAAATAGTAAGTTAATACACAAATGTCAAACCTCATATTAAAATAAGTGAAGTTTGGTTTTGGCCAAATTATCACGTACACTTCGTCTTTGACTACTTGCGACATTTCCAATTAACTGTCAGCGTCAGGTCAGTCATCAGCAAGTGCCTGGTAATTGCCAAACTAAACCACAAAAATTCACACACCACATTCGGGCCCTCAATTGTGATAGAGTTGGGGGGTAGGTGTCAGAGGGTGTCTGGTGTGGGGTGGAGGCCAAGGAGTGGGTTGCTGTTGCCTGTTAAATGCGTCATCCAAATCGCCTTTGCATGACTTTGAGCCACTTAATGCTATTTGCATCCCATTGCGGCTGGCGACAAACGAAGGACATTCCCAGTAACGGGCCGTTGCACATGTCGGTCAGTCGAGGCAACCGCCCGACCAACCAACCACCCAACAACGCAACCACTCAACCACAGCCATAGTCTGAAGCCTTGTCGAGCTGCACGTCATTATTATAATTTCTGTATTTGCACAAATGTCGCCCGGCTTCGCCAGCCCGTAAATTGCAATAGCCAACGATTATTGAATTTAGTTAAACAACGTTTGTCGTCGTCATTCCCTAAACCCCGATCCACGCCCTTATCACACAGTCCCCATCATAAATAGCAGGTCGGGCGGCACCTAATCACCAGCTGCTCTTGTATGGCTGTCAGTCGCCGCCTGTCGCCAGGACATTCGTTGAGCCACTGCCCTTCCCAACTGCCCTGCACTATTCGTCTACCCATCGCGTTGTCGTCAAGCAGAACGTCGCCGGCTCATTGCAGCAGAACATCCGGTGCGCTTGCGTATCAAAGTCTGTCTGCTTGTCTGATTGACTTCCGTTGTCTACGTTTGTCAGTTTGGCCATTTTGGTTTTGACTCGACCCAGACAACGGACAATCGACAACGGACAACGGACAACGGACAACGAACAACGGACATCGGGCGACGAGCGTGCAAGCGAAAGCGCAATAGTTCAGCAAGTGCGTGCGAGAGCGAGACAGCGTTTGATTGAGGCTGCTGCTTCAAACTGGCAGCTTTCTGCACTTATTTACACTTTAAGTGAATTGTTTGCTTGCGTTTTAACACAAATGCAATTATGCGCTGCCAACAACGCTGTCGACGTAGCCGCAGCTGCAGCAGCAGTCCGACTTTGTTGTCTGTGTTGTTGCTGTTGTTGTTGTTGTTGTTGTTGATGCTGGTAAATGTAAATTGAAATGTAGTTGTTGCTGCAGCTTCATTTGTTGTTGCTGTTGTTGTTGCCTGGCTGAATGTAAGGCGTGTCCTTACTAATGTTTGAGCATTTGTTGTTGTAATCGTTTCTCTTACAGTTTCCCATTTGTTATTTGTCGAATATAGGACATACATATGCTGTTTGCATCCTTGCTGTAATTGAAGTGTTTTGGTCAAGTGGTTAACTGAACTTCGCAAATCAAGCAGTAAAATATCCAATAAGTTGAATTACTCTAAAGTGTGGCCCTTTGAACACTCTACCATCCAGGCATATCATAAAGCTATCAACATTTTCATATTACCGTTTGTGTCACAGACTTGCAATTAAACTGAAGAAAGTTGATCAATATGCAAATACATAAAGTTTACAGTCAGTTGACAGCAACTTCTAATTAAATGCGAGTGCGCGACATTTGCCACACTCCATTTAGAGGTAGGGGCTTAGACAGCGTTAGCGCAAAGCATACAATTAGTTGGCCAGCAGACGAAACGCTGACGACTCAAGAGCAACATCCACATCAAAAACAACAGCAACAACAGCAACAACAGCAACAACAACAATAACAACAACAGAACTTGTAATAACAGAGAGAAGAGCACACGTATGAATTGTAAATTTAATTTAATCAGACTTAAGTGCAGCCCCTACGCCGTATTTATGTATATGTGTGTCTGCGTGTGTGTGCGCAGTCGGGCATAATGCATACGCCCTGTCGCCCAAGCAAATAGAGAAACCATATTGGAAGTAGGCATGGTCTGCATGGGGTTTAGTTGGGTGTTTTCATTTAGCTCGGTAATTGTTAACAATTTATAAAATTGTCAATTGGCCAAGTGTCTACAGAATTGTAGCAGCAACAATAGCACACACTCACATACACACACACACACACACTAATAACCCTTGGTCTCTCCATGGGCCGAACTAATTATATATAGAGCCACTGGAACCACCACATCGAGTTGTGCGTAGTACGCGTATCCCCCATGCAAGCATACTGTTCCACCTGACCAGCGTGGCGCGCAATTTGAAGCTGAAACTTAAGCGTTGTAGCAGTGGGGCAAAGGGGGCGTGGTCCACTAAATATACACACGGGTACTATTAACGACGATTAAGCTTGGCCAGAGTGTGTTTACCATGCGAGCAATGCATTTAATTAACGCAAACCCTTCAAAACAAAGGCCAGCTAAGCACACATTGTTGCCAAGCCAACCAACAATGAAAACCCTTTCCGACAACTGCAAACTAAGCTCAAGCTATGTTGCCAAGACAACTTATTAGTCGGAAATTGTATCAAACTCCAAGAGCTCCAATAGATGCTACATTTTAAATGAAACTTAGTTCAATAACAACACAAAGATAAACACAAAATACCACAGCACTCACAGACATTCATTCGAAACGGTGGCAATAAACTTATTGCTTATCAATCAACACAAAGTGTGATCATCAAAGGGAGCTAAGTGAATGGCGCAAAACACTAGCTGCAGCTGCTGCTCATCATCACACACAATATGAAAATGCACGAATAATAAAAAGGGAACAAAAAAATACCCTTTCCCCTCGCCAATTTGAGCTAATGCCAAAGTTAAGCCAGGCTGTCGCTTTGTTAACCAATCACATCGATGACCCAAAGTTGACTTCTTAGCATCCATTTTGAGGGTGTGCTAGTTTGTGTGTGCGTGTGTGAGTCCCAATGACCCTTCCGACATGGGATTTATTGAAAGTATAAAAACATGATTAGATTGGTTAGATGCAAAATTACCTTTAATTGGCACAAGATAATGTGAATATAAGTCAATACATTTATTTTTAGCACGAATTGCCAATAACAAAAAGGATCAACAAAGTTAAGCAACTCTTACTCCCAATTTTGGGCTTGTTTTGTTTCTCAGATAGATATATGTATTTCGAATTCAGACACGTGTCGAGAGGAGGCTTTTATTTTATGGGGAGCGCTTATAAAATTATTGTTGCGCTGTGCTAAATGCAAATTGAAAACTTTTGCAATAAAATTACATTAAAGAACAATTTGTCTAAGCACAGGATCTGCCACAAGGACAGAGAGAAAGGGAGAGACAGGCAGAGAGAAAAAGCGAGGGAGAGAGAGAGGGAGAAGCGAAGAGATGGCTTAAGTGCTGCCACGCCCTGTCGGCATGTGGCTTCAGCCGATTCGAACTGAATCAATCAACTGCGGAAATTATGTTAACAGCAGGAAAAGTTTATTTCTTTTTCTTATTTTTTTTTCGCCTTTTGCGAAACAATTGCGAACAGGCGAAGAGCTCTCGGTTCAATTGTTATAGCAAAAATTGGAAGTGTGCGTGTGGATGAATGTGTGTGTGTGTGTGTGTGTGTGTGTGTGTGTGTGTGTGTGTGTGTGTGTAATATATCATTGAGTGACCGCAAATGGAACTCAAGATGGTGCCTGACAGCAGCAGCAGCAGTGGCAGCAGCAAATGTGTCAGCACCAGGACTTGAGAGCAGCTCGTGGCGCAGGCTAATTATTTTACATTAAATTAAATAATGATACACTTGCCAACGCGTCACGAAATGAGTGGCAGCAAAGGTATGAGGCAACAAGCGCCGACTCCGGCTCCGTCATCAGCATATCCGTGCCACCCGGTTGCCAATGTTGGGGTTCGTGCAGCGACAAAGAAATCATTGGGGCACGTGACGCAATTTGCATAAATTTGAAGCAGTCGCAACGAAGCGTCGAAACGAACCAGCGCCGAAACGGAAGCCAGCGCGTAATTTCAATTGCGGTTAAACAGCAGCCAAGTAGAAAAGTAGCAAAGTAGCAAAGTGGCAATCTGCAGGAGCAAAGAGCAAGAAGCAGTAGCGACAGGACTCCACCACCACCACCACCACCACCATAGCCAACATCAAAAACTACATAGTCAACGAAGACTTTGAGCTGCACGCTCGTCAAAGGCAAATGTAATGCGCACATTATTGAATACGAAGCCCCCGGTTATTATCGACATAAATGTCCTCGAACGTGTCCCCTAATGGCAGTTGAATTTATTGAAAAATTATGAAAAGGGCTCGCTGCTCGCTCAATGGCCACAGGTCAGGTTGTGCCTGGTCAGAGCGAAGAAGTCAAGTGAAGGCTGCCCGGGCTGCCTGGACTGCTGGGGGATGGGCGGTTCGGTGAAGTTATTTCTTGTTGGGTACATCCTAAATAAACAATTTGTTCGCCACGCCAAATGTGCGAGATATATTTTGCTATTTGCTGTTAGATTTCTAATGAATTTCGGTCGCTCTCGTTACTCGTTTCTCGTTTGGTTTCGTCCTTTTCGAGTGCTTGACTCTGCTTGGCTGTCAGTGTTTTGGTAGAGATAACGAAAGCCACTTGAAGTGTTTACTTGCGACAAATTGATGTGTTTGCATTAGTCGAAAATAATAAATTAAGTTTTCTCCAACACCCGACCCCTGCTTCCCTAGTTTTGCCCGCCCCTTGATATACTTGTTTTGTTCCAAGGTCGCAAGAATTAGAGGTGCTCTCAAAAACATATACAGAATATAGATTTCATAATAACTGATAAATAATAGGCAATCTAATATTATCTAGAATCGAAAGCCATCAAATATATTGAAACAATGATATAAAAGATATGCTCTCTAATTAATTAACCATCTCTTCCATATTCTCTCCCCAGGTAAGCAACCCACGCAACAATCAACATCAATGTGAAGCCCATTAGCTCAGTGGCAAGGTGAGCGACTAGATTTAGAGTATAATATATACATACGAGTATTGCATGGTGGGTTCTCAGACCCACTCGAGTCTCATTTCGTTTTGCCCTACGGGGAACGGGGCAATCCGGGCGGGGAGGCAGTGAGGCGGGTTAAACGTTACACCGCAATTCCCGCTAAAGTAGCGTATAATGCATAGTAAATCTCGAGCACAAGCTCGAGCCACGGCCATGCTAAAAGTGGGGCTGAATTGTGCCAATATTTTGCTAAAAATAAAAACAGACGCTATTCGCTTACCTGCAGGCTGGCTGGCACCTAGATGTGGTATGCTTCCACCAATATGCGGCAGCTAAACGTTTCCGTGCACGCGAAAAACTTGCAAGACTCCAACTCCAACTCCAACTTCGACTTCGACGTCGACTCTATCCTGGTTGCTTTGCATTCCGGCGGGATGTTGAGGGTTGAGGGAGCTGGGTGCTGGGGAAATGCAGTTGGAAAGCAAGACAGGCCATTTCTTTACACTTTTCGTGTGCTTTCATATTTTTCTAACGTTAATGTGGCCACAAATTGAAAAAGAACAGCTAAAAAGCAGGAGCAGCGAACAAGTGGGAAAATTGAAGAGATACACCACGGATAGGGTAAGGAATAAAAGGAGGGGCCTGAAGCGCACCTGAACTCAATAAAAGCTTCATTTTTGGGTTGTTCAAGCAGCAGAAAAGCACCATGAACAGCATGGCAAAGAAAACAAAAACCAAAAATAAATTATTTAAGAAAAATATGTTTTACATAAACTTTTGGGAGTGCGGGCAAAAGAAAGCAGAGAACCAACAAAAAGACGAGGCAACTGCCAGAACAAGCAGAGCAAAAAAAAAAAAAAAGGAAACAAGAACAACAAAGAATACTAGAACAAATGGCATGTAGTTGGAGAGTTGAAAATTGCAAAAGTAAATAACTGAAGGTTCCCAGCAGGGGTTTTCCTTTTGGGTCGAGTGCGCCCCTACCCCGCAAAATATAAAGAATGAAATCCGCGTTAAAGCAGCGCCATCAGGCGAAACAGTTGCATAAAGTTATAAAAGTATTATGAAATTCCAAATAATAACTGCATCTACATAGCCATGGCCATAGCCAGAGTCTAAGGAGCCACAGCTGCAGCTGCTAGTAGCAGTAGTTGAAGGCCAAGGAATTGCAATTGCTGGCTGGCAAGTAAATAAGTTGAAATAAACTAGCACGTAAGGTTCTTAACTTGCCTGTTACCCGCTGGCTGGCTGGCTGGCTGGCTGGCTGGCTGGTTTTTCTGCGTGGCCGGTTTAATAAAGTAAGTATCCATAAAAAGATATGACCACAATAAAAATGTGACGGCTGTAAAGCTCGAGCAACAACACCAACAACATCAAATATAAAAACAGGAAGCTGGACCGGATATTTCGACCTGTAAGCATGCAACAGTGTTTGCCACTGCGCGTTTCATTTGAATGCAACAGCTGAGCAGCGGATAAACAAAATCTATGGCTGCACTAAAGTCCTTGAGGACCGTTGCCTGACAATGCTTATCAGCTTTAAGAAATTATCAAATGCCAGCGCAACACAAATTGCCACGAAAGCTGTAAATTGCATTCCATTTACGCTTTGTGTGGCAGTTGCCGTAACGCGCATTGTCATCAATTGGGGTCGCTGGCGATAAAATTGCAATGAACCATAAATGTTGCAAATGTCAAAAATGTCAAGCCGCCAACACAAAACGGTCAGCAGTCGACATACGCATACGAGGCAACAACAGCAACATTTGCAACTGGTTGCTATAGTAACTGAAAACTGGACACTGGTCCTTTGTCAGAGGGCAGCAGCACTCTAAAATAAATGTCACACATGTAATATAAATAGAATGGAAATGAGCATCATAGCACCACAATTGGGAGGTGGCTGGACTGACAGCTAAAATACAGTTGCAGCTGCAACTGGAATCAGTTCGTATTACCAACTGGCAGGGTATGTGCCATGTGGAAGGCAGTTCAACTCTTGTCGCTTTTCCGTTATGATAAGCAATTAAATCAAAATGACACGTTCATTTTCAAGGACATTCACTTAACTAAGTGTTTTATATATTTTTATATATTTCGTTAACATATTTTCGTATTTATTAATCTTTTATAAATATCGTATTTATCATTCAATGTTATTCAGTTAACATATATTTTCTTATTTCTAAAGCTAGTCATTTTTTCAATGCTTCTTAAATATAATATTTTATTTATTTAGTAATATATATATTTGAACTAAGTCTCCTTCAGAGAGGACCCGCAACACGATAAATATTCGTGCAGGAATTGGATTTCATGGAGCAGTTAAGGGGACACTATATAATATTAATATATTTTCTTTTTGTAATTAAAAAATTCGAGTAAGCATGCTCAGTGCAATAGAATTGAAAATTTGCATTTTCCCTCACAAACCGGCTGGCGAAATCGTTATGCTCATTGCATGCCAATTGTATACCAAATATGCTGCTCACAGATATGTATGTATGTATGTATGTATGTATGCAGTGTATTCATTTGTGCATTCATAGTGGCTGACATTTTGTCCTCATCTGTACGCCTCCAACGCTTTGTCCACTCATCTGCAACATACATACAGATGTGTTTCCCTTCAGTTGCAACCCACACGTTGTGTGTAATCGCTGTGTAGTCGTCTTTGCGCTCATTTTGTTTTTGCCGCTGCATAAATTTAATATTTTGACATATGTAAGCGCAGCAGCAACACCAACACCAACACCAACAGCAACAATAACAAATACAACAACAGCTGACGCGGCGACAGAGGCAACAAAAATGAGCACAAATAAATTTACATGCATGCATTTTGGTTAAACTGTCAGACCACAAATCAGAAATACACTAACACCATGACATCTGTACCCAAGTCCCGCAATTGCTGACTATCTCCCTCTCCCTCACTCTTTCCTTCCATATATATATATATATATATATATATATATACATACAAAAGTGTGTCTGCGTGTGTCTTTACTTATATGAATAACTACTGTCAAGCGTGGCATTATGGCCGTGAGCATGCCAACTCTTCCTCTTATATGCCACAAAGCGGCGTTTTTGTTGTGGCCCATACACTCACACACACACACACACACACACAGACACACATACTCACACGCATTCACTCACATACACATAAGAGATACATGAACGGCAACGGATTTTAGTTGACGCTCGGCTCCCTCAGCTCAGCTCAGTTGGTGCTTATCTGCATTTGTGCCGGGGAGGTTTGGGCCGGGTCGGGTCTGGTTGGATCTGGCCTGCACTCCACTTTATATTTAATGAATGCCATAATGACTGCAATGCAACGCATGAAATATTTATAGATGTGAATGGATACGATGCAGCCAGCCCCATACCCATATCCATCCCCAAATTCAATACCAACAACCCCAGCTGAATATAGATTTGGTCTGTTCATGTTCAGTATTCGCTTTAAAAGTGATTTTTGTGTACATCATTCATAATTGTGAATATGCGTGTATTTAAGACAAAATGATCACTTGTAAAGCTGAAGCATTGCCAGCGCGTGCCTAGTGTTGATATGGTTTTTGTCATTACTGCTTTTGTTGCTGTTGTTGTTATTAATGCAGCGGCTGTTGCTGTGGCAATGCAAGCCGCATTAAAAAAATACGTAATTTCCTTTAATAAAGCCGCACAAATTTAATTAACCAGCATGCAAATGCATTTACACCTTAATTATTAATTGAATTTAAATACATAAATACACAGCACAAACTGCACGAGGACATCGCATGCCGCACACATAAACATACATATGGATATATAAAACTGCCTTTGAATACATACAAATTTGCCATATACTCTTTTATAAATATATAGTCTTATATATGTATATATATATACATATGTAGATATAATTTGATATATGCTATATCATTGTGCTTTCCCTTTTAACCTGTGTTATTTTATGCCGTAAAAATGGTTGACGTTGTTCTTTTCGCTGACCAGTTTTTATTCGCATCTTTTTTAAATTTAAATATTTATAAGGTTATTATGCGCTTCGAAAAAAAGTAGAATTATGGTGAATCGTGTTTAACTTAAATTATTATTATTTGTTTGGTCTTTGTGGTCACAATTCGATGCATATGGCCAATCAATTGGCGCAGCGCTGCATAAGGTTTATCTGTAAATTAAAATGCGATGTATTCTTTGACATGAATTTCTTTCCTTAATTAAAATGATATTCGTTCATTTTCATTAGTACTAAATAAAATATGTAAGCTTTGTAAGTGTTAAATTATTTTGATTATACTCGTATATCCGAAAAATGATTCCCTTATAATTATAATTATATGTGCTGTATTCTCTAGCAATTAATAACTAATTTAATAATAATTTATTACACATATATACTTTACTTAGTAAGAGATACGTCAATTGAGTACTTTCAATCAAATTTTAACTGCAACAATATTAATTAAGTGCCTTCATTACGGTTTGTTAGATTGGAAACATATATTTTGACCAGCACATTAAACGCATTTAATCGCTTTCATAGTTATTCAACTGTTGAAAGTATTGAATTCAAATTCGAGATGTATTTTCTTATTGCAAGCAGCTGATATGATTGGCTATCTGGTCGATTCTATTCTATTCATATTAATATATCACAGGTAATACAATTGCTCTTCAGCTCTGAACCCACCTAATGGATTCTGTAGTTTCTGCTCATTTTGATGCTATTTGTATAATTGCACTTAACACACAAACACACATTTTATGGCTTGCATGCCACCGCGAGTCATGCAACAATAAGATGACCAATTTTCGGGTCATTCAATTGCAGCAGAGTTCCGTTGCGCAAATATCAGTATGTATAACTGTGTATAATTAACCGAAAATCGCTTAAGTGCCCCATAGTCCCCTAGACGCCCTCGTGCTGGCCACAGTATGCAAATTAAAAATACAGCAATTGCTTGGGGGAATCGCAGCTGCAGTTTATAGTGCGACAGTTGGGAGCTGCATATGTTTACTTTGACATTAAATAAAGTTGTTTGGCCAGGCTGGGTTTTTAATTTGCAACACAGTTCAGAACGCGACTGCGGATTAAGAGATGTGTGACGCACCGAACGCATAAATAACAAATAAATCATTTATGGTCACAGTGAAAACATTTATTGAGGTGCCCACACACACAGAGAGAGCGAGAGAGCGCGAGAGCGAGAGAAAGGCAGAGCGGAGGAGCGAAAGAGACGAGCTGAGCAAAATAAATTAATTAAAACTTCGAGTGAGTGGCGCAATCAAACTTTGGCTTAAGTTGGTGTCGCCAGGCAGTCGCCATTTTAAATACGCTCACACACACACACACACATAGAGACACGCACATGCATATGCACATACAAATGCAGAATTGTCATGGCCAGGAAATCGCTTCGATTATGGCTGCTCCGTCTGATGGGACTTGGGCTTGCGTAAATGTCAAATTGAGGACACGAGTTGGACAGAATGCACATCACATCGTTGGGTGCAGGGAGAGGGACAGCGAGGTGGGCATGTGGAACGAATAGCAATCAGCAACCAAGTGCAAAGCTTTGCACCTGCTGCGCATTTCGTTCCATATTTGCAGTAGGCATTTTTAATTTGTCTTCACATTTTAATTGCAACAGCGCGCAACATTTTAATTTCTTACTGCCGTGTCAATGCACCGTTAGGCGTTGCGCTTAAATATGCCTAAAAGCATTTGCACCAAATTCTATAGCAGTCGTCAAACTTAATGAAATACGCTGCTGAAAAAAAAGCTGCTGCATACAAGCAACTTTGCTCCAGTTGTTGTTGACTGCTGTGTGAATTGCAGTCATTTGGCTCTTGCTGCAATTTCAATGCATTTAAAAATTCAAAAGCCAGCCAGCGAACAACAGCAAGTTTTACCCACTTTGATTGCCACCGAGTTGCTCAGTCCCCATCTGTGTCCCCATCCGGCTGCCACGCCCACTTCGGCTTACCTGTCCCTGCGAAGAAAGTTTGTTGTTTCGTGCTTGTTTTAGCATACAACTTTTGACGTTTTCTCTCTATGCCAGATGCTTATCAATAATTTATTTATAAGCTTCACCTCAAAACACATGTTGTCAGTATGCCATGTCACTACCCCCAATCAACCGGCCCAGTTCCCTACTCCAGCCCTCCCCTGAAACTGGTCGGGGCTGCTGTTTTCTGCTTTGTGAGTTCCTGCTCACTGTAATAGTTGCGTTGGCAGTTTGGCTAACAAGCCGCCGTTGCCGCTTGACACCTGACAACTCCCTCTCCCATCCAACCACATACTCGTACACCCACACACACACGTAAGGGAAATATTGAGCTGACTTGTTCATGGTCCTAGACCTGGTCCAGCTGCCATCTGCCATCTGCCAGCTGGCAGGTACTAATTTCAGCTCTCTGTTGCTGTTGCTGTTGCTTTCTGTGAACTCACTCGACGCGTTTGCATAATTTATGATTGCAAAATGTGTTCATTTAGTTTTGCAAATTGTTGACATGAACAATCATTAGGCAGAGGGCCCTAACTGATTTCAGCACCATTTTATCCATGTACAAATTCATATGTGGCAGATAAGGTTGCCAAATTGGGTTGCAACTACCTGCTGACAAGTTGTGCTGCCAACAAGTGAATTGGGCTAATGAATTAGCAAATGCCATTAATTGAACTCACAACTTAAGACTAGAAGTTAGGCTTAGTCCAGTTAATCTGATGTAGACGCAAATGATTATCAAATATATGCCGTTCTGCTGATTAAGAAATATATTTAATATACAAATATACTCATCAACAAATATTGCAAATTAAATAATTAAAGGTAAGTTTTATTATTATTTGTGTTATTTTTATACTTAAGTTATTGTCAAAAACTAATAGTCTCACTGGCTATTATGGCCAATGTTCAAGAAAGGAATACGAATACCTATCCATCTTTATTCAAAATCATACTTCAATTAATTGACAGCACTTTCAAAACGACAATAAATAAAAACCTACGTAGACTATGGTAAATATGAAATTTACATATTTGTACAGTTGTCGAGTTGACAGCGTTTGTTTTTGTCTCTTCAGGCTGAGGGCAAGTGAAATTCCAATGTTTGGTTGCTAAACAACTTACGAAGTTGACACTGGCACGCAACAATATTTTCATCAGCAACACGACTAAAATTAGCAAGTGTCAAAGATAAATAAGAGACTATACCTCTATACACTCTTCCATCCGCCCGCCCCTCCGCCCAGCCCATTTGTTCTAGCACTGTCTATGGCAACTGTCTTCAACTTCAGATCTCAGGCAAAAGTATCTATTTGCCTGTAGAAATAGTGCCAAAGTGAGTGGCTCCTCACATCCTCCGGGATGGGGGCATAGGCACCACCGGCAGATACTTGACTAACTTGACTAAGTGCGGCATGTGTGCCACGCCCTTTTTATAGCCATCCTCCATCTCACCCGCTTCCTTCTCTTCCCACTTCAGGACAGTTGGCGCTCTGGGTAAGTGCAGTTGGCAGAAATTAAGTAAGTTTGTAGCTGCAATTTTTGGCTAAAACTATGTCAAGTTTGGTTTTAGTTGCCAGCAAAGTTTTTCTTAAGAAAATTCCACCAAGTAGTACGTATAAGTATATCAAATGAGGGCTCATGTGGAGGCAGGGACGGAGCAAGGGCTTGGTCTTAAGCAGACTAGGCAAAAACCTAATGAATTTCATGCATGACATGCAATTCCCGCGACGAGTCGCTTAATTAAAACCATTAGTCGTTGGCCAAATAAAATTTGATGGTCCCAGCTATAAGTCGCACTCTTTTTCTCTCCTACTCCATCCCCTCCTACAGTGAAAGCTGGCCCAGAAGCTGGAGCAGCAGCAGCAACAACAGCAACATCCAATTTACATAGTTTCTTTAATGTTTACTGCATAATTTTCACATTTTTCAATGTCAAACTGTGGTGCTGCATTGTATTCAGCCTGGCTGCCTGCAAGCAAGAAATCTTTTGCATGTTTTGGTCATATTCTAAAAATAATAGCACCAGCTATATATACATATATATATATAGATATATACATATATAAACGTATATATGTACATATTCAGTCGAGCCTGGTCAAGCGACCCACTTTCCTTTAACCCGGTCCTGAGATTTTTACGACCCTATGCCAGCGGCAGCCAGAGCAAATCTGCAGTGGAAGAGAGGCTGGGCTTGTAAAATTATAACATTTGGTAAAATAATGTCACTTGGCTGCAACTGAAAGCGAAAGCTTAACAAATTTGCTGCATACATTAGAAATCAACAGAAAAAAATATACCTCAAAAGTGTGACACAATTTAGGTGCCGCATGAGGGTATAGAGAGAAACGCCGAGAGCGAGGTGGAAAGCGGTTAAGGAGAGTTGATTAAATCTGCTGCAACTTTTAAAATAATGATGCTTTCAAAAATGAACTTGTTTCCATTTTCAAACACAGGCGCAGCTGAGGGCCAACTTTTCTCCCTTTCTGTTGGACAAGATTACAAAACTATAAGGCAAAGGCAAAGCAGCGCCAACGGTATCTCAACGGTAAATGGCAAACAGCACCACAGGAAGCAGCGCCACGCCCATGCGCCCCAAAGCAGCTGAGCTATGGCCAAGTCAAAAACTTTAATTCAAAAACTTGTACAAAAATGCACATTTAATGGAAATTTACTACCTGCAGTCGCGTCAAAGGCAGCAGCAGCAGTCGCAGCCACAAGAACAAAACAACAACAAAAAATAAAAAAGAAAGCAAAATACACAAAAATTACAACAACAACAACAATAACAACAGCAACTGAAACCAAACAAGTGCCACAAAGTTGCAGTTGCAGTTGCAGTTGAGTGAATAAGGGAGCGGAGGCTCGAAGGTTCTAACAGCAAGCGCCTGGATATATAGCCAAAGTGTTAACGGTTTGTTTGCGCGCCAAATGGCAGGCAGATGAAGTTAAGGAGGGGAAGGTGGTGCATAAGAGGCAAGTATGCGCTATTTTTAAAGCGGCCGGTCTCCTGCAGTTGTCTGTTGTTGGCTACGCTGCGACAAGCAGCAACCGGAAACGGAAATTGCGTAGCGCGTAGCCTCGTTGCATGGCTACCAGCCACGCAGCCAGGCAGCCAGGCAGCCAGCCCCAGTGACCATAACCGTAACACAAACCACCGCACCGTACCACACACCACTTGGTGGTAGGGAAACGTAACGCAGATGGCGCTGGCTGTCCCGCTATTAATGCGTTCCCAAAGCGGATCATGGCAGCATAGTAAGGAGGAAGGAGCTGAAATGGAGAGCGAGTGTTTTATAACCTGTTGGAAAATGTCAAGGTTATGTTAGCTCGTTGGTAGCAGTTAAAGTACGTGTGTATATATAATGGCAAACTACGATGTTGTACATTATTAACAGGGTGGAGGTGGACAATTAAGGAGGGGGTTAGCCAGCACTTAACTGGCAGGAATGCCATAAGCTCCTATTTCGAGCAACATCAAATATCATGGCATCAACTCCAAACGGTTTGAAGCCCGTTTTCATTTTCGAATCAGAATGAATGAAAGTACCAAAAAATAAAAGAAAAATGAAAGTAAAAGGAAAACTTTTCATGTGCAATGCTCTGGCTGCAGTAAAAATCGCTCTCAACGAAATGAAAATGGAAAACTCCATTTGCTGGCCAACCACACGGGGGGTGCCTTTGTGTGAGTGTTGTTGTGTGTAACTTGCAGCACTAGAGCCCAACAAATAAGAAATTAGTTGTTGAGAAATTGTTGCAGCTGGCTGCAGCCGTAAGAGGCAAGCACAAAACTAGCAACAGGGGAAAAAAAAAAAACTTTGCGCTAATGTCTTAATGCAAAAGTTTGTTAACGACGACGGCGGAAGAGGAGCGGAGGAATTACCTGGCTTGAAACTTGTGTGTGGCAAGTTTAGGCGAGCACGTTTGATTGAAATTTGTGGCATATTACCCGCACTTTGCAATTTGCTGCCATGCTGTGGGCGTGGCAATGACATAATACCATGATCAAAGCGCTATCAGCCAAATTCCAGCTTATAACTGAAATGTGGTATCAAAACTCGCACAACTATCAATCCAGCAGGTGCATGCACCATTTAATATCTGTATTAGTTTAGCTGAGAACTAAAAAAAAGAAGAAAACACGCATACGCTGTAACCGTTTTGCAATGCCAAAATGGTTGCAGAGGCAGCAGCAGCCGAACAAATTGTTAGCCATTACCAAGTGAAGGGTAATTTTTACCAGACGCCATGTTTGCCAGCCAAATTTGTACGAACTGCAACAGCATTTGTAAGAATCAACAAACCCATCAAATAGCAGCAGCAATAGCAGCAGCAGCAGCCACCAAGAGCAACAACAACAGCGAGCAGCTGCCTGTCGATTCCAAATAGGTGATTTGCCGAAAGGAAATTGAGACATCAATAAGTGTGGCTTGCCTTGGCTCTATTCCACATGTGTATGTGTGTGTGTGTGTGTTGTGTGTAGTGTGTAGTGAAAAGTTCAAGGGGCAATACACATCAAGTGTATTGAGGCAAGGGACACAAACAGATAAAGGGTAAGAGAGCTGCAGCCATTCAAATAGGAAGGTAAAAGAGTTGGATATTAAGCCGTATGCAAAATATTGCGTATGCGCCACATTGCACACACCCAGTGCAGTCGTTGTTTACACTTGGATTTGTGTACACGATATTGCCTTTGTCGTCGGTAAGTGCAGCACATCGTCTCAGTCCTCTAATTGACTTGAAATACTTGTGCTAAAAGGCACGGCAGTTACCAACGCGTTGCTCCCATTGCTTGTGGCCCGGCAAATGCGAATTTGCCAAAACTTTGTCATACCTACAAAATATGTGTGTATTTCTGTCCGTGTTGCTTCCTTTTGCACTGTGATGCAAGCAAATTGAATGTTATTGCCGCGTGTCTCCGAATCAAAATTTGATAAGAGATTTGATCAGACAGTCAGTGTCCATGGTAACAGCAATAAGGGCAACAACAATATCGCATGCCAGTTCGTTTAACAACAGCCTCACTCTTAACCGCTAGCACACACAGACACCACATGCTGTCAACATTTCAAAGCACAAAATGGCAAAACAAACAATGCAAGACATGGACAAACACATGCATGCGTATGCACACACACACACACATATATACCCTGCAATATGACACACAGACCGATGCAGTTGACCGCAAGTCTCGGCGCCTTCCATCAGGAGTGCTGTATGTGCAATCAACTGGGCATAGGGCAGCTAATTGGAAATGAATATTTGATTGTCATTATAAGTCATATGTTTATTATCTTATCGCATAGTTTAGTTGCTTGAATATTCTATTGCACTTTATGCCGACAACCAACTGGCTAATTGCACTGCCGCTACAGGCACGGAAAAGTACACAAAAAAAGAGACGCTAAAGCAAGTGGTAAACAAAAACCTTACAAAAATATTAATAGTTGCAATGCCAAAATCAGCAGCGGCAAAAACAGTAACAATAACAACTGCAACTGCAACTGCAACTGGCGCAATAATAATTAAAATAGCAGCTGCTGTCAAATAAAAAAGGTTGTAATATAGGCAACACTGCTTGTGGCACAATGCAAATATAGTCATCATTTGCACCTCACACTTACAGCTGAATTAACACAAAACACACACACACACACACACACACACATACACACACCCACACACAATACCATAATCAGCGTTTATTTTGCGCCTAAAAGTTGGCTGCACAAATGCGCGCAAATCACAATTGAAATTGCGCCTGGGTATGTGTAGGAGTATGTGTGTGTGTGTGTGTGTGTGTGTGTGTTATACAAGCAGCAGTGTTTTTGTTGTCCTTCGTGCTGTGAATTGGGTCGGGTGTTGCTGTTGTTATATGTTAACTGTTCATATATAATGTAAAATGCATACATTTTGTCGCTTGGCGGGCTAGCCAAAAATTTGGTTAACAATTTTCTGAGCCAACATAAGTGTGGTGCGTGTTTGAGTTTCACAGTAGCAGTAGCAATAGCAGCAGCAGCCAAAAGTTAACAATAGCACACAAGACAAATATATTCAAAACATACATACACACGCACACCCACCCACACACACCCATGTACCGTAACGTATATGAAAATGCTTATATATTATTTGCAGTCAAATTAAATCTAACAGCTGTGCATTTTACACACATAAATATATATGTATGTATGTGCGGCCGAGCTAAAGCGCTCAACTTTACAAATTCTCCACTCTCTCCCCCCTCTCTCTCTCTCTCTCTGTCTCTATATCTCTCCATCTCTCGCTCGCTATTTCCGCCTTGTTCACATACTGCATCCATCTCTTTTTTTACAGCTTGTGAAAACAAATTTAGGCAAATATGAATTTTTAATACAATTTGGTGTATGTTGTTTTTGTTGGCTGCTCTTCAACTTTTTGCGCATTGAAACTTTTGTGCAATATTTCTGCTTAATTAAGTATGCTAAAAAATGGGCGTGACAAGCGCCCAGCCACAGCCACACACACACACACACATACTTATATGTACGTATATTCTCACATATGCATGCAATCAGTTGCGACACGATGCGAATAATCAAATTAAATTATTTATATTAAATTGGACACTCCCCAGCAATCCAGAAATAAAGTTTTAAAGCGACAACAAAACAAACAATCGAATCGTATCGAATCGAATCGCATTGCTACCAATCGCAATCTCAATGCGATATCCGATTTGGTTGCCATTCTTGTACCACTTGAACTAATAATTTACACAAATTGGCAATTTTGCTTGCCGAACAACGTCCGTCAAGAATCGTAAAATGCTAAAAATTTGGTCAAAAGTTTGTCAGGCATCTCGCAAACTTGTTCTCACTTTATCGCATCTTTATCGCTTCAGCTCGACAAACACGTCGAGAAATTCAAATGATAAGGCACTGAATTGGCTTGCCTGTGAGGGGGAAGGGGGGGCGATAGCTGCCGGGCATAGCGCGTTATGACAACATAAACGATATTTACTTTTTGGTTTGCTTTTGCTTTTCTTTCTTTTCTTTTCTTTTCGTTTCGTTTCATTTTTCATTTTGGTTTTTTGCTTTCGTCAGCCGTTGCCAGCCATTTCTTTATTCCTCTCTATGGGTTTTTATGCGCGTTTTGCTGGCTTTTGCCATTTTAGTCGAACTCGAACTCAAACGCAAAACTTTTCGACTGTG
Source organism: Drosophila basisetae (assembly GCA_035041595.1). Taxonomy (NCBI): domain Eukaryota; kingdom Metazoa; phylum Arthropoda; class Insecta; order Diptera; family Drosophilidae; genus Drosophila; species Drosophila basisetae. Next base: position 5,949,986 of record JAWNLB010000070.1, read on the forward strand.
TGCCATTTTCGTTTTGCTTATTTTTTCCTTTTTTTTCTTTACCATTCTTTTCATTTCATTTTGTTTCTTTTCACTTTTTGCTATTTGAAGTACTTCAAAGATTTTAGCATATTTTATTTGAATACTTTATTTCGCTGAAATGCGTTTGCCTGTGTCTCATTCAGTATATATATGTGTGTGTGTGTGTGTGTGTGTGTGTGTGTGTGGGGATGGGAGGGGTTAAGAGAAAGAGAGAGAGAGAGAGAGAGAGAGGTGAAGACCTCACCACTCTCGCACTCAGTTTTAACTAGTTTGCTATGTCTTTGGCATAAAGTTTTTCTTTAGACATTGTGAAATGAAATTTTTGAAAATTTTTCCGCGGGGAAATGAAAAAGTTTGTCCTTGCGGACACAATGCGGCTGGTAGCCTTTCCCTCACTCCCCCTTCTAGCTACCCATTCTCTCTTTGCAAGGCGATTGCATCCGATTCACGAACAAGACAATGTCGTAGTTAATATTACGCATACGCCGCATTGCCCTTTTGACTTTTCCCTAACCCAAAACGGACTGACTGTCCTCGTGTCCAACTCCTGCCAATTGCCAGTGTGCCAATGTGCAGAGCGCAGCTGTTGGCCAAAAACCCAGAGCACCAGCCAACCATCGAGCACCGAGCATCGAGAATCGAGCACTGAACACCGAAAACCGACCAGCGAGCACCGAGCATGGAGAGTAGAGCGCAAAGCGGGATAAGTGGGATAAGCAATAAAGGATAATGTCATTCAATGTTTTGTGTGTCGTGCACACCGAACAGTAGCAGCAGCAGCAACAACAATAACAACAACAAAAGCTACAACAAAAGCGGAAGCGCTTGCCATCATCAACGTCTTCCTCATCGCTGTCGTCGTTGTTGTCCTTGTCGCTGTTGCTGTCGTTGTTGTCGTTCTCGTTGTCGTTGTCGTTGTCGTTGTCGTTGTCATTGGCAATAGTTTCACAGAGACATTGTTGCTGTTTTGAGCTTTCTGCTCTTCGTATTGCCGCGCGGCAGACAATAGTCAAAAATGTCTTCATGCTCATCGCGATGCGCATAACGGAAATTCGCATTTGAAAAATACTTTCTTCATTTAACAACAATGTCGTGGAGTGGTGCTGGTTGGGTGGGGTGTGAAGTTGCGCCAGGCAAATGTTTGGGTGGCAAAGTGTTGGCATTACTGTAAATCGCTTTCGTTGTACGTTTCATAATGATGCCGGCAGAAGAAGCGATGATACCACCGACAATGGGCGCAAACGGAAAAAAAATGCTGTATGAAAATATAAAACAATCAGCGTCAGATGAGATAAACTTATTTAATAATAATATTTATTAATGGTTGACAAGAGCGTTCCTCTATTGCAACCATACAGCTGAACAGATTATAGAAAATAAGATTCCCTAAAAATGCACTACCCAAATTGAGACCTGGAAAAATATATTTTGCAAAATGATCGAGTTCTCAAAAAAGTGTATTAAACACATTTTATATTCTCCTATATTCGAAATTGCAACTAAAAGTGGATTATCTGATTTAAAAACATTACAAATATTTTGAGCGCATTTCTTGAAATTTTACCATTGTACGATGCTCATTTTTTGGGTGAGTTGTCTCGATTTTCATTGAAAAACTTTTCACATAAGCGTAAATATGAAATCGAATTGATTTTGGTTATATTGGGAGTGGTGGGCGTAGAACACATAAGAAGCTGGCGTCATGGAATCCTCCCAAATCTACACAACGATTGATAGAGTTTTTCCAATTACATTAAGTAACAGCATCCAACTTTTCTTTGTTGTGATATTTTTAGAAAAGTTTAGCGCTAACCAAAAAGAAACATTTCTATGCTGAATATGGACAATTGCACAGTCTTCTTGATGTCCTGCTGCCAGGACGACACCTCATTTTCATCAGCAGGACAAGCTCTGACATTTCGCCAGAAGCGGCCCCTATAGCTACAAATACAGCTATGGCAAGCGGAAGCGCTGCGGGTGTTCCATATTTAAATCTAATTTTGTCACCAAGCAAATAACGACACATTTTCGCGCCAGAGACACATGATGGACTCCCTGCCCCAAGACACCCCCTGATCCTGCTCATGCTGCTACTTATGCAACAGCTGGAGCACCTCGCAGGTCTCTCCCTGCTGCTGCTCATGTGTGTGGTGTGCTTTTGACTCGCTGTAATCATGATTTCCTGCGCAGCAGACGGCGTCAGTGTGAGACCTCACTCACACACACTCACACACACTCACACACACACACATTTATGCCGGCAATATGGGGTAGGGGAGGGAGTAGGTTGAGGCAAAGGCAGCAGGCGCTTTGGTTAGAAGGTTAGGGCATTGTTGTTGTTGCCTTTGTTGGAAGCGTTAAAAATGTCACAGCGCATTGCATACTTATTGGCCCGTGTGTTAATGCACTGCCCACCCTCACCCATTTACATACAACATACTACATACAACACACATAGCAACATAGCTATTCATGCCGCAGGCTAAATGTTATACGCCGTGTGCATTTGTGGCTGCTGAAATCCTTTTGATTTCATTGTTGCGCTTGTTGCTCCTATTTTTATTGTTGTTGTTTTTACTGTTGCTGTTGTTGTTGCTGTCGCTGTCGCTGTCGCTGCATTGTATCGCGCACCGCATTCGACGTTTGAAAACGCTCTCTCCACACTCACACACACACACCCACATGCATACACACACCCACATACATATCTCGTCAGTTTTTGCCACCTTTTGTGCCATGTGTTGGAATTAGCTTTCAGTTGGTTGGCGGAAAAAAAAAACCACAACTGCTGGCAATTGCACAAAAGCTTATTAGTTTTCCCTATTTTTTTTTTTTTTTTTGCTTGCAACTGTGTGTGGCGAGAAAGTAATATTTTTTGCAATAAATAATGCGCTTTGAGGTCGCGCGCCTCATATGCATCAATCCTTTGGTTGTTACAAGCTCAGCTTTTAACTTTTCACTGCGCCGTGCGCTTTTGATGCCAGCTAAAAGCCATTTTAGTAAATTTGCTGTACCTGGCGCCACAACACAATATAATTTCCATTAAAAAAACAAGTAGTATAATGATCGCCAAATAATATTAGTAGATTTAGCACTGAATCAATATTACTCATCGACCGTCACCTCACAATATCTTAAAGCAGCACTCTTAGATAGATGAAATAACAAGTATCTTATGGCTCCAAGTATCTTATGGCTTTTTTCAGACAAAAAGCAGAAATTACGTTTATAGCAAAGGTTATTTACTAAGTCAAGATTACTCTTGCAATTTCTCGTCCAGAACCATCGACTAGTAAGAGAGCCGTCTTTAGAAATAAATACCTACAGCACTAAAGTTAATTATCATAAAATCAATGTCTTTTCGATAAGAGCAATAATGCTGAAATCTAATTATGATTAATTATTATGCTGAATCTAATTATGATTAACATGAAACTAAATGCAGAAGTATTTTATAGCAGATTCAGAATATAAACGTATCATTTTGCAGTACGCGATGGTTTGTAGAGTTGGTGGCAAGCCAAAAAGTGTATTGAAAATGTGTCTTAAGGCCACATTGATAACAATGGCAGGCAAAGCTGAGTAGTGTGGTATGTGTGTGGCCAATGCCAATGTTGAATATATTTTGAGCACTTTCCGCTGCTTGGTGTGTCTGTTGTTGTTGCTGCTGTTGGGCATGAGTTTTATTCAGAGCATTTTCAGCTTGAGTTGTTGTTGATTTAATTCAAGGGGCAATGCATTTTACAGTCGAGTGTTCATATGAAAAATGTACAGCAATTCGAGTCAGGACTTCTGCCCACTTATGCTGCTATCCTTTTTATCAGTGCCATTGTTGTTTTGAATGCTTCTGGATAGGGGGAGTGTGTGGTAGAGGCGTCTACAGCACTTGGACCAACAATGGACTCTGATAGTCCTTACTTTTATTAATGTTGGTGTTGTTGTCGTCGTTGCTAGTAGTGCTGGTGTTGGTAGAAGGAGGCACAAGTGGTATTGTAACATAATTTTCGTTGAAACACATCAAAATGCGCCAATGTTGTAATCCAGCTTTGCATGTGTTTGGATTGCCCGCCCAGGACTCTGTGAGAGGCACACATACACACACACACATAGACAAATACAGACAGGCAATTGCTGTGGTTAGTTAGCATCTGTGTTTATATTTGTATTAGTATTTGCATTTGTTGCCAGACTCATACCTCTGCACTGACATTAAGAGCGATGATATAGAAAAGGACCAAGCACACACACACATGTCAGCGTCCATCACTTCTCGTTGTGCACGTGTATTTGTGCTTGATGTTGCCCACTAAAGCTGTTTATATATATATATATATATATATATACATGTATATATATGTATATACAAATGTAGTGTGCATGTTTCGATATATATTTGTATTTTTTTTGTATGCAAGTTAGCAACAATTTTGCCTGGGCACATTTGTGTTTGTTCAGCTACTTTTGCGGTTTGCCGCTTTTCCCGTACATTTCAACCACATTTGTAGTCACTCTGGTTTTAGTTCGCGCATTGGACATATGCCAAAATATGTGCTGCACACACACACACACTCACACGAACACAAATACACACGGAAAGTATGAGTGGGAGTGGGGGGAGAGCGAGGATGACTACCGCAACGTTCCATTACCACATGCTTCACTTGAGTCCACTTTACACTGACTGCGCCCTAATGAAGGTAAACACTTGCCACAAAATTTATGCATACTTCAAGTGCAGATCCAGCAGATCCAAACTCCGGGCCACAAGCATTTGACATGGCTCTCGAAATTTATGCAGCTGCTCTTGCAAAACAATCAAAATTCCAACTAAATGATTTCCAAAAATAATACGGAACTTATAAATGATAAAATACCTTTAGACTGTTCTATTAATTGAGTAGTCGAAACGCATGCTAAAATAAATGCTTTAGTCGACGTTATGGGTTCCACTGTAATCCTTGCGTCATATAATATGCAGCTAACAGATTCATTCGATTTGCTCGCGATTTGCTGGCACGTAGACCGAATGGGTAATTAATGCCAAAGAGCTGCCAAATTTGGGCAAATTATGAAAACAATTCAATGGCTACTTTGCAGCATGGGTATGCTTGTATGCGCAATTTGATGTGATCGCAATTCAATTCAATGTGACAATCTGGCAGTAACGAACGTAAAGTGGCCTGGAAACCGCTGCACTGAAATTTAATTCAATAGGGCGTGTGCACAGTCACGCCCAGTCTCCAATAGTCCCAGCGGGCAAGCTACTGCACGTATTTATTAGCTGACTTGCATTGATGAAGGTAGCCCTCTCTCGTTCTCATTCTATAACAAGCGCGCTCTTTCGGTCTCAGGTCGCTGATTGACTCACGATTATGCAATAAAACAGCAGACTGGCAGACTACGACAACAGCAGCGGAAATGAATGGAAATGGGAAGGGAATGGCGAGTGGCGAATGGGAAATGGGGAATGGGACTAGAGACAATGCCCAACAGTCCCAGCGGTGTGTCTCTCATTGGCTTCATCTCGACGCCAGCATTTCAAAAGCTAAAACTTTTTTATGTCTAACTCATTAAAAATGTGCGGCATTTGACCTTATACTGATCCGGTCTGGCCACGCCCTCAAATGCCTTTTGCTCTTGGGCATGTTCGTTGTGATATTCGTTCGCTGTTTGGTAGGGATTTCAAGCGAACAACTAAAACCAGCAGCAGCTAAATGCAATTTCCAAGTTTTTAATGTGCCAAATTTCTAATTTAAGATTTACGATATTTTTATGTTGAATTACAGCTACAAAACCCCCTCAAACACTCAGCCACCCTCGGCTTGATGTTCGCTCATTTTTGTTAGCTGGTGTTTGGCTGCGAATTTATTTCTCTTTTCTTGGCTTTTCCTTGCCGTAGGACCCCCACTCGTTGTGAAGTTTGGCGTGACTTTTTTATGTGTGACTTCATCGCCGCCTACCCCGTCCTCCTATCACTTTAATTGTAAGCAATGCGTTGCCCAGATTGCAGGCGATTAATTGTTAGCCCTACATAGGATCCCTAAAAATTTCGACATCATTATGACCAAAAAATAAAAATTAAGCGAGTTTACCAGCAAGCATAGGTCATTGGCCGCAGTTTATGTACTGGAACTTAATTGGCCAACAGATCAAATCACATAACAAAGTCCTTTTGGCATCGCGGTTGCATTTACAAAAATAACACTGATTAAATTGTTTTCGGCTGACCAATTGACTAAATTTAGAGCGCTCGCAAAAAAACAGGACTCTTTGTTGTGTGAATATGTTCGGAGTTTATGGCTGGTAGTTTATGGTCGAGCTTGTTATTTGGTGAAGGGGAGACGTGTTTTTTTCGAGCTTTGCAGCTGCACTTTATTTGCGTGAGTGCGATAAATTGTAGGTTGAAACAGATTTAGTTGCAAAGGGAGTGTCCGATACAAAATGCATTCTGCAACGATTGATGAGGGGATTTACAATACAATATATTATTGAACAAATAAAGAAAATTAGCTTTGCAGTTTTAAAAGCTTTTACAAATAACTTTAATACTGGTTTGCAATCCAATGGTCCGCCATGTTAATCGAAAATAATAAAGCGTAACATTTCCAAAAAATGTTGGAGCACGGCATCAGACGACACAGCTGCATTGAGTGGAAAACCAAACCACTTATGCGAAGTGCTGGAGTCCCCAACCCCAAAAAAGAAACCACAAAAACCGTATCTCAATTGCAATCACTCAAAACAACGGAAATGACGCTTAGCACAACTTCCTGCCGTTTAGCCGGACAAATGGACGAGCGCGTGCTCTCAGCCACGGGACAACGCGCAGCATAAACGTGGCCAAAACCAGTTGCAGACACGAAAACCCGAAAGGCAATGCAGGACCGAAAATGGGAAGGCCAAGGGAGCATCTGCTGCTGCCACCGCCACTGCTCCCTCGGCAATTCTGACCAACTCATGCTTTTTGGGAGGAACTCGTTTTTTTTTTTTGGCATATTTGTCAACGCTCTTTCCACACTGCTCATGTTTTGCAGCACACCCACACACACACATACACACAGTGACAGCAAATGAGTGCCGTGCCCACCAGTCCATTCATACACTTACCCGGCTGACGCTGGCTGATACATTCAAGTGCAATTTCCTTGTAATACGAAACTATGTCATTTTGGGACGGACGCGAGCCGAAAAACGGGCGGCAGCAACAAAAGTCGGCCAGATGATATGTGAGAGATTTGTTTCAGATGCGAAAGTTACTGGCATCTAGATACAAACATGACACGTCGCCACACTTGGTCTGCACTCGTGTCCACCTGCACAACAGACCACCAACAAAACAGCACCACTAACACCACCAGCACGGTTGGCACTTTGCAATCGGAGCGACAGATCCTGTTCTGGGCGTGCGACTATTCACATCCCTGTATCTGTGACTGCCGGCTGGTTCGACTAAAGTAGCAGCAACAGCTGCAAATGCAGGAGCAGTGGCAGTGGCAGCCCTCAAGTGTCGACCAGAAATGCCGCTTTCCAAAACGAGAAGACAACGCAAACTAAGCCGGATGGGCGTGGGAAAATGGGGACAAGCAGCCTGACAAGCGGCATTTGATAATGTCAGGCCCAAAATCAGCCACGGTTACGGCTCGAAACTCAACACACATCCTAACACTAACTGCACAATTGCACGTTGCGATTTCAACAACTGGCAATCTGGCAATGAGGAAACTGGGAAGTGGAAACTGCCAACTGCCAACTGGCAACTGTTGCCGAGAATTCTCATGTGTGTCTCAAGTGTGCGACAAGAGTTTCGGCCTCAGGCCTAGGCTGATGATGAGTTTTGGTTTGCCAGCTGCTTAATTAGTTTTAGTTGAACTCGTGAACGGTCTTTTAATTGCAATTGCCTTTGTATTTATCTCTCTCTCTCTCTCTCTCTCTCTCTGTCTTTGTCATTGCAGAACAGTTTCACATCTTTGTGGGTGATTTGAGTGCTGAAATTGAAACACAACAGCTGAAAGATGCATTCACGCCATTCGGAGAAATATCGTAAGTGGAATACAAAAATATAAATTAAAAAAAATATATACTTGACAAATTGGTTAGTGCAGTAAGTTCATAAGATTTAGTCCGTCCGGAATTTTTAAGATTATATTACAATAAAAACTTTCTGGCAGCCGACAGCCTAAAATCAATAAAAAATCAATAAAAAAAATATTAGCAAAATTATATGAATATAATGAGATTAAAAGCACTTGCATTAATGTGAAATTAATCAAACATAATCTTAAATCGAAGCACTTCGTTACCAAAACCAATTCTCAAATCCAACGCTTTTTTAACAAATTGGTAGACTTAACAGCTTTGCTAATCCAAAATTGACCGGAATGGAATTTGTGTTTGCCCTGGTTTTGTTGGTAAGAATAAAAATAAATTGAATTCGGCTATCGGCATTTGGCGCTTTTAATTACTTTTTTATTGGTGTCTGAAAGTAGGCCAAGAACCTAGTTGGCCAATTGGCTGTTGTGGCAGCAACGTCGAATCGCTGTCCGGTGGGCGCATTAACTTCAATCAAAGAACATTTTGCGGCACTTGTGCAAATTGTTAAATAAATAAACAAGCGGCGCATGAAATGCCCCAGTCGAACCAATTCCCCAGCAGCAGCGTCATCCGCTGCCTATGCACGCCTTATTTATGAATAATTAGCAGGCCGAGGGGGCCTGGGCCGAGAAAAGCCACAAAATGTGGCACCACAGCAACGTTCAGGTTATTCTGTTATTTCATTTTTTTTCTGAATGATTTTTTTTTTTTTTATTTTGGTAGAAAAGCATAAAGAAAAAGGCCGGTCTACAGAAAACGAGGCTGTCGAGGCTTCCAGCTACGGGCAATAAATTAATAATTTAATTTTCGACTTTTTTGTTTGAGTCGACAACAACAAAATGCAGCAACCCCAACGCTGGTATGATGAAAACCGCAAGCAGCGACGCGGCAGCAAACAAAGCAGGCGAAATGTGCTCCTCAAAACGAAAAAATAAAGATGTAATACACCTAGAGAGAAAGAGAGAAATTAATATCAGAGTAGAACAAGTGAAAGCAAATAAAACCTGATTTATTCGCAGTACGAACGGGCTTCAGCTACCTCTTGCCACGCCCACAGTCACCCGCCGCACGCTGCCCACAGCCCAGCTGCCTCGCCTCCAGTCCACATAGGTCACTGGGAAAGCGAGTCGTCCTCATTGATGTCGCTGTCGTCGCACTGCGAAGCCCCTTAATTTGAAGCGTGTTTTGCTGGCTTTTCATTTGCCACTTTCTTAATTAATGAGCAGCAACCGGAGGAGCCGGGCCCAGACCCAGATCCGGACCAAGCCACGCCTTCCACGCCCCCTTGTGCCGCTGTGCACCTGTGCACCTGCTTCAGCCCGCAAGTTGTTTGCGCTAATTTCTTTGAGATTTTGCAAACGGCAGCTACAAAAGTTGCTCTCATTTGGGCCAATGCTCTGTCAGCCACTATTTATTTATTTAACATTTTATGGGCCTCTTTTTTTTTTGTTGCCTTTTTAAGTTTCTTCCATTTACTGCTTGCTCATTAGGTTGCAGCCAGCACAGCCGCCGCTGACTTCCCGTCCCTGATGAAGTGGACCCCGAGGCCAACAAATAGTCAAATTTTCCGCGTGTTTATTTTTGTGAACGCAAATCTACAAAATAATTACATTTTTCATTTGCACCCGAAGTGGCTGCCAGGGGGCATAAGAAAGCCGCTCTGTTATTTGATTTTTAGCGTCTTGAAGGACGTCACTAGAAGCTCCTTCATCCGAATCCATGACGTCCATGCCGTTGACGTCCTTTCCTCAGTTCCATCCACGTTTTCGTCGCTATCGCTGTCGCTGTCGCTGTCGTACTTAGTCGTAGTCTCTGGCTTTAGCTTTTAATTTATTGCTCTTTATGTTTTGAGTGCCCGCGTGGGAAATAATCGCAAATGTGCTGGCGCTGCCAGCGTCGCAGTCGCCTCCGCTCTGCTTACAGTTTTACCTACTTTTCATCAGGTTAACAACACTCATGGGTAGATTTTTCATTTAGTCGGGCATAAGGAGCTAAATTTATACAACAATTTTGCACAGCTTCTGCTTCTTCTATTTTTTTAATTAACTGGAAGTTTCTTTGCATACACTTTTTGCAGCAAACAAAAGCAACAACAGCGAAACTCTAATAAAACTAAATGTGTGTAGCAGTTTGATATATATGGGTGTGCGTGTGTGTGTGTGAGTTGATGTGGTTTTAAATAACAGCAGCACAAGTTCCTATGTAAATTTATAATGTCTTAAAGTTGTTGTGGGTTTTGCTTTGCTTGCTAACTCATTAGAAGGATCTTAAAGAAGCTGGTTAAGTGTGATTTCATAATTTCAAGCTGTCTGGCATTATTTAATATCAGAACAATGTTTTAGCAATTTGCTGTCAAATCTAATCAAAAGCGCAATTAATTAAGCAAATTACTTGACCAATATCGATTATTAGCTGCTCACAATTACATTGCTCGCTCACTGTTTTGCTAATTAAATGAACCACAGATAAATATGTATATGTATGTATTTCAGAGCAGAGTTCAGCTTAGATAAAATAACAGTCATCATGGAATGTAGCATCGGATATGGCATATAATGGCCCTAAAACACATCGCCCTTGTCTTGCACATAAGTACGCAAGCAATTTCCCTCTCTTTCTCTCGCTGTATCGCCGTCTCTCTCGTTCGTGGCTCTTGATGTGGCTAATAAATAATTTGGCTATTCAATGAAACTTGAGTGGATTGCAACCTCATGAAACAAAGTCCAGACGATGGCCCGTTCCAACAATTAGGCAAACCAATCGATGGGTGCCAAATTGCGGGGTGTGGGGCATAAGTCTGAAATTCAATTATACGCCCGAAGCGATCCTCAGCCAAATTACCGCTGCTTGAGTTGAGCTATGTGCTTAAGATTGATGCAACTGAGACACACTTATCGACAAGGCATACTTCGGGCATTGCTGCTGATTAATTACATGCAATATATTTATGTGGAGCAGCATCTTCCACCGCCCTAGGGAGATCGGGGTGCTGATGGTGTTGTGGTTGGGGGACCACTCATAAATCGGCGAATCATAAATAAGCAAGTCAGGCAAATGGCAGACACGAACGCACACAATGACAACGCTGATTAGTGCCGGATACTTATCGGCCAGTCACTCTTATATACACATACACATACACATACACATACATATATATATATGTATACAGTTAGCAGCATTATTAGTCGCACTTCTTATGAATCGCACACAATGGTGTGGTACAAGAGGCAGCCTCATTTCTATGCATTAGCGACGACTCATAATTGAATTACATTTTCTGTAGCATACTTTTCTGCGCCGTATAATTGGTAGTGGCCACAACAGTCACTGGCATTTGCTGTTGGCTTGTTTATTGTTGGCAACAAAAGGCTTAACTTGGCTTTTGGGTAAACTTTGAAACACATTTCAAATGCGGCAGCATCGGCTAGAAACAGAAAACTTGCCCCGCTGCACAAGGTGAATGAGTGTGTGCCACAGCGTGGCACAGAAAGAAAATCAACAATATAATAGTTGGACTGAGACCCAGCCAAATGGATATAAAACTCGCTCGCTCACTCAATTACTCGCTCTCCTTTTCTTTCTCTCTCTCTCTCGCTCTTGAGAGGGTCGTACAATTTTGTCGCGTGGTGTGCAACGCATGAAAGGACTCCATAAAGTGTATTTATATTTGATCAGTATATGCCATGGAAATGAATGATCAAGCAAAGGATATGACAACCTTTATTGTTCAACATAAATCTATTTCAAAGTCATTCCACCACGATATTACACAGCCTTAAAAGGAACTATCGGTTTGCAAGTGTATCTAATCTTTGGCGTGCTTGGCCTAAGTTACTCGTTATTTCTTCTTCTTTTTTCGGTTAGTTTTAATGATACTTGAGAAAGTTTTGATTTTGCTGCTGCCGCTGCCGCTGCCGCTGCCACTGCCGTTGACATCATTACGTTGATTTTTCTTGGCGAACGTGGATTCATATGTACAAGTATGTGTTCGTAGATGCAGTTCGACGACGACGCGTCGCTTAGGCAACAGCTCTCAATTGGGGCAATGCTGAAAATGAGCAAAACTTTCTACTTAATCTATTCAGCAAAAGTTGGCTTTGTCGAAGCCACCAAAGCCAACACCGTGCTCGGTGTTTCATAAACTTCAAAATGCGCTTGTGCACGTCGCGAAGAGTTGCAGAGAGTTCGACTTTCAGCTGTTGGCTGGAAACGGAAACCAATGATCGACGACAAGTGGGCGACTAGCGTCGTTTGATGGCGTCGCTGCTGCAGCGGATGTGGAAATGAAAATGGGTGGAAAAAGTTGTGCTCGTCGCTTTAAGTAGGCGTCGGCTTTTGTTACGACGCGACGGCGGCGAATGACAAATCAAAATCGCATTCAAATGCGACGCGGCGTGCAGCGGAAGTTAATGCGAAAAACTTTTGCCCCAGGACCCGCACAATCAGTCAGCCAAGCAGCCAGGCAGCCCAGCCAACCAAGCCAGTTAGCCAGCCAGATGGGTTACTTCTCCTCCAGCCCAAAATCTTTGAGTGGTGTGAAAAATGAGTCTTGCGACTTTTGATGCAACAGAAGCAGCAGCAGGAGCAGCGAGCACAGTAACCGCAGAAGCCCGGCACTTTTTCACGCTGCCTGCAACAATTTATATTTGTTGGCAAGTGTCAAAAGTTGTTCAATGGTAATGTGGATGCTCCCCGAATACCAATCGGTCTTTTTATTTGGATACATATCTTCATTTCAGCTTTAAAATGCCACTTCATTAAACGCAAATTAAATGTATTAGCCATACCCCAAAAGTGTCAGCATTTAAATTGAAATAGGCCAAACGGCTGCCGTGCAAACTTTTGAATATAATTTTAATGGGCACTCGTTGAAAAGTTTGCCCCGAAAACAGACCCGCCCGGCCAGCCAAGTAATTTTCCATTTCCAAATTTCAATTTATACAAATTTTGTATCAATAAAGGCACCGTGTTCTCTCTCTCTCTCTCTCTCTCTCTCTCTCTCTCTCTCTCTCTCTCTCTCTCTCTCTCTCTCTCTAATGCTCAGATAATAGACAACAGATCCGCTTATGAACACCCTTACTGTTGTGTGGTGAATCAGTGGGGGTGCAACATAAAATGTATTTAATTTACTTTTGTGCGGCAGCAACTTTATGGCAAGCAACTTTTCACATAAAATACGCATTAATTCATTAAAATTGACAAAAAGGCAAAATACAAGTGCCGAACATGGCCGGTTGGCTGGGTTTTGGGTTAGTCCGTTATTCTGTGCCAACTTCTGCAACCGGCTAACTGAGTGACTACTTGGCTGACTGACTGACTGACTGCGACAGATCTGGCTAAAGAGTTGTGGGGGCAGGGGTAGAGCAGCACTGCCATTGTCTTCTGCCAGAGGCCAACTAAACGGCTCTCAGTTGGCAAGCCAAACAATTTGCAAACGCAACGCCTCCAGCCCAACTCCTCTCTGGCAACGGCTAAAAAATATATAAATAAAATTGCTTTGGTGCGCAATGAAGAGGCTGACGATGGGCGCCGTCACCATTTAAAATTAAATCAACAGAGAAAGACTACAAGACTGAGGGAAGGGTGAGTAGCAGGGACAACTGCGGCTAGAGCAACTTTTTTATCGCGCCAACAAAGAAGCAGCAGCAGCAGCAGCAGCAGCAGACATTATGCTGCAATGAAGACGACAATTTTTGGCTGCCATTTAAAATAACACTTTACGTCCCAGCTTCGGATCCCAGCTACCAGCAACCAGCTAACTGCTAGCAGTTCCAAGCCTCGCATTACGCCTGTCATTTGCAGGCAGCGCGACACAAATTGAATTTAAGTGCAGTTTTGGCTTTGCCACAGCATCAAGGCCCTTGGCCAGTAAGCATCTCAATGTTGAGCCGCTGCCAAAAGTGGCTGAGCAGCATGGGCCCAAAAAGCGGGTCTCGGGTCTTGGGTCGCGCAACCCGGCTCTCGCACATATGTTGCAAGTTTATCACTGGGGCAAATAAAATTGTTTGATATTTTTGTTGCTTTGCTGGCCTTGCTCTAAACTTTTTGGCTACAAATTTATTGGCAATAAATTGACTGCCATTAAAGTAAGCGTCGTTGCCGTTATCGGGGCGAGGAGGCATAAAAAATTGCTGCCAACGCATAAATCCCCAAAATAATTTGACACAATGAGTCACACAGATTGAGTGGGCCCAACCTTGTGACCTGACGAGCCGCAGGTGCAGCTGCGACGCGGAAATGTAATTTTAAAGCACTCAAAATGGCGCAGAATAAAGAAACACTGAAATTAGCAGAGCGCACAACAACAAAATAAAAAATAAATAAACAAGAACGAACTATGTTAGCCAAGTCGACTATTGCATATCCTTGCCGACATAGTAAACCTGCCGGCATCTAAATTTTAGTATAGAAAGTATATATATTTAAAAGCCCGACCGATCGTTCCTATGGGAGTTACATGATTGCATGATTATTGTCCAAATTCTAGGAGCAGTCTGGTAAGGATAACTTTGTAAGCAACAAATTGTTCATACAAGAACGAATCTGTGCAACTATCTACTTTAGTGGTCCAAGCCGAGTAGCCCAGACATATCAACAGCCTGTGGCTTAAAATAGAGATTCCAAGTTCCATCACGACAACTTTAAGGCTCAGGGGCTGGACGAACAGAAGGAAATTCATATACATTTATACTGTGTAGAATTGAAGGCGTTTCCCTCAATGTGTTACAGGCTTCACGATCAAATTATAATGCCCTTTGCAAAATGTATAAAATTGTAAAGGAGACGTCACAGCAACAGTAATATAATCATGGACCAATAGAGTCAGGTGTGTTCGGTCCATTGAGTGACACTCTGTGGCGCTCGTTGTCGTTGTCGTTGCCGTTGTCCTGGCAGCAGGGCAAACAGGGGAGAAAAAAAGAATCTAATCAAAGCTAATCCAACAAAAAGCGAACGACGACCAATGTCAAAAACCTGAGTTCTTTTTGTTTGCTCAAAGTGGCGTAAGCTCTGGAATTTGCACAGCTGCGGCGTGGTAACTACCCAACAGAGGCAGTGGCAGAGGCAGAGGCAGAGGCAGAGGCGCACACGCTCAACATTTATTTAAAATACAAGCTATAAAATGAGATGCCTAGCCCCCCCTCTCATTGAGCACTGTCGGAGCGCCGAGTGCCGCGTAATTGCAGCACAAAGGTGAAGCAGCAGTGGTTGGGAAGGGTGGGCAGGTGAGTGCGGGCGGCCAGTAGGTAGATTTAAATGAATTTGATTTACGTTTTTAAAGCCAAATAAACGCCTTTCAATTAAGTCCAAGCGTCAGCCACAGTTGCGACCCTCTGTGGCAGCCAGCTGCGCGTCCTTGCCCCCCCCCCCCCCCCCCCCCCCCAACTACACCCCTCGGCCTTCATCCTGTGGCGTCTCCTGTTGACTTTGCTTTGGCGTTGACAACGCTACCGTTGCTTGTCCATTGGCGCGCTTCTTTCGGGGAAAAATACTCGAAAACCACCGCAAACACCTAGCAAGCATTCATTCAACTACCCGCCTCCTCAAACTGCCCTGAACATGCAGCACTCATACGCCCTGTTGCCTCGATTCGTTTGTCGTTACGTTTTGTGCGCTCTACGCTTTGCTCGTTGTCGTTGTCGCTGTCGTTGCCGTTGCCGTTGTCGCAAGGTAGCAGTGTGGGTTTTTGGTGGGGGATACGAGGGTCGTGTTCACTGATTTCACTTGCAAATTAATGAGAAATTAGAGACAACGGCAGAGCCAGAGATAGAGACAGAACCAGTGGGAAAGCATCGTTGCCATTGACATTGCCGTTGCTCGCTGCCCACTGTCAAAGTCATAAAAAGAACATTTGTGCTAATTTAGGAAAAGGCCAATTTGGACAGGACTTCATTACGGGCGCATAACGGCATTGGCATTGCCTTTTGTTTGATTGATTGAATTTGTCTGGATTTTGGCTTGACCGAACCTGGGCCACACTTCAATTTTGGGCTGCCTTGCCTGCCACATGGTGGGTGAGGGGAGTCACTCGTATCATTTTATAAAATACATTTAAATTATTCTAGTGTTCGTAGATTGATGTCAATTTGATGTGTTTTTGGCAGCACCATTTGCATAATGGCTTTTTCATTTCCAAATTGTTTACATTTGCACACACATACACACATACATACATACATCATAAAAATGCTAAAAGTGTGTGTGAGAATTTTATGAACATTTTGATTTTAGTATCTATTTTATAACGGTTCGTTAAATGCAATGTTATTAAAATTTATTATTTAAATTCATTTTTTAAATAGCTTAACATAAATACTTATTCCAAATTACAACTGTTTTAGATTAGTCGATGTGTATTTAAATAATTTAAAGGCAAATATATAATTTAATAAGAACAAAATACATTTAAATTGAATGTCAAAAAGTAAAATTAGTTTCAATATCTCTTTCGAAATTTGCATAATTTATTTTCTAACCGGAAATAAATCAAATTAAAAGCAAACAAAAGCATTTTCCCCTGAATTAAATCATTGCAAACTCTACAAACTATTTGACGAATGAAGCACTGGATTAATTTTAAGCTATGCTTAACGCTCGCTGTTTGTGCCGTAATTCAATTCAACTGAATCAATTGCCCTTGTATGCCACGCCCCCTTAAGCGAGGTGTAGAGGGAGAGAGAGAGAGAGGGAGAGAGAGAGAGAGAGAAAGGAAGAGGTCGCGGGCAGAGGCCAAGCCTAGCTATGGAAACTGGCGCACTGCATCGCGTAGTAATTTCAGATTAATTTGCATATTGAAAGGCATGACACAAACAACGAAAGCAACAACAAATGCAACAACAAAAGCAACAACAGCTACAGGAGCAACAACTGACGCAGAAACAACGACAGTTGACTGCTTGTACTTTGTCAAAACAGTGACGAACCGATTAATTGCGTTAGATTATTCAACCAGCACACGCATACACAAGCACAAGGCTTTCACACACACACACACACACACACACACACTTAATTTGTGCTTTGAGTTAATTTCATTTCTTTCTTGTTAGTACGAAACACACGAAGGACATGCCAGGCACATGGAATGAAATTATAATTGAGCAGCCGCAGCAAAATCCTCGAGCGCACGCGCTCTAATGAAATCACCCATAGATGTGTCCAGGATGTAGATTGAGTTGGAATTTGTATGGGGTTGAGGATTGTCGGTACGGTGGTATGTGGGGGTATGGAGGTATTATAAAAATGAGGCTGCATATGTGCGTTGCTTATATGGCGAAATAGCTATGCATGCTAAATATCTGTATTCAACTGGGCATGAACAGTCCGTAATTATAGACATGCGAGCAGAAGCAAGTGCCTCTGCCACTCTACCACCGCTGACTGGCCCATCTTCGTGCACAACCCCTCTCCTTTGTTCATTTACCATTGTCGGTTAATAATCAACTTATGCATTCGTACATGAAACAAACCCGCTATTCCCACATCTCACACAAAGATAATTTCGTTTTGTCTCTTTCATATGGCCACGCGCTTTTTATGATTAAAATAACAAACATATATTTGAGGGTGTGTGTTTTGTGTTCTATGTTTTGTGGGTTGATGTGCGTGTTTTTCTGTTGAGTGCTTAAATTAATTAGGCAAAACAAAAACGCCAAAGAAAACCACAGCAAATTTAATAAAAGGTCGACAATTTACAAAGTGCCACAACTGGAATGCCAACCTTATTGTGCGACCCATTTCCAAAGCCAAAAAATAAAAAAAGAGACAACTCTACATAATTAGCAAATTATATTTGACTTTGCACCCGGGCCCTAAGATTTCCACAGAAAAGCTACTTACGGAATAACACTTTTTGATTGATGTCAATTGAAATTGGTTAATTGATTTATTATTAATTTTCGGCAACAACACAAAGGTATTATGTTCTTTAAAGCTTTTAACATCACCTGGGGATTGTTTGAAATTTAGAGGTCCCACTTAATACAGAAAAAAATGAATATTGGCAAACTAGATCACATTACTTACACACATAACATAATAGATTACATACAATTTTCACATAGCTATTTTCTTGCACACAAATGTTCATTAGCATTTTAAGGCATTCAAATTTTTCATTCTTCAAAGTAATCTTCCATGATGATTTATATGTAGGTGGTATAAATCTGAGCATTTCTTTGGTAAATGCGTTGTCACCAATGTCAAGAGAATGTTACTCTTGCCAGTTGCCAGTTGCCAGTTGCCAGCTGCCAACTGCCAACTGCCAGTGGCCAGATGATGCTTGATTAATTGTTCATTTATCGCGGACAGACAGAATGACAGGCATACAGAAAAAGACTAAGAGAGTGAGACAGGAGAAGGTACGGCTTACACATATCACGTATCCGTACTCACATTTATAAATGTAACCGTAATATGCCAGAGCACAAACTGAGGACGTAGCATATGAATACGAGCAAGACGAGCAAGTTGAGAGCTGCCGCACAAACTGTAAAGATTTTGCCAAATGGTTTGAAATTTATATTCCCGTAAGAAAACAAGCTGGCACCATTTGGGTGGCAGTTCATTGGCATCTTGAGCAGCTGTTCAGCAGCCGTATAACCAAAGAGAAACAACGAAGAGAGCCGGAAGGTTCTCTTTGTTGTACAATTAAGTGGTAAATCGGATGAGCTGTATGTGTTCTCCACCCAGCCATAAGCTGCGGGAGAAAAACTAACTTCGTCGCCTTCTTGTGGCTTCTGTTTGCAGCTGCTATGAAGTCATCAGAAGAGATTTAAATTATAGTTTGCCAAACGCCACACTTTCACATATATATTTATATATATATATGTATATACATATACATATATATTTCGGGAATGCCAGAGCACAATTTCGGGACACACCTCTTGAGTAATTATGTGCGCCAATGCTCAGGTTGAAATCATGTTGTGTATTTCCGTAGCAATTTCGAAATTTTAAACTTGTTAACAGCAAATTGAAGTCATTTCCTGCGCCAACAGCAACAACAAAAACCACGCCAAGGAGTCCCACAGCAGGCAATACTAGCGGTTGAAAGGGCGTTTGGTCGTTGCTGCACCAAATAAATGAGAAAACCGCAAAGTGCAGCAACAAAAAATGCACAAAAAGGCAAAGACCAAAGAAAACAAAATGCCAAAAAGGTACAAAAGCGGAAATAAATGCAGCAGGCAGCAGGCAACTGGAAGGGTGCGGAAAGGTTGGGGAGGGTAGGAGAATGGCAGTCGTATAGCAGACAGTCAAGACGCAGTCAGGACTAACAGGCAGTCACAGGATAACCTGTTGACCACGTGCATACTGCAATTCGAAGAACCGACAAACACACAAACACTCGAGTATACACCCACACCCACACACACACACACACACACACACATAACAGAAAGTAACGAATAGAAAGTTTTCGGCAAAAGTGCCAAGAAAATTGCATTTTTGTATGCCAAACCAAAAAAAAAAAAGAAAAAAAATGAGAGAGAAAAGGCTTGCATAGGAAAAGTGAAGGAACATGAAAAAGGTAGCAAAAGGTTGCTGAGAAATAAGCTGGAGCGCTTTGTGCTTGTCGGCAGCAACTGAAATGCGCTCATCGCGTGCTGTGAATGCAATTTTGAAGCAACCCAAAAGCAACAGCAACAAAATCAACACAAGAACAACATCAACTCATACTTATGCCAGCTTTTGTCGCTTACAATTTCACTGCAGCTATGGACTGTATCTTGAGAAGGGGGGGCGTTAGGAGTTGGGACTCGTGTGGCTGGGCGACAAATGCAATCTACAAACAATGAAATGAATTGTCAAGTGCAAACATGTCGCAGTGTCGTGCAATTGCAGCGACATCACTGGCTCCTCCCGCCCCCAGCCTGTGACCAACAACAACTGCAACGACAAGCTTTCATTGGCTGCGATTGCAGTAGGCCAACAACCCAACCATCCTCTAGCCCCCAACCGTTATCGCACAGCAGCAGATGTACACACCCATTGCTTGTTAACGCGGCGCGAAGTCAAATTTGTTTTGCATGCAGCTGGCACTTAAAAATCATCCGCCCGAAATTGCCGCGAGTGTTAGCAGCAACAACATTGAATACTAAACGACAAAGCACAGAGTAAATGACAGTTGTCACATGCGCATTTCCGACCCACACTCAAGTCAGGCAAACGGGCACATCTGACCTGAACTGTTTATGAAAATCATAAAAAAAGAAACAACATGGCCAATTTCTCAATGTTGCTCAAGCAGCGACACGTTTCATGTAGATCTGGAATGACCTTGAATTGTCATCGTGCAACCTGTTGTTGCAGTATTGGTGGCTTACAGTATTTATAGCCACTCACTTCAACGGATATCTGTCAATGACACCCCAGTCCAAGTTGCTGCATGAATGACCGCTTTTACTTGTCCAGATTAGAAGCAATTACTATAATTGATGATTAGGGGTTGAATGAGACAAAAATCAAATGAAGAAACTAAGCACGAAATATTCTGTATTAAATTAAAATTTATTTAGAGAATATTTTATGTGTGCTAAATTCCATATGAAATATATATTTTTATAATCTGAGATATTTACTATTAACCTGTTCCTCAAGATTTTAGCAAAATCAATTTCATATTTCGATGAAAATTGCTTTTTTTAAGTAATATTGATGATAGGAATTTTCTCTGTTGCACTTAAGCTCATGCTTCGAAACTCAACAGTGTCAGCTCCCAATTGTTGCTCAGCTTGAACTTTTGTATTTTGTTGATTTGAACTTTCTTCGTTTGCCTTTCTTATGTATACAAGTATATTTTTTTTTGGGCTGGCGCACGTTTTTCTTGGTCAACTAGTTATTCTGTTATCTTGTTGACATGCCGGACGTTGACATATCTATTTTTTACGAGCCTGTTGTTGCATTGTGTGGGTTTTTGGGTGTGCTGCTTGTGCTTTTATTCAGCTCAGTTGCAAATACAAAAATTTGGAAAAGTTCGGACTGCTACCACAACAATCATTTACTAGAAGTAATTTATTACTTCTATTTAAAGGCAGCGTACACTTTGTATGATTTAATCAGAATTGAATCAGCGTGACGTCTTTATTAAATTGCTATGAAAGACACGCCCACAAATGCCAAAGTGACTGAGTAGGTGACAGTAGTGTGTGTGGGTGAGTATTAGGTTGGTGGCGCTCATACAACAATTAACACTTGGCCATTACTTCCATTTGGCCATTACTTCCATTTGCGGCATGTTAATTTGTTGGCACATCAATTGCTGCTACCAATATGCGAGGCACATACACTAACACCCGCCTGCACTCCCAGGCAGGAGACACACGGCTGCCTGAGCCTCTGTGCATGTGCCTCTGCCTCTGCTTCGACCTCTGAGTCTGTCTGTGTAACAATCTCACCGACAGCTGACGTTGTTGCGGTTTGCAACTACAACTATTACAGCAATAACAACAACAAGAGCAGCAACACATACAGCCTGCTGACAATTGCCTGACACTCGGCAGCTGGTTTATTTGCCACACACACGTGGACAGCACACGTATACAAATGTGTACATCCTACCCCCCCAGCCGCCCACTGATTTAGCCAGCCAAGCCAAGCCAAGCTACAGCCACACGACCGATGGGCGGGGCTGGTAGGCGTCGGCTGAGCAGTTGAACAATAACGCTTGAGTGATTATGCAATTGACAGCTAAATCAATCAATGATGTCAACTACATGCCGACAACGGCCAAACCAACCTCGCACACACAGACTCTCTCAGAATGAGGCATAGGCAAACACACAACAACAAGCACACTCAATGTTTATTTTTTGCGTTTTGTGCGACACACAACAATAACAATAACACACACACACACACACACACACACACACACACACACACACACACACAAAGAGGACGCTTCATGTTGCTTTTGACATTTTCAATTTTTTATGACAAAACTCGAAATTGGTGGCATTTTTTTATATATTTTTTACTTGCTTCTTTCTCTGCATTGTATGAAAAAAGTGCTGGAATATTGGCATTAAATTTGTGCATTTTAAAATGCTTTCATATGAAAAATGAAATATGAAAAAAAGGGGGAGCTCTGCAGCAATGAAAAGTTCAGTCGAATGTAACAAATTAAATGGCCTTAAATATGGTCGATATATATGTACGAGTATGTATTATAGCATAAAAAACCAATCGAAAAGTTTCGATCGTATTACCAGCTGAGCGACTTAATATCAAAATTATGACAAATTTTGACAGCAACCACAAAGCAAACGCCCAACACGCATACATATTTGTCAATTCTCAGAGCTGATTGTCAGCAATCGTCAGCTTGACAAATAGCCAAAACGCCAACGCACGTCCCTTTCGCATTGTTTGACTGTGGAGCCGCAGTCGAATGGAACGGAACGGAACGGAACGGAACGGAAGTCACATGATAAATATATCAGTGTGTTTTCTTTTCCCATCCTCTCTATCTTCTTCTATCTTGTCTCTGTGGCAAGTAAACATAAGCGACACGCACAGCTTCTCCTCATCGGTTGTTTTATATATGTGCGTATTTCGTGAGTATTGATGACGCTTAATATACGTGTATAATGAAGTATATGATAGATAGACGCGTCTAACATGCAAAGCAGTCAATCCACCCAAACTCGGAGCTCTGAGTCCGAACCCTAAAACCGAACTAGGCAGATGGATTTGCACAACTTTGCATCTCGTTAACGGAAGTGTATGTTTTGTGCGTTATTGGTTATGGAATATTTATAAGCTATGCAGGAGCTGCTTCCGGTTTTGTGTTAGTAACGAGCAAACTGGAAAATATGATAGACATTGCACAGTACGATGGAATGAACTTAAGATATTGGGTATTATAAGAAAACTATATTACAGATATTCAAAATCTCATTTAATTTAATATTTGATAATAATAGACAAATTAAATTGCTCGAATTAATTTTAATTTATTAAATGTCATTTGTATCTTTAATTTTAAACTTCATTTTGACGTTTTTTTTACGAATTCATGTACAATTGTGTTCTGTTTTAGTGCATATCTTAAACTATTCCATATGTACTATTTGTATGCTTTCAATTTAATTTATTTTAATTCGTGGTATTCTTTTATTTGCAATGCCTAGAAGCTAAAGCTTTGTATTAGAAAAATCTGAGATGCACAGGAAAAAAGAAAATATGTTAATTCCTACAACAAGAGCACATCCAATTATTCAATAAGCGTTACTTAGATACACATACCAGCTAAGTCTACTTATGAGCAATCCAATTTATTCCACTGTTTTATGTATTAGCGTTTGTGCAAGTTTATGTTTGTGTGTGAGAGTGTGTCTGCTGCTGTAACATATCATCAATTATGGCAAACGGAAGTTACATTTTTTGTTGTATATATGTTGTATCTTGATGTTGTTTTAAAAAACAACAACAACAGCAACAACCACACAAAGACAGACAATACGCTGACTATTGAGATTCGCCAAGTGTTTGCGGTAGGTATTGGCGATGTGAATGTGAATGTGGATGTGAATGTGGATGAGGAACCAGAACACTGATTGTTTTCCCAATCATTGAATAATTGATGCTTGGGTGCAGACAAATGCAAAGCCAACCGTATATATAAAAGAAATTCAAAAAGAAATGTAACATAAATTTGTTTCGCCGCGAATATGTAAAGCCCACGCAGTACACTGCAAAAAAAAAGAAATTGATGCAAACGAAGTGCGACGCAAATATTGAAATATAACGATAAAAATCCGAAGTCTCGCAAAATTATTTCCCATTGTTCTACAACGCGAATTATGTAAATCAATGTAAGTGAATGTATTTCCTGAAAATCTGCTTACGAACGAGATACAGAACATCTGTTGAGAATCTAAAATATTTCTATTCCTAGCCTGCACGACGCGTTGTTTGGGAAGAGTTTTAAGGGTGGGGAAGGGGGTTCGCAGATAGCATTGCCGTACGTTGGACTCATCTTTGCTGCCTTTGGAATGTGATTTCAGAGTTTGTGTTGGTTTGATTCCCCCACACACATCCCGTATTGTAATCGATGGCAGTTTTGGCCTGTCGGCACTCTCACATATCGTACTTCAATAAAAATTTTTTCAATATTTGTAACCTGGCACAAAGAGGGAATTGGGGCTTCCATTGTTGATGCTGGATTAACTGGCTACACAGTGTACTGTGTGTATGTGTGTGCTTATACAGGCTGGCAACAGTGAATGCGTGTGCTTTATGCCACATGCTCTGCTGGTGAAATCACAGTTATATACCTGAAGCCAAATTAAAGGCCGTACATATTAAACAATTCTTTAACCTCAAAATATCGAAAACTTTGCTAGCACAACGAACCAATGTAATTCCATACTGGATAAAAAAGAATCTAAAAAACAAATGTACATTAGAAATGACAGGGACTTACAGCACACATCATACAGATTCGATGTGCGGAATGTGCTTTGATGCAGCTAAGCCAACTGCCACTGACAACAACAGCTCACATGTGCAGTTAATGAATAAAGCTCAGTTGGAGCATTTTTTTTTTTCTAATTTTTTTTTTTTTTCCAGCTCCGTAACAAGCCACGTGCAGATAATCAGCGCACAGAGAGGTGCACAATGCGAGTATTATATCATGACCGGGCAGTAAAACAATACGAAAAGCTGCACCGAAAAAAAAGCAGACTGCTGAAATAGCAGCTGCAGTGTGCAGAGCTTTAGAAGCGTTGAACAGACTGACCGACGCGTCGACAACCGGATAGTCGGACAACCGACAGTCGGACAGCCAAACAGACAGATAGCCAGGAGACACAGACGGACCGCAAAGAGTGCAACACAAGCCCTCAGCAGCTGGATTTTTGCTGCAGTACCCCAGCGCCAACTCTGACTCTCCGGCTTGGGATCACCACTCGACGCTGCAGAAGTCAGAAGCATAAAATCCGATAGCTTCCGCTAAGCTAGCTTATTCAAGCGTAGGTAGGGCCAATAAAACATTTCTAAGGATTTCGCTAGGATTTCACATTGCGTCCTTGCCACACTGCGAATGCGAGCGAGCCGTATGTACTTTCATGGCAGCGAGCGAAGTGGTCGAACAGGGGCGCTGCTGCTGTAGGTGGCAACTGGTGGCAAAGTGCACTTTTATTTGCACAGTTCAACAATTGGCGTGCAACGGTTAAAGGGTTCACTTGGCCAACTTGTTGGCGCTGTAAATTATTTCCTAATTAGTTGGGCAAATGTCTGGCAAATGGTTTCCTTTTTATTTGTTTTTTTTTCAGTTTTCAGTTTTAAAGCATTCACATGCTGCAATATGGCTGATTCAGGCAACGAATACTTATCAGCATGCCTCATCTGCGGCTCCATTCGATTGCCACAAATTTAAGCATTAGAGTCAGTCCCATTGCCATTTAAAGGACAAAGCTTTATTTTATTGTCATCCTTTGTCGGAGACGCCGCTTCACTTATCTCAAGGAAGTTTCGCACAAAGCGCAGAATGGCTACAAACAAAATTCAAAGCCAGTTTGATGCTTATCCTTAATGATGCAGTAAAATGTATTTAGTTTTTTCTTCTATTTTTTGCTTTCGCTTGGACACAGAGTTTTGCAGTTTAAAGACCGGTCCAAATGCAAAAGTTTGCCGCTGCCCTTTGCCGATCAAAGCAATCAAACTTTTGCAGGCAAATGAAATGGCTGAAAAACACTTGTCGCCGCCAGTTCCTCGATTCGCATACTCTCACACAATTTTAATTGGTAGCAGTGCTCATCTATCAATAAAACTATACTCTACAATATGGCAGGCAAATTAAATTGTTCGCCATGTCTGCGGAAGCTTCGCATTGTTTTTCGCTGTGGTCTGGCTCAAAATGGGATAACGAGCCAAGTTGGTACAAGTTTTTAATAGAGTAGAATAGCAATGGGATAACAAAAAATTGCAAGTTTTAATATGACAAGAATGCAAGCCTAAAAGATACCTTGTAGAAATGCTCTAAAATAAATTGTACAATGTAAGTGTTGTTATTTTCAGTACAAAATAAAGTGATGTGTGAAGTCTAACGGCACAGAGTTAGTACAAATCGGTAACTGTAAACAGATTCTAGTTCATGACTGTCATTTTATGTGACAAACACTTGCACAATTGAATTACATCCACTTGAATGTGTTTTTAATAGATACAGGGTATTGAAAAGAGCTGCTGTTGAAACTGCCACACAAAAGGCAACTCCAAAGCGACACCTGACTCATCCGCCAAATCAGTCTGCTGCCTCACGCGGCATAGGCGGCAAACTGCCGCATAAACTGCTAAAAAGATGATGAATTTTCAGCACAGACCGGCGACTTTATAAAGTTCCCGGTTTTGCAACCGGCATAAAGAGCCGCGCTCCCCACCACCCTACACAAGCAGCATTGAAAGGTACTCAGTTCTTTGCCGGTTGTCGGCGCGTAATAAACAAACTTTTGAGCAAAGTTTATTTCACTACTAGTTTTTTTCCCCCCGTCCCTTGTCCTTTTTTTACAGTCATTATTTGTGTGTGTGTGTGTGTGTGTGTATGAAGTGGTGTGCAGTTCGTGTACGACAAGTTTAACACCCAAAAGCGACTGCAACACGGCACGCTTAGTTAGTTATGTAGATGGCCAAGTCGACAACTGCCAACCAAGCGGAGCAACGTCCATTGACACACACACACACACACACACAGACACAGAGAAATACA
This sequence comes from Drosophila basisetae, assembly GCA_035041595.1. NCBI lineage: Eukaryota > Metazoa > Arthropoda > Insecta > Diptera > Drosophilidae > Drosophila > Drosophila basisetae. Next base: position 5,976,813 of record JAWNLB010000070.1, read on the forward strand.
GCAGCTGCGGTCGCTCATCTCTGACATCCTTATGCGCCATTTTGCAGTGGGTCGGCAGGTGCCAACTGGCCAACCGGCAGATTGGCAGACTGGTAGACTGGCAGACTGGTGAACTGGCAACTTCAAACTAAGCTGAGATTTGAGCCAACAAAGTTGGCCAAGTGTATTCGAGCAGAAAGTGAGTCTCAACTTGCTGCGCCCATCTAAAGATACAAAACGAGTAATTCACTTTTATTATGTATTTCATTTTCAGTCCTGTGTGTGTCTACATGTCTGTGTGTTTGTATGTGTGTGTATGTGTGTGTATGTGTTTGTGTGTGGCATATTTTATGAGCACGCAATTTGCGGCTTGGGCAGTTTTTTTGGAGCCATCGTGCCAGAGATTTTTAGCGCAACGGCCATTAAAGTAGCCACGAGAAAGGTTTTGGCCTCGACAAGTCCCATCCCCCATTTACCTCATCTTCCCCCATCGACCCCCATCGTAACCGTTGCAGCCATCGAGTGCTTGTTTCGCTTAAAAACTAATTAATCTAAATGGATTTTTTTGTAGTTGCATTTTGCAGTTGCACTGGCACTGGCACTGGCGCAGAAAAACCAAATACACACACACACACACGCACACCACCATCGTGTGTGTACGTGTGTGTTGCAAAATAAAAGTCCAGTAAACTGTAAGCGAGGCACCCATTGAAAGCGAAAAACCGAAGCGAACCGCAAGCAATTTGCATGTTTGAAACGCCATGCAACGCCACGGCCTTCTCTCTGTCAGTCCTTTTCCCCATTCCCCATTCCCCTTATCCCTTCTCCCTTACCCCGTACCCCTTACCACTGCACCCCACACAGACCTCATCCCATGGGCTAACATTGGATAAAACACAAAAGGGGCCGATCCACGTAGTACAGTCGGTATCATGCACAGAAACGGGGACAGGACACCGTTAAAGTAGCCTTATCGCCAGCCACACATCACATCAGCTTTAGTCCAAGCTCCCAGCTCCCAGCTCCATGTCCAGCTCCAGCTCCGCCTATAGCTATAGCTGTAGCTGTAGCTGTAGCTCTAGCTTCAATGTGGACAGTTTGCTGTAGTTTTATTGACGTGTGTCCGGGCGTGGCCATTGCGAGGCAGCCCCAAACACCAGAAGCTATTGCTGGCCCACAGGGGATGTGGCTCTTGCGTTATAAATAAAACTCATTCGCTCTTTTGTCGGTCGATGAGAGGCGTGGTGGGGCTAAAATACACTTATTTTAACATTCAGCCAGCGACTGCAGGCGCTTAATGGAACTTCGATAAATATTAAAATAAAACGATTAAGCCGTTAAATATGTTAATCAATGTACATACAAATATGTAGCGAAACATACAAAGAATTTAAACAAAATAATATAAACAGATACTAGGCTAGCTCCAGTTCAAATGTTGCAAATGAAAAACGTTGCTAATTTATTATTTACCTTCGTAAATATTTCAAATTCAGGCGCCCTTGTGGAGTTTAAAAGTAAACGATATGATGAAAAGCTAATTTCTATAATTAATGTCAAGCAAATGTCGCAGGCAAAGTGTAATCGAGTTATCGAGTAACTTTCGCATGACACATGACACATAACACACTTACACACGCACACACTTACACGAACACACACGTACAGAGCGAAAGAGAGGGAGAGAGAGAGACGTTTGTGTCGGCAAAATGGCAGCGGCGCCATTTTAATTTGATTTAGCCAGTTCTTTTGGTTTTATGATTTTTTTTTTTTTGGCGTCGCTTTGGCCCTTTTCGACGATTTTAGCTGATGTCTTGTATAAAAGTGTACACAAAACGGACAGTTGTAAATTGCAAAATACTGTATTTGTTGCTGCCAACGTCCAACAGTGATTGTTGCTTGGTATGACTAGATTTTGTATAGGCAAATGTCTGCTGCCTACAAAAAAATGTTATTCTTAAAAAACTGGAAGTGCATATCTACATATAACTATATGTTGCTTCTTGTTGGGCTTATCTTTAATCTTAGGTCGGGCTTAACAATTAAACTGAACTTTTGCAGTTACCACTTGGCGCAATTCCAGTCCGCAATCACTTAACCCTCAGATAATGAATGTGTGTTGTGTTGTGCGGTGCAGCTGTTGGTATTTTTATTTTCGTGGTTTTGGTGGTTTTTTGTTTTTTTTTTTTTTTGGTTTTGGTTTTGGTTTTTTTTTGGCACATCGTTTATTATGCCAAGCGAAAAATGCAATATTTTCTCCTGTGCCGCTACGTGGCCGACAAAAATATTTACAATTTGGCAGCGCCCCCCATTGGCTCACCGCTCACACTGTCTATCCATGTCCTCCCAACCCGAAAAGCCAAGTCAACAGCTGCTGTTGCTGCTGCTGTTGTAAAAAAAAGAAAGCGGAAGCCACAAAAGGAAGCACCATTGAGGCAAGCCAAACAGCCAGCAACCGGCAGCCGCCGCCACTGACTGTCGGCGCACTCCATAAAAAAAGAGGCCACACACCATTCGGCTAAGCTCAAAAGCGGTAACTTCAATCTTTGAATGTTTTATTTACTGCAAAATCGATATGGTTTTGAATAAAGCGTACGACGTTGGGAGGCGCCACTCGAGCTTAACACTCAAGTGCCAGGCGTAACGAGTTGCATGCAAATTCGTGACCGTTTTTTATACCCTTTACCTATGATAGTTAAAGAATGATAGAATGAGAATGTTCAAGATTGCAAACGGAATGAGTCGATATAGTCATCTGACCGTCGCAACCCAGAGACTGACTTGCCTTCGCTTTGTCTTCAGTCACCAATACAAATTAAAAAAAAAAACAAAATTACACTTGCATAATTACCTTGTTGACATTTAAGTGTGCAAAAGTGTCGACTTATTAAACCTGAAAGCTGAACTTAGGGTATCTCCAAGTCGAAAGCATAGTTACTTTGTTTTATTTATTTCTTTTTTTTTGTGTTTTGCGCTGTCTGCCTTTGAGTTTTTGGCGCTAAAATATCACCAAAGAGCCTCGGCCGTGTCCTTGCATTGCGCACAAAAGTAGAAGTAAGTGTGGTGCAAGTAGACTCTGAGAATGGAGCAACTATAGAGGCTGCTGGGTGGAAATGTCTGTGGCAAATCACATACCACATAATTTGTCGCTGCACTGCGCACACCAATTCAAACACAGAGACACAGATACAAACACACACACATATGTATTTGGAAAAGCTGCTGTGGAATTAGTAAAGCATCTGGCTTTGCTACTGTCTAATCCCCCCCGCGTTGCTGTTACCGACGCTGCTGCGTCGCTGGCGTCCCCAACCGCATTACGTATGCATGACGTTGGCGCTGGCACTTGTACGAAAATAAAACTCCAAGACCGATGCCGACCAGCGTCGATGGTGTAAATGCTAGAACGGAATGAAAAATGTGGCAAGTAGCAACAGCAGCAGCATCAGAAAACGAGGCAAAGTCAAGCAGCGGCAGAAGCATTGCTTCTGCCACCATTTTACTTACTTCTTCTCTCTCAGTCCACCCTACTCTCTCTCTCTCTCTCTCTCTCTCTCTCTCTCTGCCCCTCTCTGTCTCGCTCTCACTCTGCCCTTTCTTTTGGCCGGTTCAATGCTGATTACGATCGCTGCTTTGGCCATTTGTTCGGCTAGAGTGAAAGAGATACCGCAATTTGACTTCTTTTTCGTGTCCCACGTTGATAATTCGAAATTTGTATTCCAATCTTCAAATTGTCTCCAAAATGGAATTGATTTTATGCAGATGAGCATGAAATTGTCTCAATGCGAATTTACCATGTTAGTGTAAATAAATGCTGCACAGTCGAGGCGAACTAGCACGTGACACGCCCCACCCTCATCCCCCACATCCACCCAATTCTACCCACCACGCCCATTGAGTCGTTTGAATGCAAACTCTCATCTCTTCTTATTCCAATTTAAGTTAAAGTCATGCTCTGCCTGCAATTCTAGCCCCGAATTTATTACTTAATTCTTGGCCAGCAAATCAAATCAATTCAAATAAGAGAACGCGTCTGCGGCTGTGGCAGCGGCAGCTGCAAACTCATAAAATACTCAAGAAAATCCATTTTAAATATTTGGCTAGGCAAGCAGCAAACGACCAGACCACGCCACCACCGCTCACGCACCACCGCAACCACTCTAAGCAATGCATGCCGCTTGCATTTCATTTGAATTTACAGCTGTATTTGATCTGATCGATGTTACAACGATGCTAGCAACGGAAGCCAATAAAATTCAAGAGGGAGAGAGATAGATGAGCAAATTGTAAAAAAAATGTGCTGGCAAATTTGTAAAAATTCATACAAAAGCCTCACCAGCAACAGTCAGAAATGTTGCCCAGTCAATGGCCCAATATGCAAACATGATAAAAAAAATATATATTTGCAAATTTCAACGAATACAATAATGATGAATATGATGATGATGATGGTCTTGGGTCCAGCTGCTGGCTAAGCTGAATGTTGATTGAATGCCGATATATGTATATATATATATATATACATATAAGCATGTATTTGTGTATATATATCTGGGATATAGCCATAACAAAATTGGCAAAAGGAAATTTAAGGACAGCCGGAATACATTGACTCCGTGATGGATTTTGACTTTAGAATGGGTGCGCGATATTATAGGCTATATTGTTGTTTGCATTGCTGAGTAATTTGTGTTTACTGTTTATGTGTTTAGCATGGGAGAGAGTCGCTACCGACCAGGCAGCTCCACACGATTGCATTATATCACAGACTGCGAGTGCGAGTTGCAAATTACATGTCTGTCGAGGAAGCAAGCAGAGCTGTTATGTGAGTGCGATGAAGTATCGATAAAGTGCTGTAAGTGGTCAGGAAATTGCAAATTGCTGGTTTAGTTGACTCAGGCTTCAATTGATATGTTTCGCATTTATACTTGGAGTCATTTGTAATGATAGTTTAGCTTCTCAAAATAAATATTGGCAAAGTGCGATAAGAGTTACGAGTATTCCATTATGTGTGTGTGTGTGTGTGTTTGTGTGTGTTTGCTTGCCATTGCCTTGGCAATTTATTGTTCATGCAATCAAGCATTCGGTGCTTGTGTGATATTTCACAGTGTTTCGATAACCAGTTCTGCCCTCTCCGCAATTGGATTTCACTTTCGTTTTGTCGTGCCGCAAGAATCTTATGCATACGTTTTCATCTTATTTACTTGAGCAAACTCGTTCCAGCAGCAGCAGCAGCAGCAGCAGCAGCAGTAGTATTGGCATCAGCACGATCTCGAATTTCTCTATAAATCATATATGCAATTTTAATTCAAACACAAAAGAATTTTCACCACACATGTCGCACAATACATACACACACACACACACACACACACACGTAGATATGGGGGCATTGTTAGCATAAACCAATTTTAAAAGCCAAAAAGCGAAAACCTCCCAACTAATGCGCTCAACGCGCCCTGAAAGATACACTGAACAGAGAGACTCCGTCCGATGGAGGGGTGGGGGCGGTTTGGGGCATGAGCTGAGAGTAGGGGCCAAAAGCTACACGAAGCAAGAGCCAAAGGCTTGGGACTTAAGCCAAAATATGTAGTATAAATAACCGCATCTGTGTATATGTGTGTGTGTGTGTGTGTGCGAAATATTTTGTTTAACGTTTATAGTTTTATGCACTTAAGATACAAAAATATTTTGGGAAAATTTATTTTCGAGGAGCAACAGCAGCAGTAGCAGCAGCAGCAGCAGCCAGAAACAGAAACCGAGCCAAAGCCAAAGCTAAAGTAAAAGCAAACGCAAAACTTTTGCCAATATTTGTGAAAAAGATATTGATTGGCCTGAGCTGCATATACTACTTGGCTAGCACTCACCCCCAACACACAGACACACATATACACACAATCACAGACATGCAGATGCACATTGGCATGCCAGCAGGTCCTGGTCTTGCTTATCGACATAAATTTATCCTTTCAATAAGACATGCAGGTTGCTGGTGTGTGCGTTTTGCGTTTGCATTTGCCACCCAACATCACTGCTCAATTCTTCGAGCAAACAGAGTGTGTGTCTATGCACACGCCCTCAACACGTATCCCGCCCGCAGCACCACTCCACTTGACTGCTGCATAAGTAAACGTCAGCGGATAAATTGCCACAGTTGTTGCAGCACTCATCGTCCTAGTAGTCAAATTTTTGAGTTGAGTTTTTCGTGCATGATAACAACTATGGCAACAGTTTGGAAGCCATTGAGGCGAATTGGCAAGCCAAGCTGTATATATGTATAGTAAACATTAAGTGCATATGTATATACATATATATAGTTATATAGAGATATATGCACATATATATATGTATGAGATTTGTCGACATTGGGATTTAATTCTTGTGCGCTGCCAAAGGTTTTATTTGTTTTATGTTAAATGCTTAAGCATATTACAGCGGTACGATACTCGGGCGAATGTTTACCGTCATTTTCCTATTTATTTGCCTGAAAAATCAAATAGTTATTGTTATTGTTGCATCTGCTGCTATTGTTGGTGTTGTGGTTGTTGTGTTGATGTCTGCTGCATGTGGCAATGTTCGAGCAAAAATGTTATGAAAATATGAACTGATGCTTATCGATTGTGAAATATTATAAGTTGGCTGTTGGATATCAAACATGCAATGTATATTGTATCTATACATACACAGACACACATGAGCACATATACACAGATACACATGTATGTATGTATGTATGTATGTCTCTCTATGGCTTGCATACATTTGCATGCCGTTTAATTTGTTAGCACAATCGAAGCCCAGGCAAGGGACGGCTGCATTATTTCATTATTTGTGTGCACTTCTGACGGACATGTGCAGCTGTATGTGGGTAAGTGAGTGTATGTGCGTGTGTTGTGAATGTATTCATTTCGTGTTCGTTTGTTTGTTTGCATGCCAGCGAAACCACAACAGCGCAGAGAGGGAGGGAGAGAGAGAGAGAGCGAGAGAGAGAGGTAACCAGACAGGTCCACCCCAGATTCAAACCCAAGCCCAAAGTAGAGCTTCGAAACACAAATCGGAATCCCTAGCGCAGTTCTATGGCCCAGAGCAATTGCAGCCAAATTCCTTTGGTAGCTAATAAATATTAAAGTTTAATTAAATATGCTTTTCCCCCCAATATTTATGTGCGTATCGATTACAGGGCTCGGCCAGCCTGGGCCACTGCAATTTCGTTGTTGGTCATCGCCATAAATTGCAACCTTGAAGCTCGAAAACTGAAAGCTGTATGTTGAAACTGAAGCCAAAGGCCATTAAAATACATTCTTTTTTCACATTTCTTTCTTATTTGTTTTTTTTTTTTTTGTGGGCCACTTTACAAGGGCTAAAATGTGAAATGGGGTTTAGTGGATGGTGGGGATTTGTTATGGGGTGTGGTGTAAACTAAAACTCATATTAAAAATTGACTTTTATCGTGATTTACATTCAAATTGGTCTTTTTTTTAAATGCCGCGGTCGACATGCGGGCTGCCATGCTTTCTTGCCCCCTTTACAGTCCATTGTTAGTGTTGGTGTGTTGCGGTTGAGCCAAGTTTCACACACTCGCATATAGCACACACTCATCAGTGGGTAGCGCAAAATATTTCTTCGTGGCTTAAGCAAGACGGGCATACATATTTAAAGCTCCTCCCCCCACTCCCCGAATGCCCACAACACACACGCCCAACATCCGACACGTGGTCTAACACTTTCTGTGGCATTTTTGCTGCTAAAATCCTTTTAACTTGGCTAGAACGCCACGCCCAGCGCATAAGCCGCTAGCTGACGCTCTTAAGGACCTGCTTTTATAATTTTGCTGGCGCTGCCGCTGCCTCTGCTGCTACTCTTCTCCGTCTGCTATCTGGTCTTTCTCCACACAGAAATCCAATTCTCAACACTTTTTATTCGCCTCATATGTTCAGTGCACATGCAATTCTATTGGATTTCCTGGCAAAGGACATCCATGACGTCGGTTTTGACTTTCTGCTTTGGCACTTCATTTACTGAGACTTAACACAGCTACTACACGCTGCACTGCGCGTGTGTGTGTAAGTGTGTGTCTCTGTGGGTCAGTTTTAATAACATTAAGAGATAATTTCAGATTGCTCAACTTCTTTAAATGAACTTCTGCAGATAATTTCTTAAAGGTCAATACTTTAAATAGTTTGGCTAGCCAAATTAAAATAAAAAGATAATATTATATATAAATATATAAATACATACTCGTATATATGCAGTGAATGCTTGTGTAACTAATTCCGTTTTGTCTGTCATTTACAGAGACTGTCGAGTTGTACGCGACCCGCAAACGCTGAAATCAAAGGGCTATGGATTCGTCAGTTTTGTCAAGAAATCGGTAAGCTTATAAAATGAAACACAGTCTAAGCTGTTCTGAATGAATTTCTAAAGCCATCAATGTCAGAATACTCTGTATACATATTATTTGTATTTTAATTAAATGAACAGCCCCTTTCACCTTGAAAAATGCACAAAGAGTGAAATCTGTAAATGGCTTAACTGCCCTTAAGCACTTCATTTAAACGCAACGCAAATAAGTTAAGACGTTGTCGTATTATATGATATTTATATCCCCTTCACTTCTAGACATTTCTTTAGCTTAGCTGTCAGAAGTAAAGGCCTTAAGTAATATCTGTGTTGCATTTTGTTGATTGATGCAAAGCAAAATTTAATTCGCTTATGTAACAAGGCAATCAGTGCTAATTTTTTTTAGCTTAGATGCAACAACACCTACAGCTGGGTTTTAGAGACACCTAAACGCATTTGCTGATTATATTCATAATGTTTAAGCCACAAATAAACCACATCAAAAAACACACATGTCTCTGTGTGTATTATTGTCTGTTTTTATTGAATTTCATGTGCCTAATAGGTAGAAAATTCGACAAAGACAAAAGTTGGCGCCAGAAGGGCTAGGCGTGGCCCGAGCCAAGCCAGCTCAGCTACAGTAAGCAATGCGTATCTGGACAGCCAAGCAGAAAAATTCGCCAGCTTAGGAACGACAGACAGACAGAGAAATACTTAAAGCAAATCACATCCAAAGTAAAATCAAAGCTCAAATCGGCCAGGCGAAATGAAACATGAAAGCCAAAGGCGATATAAGTCAACTACGCAGCCAACCGTTGAGAGTTATTAATTAAATTTTAATGCTAATATCAATATTTTCATATACAGCAAACAGATTATGAGTAAAAGAGAAAGCGAGAGGGAGAGGGTCGGAGTCGGAGTCGGAGAGAGAGAGAAAGATAGCTTGCGGTTTGTGTGACAGGCGGCAACGGAATGCGCAATATTGCAAATACATATATAAAATAATCCATGACACTTCGAAAACCCGGTGTCTGTCAGTCAAACGCTTAAGCCAATGCCAAAGTCTAAGCCTTTTGCACAGACTCTTTGTAGTGGTAGTTGCTGTTGTTGTTGTCATTTTGGGTGATCAGTGCATGGCGGCGTATACGCAATATTAGTTTGAAGTGCGGCAGCGACGTGTCAAACGCATCGCTGCCACAAACTAGTTAACTTTTTATGTTGCATCGATGCTGTAGGGGAGATGGGTTGGCGCAAGCGACAAATTTTCGAACTTTCTCGATTAGTTTCGATGCCACACAGCAAAGGCAAATGAAAGAAAAACAAACGCGCTCCAAATAGCAAACTCAAATATTTCAAATTAAGTTTCTCGACATGAGTTTAGCACAAACACACACACAGACAAACAAAGATACACAAAAATATTCACACACACACACACACACATGCACACACACATACACACATAACCATCATATACGGCGTACTAAGCCGTTGGCACGCTCACCCAACCCATTCCTTCCTTGGCTGACGTCGCTTGCAGCTGATTTAATGCAAATTTTATTTATGCGAAAAGTTTTATTAAATTTTTGTGCAAAGTTTATATATTTTCTGTGGTTTTGCGGAAATTGAAAAGTTATATTTCGAATGGCTTACTGCATACACACACACACACACACACATCCATACACTAACACACCACATACGCTGTGCGTGTATTTGTGCATTTCGATTGCAACTGCCAACGGAAAAGGAAGAAACATTTTCTTCATTTTGCGATTCCGAGTGTGCATGAACATTTCGCCAATCCCTGAGCTTTGCATAATGCGAGCAACGGAGCTGTAGCTGATGCTGCTGCTGCTGATGTAGTTGTTGCTGAAGAAGCCCTCAAATATTTAGCGTAAATTGTTTGGCAACATGCTTTAAATAAACACCAGTCAAAACACCGCTACCAAACGTTGACGATGTACACAAATTGCCATAATTTAATAACCATCAACGCAGGAGAGCAGCAGACGAGACAGCAGGCGCCAGGACAGCCGGGCTGCGTGTCATTAGCATCATAAATCACAACAACAACAACGAACGCATGTAGTTGAAAAGAAAATAAAAAAAAGGAAAGTATCAAGACCTATTTCATACACGCCGAAGATTACATATCCTTGCAAAACCGGAGTTCAACGAACGATTTTTTCTACGGGTGCTTTACAAAATAGTCGTCGATGCTGATGGCATTACTGTGATATTTGTCTCTAGTTCAACTTGGCTGGCAGACTGACATATCAAGAATATACATATATATATATATATATACTTGGGATTGCACCCCACAAAATTAACGACAAAATTGATTAACCCTCTGTTAGGGTATGAAGAAACAACAACTCTCACGCAAACATTAAGAGCAATAAACATGCCCATGCAGGAGAAACAGGAGATGCCAGAGGAGCTGCTTGCTGCCTGCTGTTGCTGTTCGGGCATCACCATCATGCGGCTGCTTGAAAATGCTAATGGCAGCCATCGTTGGCGGCATCAGTTATTGTCACACATAACATTAACATAATATTGCACGCCAATGCGGCAAACGCGGCGTATGAGTAACTACAACTGACTTCGACTGTTGCGTGCTGCTTGCATCTTAAGTGGCCGCTGTGCGGCAGTCTTATTGGGTCACAGCTGATTACAAACAAAGTACAGTCACGTCTCAAGCAACTGCGTTTAATCGTATTAGCACTGCAAGTGTTAGTGGAGAAATCAGCCTCTGTTGCACAATGTGCCTAGATTTTATTTAAACGCCCGCTGACAAAATATGACAATGTGTGCAACGAACAAGATATAATGCTACCCCCTGCTGCCACAGACTTGATGATAATAGTCTCAGCATTCAGTGTGTTCTTTTCGTCAGTTGTGCGGCGAATGCGGTGCTCATTGTTGCATTATTATGTCTCTTACACATTTTATATCCGAAAGAGAATATTTTGAATAGACCTGAAGGATACAAATTATTCAGTATTTGCCCCCAATTTTTTATAAATTCACAATTTTTTTAAGCATCAATAGTCTAGTCAATATTCCAGCTGTCACTTGTATATCTTGTCCATAACTGCCAGAGATCGGAAATGTTAACCCCGTCGATCAAAACAAATCGATAAATATTGCATTTGTGGTAATAGAATATTTGCCAATCCTGACTTAACATTTGATCTTTGGCATTACGTAATAGTTTCCGTTGCATCTTGTTTTCAAGCAATTTAAATAACTTTAGCAATATATATGTATAGAAGTCTCCAAACTACAAACTCAATCGATATTGAACTATTTCCAAGAAATCAAAGCAGCAAAAGATTAAAATTACTTTTTAGTACTTTGTATGCTGAAATCCGAGCTATTTTCTTTAATAAGCCATAATTTGTAATCTTGAACACTTTTCAAGTTATTTACTTAGAAAATTTCAGGGCTCTCTTTAAAGCTCAACTTGCTGTGAACAAAAGCTAATTTCAAACAAAAAGCGAAATGTTCCGAGTTGTATGTAATAAATTTGCTGAAGCGGACAAAACTTGGTTATAAATATAAATGGCCTGGACATTCATTTTATGTTTTCCATAATAATTCAGAAACTAGTGATTTGAAGCCTAAAACTGCCAACACACGCATAAGCCGACCCACTGGACCCACATGACCAGTAGCAGCATTTCGCCCTGCCCCCGAGGCCGCAACTATAAAAAGCAATTGAGAGGGGGTCGGAGAAACAAAATCGAAATGGAAACAGAAAGAACAGAAAAAAAATAAAATGAAAAAATGGCATACACAAATAAATCCCATGGAATTATGTCTTGACAAAAATGCGCTCTTGCGTGAAATACTGATTTTTGAGCCCACACCCGGCCACTCCATTTAAATGTTGTGATGTGTGACCAGGCAGGCAATGGTCAAAAATCGAAAACGCTTTCGATCTAAACGAAATGAAAAAAATATTTTAGCCATCGACTGCTGGCTGTTGGCTGTTGGTTGTTGGTTGTTGGCTGCTGGCTTACACACATCGATATCTGTTTGATGCTTTAGAATGCGACAAATGGGACAGCATTTCAAGTGTGTAAACGATTTGCCACTTGAGTTATTCTATAAATATCAAGAAATCATCAGAAACGCCCATCAGAAATCATGCATTTGTCAGTCGAAAAGTCGGTCGAGACATTCACTCGTCCCGTTGTGGCTGTTTTTATTTTTTTTGTTAAGGGTATTGTCTTTAAGATGTGACTTCGATAATGGTTGTCCTTAAAGCTGCTGACGACGTCAGAGAAGCTTTGGCGCTTATCTAAATAGCCACGTTAATGAATCTGACCGAAGAACAGCGCAAAACTGGCTAAGGAGCCAAAAACCTTTTAGCCTGATGATGTGTATGTATGTGTGTATGTGTGTGTGTGGATGACGTGGGGGGAAGAGGGAGCGACCAGAGTTGACCAGCACTAAATACTGTGTGTCTTGTTACCTTTTTTCAAAAGACAAACCGGTTGCCGTCTTATTTTCGTGGAGTGTATTTGTGTGAGGATAATCCTCCTTTTGTGTGTGTTTGACTTTGCCTTTTTTTCACCTTTTCACCCGCTACAGTTATTCCTTCTCCTGTTTTGTCCTTTTTTTATTTTTGTTGTGCTGCCTGCGTCAAGCACAAACCATTTCCTTATTGTTTTAATAAACATTTAAAATGCCTTGCTGCCGACTTACGTTATGTACACAAAATGTCAGCCCACCCATTTGTGGCAGCGCTGGGTATAGGGATGGGAAAGAAAATGTGGATGCGTTGGTTAGTATCCAAATGAAAAGTATGACAAAACCCTTTTAAACCACTTAAAAATTCTTCGACTTACTTTGCTTTTCTTCATTCGCTTAATGAAGGTATTTCGCCTTTTGGTTCTGTTTCTTGAGCTGCTCAGCAACAAAAACTTTTTGTGACTTGTACCCAACACTTCCCCCTGCCGTTTCTACACAACCACGCTGTGAGTATTTCCAGCAATTTCATTTCCCTTTTTGAGGCCATGAGGGGGCATTAAAGGATTCTCAACGCTTATCAAGTAATCAATATTTACAAAGGCGCACAGTATAAAAGTTGCACGAAAACAACTCACAATAAGTTGAACATAAAATTGAATTTACAGAAAATTTTCTTTAAATTTTGGCCATCCAGTGAGCCAGAAACTTTTAGCGTCATCTTTTCGTGGAAATTAATTATCTCATTGGAAAGGCGGAAGTTGTCGTCTCTATTAAATTAACTTAGACGCGGCAAGTGGAACTTGGTATTTATGCAATTCTTTGAGCAAAAAACACTTGGTTCGTTTGACTTTCGAAATTGGCAACCAGCAGGTTTGAAGGCTTAAATGAAATTTAATTAATTTTCAGCTTGCTTCAGCTTGCGCTCATAGGTAGGCAACACTTTTGTCAGCGTTCGGCTTGCCTCCTGTTGTTACTGTTCCTTGTTTTTGTTGTTTGCTAGTTGTCACAACCGCAAGCAGCAAACATTTGCAAAGTTTTCTCGCTATTAGCTGCAAATTTGCCATACACAATTAATTAATTTCCTGCCTGCCCACAACACCAACACAAGCAACAACAACTGACATCTTAACCATACCAAGAAAATAAACAATGGCTAAACCCAATGAGCCTTACCAAAAAGTCATGCCCAAGAACAAGTCCACACAAAACCAAAAAGCATTCAGTTTGTTCCGTTTGTTATTTGCCTCATGTTTTGCCCAGAAACTTTCCAATTAGTTTTCGACATTTTTTGAGGCAGTCGTTTGCCGTTGTTGTTCCTGTTGGACCTGAAGCGGGCGACTTTCATAAATAGTTTTGCTAACTTGCAGCCATGCGATTGGGTGTCATGTTGTGGTATTTAACAGGCACTTGAGCTAGATGAATTGGCAAAATTACTTAAAGGTTCCTGAACTTCGGGTATACACCCGCAAAATGCAAAGTTATGATGGTCACTAAGGCGATTAAATGCGCATTTAAGCGCACGCTTTACTCGTAAATATCATCATGCTGTACAGCAAGTTTAAAGTTTTGGATCTTAAACAACTCTCGAGAAAATGTACTTCACTCCATCTTTGCTCAGTTCATGTTCACCGAATGTTTTCTAAGCAATTTACCATCAAAATGATTGATAAAGTTTTACCCAGACTCTTCGAAGCCCCGAAAGAAGAACCCAAAAAAGAAAAAAACCATCAAAAACTGCTTGGCCAGTGTAACTATGCAACTTTTTGGCCAAAGTTCGCTCTGTCAGTGGCATTGCATTAGCCGTGACCATCAGATCTCTGTCAAAGTTCGTTTGCCGGCTTCAAGCTACCAGCTAAGCTGACCGTTTGTTAAGACAATTTCTGTTGACACATGGAATTGCAATTGCAATTGGCAAAAGAAAGCTGAAATAGAAACAGGGAACCGACAAGAAAAAACCACAGCTACATTTGTAACAATAGACTGCACTTGAAGCGCCTGTCAAATATAACCAGCAAAACGAGAAGGGACTAACGACAACAACAACAAGAACAACAACAGCTGCAAATTAAATAGTGCATGTGGCTGTTTAAAGTTGCCCAAGTCGCCCAAGAAGCAGCCAACTGATAAATAAATGTAAAATATTTAAATAGCTTCTGACGCTCGGGTGTGAGACGTTGCATTCTTTGCTGGCCCACCACAGCCTGATTGTCCTGTTTGTTGTAGTTGTTGTTCTGCTGCTTCTGCATCGCAATCAACGATGCGTATCGGTTAAAAAATGTAAAATTTATAGTTTATGCAAATATGAAAAATGCAACTGGCAATGCATAAAAATGCGCACGCACGCAAACTGCGTGACTTAACCAAGGCATGCACACTCACACACACACACATATATATATATATATATATATATTATATATATATACCTATATATGCACCATATTCGTATATATGCACTCATACCAACACACTCAATTTAAATTATGGACAATGTTGCGCGACAGTTGCTTGGTTTATCGCTGGGGGCAGCCACTCAATTGTTGACTTTTGTTCAAGTGGAGTAATGAAGCTGAAATACCCTCCACTATAAATGACATATATTTATAAATGCATATTTTTGTAATATTTCATTTCTTACCAACAGTCAGTAAAATAAAAAATAAATTAAGTCCAGTATGAAACAAAGGAACTCTAAGTTAATTGTTTTTATATTCAAGTTTTTTTATAAAGCTCGTGATTATTAAGTTAGAGTGTATAGCAGTGAACAGCTTATTTCAAGTACTGCACATAGCCTCAAAACAAAAAATTAACTGCAGAAAGTTGCAAAAGAACCTGAGGCATTCCGTACCTATTTACAGTGCACAATGCACTGAACCATTGCGCAGGACGTGCACCGCAAATGCCGACAAACTTCATTAAGGCAATGTTGCGACTTGGTCTTCCGATGTGCCACAACTTAATATTGCTTGAAACGTCCATACGGCACACACACACACACACGCACGCACGCACATACATACACGCAGACACACACCCAACTTGGTTGCAATAATTATTGCATGATTGACGTTTGATACATTTTTGACAAAATTGAAATTATAATTTGTGAATGCGCTTGCAGCAAGTTGCAAGTAGCAAAAGGTGTCGCTGGGGGCGGGGGGCAGCTCAACTAGAATTAAAAAGCAGCCAAATTGTTGTTGTTGGTTTTGTGTATAGCAACAATGTCGCGTTGCGGCAAAAAGCAAGGAGCAACTTTTCAACGTCCGCAATTGTTTTTTCTTCAACACTTTCTGAGCTGTTTGTTGATGTTTTTTGGTTGGCCTCTCTCTCTCTATCTCTCTCTCTCTCTCTCTCTCTCTCTCTCTCTATCTCTCTATCTGGCTTTGTTTTAGCTGGAAGCAGCTTAAGCGGCTAAAACAACTGTTTACACTTGTGCTCAGCTTTTAGTTAATTGCTTTCCATTTAATTCCATGCATTCGCAGGAAGCGGAAACCGCCATCACTGCGATGAACGGCCAGTGGCTCGGCTCGCGTTCGATACGCACAAATTGGGCCACACGTAAACCGCCGGCCACCAAGGCAGACAGTAAGTATCTTAAGCTTCAACTTTAATGATTTACCCAACTCAGTTAAGCTCTTATAAAATGTGATAATTTGCACTTGCAGTAAATGTCAAGCCGTTAACCTTTGACGAGGTATACAACCAGAGCAGTCCCACCAACTGCACCGTCTACTGTGGCGGCATCAATGGCGCCCTTTCTGGCTTCCTCAACGAGGAGATATTGCAGAAGACATTCTCGCCATATGGCACAATACAGGAGATACGCGTGTTCAAGGACAAGGGATATGCATTTGTACGGTAAGTACGGGTTGTCTCCATTGCGTGTGTGTCCCATTTACATTCCCCCTTAAAAAATAGTGCAAACAGCAGCAGCTAAAAAAAAATATTAAAAGTGGCCGCCTGTACCACATAAACCCATTGTTTCGCGCCATTTTGATTTTGTTGGCGGCGACTAGTTACCAGTAGAATGCATTGTGGCCTGCGGCCAACGTTGTTCCCGAAGCACCAGCAACCCAACAACCACCAGCCCAAACCACTGCCTTGTAAAACCGCTTTCATGTTGTTGTCGTTGCAATTGAGTGCACGCCATTTCAATGTGCCTCCGTTCAGCTGCGGGTCCGCCGCACCGTTAATAAATCAACTACACTTTGCACTCAACAACAACAACAACAACACCACCATCAGCAACAACAATAACAACGACAACAGGCAATTTTGAAGCAACAAAACAATGAAACGCAATAACAGCAGCGACGTCAATGCCCATGGCAAAAATAAAAAAGTGGAAGAATGTTAGCTTTTGTGCAATTGAAGATTTAATACCCTTTCTGATATGTGACAGATGCACACTTTTACTGATCGCTCTCATAACAATAATGCATCAATGTACACAAGCCTTTGAAACTGATTGAGTTAATTCCTGATATGGAAACTATAGAGTGTAGTCCGATATTGTATCATTCTCTTCTTCATGATTGGAGCAGATCAATCAGGAATTTTGATCGAAATCGTTAAACAACATTCTAAGATTGTTTTTGCATCATTAGAGAAGCTTGAAATTTATAAAGTAGAAATATATTGAAAACACAAAAGTATCTCATTCAATAAGACAATATTATACCGATAGATGCTATGATAAATTATAGACTTAGTGATCCGATTGCAGCATAAAAACGGAAATATCAGAAGATTCAACAAGATTCTTTAAAAATGAGAAAACGGCATTTTCCATTCAAGCCATTCCAGTTTATGATTAAAACATTTTTCCTTCAAAGCTCTGACAAAACGACAATAATCTCAGCAAGAGTATTAAACTAGCAAAACTTTCCACCAAAGAAGACAAAAACTATGCAAAAAGCATGTGAGAAACGTGAGCTGGGGGAATGCAGCTGAGCTAAGAGCTGAGTAGAAAGCAGATCGCAGCTGCTGCCACGAATGCTGATAGGGTTTTAATGGCAGCCGTTGGCCCCTAACAGCGGGTGTTGGGGAGCTTAACGGACCCCACGCTCCCCACCACAAGGCAATACCCAAGCCGCAAGAGGGCAACGCATTGCAGTTGCAGCACAGACCAGGTTCACCCTTTGTGCGCTGTCCAAAAACTCATTTCTGTGCTATGCACAGAGCCAAAAGAGCGAGAGAACAGCTGTGGAACGGGTAGTGAGAGCACGAGAAGAGTGATGATGAGGGGAGGGAAGAAGGAGAGCGAGAAAGAGCCGCATTGGCATTGTTTGGCGTTTTGTAACATAATGAGCTTGGGGACTACAAGTGGTCTCCGCTGGTGCTGCTGCTGCTGCTGCAGTTATACTCAAACCCCGCCACAGCAACAATAACAACAACAGCAACAACAGAAACGGGGAGGAGGTGGACTAGATGAACAAGAACAACTCTCAACTAGCAGCTACTACTACATACAAGCACAACAAGAGCCAAAACAATTCCACAGACGCTTGTACCACTTTTACGCTTTGTTCTGGCTAACACAACTTGTTGTCGAGTTTTTGCTGTTTTTGTTGCTGTAGGTTAAATGGAAATTTAAGCAGGTCAATCTGCAGCAGCCAACTCCCCCAGCAAATTAGTTTGCTTTAACTTTACACGCTGCCAGCCACACAAACCAAACACACAATAATATTCACAACGATTTTCCCCATTTAGATTCTCGACAAAAGAAGCCGCCACACACGCTATAGTGGCTGTCAATAATACGGAAATCAACCAGCAGCCTGTGAAGTGTGCGTGGGGCAAGGAGAGTGGCGATCCAAATCATATGTCTGCCATTGCTGGCCAAGCCCTGGCACAGGGCTTTCCATTTGGTTCGGCTGCCGCTGCCGCAGCTGCTGCAGCAGCCGCCTATGGTCAGCAAGTTGCCGGCTATTGGTATCCACCGGCACCCACATATCCCACAGCGGCACCGGCGAGCGCCTTGCAGCCGGGCCAATTTCTGCAGGGCATGCAGGGCTTCACCTACGGTCAATTTGCTGGCTACCAGCAGGCCAGCTACATGGGGTAAGTGTGCGAATATTGATTTAATATGAACAAGCGTTTTCGCAACAATACGTATTTTTTATTTTTATTTTTCTTTAATAGCATGGGTGTGCAGCTGCCGGGCACTTGGCAGAGTGTGCCGCCACAGCCGCAATTGACCAGCGCTGCGGCCGCCGCTGCACCACAGATCACACAGAGCGTCGGCGGTGCCTTGCCCCAGACAGCTGGCGTTGTTGCCTATCCCATGCAACAGTTTCAGGTCAGTCCGCAGGTGAGTTGCTTGGTGTAGGTGGAAAGTGCGTATACTTAGCTTGTGGCATTTGTAGCTGGCGGAGGATGAGTGGCTGGCACCGAGTCTGCTCGTGTAGCTGCCATGAGCGGTGGCCATGTATCCCACACAGCAGCAGCAGCAGCAACAGCAGCAGGAGCAACAGCCACCGTGCGGCGATTATGTGAAGGAGCCGCGTTACCAACTACAACAACAACAACAGCTACAACAGCAACCACAACTTCATCATCATGTACAACAACTCCACCATCAGCAGCAGCCGCAGACGTACGAGTTGCAACAACAGATGCAACAACAACAACAACAACAGCAGCAGCAGCAACAACATACAACACACTATGCACCACAGTTGCATTATGCGCAACCACACTGGCTGCAACAACAACAGTTGCCCAACAGCGAGCAGCAGCTTCAACAACAACCACCAACAGTTAATCATGTAAATCAAGTCTACGGCATGCCAGAATTGTACAAAGATTGAAATGAAATGGAAAGTAAAAGTGACACACAATTATTAGTTCAACTCCCTCGATTGATATAGAGAAATCATGAGAAGAGCGATAGAAGATTATCACATCAGATATGAATTCAAGCAAAGCATATACAATATGATATATATAGTACTTAATATCCAATTGTTGATGGCAAAAAGTAAAATTAAGTATAAAGAGCATAAGCAACCCGCGACAGCAAACAACAACAAACAGCAACAGCAATAAAGCCAAATTGTGCAATAGCTAATAACCATATTTTATGTACAACTAATTCAATCAAAAAAAAACCAATTGATTACAATTAAATTGAAAATATATGTATGTGTGTTTTTGTGTCTATATTCTCGCAGTCAAAGGGTGCATTTGGTTTTAAGGATCCTTCTGAAGTGATGGGGCAGGCGGTTGTGCAATTCAACAGTAGGTGTACCAACAAAAATTTAGAATAGAGCGGGTGCTAAAGTCGAAAGGTTTTTGTATATTGTAGTGCACGAAACCATCAAAGAAAAACGGAATTATGAAAGCAAAGCTATTGAAATATTTTATTATGACTGAAATTCAAAACTGTTCAATACTGATTTGCCTTCTGAATAATTTCGAAATATACATATGTATTTGTATGTATATGGGTTTTGATGTGTTATTACTGAGCTACGCAGACACCACCTTTACCCCTTCGACGCTAGCTATGAGTAATTAGTTTAATCAGCAGCTCATTTAATTGACGCGCCTAATTTAAGAAGTAGTTAAAAAGGCGGCCCCAGTTGCTTCGATGAGTTAAACCCAAAAATAAGTTGAGTTGAGAAATCAAGCAAAGGAACCAACATTAAAAAAAATAAAATAAAATGAAATAAAATAAAAAATTTAATTTAATTTAATAAAAATAAAAAATTTAATTACCAAAGAGAAGACAGAAAAACACAAAATACCTTCAAAATAGTTAAATGTAAACACAAGTCAAAAAGTAGATAATTTGCACATACATACATAGGTAAAAACATAGTGATAAAGCAACACAAACCAAAAGAAATCACAAAATAAAAACTAAAAAAATATATATAAAAATGCATGTAGATGTACTCATGACTAGCTACAACTATTTATGTAAGCAGCACTTGGTAATTAATCGATGGGTAACACATATAGAAACTTATGGATGTATCTATGTAATGTAAATGTGAACAAAGAAATCTTTATGTAACAGCAAACAGCTGAACGAGGCAAAATAGTGAAATATTTAGCGAGAGCAAAGAAAAAAAAAATACAAAAACAAAAAGCGAGAGAGTAACGAAAACGACAACAAAAATCATATATAAATATGCAGCGACTCTGGCGTTGACTGCAACGTGTAGCAAAAGCAAATTACAAAGTTTAGTCAATGTTTAGTTAAGATTGTAATTGTATCTACAAAACTATATGCTAACTGTTAACAAAACACAATTATTTATGGTATTTACAAAAGAGGCAACCAAAACTAAATGGAAAATCATTAAAATTGTAAACTATTTTTTACAAAAAGCTAAACGAATGAAACGAAAAATTAGCCCACTTTGCATTGTAGGATGTGAGATGAGATCCCAAACAGAAAGTGCGTCTAATTTCTATAAGTTGTGATTTTATGCGATGAGAGTAAACGATGCTATTAACAAAGTAAACTGATTTATTTTTTAAACTTGGCAAAACGTGTTTTTTGAAAGCCAATGGCAAAAACTGTGCAACATTGTATGCATAACTTTACATACAAATCTATATATACTTATATATACATACATACATACATTTATATATATATATATATATGTATATGTATATATATATATATATATATATATATTATATATATATATATTATATATAACTAAATGTTATTTGAGCAAACAACAAAACTGTCTGCTATACAAAAGCAAAAAGCTATGCATAATTTTAAATAAATACATAAAATACACTATAAAAAAAAACAAAAACTATGGTAGACATATAATATAAAGTAAGAAGCAAAAACAAATGAAAATGTTGGAAAATGAAGGACAACAGCAAAATTATAAGCAAAACGATAGCAATCCAAATAAAGAGAGTCAGAGAGAGGAGGAACCAGAAATATTTATAATACTATTATCTATAATATGAGATATGCCTATGTATTTAGCATAATTATATGTAATTATGTATACATGGTTACGATTTAAGCTAAATACATATACATATATGTAATACAATAAATGATTCATTGTTGTGTATGTACATATAAATAATTATATTATAAAAGAAATGCATATAATTAAAGAATGTCAATAAATGTATGTGTGCTTAACAAAGCGAATAAAATAGATGAAAACACATCACAACAGAAATGATAAAAAATATAAATTTAAATAAATAACAAAGGAACATGCCAGAGATTAAACAAAGCTGCATGAAACAACAGAGCATGTTGAAAATGAAAAAAGCTACACACACACACACATTTACTCGCATACCCACACTCATGCAGCTCCCTAATTGCATTGGAATTAGTAGCAGGAAAAATAGAATAAAAAAGTAAAACCCACAAACAATTATGAGCAGCGTGAAAGCAAAATGGTATAATTATGTTAAGGGCCTTTCAAAGCCTATCCAATCCAATCAAATCGATCGAAACACCCCCAGATTAAACATGCATGCATACACAAACGAACACACACATACTCACACACACACACACTCACGCAACAACAACACCAACACACACACACACACACACACACACACACAAATGCACGCAAAGTGTGCATGTGTACACGTTAATATATGCATAGAGAAATGCGGAAGACCAGGAGAGAAATAATCAAATAAAATGGAAAAATGTTAATCAAAAATAAAAATTAAAAATCCTTGCAGTTTTTCTTTTATCCTAATCGAATACAGATCGGGCTTGGAAACAAAATGAAAAATGGTAAGTGATTATTAAATTGTGTGTTGATTGAAGCATGCCATAGTAAGCATTACACACAAGTGCACACAAATAACAGTGTGCAATATTTCAGATTGTTTTGAGGCATAAGTCGTATTGCAATTAGCGATTAGATGCAATAGCCAAGGACAGCATGTGATATGGTGCAGATTTGTTACCACACGGAATAGTTACGAAATAAGTTTGTCTGCATCTCGATATATGCACATGTCGCGTTTTTGCTTGACTTGCTTTGTCCGTGCAACAAGAACGCGCATTGCAGCTTGCCGCATGCTGGTCACGTATAACAAAAATCTCTTTGCGTATACCTTTTTTCTCTATGTGTATTTGTGTGTGTGTTTGTGTGTGTGTGTGTGTATGTGTGTGTATGTGTGTTTGTGTCTGTGTGAGTGCACCTTTCAACTCGCTTGTAGCGTCATTCGCTGTCAGCGGCAAAAACTTTACTTTCATTACGCACCATTGCACAACGGGAAACTGTACAATTTCAATATTTTACTGCATTTTGCACTTTGGGGTCAACGCTGACGCTTTTGTCATTCGAGCAGCTGCAATTTTAAAATGGCACGAAAAATGTGGTTAAAAACGAAAATTAAGCAATCATGTTTGCCCATTGGCACCTACAAAGCTACATAAAGTGCATATGTTACTCATTCGCCCAGTGGCTGACTCTCATTAAGCTGCCAAGCATGAAACAAACTTCATGTGCATTTCCTACATTTCGACAAGAAGAATCCATTGCATCCACCTGGTTGATTTTGGTTGAGCATTCGTGGTGATTCCATAGCAGACAGGACAGTGGAATGGGTAGTAAAAGCACTTTGTATATTTTCAGAATGATTTTTGAAATGCAAGAATAAATACGCTTAAAACCAGTTCTTATATTGTGTTTTTAATTTGTCTTGTGAACCCCTGTTTGATATTCAAACTATTCAAAATTGCTGGTATTTTTATTTTTCAGGTCTCGGTCCCTCTCTTTTTGGTCTAATGCCATCTTTTCTTGAGTTGTTTATTAATGAAGTTCTCAAAGACGCGTATTCTCTGCAGAAGTCATATCATTTTAAGCAGTATAATATTTTATATTATTCAGCAATCCAAAATAAAAAGCATTAAAAACTTATCTTATAAAATTTCCCTGTGTTTCATGTTTTGCTTAATTTTTTTTATTTTTGTTTCAACCTTTTGTTTTTGTTTTTTTTTGTGGCACATTAAAAAGCATGGTAAGACGGCAAATACAAAAGTGCACCTAAGTTTCTTTATATATTAAATAAAACATAAAAAACAACGGACAGAACAATTCACTGAGAGAGTTGCAAGCATCGCTTGATCAACTTTCAAATACCCCTCTTATCCACACTGACATTTCTAACTTTAAGAATGGGGTGAAAAATATTGGTAAACTACTTTTTAAATATATTGAATTACTGATACTGATACTTTAAAAGATTTAAATTCGATGTGATAAACTGTACAAAATGAAATTGAATTATAGGTATTTATAATATATACCAACTATTTTGTTTGCCGCTTCCATTACTTTAGCTGAAGACGAATTCTTAGAGACAACAACAATTCACATTTTGGTTAGAGGGTATTGGAAGCATCCAGCGATTGCAGGTACTGTGAACTGCATATAGATTTGGTCGGGCTTATTTCAGAAAAGGTAGTACATACTACAGATGCAAATAACCAGGTCCCTTTACGACAAGCGCTGCACGCTACGAGTGCTTTCAGCCACGCCCACCTTTCACCTTTATGCTCTTTTAATAGCACTTGTTTAGCAAGCAAACAACGCTGGCAACTTAAAAAACAGATCTCTCCCCGCTGCTCGCGCTCACCCAGCCAGATATTTTTATAGCAAAAGTTTGAGTGTTTGTCTGTTTTATTAACCGCGCTCACTCGCTGGCTCCTACAACGGCAACGACTACAGCCCCGGCTTTGGTTCCTTAGCTGGCTTGGAAGCGTTGCACTGCAACGATAGCAACGACTATGGCAAAAGTTTCTTAGCTTATTCATAACACACATGCGACTGCCTGACAATCATTGGCAACTTGCAGCAAACTTTTTTCATGCGTATGTGTGCGTGTGTGGTGTCTGTGTGTGTTGTTGTTGTTGGTCTTGTTGCTATTGTTGTTATTGTTAAGCCAGCACTTGACAGGTTTTTCATTGGCTTTTGTTTGGGCTAGCTTGCTTGTTATGGATTTAATTGATTGCTGGATGCGGAGCGGGCCATAAATAAGCCAACTATTTGAAATGCTCTTGATTTTGTAAGCCCTGTTCACTCGCCATACCTCTCCTTCTCGCTCGCTCCTTTTGCTCTCTGTCTCATTGTCTCTTGCACACTCGCTATGTCGCCATTAAGCTGCAATTTCTTGCCGCCACCGCAACGGCAAACAACAATCTCGCTTCTAGAATGCAAACACTAATGACACAACGTTAAAATCTAGCCGCCATCGTCGCCAGCGCTAAAAGCAAACGATGTGGCACTCTCTTGCGTGCCCCGCAACCATGTGCTCTTCGCCCCTAACCCCCTCCCTCAGTCACTCCGGCTTTCAGCAGCCCTGGCAGCGCAACCAAAAACCGCACTAAAGCGAGGCATCCATTAATTTTCGCACAACCGCAAAATTCAAAATTGTTTATAAAGCTACGCAGGATGCGGCATCAGAGACACGTGCGGCATCCTGTTCGCCTACTTTCCCTCCCTCAAAACTATATCTGTAGCTCGCTGTCTCTGTCTTCGTGTTGCTGCCTCTGTCTGTCTGTCTGTCACACTGCTTGTCTCGGCTTATGGCCAAGCGTCATGGCCCCGCCAAAATAACTACAACTACAACTCCAAATTAAAATGAATTTTAACGAGTCAAAGCGAAGAGTGTCAGCGAGGAAAATGGGGCTCCGGTCAGGAATACTAAATTATACAGAGAATGCCTGCAGGACGTATCGCCAAATGCGTTGAGCAAAGTTTGCCGATGTTGATATCTACGCTGCTAGTGTATACTCTAAAATTGCGAACAAATTACGCAGAAAACTATTATCGTTAGGCGCATATGTGATGCCGCTAAAGCGCCGAGATGCCCAATCTTCACTCCCTTCCGACTGACTGCGACAAGAGCGACTGAAGTGCCCAAATACATTTATTCGCACAGCAACAAGAGGAACAGCAGTGGCAACAGCAGCAACGCTTTGTCTATTTAACCCTGTCGCATACATTGCGTGTGTGCATATGCAATAACCACCAGAGAGAACCACCAGAGAGATACCAGTGCTAGAGCCATCAGCAGCGGCAACGCAGCGCTTATTGTCTGGCTTGTCGAGCCTCGACCTCAAACCATACGAATGCCAATCCCAATTGCAATCTCTTGTCCAAGCCCGTCTAAAATTTCGTTGCGCTGTTAATGTTGTTAGTTGAATTTCAGTTTTGTGCCTTTCAAAACCGTTGTTGTCGTTATTGTTGTCGTTGTTTTTATCATTGTTGTTGTTGTAGCTGTTGCTGTTGCTGTTCTTGTCGTTGTCGTTGTCGTTGTCATTGTCAATGCTGTGTGACGGTGGTGGCTGCCATGCACTACGGTTAGCTCAATGGGGTCATGGTTGGATTTCATTTCAGGTGTTACCAGCAAAGACCATTGCCAAAATTGTTAAACATACACACACAGATAGCGGGAGAGAACGCAATGTCAACGTGCCACACAATGGTGCACAGCAAGAGTTCTTCACCACACTCACACACACACACACACACACACAAATGCCTCTGTTTTATATAAAGAGTCTGCGCTTCTATTTATGTATTTGAGTTATGTGCGACATTTTGTTTTTGGGGCAGGGCGTTAGGCCATCCGCACCCGGTTTTAATGGTAATAAAAACTAAAGCTGCTTTTGAGCACTCATATATTTGCAGTTGGCCGACCACCTGCCAGCCTACCAATTCTGTCCCACTTCGCCTGTCTGTCTGACTGTCTGTCTATTGCTCATCCGGCGGTACGATAAAATGGCCGCCGTGTGCAACAGAAGTGTACTAAACTCAACTAAGCCAAATTAATTGCTACTGCCAGTGGTTGTTCAATGTGCCAACAAAACATTGATTGTACATAACGCAAAATGGATGGCAATTTGCATATGACCATGATATATGATTTTGATCCCATTCTCCACAAATCTGACTATCTGAAATGTGCAAAATACCTCAATAATTGCTCTCCACCTCTCCCAAGGGCTGATTTGTAAGCCGTCAAATATTTTCATGTTGGCTTTATGTTGATTCAAGAACATGTTTTGGATTATATAACTAAATGAGTCAGAACTTTAATTAATGATTTAATTCAGATTTAGTTTAATAGTTTTGTTACACGGTTGCTGTTGTTTGAATTAAAGTCTACATTAAGTTGTATGAATATGAAATCAGTGAAAATGTTTATAGACATAGCTCAAGTATTTCTTTTTATTGATTAAATCATAATAGAATACAAAACCAAAAAAAAAGTGAAAGAGTTGGTCAACGAGCATATAGAAAATGATAAATCAAAAACAACGAATATCAAGTAAGAATGCTGTAGTCGAGAGAGCTCGGCTACGATACACCCTGAACTCAGCTGTTAAACATATTCTAGTTTTATTGGCAAATTTACGGAGATAGTTATCGATAAAATAGTAGAATTGATCTGCGCCGAGTATGCGAGATCCTATATTCCAAATTTGAAGTTTCTAGCTCTTTTAGTCTCTGAGATCCGTGTGTTCGTGCAGACTTTTAATTCTGATGAGGAATATAAATACTTTATGAGGTTAGAAATACTTCCTTCTGCCTGTTACACACATTTGCCTTACCCTTTTTACCCAATTTTAATGGGTTCAGGGCATAATAATCATCATATATAAGACATAAATCAATTGGTGAATATTTTATAAGATTCTTAGGAGACCAAAAAATAACACAATCAAAAGATGTGTCGGTAGTATTCATGCAAGAAAAGAGTGTACTGAACAAACACTCTGTTATTTTAAGAAGAGTGTAGAACAGTCTACTGGTAAATGGTTAAAGCGTCCAAGCTGCCAAGAATTAACTGCAATTAACATCAGTCCATAAGGCGAACGAGCAAAACATCTCTAACCTAGAACGAATGAAAAAGAAATAAGAGCAAAAAAAAGGACACCGAGCTGCTGCAGCAGGAAAATTAATGGTCCTCGCAAGGAATTTTAATAAAAATGCTTGCAACTAGATAGCTAAAGGTGAGCAAAAAACTGTCCAACTGCAGTGGCGTCCGACTGCTGCTGCTGCTGCTGTTGCTGTCATAATGCTGCAATTGTTCATTATCCACTAATGAACAAAAAGTATATGTGTGTGTGTGTGTGTATGTGTGTGTGTGTGTGATAGAGTGTGAGAATTGCACACACAAACACTTACATAAGGAAAATGCCGCACGGCGCACAAAGATGAAAAAGCAACGACTGGCGACGAATGACAGCGTGTGAAGATAGGGGCGTAGCGAAGGAATGGGATAAGGCTGATGAAGAGGGGCAGCGGAAAGAGATGGTGCAGGGGCATAGAATGCAGCGACTTGCTTGAAACACATTGGCCTGTCAGCAGCTGAGGAGTCAGCGAAAAACCATAAACAGAATCCGGCTTCCTGCCCAGCCAGCAACTTTAATTTGCACCACATCTCGCACGTTTTCTTATTTGCCGTTTGTTTTTTTTGAGTGAGGGGCAACTCCCTCCCTCTCTGTGTCCCTCTCCCCACGGGACTAAGGAGAGAAACGAAGAGACTGGGCAGACGTTGCTTTGAGTGCATTACGTGGAATTTTTGAAGCACTTAAGCTGTGCCATAAAATGCTGCTGCTGCTGGTTCTGGTTCTGCTGCTGTTGCTGTTGCTGGTTCTACTTGGTACACATGTGACAGTTGCAGTTGTGCCTGAGCTCGACTCGACTCGACTGTCGAGTCGAGTCCTTGGTGAGTTTCGGCCTGGGCCTTGGGCCCAGGGATCCTTTTGTCTGCGCCGTTTTTGTTCGTGCGGCATTTTCTAATGACAATTGTTTTGCAATATAAATTGCACAAGTGCGCAATATTTGCTTTTGTTTATGCGAAAACTTCAACGCTGCTGCCTCAGCTTCATTTCCCATCCGCTGCCCCACCTACCAGCCACCGGCTCCAGACACCTGCCCACCGAAATGCGAAATGCGACTCAGCGAAGTAGCAGCAGGAACAGACGTTTTCAGCCATTTGTCTCGCTCTGCACGTTCTCCTCTCGATTTGTATGTATGTGTAAATATATGTATGTATATACATATCTGTATGTTTGTATTATGCTTTTGCTGCTCTGCCTGCTGTTTTTTGTTTCATTAGGTATTGCTCTGTGGCCCAAAGCCATCCACCGTACGGCAGTTGCATTCAATGGCTTTTGTTCAGGTCGTGATATTTGCTAAAATTAAATGATCTGAGTTATGAAATTTGACTTCTCTGAAAACAAAATCAACAACAACAACAACTCAGTGTAAATGCATGTCAAGCATTAGCTAGAAGCCTACATTTATTTCAAAATAAATTGCCATATTTACAAATTCACAAAATCCAAAACCTAAAAATATTCTCTAATACTTTTCGACTGAATTCTTAACAATAACAAAATTAAAAGAAAATCTTTTTTCCGCCTCTGGTATAAGTTAAGCCAAATTGAACTATTGGACTATTATTTTGACTTTTAATTGCTCTCCAAACATAAAATGCATTTTTTATTACAGGTAACTTTTATTGTGGAATTTTTATTTTTAAAGTTAATTTTTTTTTACATTTCTTTGTTTACTGTTTATTTTGCTTTTCCAAGTAATTACATAGAACATGCAGCAACAATAGGAAAAATAATGGCATTGGGGCTTAATGACAGCAGTGGCAACGAGTGACGGATTTATTCTTATTTGCATATCATTGCGCTAGTTAGCGGTGAATGCGTATCGCGTTTCTGCAACTTAAATACATATATATATATATGTATATATATATATGTGTGTGTGTGTGTGTGTGCAATTGCAGCACGTTAAAACGGTGCCCGATGGCTGCCGGGCAGCCGGGCTGCCGGGCTGCACGGGGCAGGCTGCTTTTGAAATACTCGCGGCAAACAGTGCAAATATGTAACAGTCTAATGTAAATTTATTGTTGAGCTGTTGAGGGGCAGTAGTGCTGTTGGATAAGGGGTATGTAGGTAGCAGAAAAAAAACCCCTTAACGACGTCCCCGGCAGGTCAGGCAGACGTCCACTGTGGCCGGCACAGGGGCAGAGTAGGGGTGCTTCCTACAGTGGCAGCATCAGCCACCAACCAACCTGGCAGGTGCAGTGTCGCACAATAAATCTAATTTGCGTCGCATTTAACGACTTTGTCAGGGCAGCACCCAGCACCCAACACCCTGGCTGTGTGACTTTCCTGGCAACTGACTCGTAAAAATAGTGGCCGCCTCCATTGGCGATGCCGCCTCCATAGTGTCCGGTAATGGGGCACTTGGCAGCGCCCAACGCTTGTGATATTTAAGCTGTTTCCAGCGCAATTTTAGCCAGCAATAATTTTTAGGTAACGGTGTAAAGTGACCCATAAACAAATTAAAATCGCTAATTAGAATTATGTGACAAAGTTAATGCGCAAATTGTAAATTAAACAATGTACCACGACCACAACACACGCTTTCTTACACTTGTGGTTAACGTTGCGGCAACATAATATATAAATATAAATTCCACCCCAAACCAACTGAGGGCGAACAACTATTGTACATAATGCGATGTGTCGAGGCCGCACCTTCTCATCGACTCTACTCACTTTAATCAAAAAATAATGTTCTCGAATTAAAGCATGATTTGCATTGAGGTATTAAGAATAAGTTAGCCAATAGTATAATAAAAATAAAACGCAGTAAAAACTCTATTTAGTACAGAGATGTTCGATGTACTTTATGGAATCGAACAATACCTCTTCTAATGCATTTCACATTTTGTGTAAGAAAAAAACAAAAAATTAGCCAACACGTCTAGCGGCTCGTTGACGTCCTTATTCTACGCCTCACGTGTTCCCGCCCGCGTCGTGAGTTTGTAAAACATTTGTTGGTTCGTGATTTGGCTGATTTATGCGCACTGATAAGTGCTCCAGTGTGCGACCTGATAATCAAACGCCATTCGGCAAAAGCAAAGCTTCGTGCGTCCAATGAAATGTGTGCAACAACGAATTTGGTTTTCTTCAACAAAAAAATTATAGCAACGCACGCAGCAAGCGCACAATGATAGAGAGAGAGAGAGAGAGAGAGAGAGAGAACGAGTACAACAACAAAAAGCAAACAATTTACAATTTACCATTTGCATATTTGATGCTGTCTTAAACGTCACCCCTGAGCGGCCTCGCCATATTCGCCCCAACACCCTCTTCGCTCATCACTTTCCTCCCATACAAATTCCTTAATATTTTGCCAATGCGCTGGCGTTTTTGATTTACAACACATCCAGCGAATTTCTTGATAGCATTTCTAAAATTATTTATTTGGAAGTGAGCCGCTGGCAGCGCAACCAAGCAGCTAAGAGCCCCTAATTCCATTTTACATTTTCCGTTTTCATTTTATTATTATTATTTTTTATTTTTTGGCAACATTCAAGCTTAGTCGAGTCATTCACTCACTCAGTCGGGCACGCATTCATTCATTCATTTGATTTGATAAAATTGGAGGCATCTCGTGATACGCATTTCATGCGAAATGATTTATTTAAATTCCTGCCTGCGGAGAACTGAGAAATACTTGACACAGCCAGCTGAATTCAAAGAACATTAATAATGAAAAATACAACAACAGCAAAAAGAATAATAATAATAATTCCTTTGACTTGTGGTCCATTGGTTGCGGGTCAGATGCAACAGTTTGGCAAACACAATTCTCAAGATCTCATATCAGCCAAGAATAGAATAGTTGGGCAACAATCAACACTTGCTTCAACATACCGCAGACAAAACACCAAAATTCATTTGCTCAGTCCCACCCAGAAACAGCTAAACAAACAGCAACAAATCACAGGTTGTCGCATAAAATATGCATTAGACTAACAAACTAACATCAACCACTTAACATTAGTAGCTGGCACAAGCTGAGAATGCCTGATTTACTGTGATGGTCGGGGGTTAATGGGAGGGGCGTTGTGAACAGTTGAGGGTTGTTTCTGGTCAAATTTAAAATCAGCTTTAAGCTGGCCACGCCGACCCGTCCTGCATACTCTGCATAAATTCCCATAAAATTATGTTGTTCGTGTCAGCCTGCGGCTGTGGCAATGTTCTGTCCACTAGCAACTGACATGTCAAGATTTAATTCTCCCATGAAACCAAACTGAATCTTTAATGAAAAGCCAACAAAAGTGTTGGGCATTTGCTGTTTATTGTTGTTGTTATTGTTGTCGTTGATGATGTTTTCTGGCTGCCTGTCGCACTCAGTGTTGTGGCTGTGCTTTTGTTGTGGTTGCAGCCTCACCAACAACACAGGTGTCGCCTCGCTTTGCAGCCCCTAGCTCATTGCGTATAAATGTTACTATTTTATTTGGTTTTGCGGCACTTACATTTCATTTCTTATGTAAAGATTTCCCCCAGCGTACAAGCGTAAACATTTCTCGTGTAAGTATTAATTGTAACATTTGATATTGCTTAAGTTTTCGGAAAAGTTAACCGAAAATTTAGAAATATGTCATCACTTGACCAAAAACCGCACACAAACACACATACTCACTCAGACATGTCTCATCATTATTTCATTTGTATTTATTTGCATTCATTTTGCAAATTTCAATCTGTGTATTTACACGAAATATACTCGTATTGCATTTTATGAAATACATATTACCTTTTCAGAGGCATGCAATCTTTAAATAAAATAAATGACCTAAGGGAAAATTTCCAATAAATCGTGTTCATGTATTTTCATGGGTATTTGCACTCTTCTAATTTTCTAAGAAATATGTCAAAAGCTTAACGAGGCATACAAATTTTGCAAAATTCTTAACCAAAACTAAAATAAAATAAATATGTTCTGTATAGTCAAAGCAGCACAAATAGTTGTTAGTGCATAAACATTTAGCTCATTTTGCACCAGAAGGCAAAATCAACTCGGTAGTCCGAAATAAGAGAATAAGTTTCAATTTCAGGTATAAAAAATTAAATATTGAAACGCAAAAAAAACATGAAAATATATAAGAATCGTAACTTCTTTATTTTTAAATAGATGCGAGCAAAAATCTTTTGAAATACCTCACAAATATAATCTATTTATTGCCGCTATAAATTGTATTCTTTAAACTAAAACAAATTTAACGGAAGAAGCAATCGATAAAATAAGAATAAAATGGACTACGTATAGAATAGTATATGGAGGCATAATAGATCCAAGTGGTTTCACTATAAAATCATTCGGCTGATCATATTTCTAGCATATGCAGATACATTCATGCTACACAAAAAAATATTTTGAGTGATGCCAGCTGGCGCCAATGAAATGTCCTTGGCGTGTACTGTACTTTATTACAATAGAGGCAGCTTCAGCAGCAACCACAAAAAAAAAGAACAACAACAACAACAATGGTGTCCACTAATAACACCAATGCAGAAACACAGACAAAAACAATAAATAAATAAAAAGATGGGGTTGGCTTAGCCAATGCTGATGCCTGCAAAGCCGCAACAAGCATACAACACACGTAGCAGTTATAAAGCACACACACACACAGACACACACACAATCACCCTGACACACACACATACAGAAACATAAAAACAAACACATATAGTGAGAGAGCAAAAGAAGTAATCTTCCCGTTTTATTTGTTTTTACAATTTCAACGTTTGTGCATGTGTATAAAATGGTTGGGTGTTTGTGTTATATTTTGGATCCTTCTGCGGCACACATGCAGAAATTTGTCTTCACGCGCTTGTCAAACCGTTGCAGCGCTCCCATCCATTTGCCGGCCCTCACACCTACTGGGGTCTCGGCCAGTTTCGCTTAGTTGTCATGCGCTGACATCGAGCAAAACTCCTGGCATCGCTGGAAGGACTCGCGTACGTGGACGCTACAGCAGCAAAAACAACAACATCCGCAACAGCAAATTTAACAACAACACCAACAAAAACAAAATTTTTCGTCTGTGTCGCTGGCCGCAGTTGTGAATTTTTACAAGGTTCGCTGTTTTTTTTTTATTTGGAGATTTATTTTTTTTGTTTTTTTTATTTATATTTTTTAGTAAGCCGCTGACAACGTAGCGGACACTTGCTTTGAGGTTGGGGCTTATTTGTTTTGCCCGTTGGGCAGTTTTGCTGGCACTACTGCCTGAAACGTTGCTTTGTTTGCTGTTGCTGCGGCACGATTAAAATGTGCTCGACAAAGGAATTATTTAATACACGTTTCACCTTTTTTATTTTTTTTGAGTGCTGTTTGTGCTTGCAAAGATTTTTATTTGCACTGCGTCACATGTGTTTGCCACACACGCTTTCCTCTTTATGTGTATGTGTGTCTGTGTGTGTGTGCATGTGTGTGACTCTGTTTGTATAGGTTGCCTCAAGCAAATAGCGTGTTGGTTACACATTTGTGTGCCCGCTGCTCAAATATTTGGCTTGAGCAACGGCGCTTACATTACAGCATTTGCAGCAGCTGAAAATATAAAGTATACGCAGCATTAATATGCATATCTGTCTAGTTGACTGTGTGTGTGTGTGTTTATTTGATTGTGTGTATGTGTGTGAGCATTTAACGCTTGACAGCATGCATGGCTTTTAAATGGGGGCCAAGTTTTGACTATAACAATAAAGGCAAATGACTGCTTGGCAAGACAAATACAACAGTTATACATATTTATGATGCCAGCTGAACTGCCGTAGATAATAATTTAATTTGTGCGACATCGTAAAATGCAACAAAGTCGACTGATTTCTCAGGTGCCAAATTGTAGTCGAATCACACACAGTAGACTCACACACACACACACACACCTGCAGACGCCACGCATCAATTCAAGTACATAAAAAGTAATGCTAATGCTCGGCAAATGGCGCTCGTGCACGTTACACACATATCTTTATTTACTCGGTGAAGTCCTTGAAGCGACTTTACGCTTCACTTACAATTAGCGATAAAATAGCGCTTATCGCCAGCCACACAATTGCCGCTGGCAGACATTTGACTATGACTATCATAAGCATTTATTAGCGCCGCAAATCACTGGCGCATTTATAAGCATATATGAAATTGAATGCTCATTGCTGGTACAAGCAACCCGTTTGACCCATTTGACCCATTTGACCCGTTTGCCAGAGAAGACCCGTCTCCTGGCCATATCGCATTACTCTGATCATTTGCTAAAAGGCAGCGCACAAGTGCAGCATCATTTCCGTTACATATAAATACACTTTTCTGCTTCAATTGAGACAGAACCATGACTCGGCCAGCAGCAACAGCAGCAGCAGCAATGGCCTCAGCAATGGTTTCAGGAACGGCCTCAGCTATGGCCTCAGCAACGGCATCTTCCGCACGGCAGTCAACAGTCAACGAGCGCAATTTAAACTTGTTACGTGCTTCAAGTGCCGAGCAGCGTCATGTTCAACGTAATGAAATGTTGCATACAAATACACAAACACATACACAATCACACTCACACATACACAGACACAGACACACACACACACACGTACACTATCTATAAATAGGGTGGGGTTACAGCAATTGCTAGTCAGACACGGCAGCGTTTTTCTGCCTGATTTGAAGGCGCCGACGCTGCCTATCGAAGCGTATCCTTTTATGATTATCAGCAAAGCACAGCAGCAGCGTCATGCTTAGTCTGAAACTGCCACACCCCCACATCCCATCATGTGTTTATCTAATGCTTAAAATTATGAATGCGTTTGGGTAGCTGTGCTGTCTGTGATTCTAGGCAGCCAAGTCATTGCCAATTTACAAGCACCCACTTTTCATACCGAACGAAATGAGTTTGCTTTCGCTGTATTTTTTATGTGTTGCGCATACGCCATGTTTGGCCATATATGTTATCAAGCATGCTGATTAAAGCTACATTTACGACTTTTGTTTTATTTTTTGTGGCTGATAACTTGCCATCACTTATTGTTTGCCATAAAACCAATGTTATCTTGCATTTGCCGTGTGCTGTAATAAAATTCAATTTAATTGGAACCCGTACATTTTAAGTCATGTAGTCCATGTTGTACAGTAAGCGCTGCAAGCAAGCGACTGTATACTGTATGGCCTAATTAAATGGAGTTTATATTTATGTTGGTCAATCCAATTACTTTTCTTATAATATTCCATATGCTAACAGTTTGCAGTGGCCAAAGGGGCAATTGTTAACATACAATGATGGGTATTGTGCTTGCATCCGACGAGGAATTGCCAATGAATAACCAATTAAAAGTAAATACAACAGGCAAAGGCATACGTTGAATTTTTAAATGAGAAGTCAAGGTAGCCAAGGTAGCCATAACATGTCTATTATATATCCCACACTTGCATCAATCGCACAATAATTAAAATGTCAATCTGCCCAGTAATAACAAATATTCTTCTATACAAGGTAGCAGGCAGCATGCAGTACAAGTCCACACCGTGAACCAACATAACTCAAGCCAATAAATTCGACGCCTTTCAGTAGGCTACAAACTGATTGCAGCCGTTTGATGATAAATTAAACCATGTGTCTACAGCTCCAATTTATTATGCGCCAAAACGCCAAATGGCTGTCAGACCTGGGCCCTAGGCAAGCCGCGAAATCTTTTCAACTTTAAATCCCGCTTCAATGCATCATCGCCAGGCCACAGCGACGGGCGTTAGCCAAGTTAGTGCCAAGGTGAACAAAAAACTAGAAACAACGGCAAGCCCAAAACTACATACCCTTGCAGACCGGAGTTCAAATGCCTAAATCGAATTTTCAATAAGCTCGTCACTAATTTGGTCTGAATACCTTTGTTAGCAAAGGAGTCTTTCAACTCAATTTTCCAAGTGCAACTTGATTAGCAATACTTATCAGACATATATCTACTATATGGGTTAGGAGACGTCCGATTCAATGCGTTACAAACTTCACTATGAAATTGCAATACCCTCTTCAAGGGTTCAAATAAAAACAACTTTGCGCTGCTTTTGCTATTTGTTTTTGGTACGCTTGCCATAAATTGCAAAACTGGCTTTGCTGGCAACTACATAGAATCCGTTATGCTGCACTCCCTCCACGGCCCATAAGGATCCGCAGCTTGTTTATGCGCTTCACACGCTTGTCTTTTGAGCCGCTTGCTGCCTGCTGTCTTTTGCCTGACTGCTACCTGGAGCGACTCCTGCCATATTGGTTATTAATGTTTATGACTGAATAGCTCTGTCGGTGGGCATTCGATTGCCTAATGCAATTCATAATTTAGATCCGTGTTCCGTTTATAATAATTCAAGCTGTCATTGACTATCCACCCACCCATAAACCCTACACACTACATGGGTGCTACATATACTATGCATGTGCATGGAGTAGTCACTATGTGCAAGTTTTAATTTGGCGCCAAAACCACATATCCGTTATAGAGCTATTTGATTTTGTTATGTCTGCCGTGTCCTTGTTGCTGTTCCCCCTGTCGCCTTTCCTGCTACGGTTCCTGTTGCTGTTGCTATTGCTGTCGGCTGCCTGCTGCCTGCTGCCTGCTGCGGCTGTATTATTTGTTAGCTGTGCTTTATTGGTTTTATATTGGCTCATATTTTGCTCAGGTGGCGACTTGCCCAGCTCCTGCCGGACAGGTTTGTGAATTGTGACAAGTTGCCAATGGGTGCTTTAAATTTCAATATAGCTGCGTTCGGGTGTCATGTCATCGTGTTGCGGCCAACCCAACCCGACATGCCACCTCCATAGGTACATACACCTTTGTGTTCCCTGTCTGTGTGCGAGTTTGCTATCGAAAATTTATGATGTAATTGAGACCGGAAACAACAACGTTTTGTGGTGAATTTTAATAAAGTTCGCCTTTGTATCCGAGTTATTTATTGACAAATAGCAGAAAATTTGATTTAGTGCCAATATTTAAAACAATGCAACGCGCACACAACACACAACACACACACACACAAAACACAGACAGTCGGCTTTGACTGCGCTCTGATGCTGGCCAAATTATCAACGATATCTCCACAATTTATTCTCAACATGTATATGCCTTGCAGACTTGTTTTCGATTAAATACGCACTTTTAATTGGAAAATTAATATGTACACATAAGCCAAACTAATTATACTTATTTATATATAAATATACATACATATATATACATCCACAGGTGCAGATAAAAAGCTTGCAATGAATTATTTTTAACTGAATATAATTACATTTTGGTAGGGAGCGTGCAACCAATAATTGCTCATTATTGGTCAAGTATAATAATTCAATAATTCAGCACAACCATTTTATTTAATAATTTTTCGAAGAATTCGGCCTAACAGTTTTTATCAGCTTCTATTCATAACCATGACAGCTAAGCTGTCATACTTAAAGCAAAAAGTAGTTGTGAAAAATTGTCTCAAATTATATTATACCCTAAGGCAAAAGAAAAATAAAAAGGACAAACAAAAACATGAAATTGTGGCTCTCACAAATCTGTCTCCATAGATTGGGTCATAAAATAATGCTGATGCCCACACTTGTGAATCGATCTCAAACACGTAGATAAAACTGACGAAAAGTATCATTTCATTTTTGGAACAATAAAATTCCATTAAACAAAAGGCAACTTATCATATGCCAGTGGCAATGAGGACGTTAGTTGAGCGGCTCCACCAACGAACACTACCAACTCCCTGAGGAATACAAAATGAGACCACATCCACTGATGAGTATGATGACATTTTTATAACTGGCACTCACACAAACTGGTTCAATCTCTCATGTCTGCATACAGATAGTTGGCCAAGGGGACAAGTTGGGCGAAAAGATGAGTTCGGAATGGAGATCAAAGCTGTGTCCGAGGAACAAACAAAGGCATATTAATGTGTGTGTGTATTCTCCCGTTGCTGTCCCGATGGGTAAGATTAGGCGCTGCCATCATCATGGCACAGAACTGAATGCCCATTTAACAGTCGGCTGTGTAACAACAACCGGCTAAAGACCAAAGCTCTTAGTCACAACATATGATAGTCTGTGTCTGATTTAAGCAGACGAAGGGCATTCTGCAAG
Source organism: Drosophila basisetae (assembly GCA_035041595.1). Lineage (NCBI taxonomy): Eukaryota > Metazoa > Arthropoda > Insecta > Diptera > Drosophilidae > Drosophila > Drosophila basisetae. The sequence goes on from JAWNLB010000070.1 coordinate 6,015,588, forward strand.
CTTCATTGGTCAATGCCACTGTACTTTGACTTATGACTTTAATTTAAATTCAGACTAGATGGATTGTGGTTCGCTCATTGGCATGCTTTACAAAGTGGATAACTGGGTGCATGCTCGTATTCGTCAATTCACAGTTGCCACAGCCAAAATCCAATTGCCATAATTCTAAAGCCAGTGATGGATCTTAAATCGGAAACTTTCTGCAAACTGCAGATGCAACGACAGAAATGATGCCATCGGCAATGACGAAAGCATCAAATGCAAGCGAATATTGAGTTCAATACATTATATTAGAAAGTCCAATAAAATAAGAAAGTTAACGTTACGAAAGTGAATCAATATTGCAAAGTCTTCGTATTATTATACTGTAATATATGCATCAATTCTGAATATTTTCTGATTCCTTATAAAATTTTATGAATAACATTTCTTTTTTTTTAGCAATTTTCTAAAGAGGTTCAAGGCGTGACGTTTAGATTAGTACTTCAACGTTCGTGTTCGACTCGTATTACTTTTTGGAATACTATTGTTTTTTATTTTTTATACCTTGGCCTCAGCATTGCCAAGGGTAGACAACCAAAGAGCGTTTGTCAGCAAAACAATAACAGCGACAAGGCATGGCAGCTGCAAATTACACTTCAATGGAACATACAACAGACAACGAATCCAAAAGCAGCAACAACACCAAGGAAAATGTGCAAAAAGGTAAGAGACAAAGAATGCGATTGGAAAACGATTTTCATTTCTACAGCTAATATAAGCGACAAATCTAGACGAGGTTGGACTTTCTCTATCTAACCATCTCTCTCTCACTCTATCTGTCTCATACTGAGGAGGTGTTTTGAGATTGCCAACGCACACACATGCAGACAATTTCGAAATCAATATTTATGACTACGCCAGCAGATTTATTACACACTCATACATACAAACATTAAAGGGATACGAGGGTTGAGTTTGGTAAGCGGAGTCAGAGATTCTTTGTGGAGAGCAGTTCGTGTTGCTGCTGCCATTGATTTGCACGTTGACTGTTTGGAATCTCCTTTTTTCTGCTGCCATTGGTTTTTGCTATGCTCACAAAATAATAATATCCTTTCTTTGAGTTTCACACACACACACACACACAAACAGAAGCAAACATGTGCCTGGCTATCTGTTTATTGTAGGCGCCCTTATATGTGACCCTGGTTCCGGTTATGACACTGCAGCATGCGATGATTTATGCATTTTAAACAAAATGTCAGTAAATGGCCGACAACGGCCAGCATAAGAATGAATTCAGCTAAGCCTTTGCATTTTATTTCTCAATTATTTTGTATGGTCGTCTAGCTGCCACAGGATCAAAAGCAAGTTCGTTTAAATTGATGAAGTTGCACTGCGCATTGTGCTTGTTTGGCCTTTTTTTGTTGTTGCTGCCATTAAGTAAAACAAAAATGGCATTCAATTAACACACACATACACACAGACAACTGCCAGCTGTATTTACCATTATCAAAATAACCAATCCAAAGTTCCGTTCCCAACAAAATATTGCAACATTTCATTTGATGGTTTGTTGTTTGGTTTTGTGCAGCTAAGCACAAGTCCAATTGAATTATGAATTTCAATTTTACTTCATAGCCACAGTGGCAACAACAGCAACAGCAACAAAAATGTGGCTACAAACCAGAAATGTTAACAAATGCATATACAAACAGTAATTGCTACCTAGCCGGCTGGTAATCTCCAAATGAGTGAGGCATTTCAAAGCGTCCACGTTTATTTTGAATGAATACAACCACAGACACAGATGCTGCTCAACGGCATCAAATGTCCCCCAAACGAATAAAACCATCATAATCACGATGAGAATGAAGTATGTTGCCATATATGTATATGTGTGTGCATACATACATACATACATATATACAAACATCTGTATGTAGTATTCATTAAGACTTTAAGCTGTTTTGTCTGCCCAGCCCAAGCACACACTTAACTCACAATCATATATGGCATTTGTATATTCATCTATTTAGCTGCTTGGGGATTTTGTTGTTCTTGGCTTCCACAAAAAGACCAAAGCATTGCATTACATTATCGGATAAAGAGGGGGATTGTGTGTGCGTGCGGGGTGATGCTGCATCGGCTGACATCTGAACTCAACTCGATCTGTGTATGTGTGTGGGTGTGTGTGTGTGTGCGTGTGTGTGTGTACGTTGCCCATACAATTATTGATTGAGTTTTGCTGCTGTTGTTTAAATTCAAACATAATATTTGATGTGATTGCTGCTTTCGAAATGTGATGCGACCTGTATAAACAATCCGATATTAATTAGCTCTTCAAAGGCATGTATATGTACATACGTTTCCTGAAATTGAGGGAACCGTTAAAAGCTTATTAAAGGCTGCAAGGCATCAGCACGACCAGCAAAACAATCTGGCCAAGTTTTTGGCTAATGAGACGCATTTAATGAACTACGAACAAGCCATGCCAGCAATAGCAGCAGCAGCAACGATGATGTTGATGATGACGACGACAAGGCAACAGATGTTCAGTATTGTCCCTGGCGCAGGTGCACACTGGGGTAGGCGACGCATACTCGTACTCTTCAAAATCGCGGCACACATGTATCTTTTGTATGACCTGCGGCAATTTTTGGCAAGTTCAGACAACAATCTATCTGCGAAAACGCGGGCGGAATCTCTCTTACAACACACACTTACCAACAAACAGTGTGCAGCTTACTTAATTAAATATGGCAGCAAAATGTAAGTAACATGAACATAATGCCGCCAGCCAAGTTAGTAGTTAGCGTTAACAATGTGGCTTGCCAGTCACTCTTTGATAACAAAGTTGTGCGTAGGATATCTGAGCAACCGTTAGCCAGATTCAATATATCAACAGATTGTCGCAATTAACTTTAGCTGCGGTCATGTTAATCATTTTTAGTCATACTTTTAATATTCAGAAAAATGTGATGACATGATAACCTTTCGGCCAGTTATTGTATATGACTATCAATTCTTTTTAAAATAAATATATACATTTAATAAACCAAGACTTACACTGATTTAAAATCAAACAATTAACAAAAAATTTGTTGTCTTAAACATACAACGATAATATAGCAAAGTAAAAATTGTAATTGAAGTGTTTTGCACATTTCAAGAGAATAATCTGAATGATTAAAGTAAAATCACTTTAAATATGCATATTTTGAACTTATCTCTTTCCCTCTCTCTTCCCCTCTCTATTTATCACCTTAATAGTAATAAGTTATAACATTCTTAAGCTGTGTTCAGGCTTAGTAAAATATTATGAATATTATTCGTTATGGGCCCAAAAGTTCGTACAACTTTGAGAATATATATATAAGCCAAAAGCGAATACTCAATTAAATTGTACATTCTATTCTAATGAATGGATGCAAGCATGAATGAGTAAAGAACCAATTATGCCAGCAAAAGCGTCAAAGTAACCGGCTAATACATAGAAAAACACACACACACACACATACACAGCATTTTACGTGCTGGCATTTTAATTAAATTATGCAGACATTATTATGGGCTGGGAACTGTCTACGACCCCCTTTAGCCGTAAATGTCCCCATCAAAGCATCAACTTTAACTAATATATAACACGAGTCTTAAATATCGCTGTCCGCTCCATAGTCAAAACCCTTTGATTTTTAGCTGGCAATAAGTTTTTAATTAAATTCTATTGCCTGGCAACCAGCAGCAGCGAGTTGCATATTAAATTTCAGGAAAAATTTTATTATTGCCCTCCCAGACTCTCGCATGTACACAAAAATAAAAACAAAAAATAAAATAAATAATAAAATGCTTTAGCTTTTTACTTTGGGAAAGCTAAAGGGTTATTTTGCGCAGTGTTGTCCAATGCAGTCTTGAACTTAAATTGAAAGCGCATAGATGGAAGGATGGAAGGGTGGAAGGATGGGTGCACGCATTGGTTCGATATGCAAATCAATTAGCTTAAAACCGAGCATTGGCTAAAATGAAAGCTGTGAGCTGGAAGGTGTGAGGTGTGAGATGTGCACCTGGCCAGAGCAAAGCACCTGATTCCAGTTGTTATCCCGTTGCAAGCCGCAAACAACAGCAACGCATTAGGCCTCAGAACAAAGGTAAACGCAAAAGCAGCAGCAGCAGTTGTTTGACAAGACTCGAGAGCGACTTAGTGCAACAGCAACAGCAACAGCAACAATAACAAGAGAAACAACAATGTGCTGCCAACAACTATAATCCCTGCACTGGCAAAAATCTTTTGCCTTTTGACGTGCTCTGCACTTACTAGCTGCTTGCTGCCTGCCTGCCGGCCTGCCGGCCTGCCGGCCTGCCTGCCTGCCTGCTATTATTTAGTGCGTAGGCAATTCGGCAGTGCGAGCGCTTAATTACTTACAAGCCCATGACCATGCCCACTTTTTGGCTTGGTGCGAATCGTCTGCCACTTGGCTAAGATTAAAATGCCAGCTTAGTGCAGACTTTTGCATGTGAAATTAGAAGCTTAAACTGTATGCAACGGTTGCAGAGAAAGCAGCGGGAAGCTGTGTGTGCTAGTATGTAGCTGCAACTTGTTTGTGGCATGCCTCGCAACATATATGTATAGAGCAGCACAAACACAAAAACACACACACACACACACTCACGTATATATAACTGCTAAATATGTGTGTTTTTGTTGCTGCATGCGTATGATAAAATAATTCACTCGACTGCAACTCATAAATTCACTAAGGTAGCGCATAAATTTTCGACAAATCTCGGCAAAATGCCGCAAGGCAGCCCCAAACCTCAGACGGGCAGCAAACTAAGGGCGACTATGAAGAAGAATGAAGCTGAAGCAGAAGCAGTAGCAGGAGCAGGAGCAGCAGCGGGCAACACCACAAGTGAGGCCTGTTCAGCTTAGCCAACGACTTCTGGCCACGCTTGCAGTTGTTGCTGCCACTTGACTTTCACTGGAGGACAGCAAACATTACAACATATTTGCTTAACTAAATATATTCGTTAACACGAGAGTATGGGCTGGCAGAAATGCAGATTGCGGCGAGCATCGAAGCTATTGTCCAAGTCCTTGACACACTACGGTAAGAGTTGAACAGCAAATTGATTTGTAAGATTGGACTATCAAGTTATTTATTTAGTTGTAAATAATTTGAATTGCTTGGAATGCATTATAATTTGCATAGCAACATAATATGGTGTCCAGACTGCACACACATACAGTAAAATGTCATTAATTTTCATGAAAATTTAATGTATTATGATCATCTATCAAATACGTAAATAAGTCCCTTAGCATACTTTGGCAATCATACATATGTCATTTTTCAATTTATGCCCCAACATTACTGACCGATTGCCTTGTTTCGAAACCAAATCTAGCGTATGGTTAATGTAACTAGATAATATATAGTTTTTTTTAAGTAACTGGCTTAGTATTTGTAATCCCTAATATAATTTATATCTATATTATTTCACAATTTTAATATTCGCATTACATTGAAAGAACGGGTTAAATTCAAAAACACACAACTAAGAGTTACGTTACAGATATTTTACATAATTATTTACCAGAAAACATTCATGTAAATGGAATACGAAATACGATACAGCTATAGATAATGCACGGGCAAATAAGTTCTATGACATGGAAAAGCACACTCTCACACTCGGTCTAACCAATGCCAATTTATTGCGAGAAGCGGATCTGTCAATAATTTTGATTTTTACACTTGTTAAAGTCAATGCATTTTTTTATGGACACAAGGCCAGCCAACAACAAACGAAATGGGAAATAAATGCAAACGAAACAGCAGAGAACAGAGCAAACTAGGGCAGAGAAGCGCCGAGGAGCGATGGCAAGATTTTACAGTGTAATGTGCGGTGGTTGTAAAATAGCAGCAGTGGCAGGGGTAGCGGCAGAGCAGCGAACAAAAAAATTACCATTTAAAAAAAATGCCAAAAAATGGTTGCCGTTGCATTTTGCACGCATCATTGATGCTCAATGGAGTGTGCACACACTGATACAAAATGGCGGCAGGCCATATGAGAGTGCGACAGTGTGTACACTGTATTGTGGTGTAAGTTTGCATGCCCCGAATTCGCAACGTATACTTTCTGAATTGGCTTGCGACTCGGCATAGATAGTAAGTACTTTGTTTGGCAATTGTTTCGGCCACTTGCAAAGTAAATCAAAAGGTTTCTCTAATAAACGTAAACGGAAATGCGCACTTGCAACTTTGCCAGCGGAGCACATGAAGTTGTTGCAGGAAAAATGAACAAAGGAATACAAAAAAAAAAAATACAAAAAAAAAGAAAGGAAAGTTACATAAATTTAAAAAAAAAAAGTGCGACGTGTACGCTTAAAGTCCAAACAGAAGCCCTCTTTAAGCACTGGGCAAAACGGCTTTGGTATTTTCTCGGTTATTGACTAACTGAAGATAAGCAAGCAGGCGACAGCTAGGGGGAAGCCGACCAGCGTTGGCAATCCCTTAAGATTCTAATTTATATCAGTGGCAAACTTATTTTCTATTTCCGCGTTGCTGTGAAAATGTCGTACGTGATTCAATTATAAAATGCGGTCTCTCAAATCGTTGCAAAATTTATGTATTTCATTTTATTTGCAGCGTCCGCGTCTGCCGCTGTCTTAGGGCTTGCCACATGTGGCCCACATGGGCGCCCGCGTCTGTGGCTTGTGCAGTGTACCCCATTTTAATGGACTGCCTCGTAAAATAGCACAAAAAAAAATGTCACGAAATTTATGCACACCATAAAGCGGCGAGGCAAAAATCTTAAACAAGAAAAACCATGCCAAAGAGGACACCAAAAAATGGATGGTGCTTTTGAAGGATCGCCACTTGAGCTACACTTTGGGATTTTGCGCATACTTGGGAGCATTTCAAGCGCATTTCACGCGTATTTCACGGATATCAAATTAATTATACACTTACAGTAGAGTTGAGTGCCTTAAACTGTATCCGCAATTGTCGCTGTTGATGCTGGTTGTCTAATGAACCCCGCTTGCGGTTTATTCCTGCTCATCGGTGTTGCAACAGATACAAAGGAGGCCAACAATCCAATGCAGCTGCGACCGCGAATGCGTCTATCAATTTGCACAGTTAATTGCTGATTGACCTCAGGAGCAGCTTTCAATGGTGCCGATAATGTGTGTTTGTGGTCGCTACACACGATTCAAAATTAATCTCAGCACACTCCGCGATGTTCCACACGGCTTATAAAAGCCATTAAAAAAGGCCAAATAGAAATGACAAAAAAAAAAAAATTGTTTTTAAAACAGATAAAACAAGAAGAAATAAACGAAGAAAAAAAAAACAGTTCAAATGAAAGCGTAAGAAAGGGCGAATGTCAAGCTGACAGAAAACCACATGAAAAATGTATTTTCATAAAACGGCGAAGAGTGTTGCAAAAGAAATGACAGGCATCTTGCAGGATGCTACATGTTCGTAGTTCTCTTGCGTTATTTCCTTAACATTTGCTTGTCCTGCCATCACTCAGCTCTATGCAAAAGTCATAAATCGCAATGCGTGGATTATGCAATTTTCATGTTTGCATTTGCGAGGGCAGCACACAAAAAAGGCTGACAACAATACGTTACATTTAGTATCAAGGACAGATGCAGCAGAAGCAGCAGAAGCAGCAGCAGCAGCATCACCAAAAACGAACAAACTTTAAATCTATTCAGAAATAGTAGTTTGAGCGAGACAAGATCCATGCAACGACAATAGGAAGCATCAGTATATATAAGAAACCTAAGTAGCTAGGATATGCGGCACTTGCAACAGCAGCATCAGCAGTAGCAGCAGCCACTCCAGAAATACCGGAAGACATCAAACAATGACGAGCTTGTGATGGTTGTTGTTCGACAACACATACAAGTGTTTGTGTGTGTACTGCTGACAAGATATAAAAATACGTCGAAAAATGAGTGGAGCTAAGTAGCAGTTAGATAAAAAGTAATACAATTGCCGGGCAGAGTTGCTTACATATGCAATGGTAATAACATAGGAGCCCACTCAAAGCACTGCAATAAATGTAATAAATGTTCATGGAATTGAGGGTAGTTTCTTCCTGCTTTATACACCATGGTAAATATTAATGTTAAAATGTTCAGCACACTTTTAAAAATGCAATTTTAAAAGTTATTTGACGAGAACTAGAAAATTAGCAATATTTAATGGTAGTTATTAAGCGAGATGGCAGAACCGATTGATATCAACCCTACATCGGTTTTGCAACACAGGTACATCGGTGGCAACTGTGCTGCGTACGAGCTCGCCACACAAGGCACTACCACTCTTTATGCGAAGAGGGGGTGAGGCACAGTCATCGTAGCGAAAGTTTCGGGCACCTGTGCAAATCTCAGAAGCTCTGTCCACTGCCTTCTCAGTGGAAGAAGACTAAAATATTCCATTCAGAAGGTGAAGCTAGCCAACTGTATATGTTTATCCCAGCATCTGGATGACACACGATGCCTCAAGCTAGATAAGCATAAGCTGAAGGATTGTTGAAAAACCAAAAGTATTCAAAACCTAAGCTTTTTTATTAATTCGTTTTAAATATATTATAAATAATTTAATCAATAATTTTTAATCAAATGATATGCAAATTGTATCTACCTGTTAAGTGCTTGAATATTAAAAATAAATTTCAAAATTATGGTGCAATGCAATGTGTTGCACAAGTTGCATAATTTGCCTTTGCCGCAATTTGTTGAATGCTGCCTTTAGTTGAACCTCTGGTGGCTTATTAACAATGTGTTTAATATACAATATATAAAAAGGCAGTGAATTGTTGGCTGCTGACTGGTCAGCCACACACTGCAGCGGCGACTGGCCTCCGCATAAATTATTTAGTTGGTTGTGTGGCCAGCGGCGGACACAAGTCCGAGCCAATGCTTGCAGCTTGCAGTGTGCAGCGAGAGAGGGGCAACAAACGCGACTCACTGACACGGCTATTCCACAGACGGTCCGGTCAGGGTATCAAATGATTGCCCAGACACTTTATTATGCATGAGGCGGCAGCAACAGCAGCACCCAAACAGACAGCAACAACAGCAACAGCAAAAATAATGGCAACAAATGAGGATGAACAATGAGCATGAACATGAGTAAACAAATTATTTATATTTAAATTGTTTGTATATGCATTTGTGTTGCTGGTGCTTTTCAGTTTTTCATAGCCCTTTACAGCACACCCATAGATATATATATAGTAAACACACACACACATATACATTCATATATTTAAACACATTCGTGAACATGATTATGTTGTGGGTGCAGCGACTTTTTTGCGCCTTTGACTGTGCCAAACCAAACCAGTCAGTCAGGCAGCCAGACAGACGAGCAGACAAATGGAGAGGCAAATGGTATACTTCCTCTACTGTCCCAGTGCAAGGTTTATTTATGCATTTCATTTGGGAGTGCGCTTTGCTGTGGACAGACTGTGCCTGCTCGTGGGTTTCGGGGTTAGGAGTTGTGGTTCGCCTTTGAGTTGATGTATTAAAATTTTTCACACATGGCAGTTGGTTGGCTGTCAGTCACTTGCTGGTGATGTCGCCGCCGCTGCGTTTGCATACAGTGAAATTTGATTTTCCTTTAACCAGATCAAAAACTCCCTGAGATGCAGACATATTCGCAAAGCGCTATCCCATATCCCTCCACCAAATTTCCGTCATCCTCCACGCACCGCCAACCGACTGTGGCAACTTTGCCTTGACTGTGTATTTTTCTGCGGTTGGTTTGCGTTTGTCTTGCTCAGTTTGATTTTGTGTTTTACGCATAGGGAGTGGCCCAGTGGCAGCAGATTCCTCTTGATTGACGTAACTCTGTGTAACGCTGCTGTCGTTTACCTAACTTCGCTCAGAGTCTTATTTTATTAAACACCTTTTAGACAACCAGTTCATTGTTTGAAGCGCATTTAGTCAAAAAAGAAAAAACGGAAAACCGGACTACAACATTAAAGGCATTCTGAAAAGATTAACATGGTCAACAATGCAGTTTTATAACGCTCTCTGTATACTATAAAGTTGGCTAATATCATTAAATAATATAAACAATAGTGTTTTTTAACGAATAATTACTCACCAAAGCAGAAAACAAAACATATTTAAATGACTTATAAATAAGTTGATCTACGTTCAAGCGATAATAAAATTGGCATTTGCTTAGGCTGAGAGCCAATGTATATACACATATATTGTGCCACGTCTTCGTTCGAATATACAAATACATGATAGACATTTTGGGGTCACTTATCAATAATGGGCTGGTGACCACAATGTCAAGCAACCGATTGGCATTTGAAATTAGCCGCATATCTGAGTTGAATTTAATCAAAGCATTTAGTTCGAGCAAATGTCAAGCAATTTTCGTTTATTATTAATTTGCATATTGATTGGAATTTGACACTGTCAACAGGCTGGCATCTGTTGGCATTCGATATTAGGAAATAACATTGGCAATTTCTGGCGAAATCAAGATAGGCAACTGACATCATGTCGGTTCAATTAACGTTAAGATTTCGCATGAATTTTTTAATAAACACTTCGTTGACAGTCACCAAAAAGTTTATTGTTTTGCCAATGCCTAAAAGCAACGCAATAAATTGACTGGCAGTAATTGATTAATGGGCTGTAGAGGGGAAGCTCAAAAACCTTATCATTGCTCGGGCAAACTGAAAACTTTTGCCATTCGCTGCGACTGAGAAGACGCATCTAATTAACACGGCCAACAACAACAACTGGCGGTTTGTTAACTGCCACAACTTTATGCCACAGCACCGTAGAACTAATTTAAATTGATCGAATATGCTTCGATAGCAATTTCAATTAACTTTTATGCCGCCTTTTGCTTTTTCGACCTTAGATGAATTTTAGCATTGCCGCGTTTAAGGTGCAGCTCTTGCCAGACTGCACAAATGTGATTTGGCACTGTAAGTAGCCCGGAGGAGGAGATAGTAGACGGACCACAAACTGCGCCTCGTCTCATTAGATTTTGTGAGGTCAACTAAATCACCAGAAATCAGTTATAAATCCGTTGGACGTTGGACCTACCAGGACATTGGACATACAAATATGTATGCATAATTCCCTTTGCCGTTGGCCCTTGACGCTGATACGGAGTCCGCTTATCTGCGTGTGTGTGTGTGTGTAGGAGCGCCTTTCAATTATTCAAATAACACAGCATTTGGGCTGCAGTGGCTGTTGGGATATCTATGCAGCAACGTGGCTTTTTAGTGTGCTGTCATCTAGCAGCCCACAGCTGCCATCGCGTTATCCTTGCACGCCCAGAGCACTAGGCAACACTCATTTGGATCGTCAGGCAACTAACGACAGTCGCACAGTTGCACAGTCGCGCAGTCGGTTGGCTTGGTTGGCTTGGTTTGGTCCGTTTGGTCAGTGATGGGGCCTGTATGCCTGGCCATTAGTATACGCTTTGGGGCTTACCATGCACTGACTTTAATCTATTGCCTGGAAAGTGAACACACACACACACACACACACATGCAGAAGTACACACATATGAAAGCTGCTGCTTGTGTGCGACATGAAAACATCAAACAACATTCGTCGGGTTTTAATTATTATTTGAAATCACGATGACGATGACTATGTCTGCATGTCTGCCCGTTGGTAAGGTTCGTCCATCTGCAATCTAATGAAACATTAGCTGGCTGCCTGCAACAGCAACAAATAAGCCCTGCCACAATGCGCATCAGTCATGTGTATAAATGTGTGAGTACTAAGCGGCAGACGGGGAGAGTATAAGGCGCGCTTGAGCATAAATTTCATTGTTTGTATGGCAACACAGCAACAGCAACAGCAACAGCAATTATAATAACTACATTTGTTGCTTGCTGCCATCTTCGTTGTCATCAGGAGCATACAGAACAAACACACACAGGTGGTATAAATGTGCCAGGTAAATGAATACCTTACTGCATTGCAAATACATATTCTGGTAGCATACATATATGGCCAACTTAGCGAATGTCTACTGTGTGCTGTGCATGCACATTCATTTCAAAACGAACAAATCAGAAATAGACAGACAAATGAAAAGTTGGTCTGAGAGGGAAAGTGGGAATGCAATTAGCTTATAACAGAAAATTATGGCAATAAAAGTTGTCTGGGACAACGTTCAGTTTTTGCTGCCACTCTGCCATAAATTTTGTCACAGAATTGCGCTGAGCATATAAAATTAATAACCCATAAGCAAATGCGGGGAGCAGGCAGACGAGCAAGGCAATCAAACTTTGTTCAACAGTTATATGAGTTTGACCAAAACAATAAAAAATAAGAACACAATTTGAAAAACTATTGAAGCTGCTTCTAGCAACATTTTAGCTACTCAAAATTCAATTAACACAAACGGACAGCTTACAACTCACTACATAAACGTATGATTAAGTTAAACACTATTTATTTTATAAATAGCTTAAGGCGTATTTTTGAAATGCTATACACTAAAAGCACTTTATACTACAGGAACAATGATGTTTCACTTTCATTTGAAAAATCAGACTTCACATCCAATGTTACTACTTATACAATACAATCAATTTCCATATTCGCTGAATATTCATGGGAAATTGTATAAATCCAATGAGCAAATCTCTTATAATCTTTCACACATGTGCTGTGCTGATGACCACAGCCAAAGGAGCCAATTTGATTGATAGCACCGCCAATGCCAGCAGCCTGTTGGCCACACTGTCAAGTGCCAATTAAACTAAAGCGTGGAAACAGGCAAAAACAGTTCTGCGATGGGGAATATGGGATGGGGCCACCACTGTATAGGCTGATAAAAATGCCAGTTATTTTTTCACCATTCGCTCGACAAGTGTTTTCTTCTTTTTTTTTTTTTCTTTTTTTTTTTGCTCACACTAATGACACGGGACACTACCATGTAAGCACCACCACCGTGCTGGCTGGCCGCGTTGACGTTGATAGGCCACAACAATTTTCATTGGACAGCCATTTACAATAAACGTCAGCGATTGCCGGGTGCGAATGGTACATTCTTGGTAAAAAAAAAAGAAAAAAAAAGAATACGTCGTGTAGTTTAGGTTAAGCGCAAAATCAAAGTGCCATTGAGGCCGGCCTGACTTGATAAGCGCTAATGAATGGTTTTCTTTTGCGCTTCAATGGGCCGTGTCTATGGCAGGCCGCAACCAAGGCAGCAGCAGTCGCAGCAGGACACTTGTCGCGGTTTGGGCAATTTAAGTGGCGGTTGATGTTGTCGTTCATGTCGATGTCGATGTCGATGTCGCTGTTGACTGAGGAGCTGGCTGAAATGGAGGCTGGCGTCGCTGCCTGCGGTTGGGCGGACGCAAATGTTTGGTTTCGCTGGCAATTAACGGGGCCAAAAAAGTAACAAGAAAAAAAAACAATGCTGCTGCATTTTTTGTCGTTGACCATTTTTGGGCTTGTAATAAAATGGCAAACGTATGCCTGCAATCAATAACCGAAGCGGGCAGTCCCCAAAAAGTATGCTACTGTTTTTTCTCTCCTGTTTTTTGCCTGTATGTGTGTGTATGTGTGTGTGTGCCAAAACCACAACAGCAACAACTCAAACAGTGACAAAGAGTAAGCAGAGACAGAGGGATTGAGGTGGGTTGGTATGGACAGTGGCGGCAGCTGCCAACAAGCGACTTAATACAGGCCAAGTTGATGAAGACACAAGACAGATGGATAACGGCAGGTAAGCCAGGCATACAAATAAGAAAATTTTGCAATGCCACAGCCACACATAAAGACGAAGGATAATGGGATGGCGAAGGCGAAGGCGAAAAGAGCTAGAGGAAAGCAACAACATAAAATAAAAAAGTGAAGAGAAAATACTTTGAACAGCCACTCCACTCCATGCACGACACTCCATGCACAATGGCAGCCTCTTTTGTGCTGGCCATTGCAATACAAATCGTTACCAATTTTCAACCGGACACACCAGCAAGCAGTAGCAAGCAGCAAGCAGCTGGCAGGAAGCAAGAAAGAAGCAGCAGCTAGACAGGCCCATAAGCAACGGTCAAATATATGGCCAAACATGCGGCGTACACCTTTCATTTATTGTACGTTTCACACACGTTGTCCATCCCCCTGCCACTATTGGTAAAGTGGGCAACTTTCATTCCGAGTCGCGTTGGGTTTTTGGGTAGCTTTCGGACTATGCCTCTGCATCGGCTTTATGTTGTGCATGTGTCTGGTTGGGGTCTTTACGTTGGCCTGATTGGATTGCCGATGCAAATGAAGAATCCAATTTTTAAAGTTTGTTTTTCGTTATCGTTACATTTCTTGTTAGTCCTGCTGGTGTTTGACTCCAACTCGATGCTCGATTCTTCTGCTCTTTCATTTTTTTGTTCTGCACATGCATGGCGACGCTGTCTCATCCAGGTTCAAAATGTTGGCTGTGTCTTCGACTGTCCAGCCCACTCCCTTTGCAACGTTTTGTGTTCTCTGTGTGTATGTTGTTTGCACGTTTGTTGTATATTTTTTTTGTTCACATCAACACATATATGCACATATATACGTACAACTAACTGTCCAGTCATTGACACAAAGCATCAACATGGCCAGGCAACAACAATAACAGGCAATTTAAAACTAAAATGAAGCACACACAAACACACACACACACACACGAAAAATACATGTGTATGTATATTTTTTTCTATTTGCTTTTGATTTTTGCACGCCATTTGTCTGCTGTGTTGCTGTTGTAGTTTTAGTTGGCTCTGCCTTACCGCAAAATCGAATTTTCACTTTTAAACAATTGAAGTTGCCACACTCACATGGCATAGTCCATCCTCCTTTGTTTTGGTGTTTCTGTTTTATTTGTCTTTTAGTTGCGCTCTCTTATATAGATATTGCTCGATTGATATTTCAAGGCTTTCAATTTGTTGTTTGTTTTTTATTTTTGGCCCGGTTAGCGTAATTCATGTTACTAAACTTTTGCTTTGTCATAAAACTGCTTTTATTCCATGCTGACTTAAATAAATATTAGCAAACATAGTTTATTAAAAATGTTAAATATTAGATATCGATGGGAAAAATAAATATATGCAATTAAAATCATATTTTATTATTTACGCATAACTGGGTCAACTGGAATAGCACATTATTTTTCATTAAAATTTTGTCACACCCAACGTAGTTAGCCAAATACGGAGCAGCCATAAAACAACACACTTAAATTGCTTGAAATTTGATAGCCACGCTGCGAAGCTTGTAATACAGCCAACACTAACGCGCTGGCCACTTCATTAAATAATTGAACACCAAATGCTGGTAATTTATCATTAACGATTGCTCGGAAAGCAAGAGCAAGGGAATCAACAACAGTCCATTAGAGAGGTGGGCACAAGCATATCCTCTAAGTGATGATAAATAAAAGTCCATAAGAAAACTTATAAAATAAATATGTACTCTACATATATATGTAGCTGAAATGTACTGAGAATAAAATGATAAATTAATATCTGAGTCCTTTCATCTCAATAAATTAAAGCTGAACTAAACTCTAAGGGAACTTGTCAGTCAAGGTATCAGTATATAAAATGAAAATCACATTTAGATGAAGCTTCCAAAAAACTTTTAGATAGTCTAATATATCATTTATTTGCCTGTTTTTGTACGGGGTATTAACAAGGTATGCTGTCAGTTAGCCCTTGTCCGGGTGCTCGCCTCCAAAGCAAATTACTTATAAATTTGGGTGCCATTCGAGCCATTGACAGCAGCTACAATTACCGGCGAGGAAGGATATTTTAGCAGCAGGCTATGAAGCAACTGACACTCACATAAATAAGTCAGATTTGGGCATGTGTTAATTATCTAAAAGAACCAATGATAAATGCTCATAAACATTAACATATTTTAAGTAAGCCATAAAAGTACCTTAAGTGCGCCTCACTGCAGAACGTGACAATGTATTCTTTTGTATAGGTTTACTAGGATACAAACAGCAAGCAATTTAGTAGCACAATAGTGAGATATTTTGACGCTATCCACCACTAGACTGAGTTGCCTTTCCAACACTGAACGTTTGGTATTTCATCTAGTATATCAACCAACCATGGCGTTGTTATTTTCCCACGCTAACATATCCTAACTCCGTGCATTTAGACTATTGCAATCGCTTAAAATGTTTTGAATGGTGTACTAAGGAAAAAATAGCCCAAATATCTCATGATAATAGTACAAGCAACGTTAATCTGTTTGCATGTTAAGCGGCATTGAGAATTAGCCACCGCTTATGCCATAAATCGTATCGCGAAGAGAGCGTTAAACGTTGGTCAAACAACGAATATCAAGTTTTATTGACCCACAAATAACGTGCAGATAATTACAAAAACAATGCCAACTGCTGGAGGCCAGTTGGTGGCCAAAACAAATGTACAAATACTCTTTGCCATGAAGTCTATTTGGTCTCTGTATGTGGGTCGGAGGTGTGACGGTGGAAGAACATGGCAAAGTGGAAAAACTACTTACAAGTATGTTAACATGCGCAATTGTTGGGACCCATTGCCGTTGCCGTTGCCGTTGCCGTTGCCGTTGTCTTGTAGCCCTTAGGGGAAACCAAGTCGAGCCAAGTCTCAGCAACAACAATAGTCTTAGTATTTTCCTTTCTTGTGCGCATCTCCCACTGCTCGAAGATGTTCCAAGATGCTCGAGTTTATCTGTTGTGGTCATGGAAAAAAGTAATCCAAAAGATAAAATACAATAAAATAAAAGGCCAGGCTGTGAGTAATGTCTGTTGTTGCTGTTGCTGTTGCTGTTGCTTGTGTTTTTTGTTTTTTGTTGGTGGTGCTGTTGTTTCTGGAAATCGCTGCATTTGAGGGCAGGTCGCATAGACAATACCTTCGAGCAACTCGTGTGTGTATTGCTGTTGTTGTTGTTGTTGCTGTGTGCATAATTTATACGGCGAGCTGCTCATGTTTTTGCCTAAATTATTTTCCAGGGCCCAGTACGTGCTGCGCTCTCTGCCTGGTCGAAAGACTCAATGGCTCTGGCATTAGGTCAACCATTTGGCAATAAATTTTAGCGCCTGGCCTGCGACACGCTCCATGACATTATTGAACCTGAAAGAGAATATGGCCAAACAAAAAACAACAGCAAACAGCCAAGCCACAAAAGCCAAACAGTTGACCTTGAACATGTGTGAGGGAAAATAAATATAAATCGCTTAAGCCATTTTTGGCATTGGAAACGGAACAACGTAAAAACAATCAAAATAACAGCTCAACTGTATATTAAGCAACGCAAATTAACTGATCTGTATATTAATATGAATAATGCATTGCATTGTTATTAAAACTAAATTTGAAAATATCTTTGCTTGTCGCCTTGTGACAAAATTACAATATCCTCGGCAATGGTATAAGGAAAGCCAAACTTGTATTTACTTGTCTTAGGATTTTTTTTTTTTATTCGACAAGCGAGTGCTTTTGACTAAAATTTTCATTGGCCTGGTCTGATGTTTAAAGCCAACTGATGTCTTTCCTTGTTGCTGTTTTTTTTTCCAGTTGTTTCAGCTGTTGCGGTTGCCATTGCTTTGGGACCATTTAGCATTTTTGAAGTAACCACATGGGTCTAAGGCCAAGCGGCCCTAATGTCTGGAAATGGTAAAAACAAGTAACATGGGGGCAGCATCTAGGCGACGTTGAAGTATTACAAAACTCTAAACATGCGCAAAAGTTTTGCCAAAAAGGAAATTTTCTTAATTTGATTTCTTCAACGCCCCTGGAGTACAGTGTACGGTGTCTAAATGTGCTTGTATATTTCATAAATATATATGTATATATACATATAAAACACGAGTCGGACCAACAAGCCAGCAGACAACGTGTAATAAAACGTGGAAGGTTCCAAAAAAGGCTTGGGCTCAAAGTTTTTAATAAAGTTTTTATACCTTGCTGTCGGAATAAAGTCCTAGGCCGTAGGTTCAGGGTGGCAAAGAAAAATAATTGAGCCAATTTGTTGTAAAGGGAATAGGGAAAGCTAGAAGCGGAGCTTCAGTACACTTGGATTATGCTCAACAATGACTTGAAGAAACATTTGAAATTAATGTAAATTTGTATAAAAAAGAGCCTGGCAAAACTAGCGTGCTGTGTAGGAAATGAGTTTTATGCGTACCTTTCCATAAATCTAAATAATCTAAAATGTTGGCTGACCTAATTTAAAGTTAACAATTATTTCGGCTACAACCTGGATACACAGTGCACAGATGCACAACACGTTGCACGGAGGTGCTCGCATTTTGGCAGCATATGTTTCAATATATTTTCAATTTAAAATAAATAGCGAATCACCATTTTAGCGGAAT
This sequence comes from Drosophila basisetae, assembly GCA_035041595.1. Taxonomy (NCBI): domain Eukaryota; kingdom Metazoa; phylum Arthropoda; class Insecta; order Diptera; family Drosophilidae; genus Drosophila; species Drosophila basisetae. The sequence continues at coordinate 6,033,932 of JAWNLB010000070.1, forward strand.
TTCGCTTAACCGCAAGACAATACACCGACTACACATTGCTTTTCAATGATGCTTGAATTTCATTTCAAAACAATTTGTAAAAGTTGCACACACTCGCTGCAATCGAAGTTTGTTTGGCAGCTAAGCAAATTTGCAGTCATTCGCTTTTGCTGAGCCAGCAATGCCAACTTCTTACCAGGATCAGGAACTGTTGGCCTCCATTTGCATCTCCTGACTCAATACCAACTCTATGGTGCGTGCTTGTCAATAGTTTAGCGTTCGTTGGAACTGTTTTTTCTATTCCTTTCTATTTTTTTTTTTTAATCTTTTTTGTTTGTATTTTTTCCATCTATACTTTTGATGAATTGACATGCAATGCTATTTGTCAGCAGTCAATATGCTTGTTACATTAAATTGCCAGCTGCCTGCTGGTGCTGCTGGTTGCTGGCTGCTGGCTGCTGGCTGCTGGCTGTTGTTGCTGCTGCAGCAACTCTTTCACTAGTATTGTTAATATTAGACGCGCCAGTAACAACTATTACACAGCATTTTATATGCAATTGCTGCGCTATATGTGTGTGTATTTTGTAGACTAACTGACTGACGGACACACGGACGGAGGCACGGACGGACATACGTACTGACAGCAGTCGAGCAGCGCGCGGTGGCAACGACAGCAAATTGTTTTGTATTGTGCAGCCGACAGGCGACAGTTCGATTTGCATGCCATCTCCCTCTACATATATATATGCATATATATATATATATATATATATATATACATTCATATATGTGTGCCTCACTCTGTCTCTCTATTTCCGTGTTTGAAATAGGTTACGCACATGTCATGTTGCGCCGGAGCGTGCCAATTGGCATCCGCACTTGCATCTATATCCGCATCCGCATTTATATCCGTATTCACGTTTGCACTCGCGTTCGTATCTGCATCAGGAGTTTTTCGCATGAGCTTTATGATAAATTGCCATCGAAATTGAGCATTTGTAGACGCCGTTGCAACTAAACATGTAAATATGTATACCCAATCAAAACATTTCTGTCCCATGATTGACTGACTGGGCGACATTCGCATTTCTATCCGCTTGTCCCACTGGCAAACTTGTTAGCTATAGAATATCACTGTTAGAGTCCTCAAATTATATTTCCGGACAGGTGCATTTTGAAAGGATGGAAATTGTTTGGGGAAATAGTACCTGCCTGCCACCCCTTACCTATTAAGGCGTCCTAATCGAATGAGAACCACAACTTTCTCGCTTTCCGTTCTTTTTTTCTGGTATCTTATGTCAACTTATTTTGTGGTTTAGTCAACCCAGCTCAGATCAGCTGGTAGCCGTTTCCTTTGCGCAATCTTTGGCTTTCATTTCATTTTGCACCTCGCCACGATTTGCATGTGAATTTCTTTGCTCAGCTGCGGAGCAGCGGAAATGAGATTCTATTTGCTACGTGCCCCACGCAACGCTACCGAAAGACTTGTGTAATGGAAACGAGTTTGCGTCTTTTGTTTGGTGCCAGTCAAGAATAAAACGACTTGCATTTAAATGCATTAAAATAAATGGCTGGAGTATGACTCACAGATACTCTGCTATCAGATTTTACGTAGTCTAACCAGTTTTACCAGGAATATTTTTCAAAATTCAAACTACTATTTAAAGTCACACTATTCCATGAAAAAATCATATAAATAGATATAGATATATATAGAAATATAATTTCTTAATATAAATATTTTTTAATTCAATTTATTAATTTAATTAAAGAATATAATCTATTTCCTATTAGCGCTTTTGCCAGATACAATTTTCCTTAGTATATTTTTCGTACGTTTTTATTTTGATATTCCTACTCGATCTAATCATCTATTTATCTTCTCTTACAAGCGTATGCACACAATCTGTAATCTTCATAAACGTGCGTATCCGAAAAGGGTATAAAACACAGGCAAGCAATTCCAGAAATAATGGAAGCGGAAGAAATCACAGCAAGTGAGTACAATGAGAAGGGTTAAAAGTGGCTGAGTGTTGCGTGACTTTTTAACCAAGAGAGTCTCATGATGTTGCGTTCGAAATGCGACTAATATGCAATTTGCATTAAATATTCAACACATTTGGCAGATGTGAAGCCCTTTGGCGGAAATGGTACGCCCCAAAGTAGGAAAAGGCACTCTAAAGTCAAAGACGGAGTTGTTAATGATGTTCCCCATTGCCACTCTTTCGATGTGTTGTGAATTTCATAAATAAGTGCATGTCTACATAAATTTTAAATACTCCCAGTTGATTAATAATGCACAAGCGAAATGTGACAAAGAAATATGCTGGATTGGGCCACTCCGCGACTCGTTCAACCTGCACGCACTTCACATGATATGAGGACGACCAGGCAAAATCAGAAGCGCAAAACAGTCACGATATATAATTTTATATTTAGTAAGGCGGAAATTTAATACTCTCATCGAGCAATTTGTATTTATGTGTCCAACGAATTTAAGCGTAAATATGTTATTAAATAAGCTTTTGTTTTTTAGTTATATTATTCGAAGGCCAAAAGGCGACAAGGCTGATTGTTTGCAACTACAAACTACATAAATATCGTGTATTTTATCGTTACAAATTATAAAATTATAACCATTTTATGTACTAATTGCGAGTACCAGAATTTGTTTTAATTGTTCACTGCAAATAAAAGTAACAAAACTAAAACCATTGTTAAATGCATTTAGAAACAAATTGTAATTACGTCGTCCAATTATTGTTAAAAACAACAAAAGAAAAAATGCTATTTTATGCAATAATTGAAAAATACATTTACACTAGCCCAATTATATTAGGGACATAAACAAAAAGCCGCAAATATTTTTTTTAATAACTACACCGTTATGCACTTCACTTTTTTGACAGCCAAAAATTTGGTTGTGCGAAAACAAAGAGACACATTTTAAAATTTACACCATTTTTAATTGCAATCTATAAAAATCCGAAAAAGTTACAGTAAATTTAAATGAATAACAAAAATAAACGCTTTGGAAATTATAAATAAAATAAATGCTAGAGTATAAAAATATTGTATTGCATCACACAAATAAAGTCATTAAAATTGTATATATCCAAAAGAGGAATGTATGAGTTTGTAAATGTGGGTAAGGCAGAGCTGGGAGGGGGCGAAAGTGTGTGGAGAGAGGAGTGGCACTGTGGTCGTTCTGCATGCGTGCAAGAAATGGAAATGCGGTTAATTTCCGTAAAGTATGCAATAATTTCTGGCTCTGAGCAACGGCAATTGTGTGTGTGTGTGTGTGAGCGTGTGTGTGTGTATGAGTGTGTGTAAATGCATCAACAAAGGCAATGTGTAAAGAAACTACCACGCCAGCTCCGCCTTCTTTCAGTATGCAGCAAGTAAATCTCTTTGGCAGTCTGTGAAGACGGAACTAACGAACAAACGGACATTCATCAATATAAATCAAGCGGCGACCACAAGGATCAGGCACAGGAGCAGCACCAGGACCAGGCCTCTACGAGGACGCGGCCCAGCCCAGAATAAATATATAAAATATTTTTGTATAAAAATTGCTGCGAATTGGTTGGGCAAACGGGCAGAACAGGAAGGTAAAGCAAGCAGCAGGCTGTTAAAATGTTGGCCAAAGAAATATATGCATGTTTTTATTTATTTTCCTTATTCGGCAAGCGGCCGGGAGGAAGGCAGGCAGGCCAGCAGGCAGGCGAGAGGTGGCAGGAGGAAGACTATAGTCGGCGGATGGCTTCGGTTGTAGTCGCCGCATTGTGCATTTGGGACCGGGGCTGCCCATTCTGTCCTTGCCACGACTGCAGCTGCAGCTGTAGATGTAGCTGTAGCTGTAGCTGTAGCTGCCACAGTAGCATTTTCGTTTCATTATGTTTCGTACGCCTAAAGGATTGAAATATATATTTGCATACATTTTTATTTATTTTGTTGTGGCATTTTTTCCCAGCAAGGACAACATTGGCAATGGGTTACAGTTACATCGGTTGCATTCACAATGGTATGCTTTGCAGTCAGCAACAATGCATTTTGACTTCGGTATTTGCGGTATTTTTATGTAATTCATGGTCATTCAATGTACGACTACAATATGTGTTTTTGTGCATGTGCACAAAAAATATGTATTGAATTTTTTCGCTATGTATTTTATGCTCGGATTTGGCCAAAGAAGCGTACGCGAAAATCACGTAATTTATGTGATTTCCGTGCAGTTGCAGTCGAAAGGCGCATGATGCAATTAAAGCCAAGCACACAATCACACACACCCATACACACACTGATGACGCTATCAAACTTCAAAATGAAAATCAAATTCGATCAGCATGGAAAAATCGGCGATTTAAGCAGCCAAAATTCGGATTTTTGTCGAAACAATAACACACGGATAAAAGCAAAATTTACACAAATATATGTATATATATAGTACATGTTTTTTTTTTTTATATAACAGTTATATTGTAAATATTAATCAACCTATTCAAAGGCTATAAAACATTGATTTGGAACAGAATGAATAATAGCAGTGAATTACAATCTTTAACATAAACATAGAACAGGTTTTAGCAGTTAATAAATAACTTCAAATATTACATTTGTGGCACATTAATTTAACGCCCCACAGTCCAGAGGTCGCTGGTGTGGAGGCGCTGTATTTGACCCAAGTGTGCAGGCCAAAGGGTTGACGTGGTTGTGCAAACGGTCATTATACCGACTTGTATGTCTGTTGATTTGTTGACTGACTGTCGGTAATGCGAAGTCGTTGTGCAGAGTTCTGTTGCTCACATATGGTGGAGCACCAGAGATGTCTCTGAGCACCTTGTTCCTCTATCCGATTTTCGTCGGCGAAGCGCCGAATGATATTAGTCGCAGTTGATTTGCTTAGACTTACCATTTTAGCTATTTGGCGATGTGAATATCCGATCTGGACGTGTTCCAGGACGAGATTCCGTTGTTCAATGGTAGTCCTCTTGCCCATAGTGCTTGTTGGCTGGTTGCACCCGAGATGCAGGATATAACTAAACTGACTACGAAGGATTGGTCTATTTAGACAGAAAATAATCAACATGGCGTAAAAAATCCGGGTTTTATGGCACCCAGGTGTCCATAACGCCATTGTTCCGAATAATATGTGACCATAAATTCCGGTACTTTTTTACATAACCCGGCCTAGCCGGTGGGAAAACCCCAGTTTATTGGGATCATATACTCATTATGGTGGTTAATATATGTACCTGCCATCGGCCTTTGGAATTTTTGAAAAATATTGGATAATTAGTTTATGGCAGGCAATTAAACTTTTTGCTAGGCGCTATTCCATTTGAACTGTGAGACACTGTATATCGACTATATCGACTTGGCTAGTGTTGCTGTAAATAACAAAAGTAAATATAAACAATAATAATACTTGTAAACAAAAGTTTAAAAAAAATAGATAAAAAGATACAAATCTATAATCAGCTGACCCCGGAAATGCCGAGGAGCGACATCACAACTGAGAAGCTTTATTTAGCACTTCCAATAATAGAAAGAAAAAATATCAACAAATACAAAAAAAAATTTAAATAACAAAAGTAAACATAAACAATAATAATACTTGTAAACAAAAGTTAAAAAAGACAGATAAAACGACAAAAAGATAGACCCGTATTACCTGCTCGAAGCCAGAACCATTTGGGAATTACTTCAATGAGTACGTTGAACAAAGCACGACAAAATATGCAACACTTTTTTCTATAAATTGTCATTCCGTCTGGCAATGCAAATTTCAAAAGTAATTTTATTTTATTTTATCGATAACTTTGCACGTTCTGCGAATGGAAATCGATTTCCGAAAAAAACAATAATAATACTTGTAAACAAAAGTTAAAAAAAGAGATAAAAAGATACAAATCTATAATCAGCTGACCCCGGAAATGCCGAGGAGCGACATCACAACTGAGAAGCTTTATTTAGCATTTCCAATAATAGAAAGAAAAAATATCAACAAATATAAAAAAACAAATGTAAATAACAAAAGTAAACATAAGCAATAATAATACTTGTAAACAAAAGTTAAAAAAGACAGATAAAAAGACAAAAAGATAGACCCGTATTACCTGCTCGAAGCCAGAACCATTTGGGAATTACTTCAATGAGTACGTTGAACAAAGCACGACAAAATATGCAACACTTTTTTCTATAAATTGTCATTCCGTCTGGCAATGCAAATTTCAAAAGTAACTTTATTTTATTTTATTTTATTTTATCGATAACTTTGCACGTTCTGCGAATGGAAATCGATTTCCGAAAAAAAACAATAATAATACTTGTAAACAAAAATTAAAAAAGACAGATAAAAAGACAAAAAGATAGACCCGTATTGCCCTGCTCGAAGCCAGAACCATTTGGGAATTACTTCAATGAGTACGTTGAACAAAGCACCTCAAAATATGCAACACTTTTTTCTATAAATTGTCATTCCGTCTGGCAATGCAAATTTCAAATGTAATTTTATTTTATTTTATTTTATCGATAAGTGTTGTCAGGTCGCATACTCGAGTCTAAATTGAATTACGTATGCATTTAGCAATTTGAACGAATTGAAGCCGTCTTTTGCACAGTGCATGTGAATGATGTTGCATTTTATTTGTCATTTCCGGTTTATGCAGGAAGTTTAAATTATTGAATGCAAACGGAAGTACAGCCGTGCAAAAGTGTGCTTAAATCGCGACATCAGAGAGATACGCCTGTCCGACCGGCCATGTCTCTGACTGCAATGCTGTGTTTGCATTTGCAATGGCCATAAATAAATACATAAATTTAAATAAATGCCTGAATCGTGCACATAGACGCACGGCCCACACAGTTTGTTTGTCAATAAATCAGAATGCTTATCATCGTCAAACGACCACAAAGACTCGAAGCAAACAATATAAGCGGCCACGGGCCACAAAAAAAAAAACAAAAAACAAGCTACTGCTGCGGCAGCTGCTGCTGCTGCTGCTGCTGTGTGTGTGTGTATATCTGGGAGTGTTGAGCTATATATAAGAGCCTTGTACGGTTTATTACGCGCGATTAAATTCATTAAAGAAATATGCCAGGCCAGCGACATCAAGCGGAATGAGAGCAACACCAAACGAAACGAAATCAGCTGCCTGGTCGCAAACAGGCATAACCACAAAATGGCAACAGCAAAGAATATAATAAGAACAACAACAACAATTGAGAGCGGTGGGAGAAGCACAACAGTCCGCACAGCAACTGACAGCCAACATTTGCCGCTCTATCTAAACGCCTGCAGGCATTGTGGCCGCCAATTTATGGCCCGGTCGCAAAGTTTGCCCCACTAAACCCGCTAATTGCGCCGCTTTAGACAAGTGTCGCCCGAACCCGGCCCCCTAAGCCGCCCACTCCTCAAACAACTTGACACCCGACATAATTGTGCCCAATTTGCTCCTCATCTTGGACTATATTCCCTCTCTTATTGTTTGCATTATTAGCTCACAATTTTTGAAGAGCTCTTGGCGGGCATATTGAGGCTCGTCTTGCTTCAAACTGAATGCAGGATTAGCCGGAGCTTTGTCTGTAACCATAACAAGAAAATCAGCAATAGCAGCAGCAACAGTAGCAGCAGCTGTTGAGCCAGTTGCCTGATAAGCCCTTTGGCTAAGTAGTTTGCTGTTTTGCTTGTACTCGTATAATCCTTGTTATTTCAGGCCAACGTTCTCTGTCAAATTGGCTTGCTGAACTATAGCCCATTTCAAGCTGGCTATATCAACTATATCTTGGTGACTTAAAAAATATTGATCAATTTATTTTTTGCGATGAACTTAATTTTGTGAAAAGCCATCCAAATTTCATTCACACTGTTCGACAGTCTCTTTTTATATTTGCATGGGGGTTGCCCATTTTTTTTTATAGTGTTCTTTGAATGGCGGCTTGTTTATTGCATTCAATATTGTTTATTTGTATACTCTGTGCCAATTAAATTTATGAAAATTTGTATTTTAAGGTAATTTCAATGTGTGTGCGAACTGAAGAAGCATACATAAATATTATCAAAAATTGCATTTATTTTTTTAACCATGTAATGAAATGCTTGTCTTTAGGATTATTTACTTTATATGCGTACAGGGCGTATTGTAGTCAAGCACTCTTGAAAACAAACACAAGCTCAACTATTTTTTAATAGGTTTCTGTCAGGCAAAATGTTGGCATATACAAAGCGCTGATTGCAACCCAACTTTGCTGATATATCAATATAAAGTTGTCTGTTGAGCTGCAGGTTTTGTAAATCCTGATAGTTTTTCACAATTATCTTTAGCTAAATCAAAAAAAATTGTTGCATTTACAAAATGGTTATAATAAAAAAAAACAGATTCATCGCTGTCAACAGACAATGCCACAAGTGCAATATGTGTAGTTTTATAAATATATTCAAACATCATGATGAGATGCATGTGAATGCGCCCTTTGGACAGGCATTTAATTGGCAATACAATAAAGCATTATTAAAAAAAACGGGTTGGTTTTTAGTGCGGTTCACCAGGCATTAAACATAATTTATGTTTCCAAACAATATACAATTATTTATATTAATGGCAAACCAGAATGCAGTTATGCAAGTGAACTAAAAATAATTAACTGGAATCTGGTCATATCAGAATATCACATTCGAATATTGATCAAATTATTCAGTCAATTATTTGATGAAAAAAAAAACTCAAATTCTCTCACTTAAATATTTTTTGTACAAATTCTAAACAATGTTGTAAATTAATTTTAAAATAAATATAAAAAAAGATTCAAAAAATTAACTTAACCGCTTGATTCCAATTTGGGAATACCAAAAATACATGGTATCAATATATAAGTTTATTATTATATGCAGTAGCATACATTACAGCTCGATAGCTACTGCTGCTGATGTTTTTGATGCGATTCACAATGCAAACATTTGGATTGGATGCGATAAGTATGAAAACGTTTTTCCAGCTGTGCACTGCAGAGGCGCTCATCAAAATGGCTATGGCGGCAAACAAAGCGGGTGCACGGCCCGCACATCCTGTCAATCGCTGTATACTTATGCGCATCCGGTATGTAAATGCACCAGCCTATAGTCATGACCAGACCCACTGTCTGCCTGCCTGTCTGTCTGCCTGCCTGCCTGCCGGCCTGTCTGCCTGTCTATATGTGTAGCTGTGTGCATCGACGTTCGTTGTCATTCGACCGGAAGAAATTATTGTTATTCGAATTGATCTGCCATGGCTGATGTCGCTGGCATCGATAGGCAATGTCGCTGCCACGACACAAGGACAGCAGTGGTGCGATATCGCGGCACTGCACCACCAACTGCTGGCAGAGCGCTGATAGCGTCAGCGCAAAAGTATGGAAAAGCGCATGCAAACGGGTTCGCTCACATTATTTATGGACGCTCTTGCATATGCATAAATAAAATATATATATATATATATATATATGGCGCAAAAATGGGCCAGCACTGAGTGCAACGGTTCGAGGTATGCACAATGAATTGCAAAAATATTATTTTATCAACAATAATTAATTAAATGCACTTAATTGTGTGCCACAGTCACAGTTGCTGCACTTTTCGTGGCGACGCTGGCCTTGTTTGCTGCTGAATGCGCAGCTGTTGTCCACACGAAAGCTGGATATTGGGTGGGGAGGGGGCTTGGTTGGTTTGCCTGATTGCAAACATGGTCATCTGCATATGCTTGAGCAGCGTTGTAAGTAGCCATGTAAGAGGACAAGTGACCCATCGGCGACTGTTGCCAACCACTCTCCCAGTTTCACCACACGATTTATGTATATTTTTAAGTGGCATTAAGTGCGCGTTAACATCTTATGCCAGCGGACAACACAACAATAACTTACGAACAGCAGCCGTAGTTGGCTGGCCATTAAGAGCGCTATTGAAACGCCCCAAAGAATGGCTAATTGACAATCGTTGCGTCATTGAGAGCCGTCCTTTAACAAAATTTGTCACTCACTCTTAATGAGCCGTACGGCTAATTGTGGATTTTACTAGTGCACGAGCAGCACCAGCAGCACCAGCAGCAGCAAGAGCAGCAGCTGTAGCTATAAAGTTGACGCATTTTGTTGCAGCTACAGCTGCAGTTTTGCAGTTTGCTTGTAAAATTTGCATTGTTTGTTTGCTGTTGTTGTTGTTGTTGCTGCTGCTGTTGTTGCATGGACATATGCGCCAAAGGAATATTACATATACGGCGTGTTCAACGCTGCTGTTGCCCAAAAACTTTGCACAATTTTTGTTGTTATACGTTTGCCTGGCCACTGACGTCTCATTTTGGGGTTCTCAAAGTATCTACAAATTCAATTCATTTGCCTGCATCCATAACAGCAGCCACAGCAGCAGCTTCTCCTTGCTTGTATAACTATGCGTGTGTGTGTGTGTGTGTGTGTAATTTACAATCCCTTGTGAATGCCATGTACGCATGCATGCACGTGTATGGGTAAATTGTTAAATTTATACAGAAAAGCAGCGCAGTTGCAACTGCCAAAGTAATTTGCGATAAGTGCGTCAGATTCTTTGGGGAAAATTCGACCACACACACACACAGACTAGTTGCAACAACAACAATAATAACAACAACAACAAAAGCGATGGAAACCCAGAAAAGAAACAAAATAAAAAGTGAATATTTATTTCATTCAGTTGCATTTTCAACGAAACTGGAATTCGCTACTACTTCAAAATGAAAACTTGTACAAAAAAAAAATGGACCAAAATGAGATTATGTAATCAGTCTTCACTTTATTAATACTATGTATTTACTTTATTGGCAATATACATAAATAGAATCGTATTTAATAAAAGGCGGCATTAATAAACAATTGGTTATGTAAATTAAGGATAAGCTATAAACGACTGGTTTTTCTTTACATATAAATTGGCGTGCAATTCGTGATAAAATCTATTAAAAATCGATAAAAATGAAATCAGACAAAAAAAAACATTGAAAATAATTTAATAAAAAATGAAAACAGAAAATCCGCTTCGTCTCTGATTTGTATATTATACAGATAAGCTTTTTTCTGATATTTCCATTAATATCTTTAATGGATTTGTAATCCTCTTAAATAGCACGACTCCTTTCTGGGACAGGCAAATATTTTTCAACTCATTCATTGAGTCCAGTAGCAGATAGAGCAGGCTGAATTAATCTCACTAAAGGCGTATAACTAATTAAAAGAAATGTGTTGCTATATTGTTCGAGCTCTAAGCGCTAGATCAGAGAGATATCAAACAAAATGTTTAAAAGCAATTGCTGTTCATTCATTTTGTGCGCTGTCAGTTAAATGCTAAAGTTGAGATACCCCAATTGGTTCAATAAGCAATTAAATTGAGGGCCAGCGGGTAAACAGATGAAGGCTGTGGCAACTATGCAAATAAGCAGCAGCTGAGAGCCAATCAGAAATGAACGAGCACACGTTTTATTTGTGGCTTATCCTGTTCGCCGCAATTCCATGTGTGTCTCTGTCAATAACTCACACAAATGCATCTGAATGCAAACAACAAAAAATAAATGGCAATTTGTATTTCAGCTGGGGGCTTTTTGCTTTTTTGCTTTTTTTTTTTTTGTTGGCTCGCATTTTAATAATAAATTTTATGAAAGTATGCAATGAAAATAAAAATGCCAGTGCGTAATTAATGAGTCAAGGTGGTGTCATATGGCGCATGCACACACACTCACACACAGCGCAGAGAGGGGGAGCGAGAGAGGGGGAGAGAAAGACAGAGAATACGAGAAAGCAGAGCACATTGCGTGTTAAGTCGCGTATTTCATGGCGTGTATTTATTATGCACAATGTGCCTGCCGACCGTACAATGCGTCAGAGCCAAATTATTGACTCAATTTGTTGCCACACACACAGACACATGGAAATACGACAATGTGTGTGTGTGTGTGTGTGTGTATGTAAGCCCTGTAGGCGCGTTAATTGCTTATGGAGCGCACATTATTCAACAGTCATTTGGCAGAGCGGCAAAGCGAGCGCCATTCGCCATTCGCTAAGAAGCGCCCCAAAGTTGCGGCTTTGGCAAACAATTAGGCAGCTAATTTGCAACGGGCTCAGGCAGCAGCAGCCCAATGCCTGTATGTGTGTGTGTGATTGCTGGTATGTGGGGCAATGCGTGCTAATCCAGTCGCACACAGATACAGCAGCGAATCCTTGTCAGGGCGCTGTCCGTCAGGAGGCGTTTGTTCGTTCGTTCGTTGGCTTGCCTTCATTTTGGGGGCCAGTTGCTAAATCACAGCAAAATCCTTTTGACAAATACCCACACAGGGACGGCGCTGAACTGAACTCAACTGAACTGAACTGAAGCCTGAAGCCTGAAGGGTGAAGGCTGAAGTGATACGTGAAGCGGAAACGGAAACGCTAATATGGCAAGTTATTCAAAAGGCGTCCGGGATTGCTGAGATAAATGCAGTTGCCTGTAAAGCGAAGCCTTGTCAACTGTATGCGCTTGTCAACGCCAAAAACTAAAAGGTGACACGGATAAACGCATCCAATGGCACCGCATGGCAACGCACACATACATACATGTGTCGAGTGTTTGTTGGGGTTGGAGCAAGTGCATCTCTGCTGTGGTTTAAGTCAAAGCCAAAGCCAAAGCCAAAACTAGCCCGGTGCCCTGGCATGTGGCAGCTGTCATGCGTGCAGCGCTCCGATCCGTATTCGAATACAGGCTTGGCACACGGTTGGCAAAAGTTGCACTCGCTGCATAGGCAAGCACATCAATCACGCATTGCCACCGTAGACGTCGCTTGTCAGCCGTAATTTACGCGCATTCACGACGTTCCACACACGCCAACAAACAAAAGATTCAGACGCACCACAAATCGTTTTGATTTTGCCCCTAAACACGTGACTGAGGGTCAGACCAGCAGTCAGGCAGTCAAACAGCCAAACAGTCAAGCAGCCACACAGCCAGGCAGCCAGGCAGCCAAGAGTCTCTCTGGCACATCCTTCTGCTCCTGACAGAATGTCTGATGCGCTGATATTGCATTTTAAGTTGTTCGCAAGTTGAAGACACAACGCACCTCATTGTTCGAAACTTGCTTCAACGTTGTGTGAAACAGCTTAGCGGCTGTTTTTCAGACTTTTGAATTACCAAATCAGCAATTAAAACCAATTGAAATAGTGGCGATAAACATTATAAAGCGTTATCTGAACTTTCATAGATTAATTGGCGGCCCATTTGAAGGCTTTGAAAGCTGCTTATGTTTAATATTATTGCATTTATTTATATATTTTTCTCTGTTGAAATATATTTTAATAGTAATTCATACGAATTTAAATCCATATATTAATTTGAAGGGAGCTTGCAGCAACCTGATATCATTTCTACTGTTAATTATCAGTGAGTTAAATATGTCGAAATTAAATAATACCTCAATAAAATAGTAATCAATTTATAAGAAGTTCACAAAACTAATTGTAGTATAAGTTTCGTTTTAAAGTGTTTAAATGAATGAATGCAAATCTTTTGCCTTAACACTGGCAGATTAACACTTGTACGGTCCAATTTGATGCCATTATTGCTTCGTTCTGCATTTTGTTTGTGGCAGGCGCCCACGCGTACATTTTGGCTGGCATTTGTAATGAAAACAATTTAATTCAATAGACAATAGTTTTATGTGTGTGTTCCATGACGTGCTTGGATAACAAAATCAATTTCTTGGCACCCAAAGAGACATACACAAAAGCACACACACACACACACACACACACACAGGTGATCAGCAGATTTGGCAGGTCGCAGCGATTCGCAACGAATTTACTATATATTATTGTGGAATGGGTGTCTATTGAATTATTATAACAGTTTCTGCTGTCAACGTTGCCAACATTGTTAGCGGTGTGTCTATGTGCTGTCCCTGGTGTGCCAGTGCCTGTGTGTGTGTGTGTGTGTGTGTGCATGTGGCTGTGTGCCTGTGCGGTTGTTGTTGGCAAGTACGTGACAGACGCGGTTTGGCGCGATTAAATTGCGTTTATGATTATATTTTGTTACAAAAACACAATGTCATACAAAGCTAACGCATACAAACGCCGTAAACAATCACTGGCTGACACACACACACACACACACACACGCGCGCACACAGCTGCCAGCCACAATGTATTGAAGTGTAAATGGTTAACAATTGTGGCAAAAACAACAACAAGCTGCGCATCAACGCACATTAAGTATTGCGAGTGTTTATGACGCATTCACATTGTTCTATTTTTGCTAAAATATTTATAAGGACATCGTTTTAATTGCATTTCGATAACACACTGAAACTGGCAAATTGAATTGCTCTGAACAGTGATTGAACTATTATTGTAAACATATTAATGAGCTCGAGCTCAGAGAAATGAAATTTTGTGATAAGCTCTGCTTAGTGCTCAATTCCCCATTTTCTCCTACTAATAAACGGGTAATGACACTCAAGTTGGTTTATGTTAGCTGTGAGCATTAACATTTATTATAATCTAACCCACACTGGCATCAGGTTGCTTGCAAATGCTGCTGTCTAACGCTGAGCAGCAAATTCTCGAAGCCAGTTTCGCCACTCAACTCTCAAGCCAGACACTAAATATCATTTGGGCTGACACTTATTGCTTATTGCAAGAAAAGAAGAAAAAAACAGTGCCGCTTTTATTTCAACATAATGTGAAATTAATAACAATCATACTGCGCGATGCTTGGCAGCAATTCGAGTACACTGCTACCTACCACCAGTTGCAACTGACAGACGCATTCAACCAGGGAGGCGGTGGGGGCGGGGGGATGGATTCATAAGTTCTGTTCACCATGATTTTCTAAAACTGTCAGAAATTGCAGTAAAATTACGCGCAGCATTCAAACAGGCGCCGGAGCGCAGCTGCAAGAATGCTTATTAAAATATAAATATGCTGAAATACGAAAAACAACGAAACAAAAGAAAAAAATCACATAAAAGGGCGTGCGGGGAGATGCCAAGTGGTAAGTGGCAGCGTATACAACCCAACAGTAAAGCAGCAGAGCAGTCCAGAACAGCAAAACTCCAGAAAGCAAGCAACCAAACTCAGGCTAAAGTTAAAAAAGTAAAGTTTTATACTATAAAATAATTTCAACTACTCGAAATGAGCGCGCGCCAAGGGCTGAGGGGTCGCAGGGTATGCGGAGTGTGTCAAAGGGGGGCGCATGAGAACAATGAAGAAAAACAACAACAGCAGCAGCAACAACAACAAAATATATATATATATATATATCAAATTTACTACACTACACAGCTAAAGTAGACATTTCATACGACCAGTCCAAACTTTAGCACTTTTCAACCCACCCTCGCCGTCGCAGCAATCCAACGAAAAGCTACCTAACAGACGGAAGAAAAGTAAAGTTGTTCTTTGCCAGCAATGCACAGCTATTCGTTCAGACGCATTTCGGACCAAGCTTATTTCTATATATGCATTATGCAGTCGCTGGCAGTCTGATGATGGACGGCGCTGGCAAGTAAGGCAAACAGAATCTGCAAGCAACATGCAACAATTACGACTTTAAGCAACAGTTGCCAAGAGTCAGTCAAAGATAAACCAAACTTGCACCGCATTAGCTGTATGTATTTTTGATAAGCTACGCAACGGCAATATGCAATTGCAGCTTAAGTGCAATTAAGTAAACATTTAACTGGACTTTTCAGCTGCACTCCATTATCCATTATCGAAGTCCAACTGTCTGGTTGCCTGTCAGTCATCAATCAATTAGTCAATTAGTTCAAAATGCTCATCAATTTCCAACCAAAAGTAACTAATTGCCGGCAAGCAAACGCAAAACACATCTAATCAAATTTAATTAAGGCATCCAGTAAGCAGACCGGCAAGCAAATGCACCTGCTTGCAAGCAATGCAACTACCTATGCGTCTGCCTACGCCCACGCCCACGCCCACGCGCACGCCCCAAACCTTTAGGCTGGCGTGTGTTTGATTTGCAGTTGAAATATGTGAGTCGTGCACGAAACAAGAACACACACCAACATTTTCGGTTATCAATGCAATTGCGTTGAGCCTGAAAGTGTGCACCACTAAAAGGCGCTCAATGAACAATGCGTGGCACGCCCAGAAAACTACATCCGCTTGCGTGCCACACAACTAACCGACGCCAAGAACAGACCCTTTCGAGCTTGAGGTAATTTTTAGAGTTTTTATGGCCAAGTTGTTGACTGTTTATTTGCGCATTATAGACAGACCCAACTTGTCTGCTTGCCTGTGCGCGCCTCAAGCCTCCACCCGATCAAATAGAGGCAAAGGCAAAACAGACCCAACGTTGTCTGATTGCATTCGACTTGGGTTGGCCCATTATGTGAATAGGCTTTTGCAATTCGAATTGCGGAATTGTAGTGCTGCTCAACCATTTGCGGGGCCCATGCGTTCAGATAATCAACTAAACACTTCATTATTTTGTCGACGGCGTAAATTGTTTCGCCAATGCGTTTCTCTCTTCCTATTCACATACCCTGTAGTTATATAGACCCAAGTGATTATGATACACCCAAGTTAAACGTATGCCACACACATGAAACATTTGTAATTGTTTGCGCTATTATTGATTCGATTTTTACATCGAACAATATCAATAGATAAAGCAACCTTTCAATTCACCTAATAAATTGGACACAAAATGCAATTTCTATTTTTTGGCTTATTACTTTTTTCTGCTTCTGCTGCTTACAGGATAACTCCTATTTGAGCCGGCTCCATTACAAAATTTTTACTTGTGGAATTGTGCTGTGGGATTGCTGGGCAATAGAGCGAAAATTCCCTGTTTTCATTTGGCACATTTTCTATGCATGCGTTTCCTTTTTTTTTAATTGAATGATAAAACTCCGATTGTGGCCAATGTGAATGAGGGGCATTCATTTAGATTAGTGAGTGGCAAGTGCGGCAGGTCGTTGAGTATTTGATACGGTTTCGGTTAAATTAACATGCATGCCGTTTAAAGAGCTGCCACTTTCAGCCGTTTATGAAGTAATTGATTTGGTTTCTCTATCTTCAAAGATAATTACTTGAAGCCTTTAAATACATGAAAATAAAATTTAAGAAGATAATTTGTGTATTTATTGGGCTCACATATTAATTCGAATTTAATTTGCAAGCAAATAACAATATTTGGTAATGCAAACTGCCACAGGTTAACGTATCAAAAAGTCTATTCAAAACTCATCAGTTCAACCTACCAACAAATAATTAATAATCACGTTTCCCAACAACAATATTCATTATCATGGTTTATTCTTTTGACCCAACTACAGCGCAGAGCTCTGGCAAAATTTAATGGAATAATGCAATAATTAAATAATCAAAACACATGCACATGAATACTGAGCAACTGAATAGGCCACTGAAATAATACGTTTTCGACAATTTTACAATAACAGAAAAAACAATACATTAATATTTGAATGATGGGAATGCTAATACTAATAATTACTCTACACTGCTTGCTTTTATAGTCAATAGTGTGTAGTAGAAGAAAGTCAAGAAAGTGACTAATAAAAATTATTTGAAAATTTGACAAAAATCTAAAAACGACGGAAAATAGTTGAATGTCATTTGAAGAATGTTTAAGTGATGTCTTCAAAATTTAGGCATCTTTCATACTAACCAGACACACCCAGTGCCCAACTTTAAACAGAGTATCAC
Organism: Drosophila basisetae; assembly: GCA_035041595.1. Classification (NCBI taxonomy): domain Eukaryota; kingdom Metazoa; phylum Arthropoda; class Insecta; order Diptera; family Drosophilidae; genus Drosophila; species Drosophila basisetae. The sequence goes on from JAWNLB010000070.1 coordinate 6,051,623, forward strand.
AAAGAGATGATTTGCTGCATGCCACAGTGCCAATATGTGCGTAAATTTAGATGTATGTGTGTGTGTGTGTGTGTTGGCATAACTAACAATTGTTTGGGGAACACCAATGCCAAATGCACTTAGCGCTGCATTATGAACAACAGCAATAATAATAACAACACTTCTAATCGTTTTAGTGCCCAAATAGCACACATAAAAGCAATATTACCATCGAACACCGTGGCAAAGTGTACACACACACACACACACACACACACACACAGAACGGTGCACAGCAAATGATGGACGAATATTAAATATGAGCCAGCCACGCTGCCAGGCAGGCCCAAAAATAGTGAAATGCATTCTCATTATGCACAAATTTAGGGACAAACTTAATATCCAAATAGGTTTAGCATAATTAAAACGAGTCCTTCTAACTTCCCTCCTCCAGCTTCGTTTCAATTTCAATAATGCAAATTTTCGCATGTTCACATTGTGAACTGTTCCGGGCATTTGACAAAAATTATGGGTTAAAGGATATATTGGGTAACAAGTTTATATTGCAGTTGTGCAAAAGTATGTAAAATGCAGACGGAAGCATTTCCGACCTCATAAAGTATATATGCTCTTGATCATAATCTACAGATTATAACAGCTCAAAGATTATAATAGCTAAAGAGGCTAAACTTGAGATTTAAATTCTCAAATGCCATGCTCGGATCAAGTTAATTTAATTTCAACGATAACTGCTCCGATATTCAACATTTTGTGGCGACTCATCAGTATAACTCATGTCACATTATAGCTTCTAGTGGATGCAGCAGTCGACAATCACCTTTTAGCATAGCCCTGCAGTGATTGAAAAATTAAGTTGAAATAGATAAAATGACTACAAAACGCATTTGACATCTGCAATGGCATTTCTTCATCTTCTCTGAATGTGCTCATGCTCATGCCACTGGCAAATTGACGCCTAAGCAATCCGACTTCATAACAATTCAACAGCAATTATGTTTAGGGGTCAAAGAATGGATGGGGGCCGGCAGCCCGTTGGTGTCTGCCTTTGTTTTTTGTCGCTGCTGCTGCTGCTGCTGCTGCTGCAAGTGCACTCGAGATGCCCATTGTAGTTATTTTGACAAATGGATGAGTTGCTGTGCTTGGCGGCATTTTCAGCTTTGTCGAGCAGACTCTGTAAATTTTGCGAATTAACTTGTTGTTGCTGTTGTTGTTGGCTGGCATCAGCAATCAGAAGTATTCGAGCGTTTCGCACTCATTAAGTTTAATTACATACTTTGCATGCTTCGGCAATTGTGGCATTTCAATTGCACTTCACAATCGCAATCGTAGTCAAATAGTGTGAAAAGTTTTGTGCTCAATCAGTGTGCCATATTTTCTTCCATCCTTATCGTTTTCTAGTAATAACCCAAAGTTATTACACGAATCTGAAAGTAATCAATGTAAGTTCTCCAGTTAAGAGTTATTTAGTTCACAGATGTGCCTATTTATCGTCCTTTCTCTAAAATTGTTAAACGAATCTAAAGTTAATAAATAAAAGTTATCTAGGTAAAAGTTCTTTATTTGAAGATACAGCTTCCCATATCTAGAGTCCAAAGCTTATATTTCCAGCAATAAGCAATGCATGCAACAACAATGTTAATCTGAAACTAACTTGATGTATATATAAACAGAGATATATATACATATATATATATAGTCCGCACACACACAAATGAATGAAAATAATGTTTAAATTGCATATTAACTATTGATTTTGAGCATCCATCAATACTCATATTCAACTCATTAGTTTTAATTGATTGGCAATTTTTACTCAAATCTTTATTCAATCTGTTGTCGTTGTGCTACGCCTACAACTCTTTCATTTGTTGGACAACTTTTTCAGCCGTTCACACAACGCCCAAAAGAGGCATAAAAACCACATAACAAATCATTAAGCGTTCGCTGTAAATGCACAAGGGAGCCGAATAGACAGCAAACAGCTGTGTTTGGTTCACCCCCGTCCTGCTCAGCGTGAAGCCAGGAGGCAGTGGGAGGGGGCGTGGCTGTCACCGGGCACGATGTTGGCTAGTGTGATCGTAAAATCGGCGCTCGTTAGAGGCAAAGTTTGACGCATTTTATTGCCTGGCCAAGACCCCAATGTGGCCTCGATTCCATCAGTGGTTGTCTCTGGGCGCACGTAAAACCAAATCAAGCAAATGGACAAAAATGTTGCGCCGACCGCGACAGAAGCGACTGGAGCAACCAGCAGCAGCAACAGAGTTGACGGCCCGCGTGGAGGACCCAACTGAGCTGCATGATTGCATTTTATGTTTGTGTTAATTTTTTATGTCTACTTTGCGAGTGCGCGAACATCATAAATAAAGCAACAATCAATTTTCATACGCACTGTTGTACGACAAAGTAGCGCCCAGCGCATCGAGTCGTAAAAACAAAAAACGAAAAAGAAAAAAAACATATCCGAATCGAAATCGTATATTTTAACATAATATTATTGCACAGCTGGTTGTGATGAATGCTCCACAGCGGCCCAAATGCCGCCCACACGCAGGCGTAGGCTCAAGCGCCAGCTCCCCCACTACTTAAACATCATAAAATATGAAAATTCATCTGCAATTCATCAATTATTTATTTATGGCAATGTTCTCTTGCACTGTACGTATGTGTTAATGAATAATTTTTTGTCATTTTTCGCGAGTGTGCGTTTGCATGCGTATATTTTTGCGAGCGTAATCAATTCGAATTCTCTTCTGCATTTTTATTGCACTTTTGCGCATTGGCTAAAAATACATACGCACTGGTCTCACTCGCAATAAAAATCCACCCATTAAACCAAATGTCTGCTTGCGTACTTTTATTTCGGTTATTATAACTATGACGAGAAGCTTGTCAAGCATTGATGGAGACATCTATAATAAAGATATATACTTAATTCATGCCCCTTTCTCTGTTGAGTCTGGCAAGATATCCATGACTTTGCTGTAGGAAGTAAATAAATATATCATACCACATACCTATTAGTTCTATAGCATTTAGCACTGTTCATCAAACATTTTTGTGTCTACACCATTTGCAAATTGCCATTTAAATGCTGGTTTTTCTCGCTAATGCCGGGCACTGCTCAATCGACATTTGCACAGATTTTTATTGGTATTGAAACTTTGCAATTTGTGTGCATTGCCTGACGAAGATGAATTGTGAATTTCATTAAAAATATAATAAATATAAATCAAACACCTATTAAGAGACACAATGCATCTGTGTGCCACATGTCTGTGTGTGTCTGTGAAGGATTGCGTATGTACAAGCGGCCATAAGCTGATTATGAGGGGCACCAACTTGCAAATACATTAAATGTATACATATGTAAAAATGTATGCACTTAATGTAAATTAATCTGATATTTATTTGTTGTTGTTTTGCGGCAATCGAACAAAAAGTAGCAACGATTAAACATATCGATTTTTCTGATTGCGAGACAATTTGTAGATAGACACTTCTTTGGGTACTTGTAAATAAGTAATGTATATATAAATACATAAATATATACATATATAGAAGTATTATATAAAAAATATACGAATTTCACAAGCAATTCTGTTTTGATTAAATATTACTTGTGTACTCAAAATACTCAAATTAAGCTTGGTTACAGCCAAAAATAATTCTATTGAAATGAATTAGTAAAACTTTCTGTTCTTTTTAGAACGATCGACGTTTGCCTCTCCATCGCTTTAACTTCATTCGATATATTTCGATTCGGGTTTGCTATATTCAATCAATAACTGCGAATATTCTTTAGCTTACATACACTTCTCATTGGCGTGCTTGGCCAGGAGTAGTCCACAGCAAACACTTCCGCACATAAGACAGCTTCCGCAACAAAATGCAAACAAAGTTATCTTAAGCAACTCAAAAAGCGTGAACGTTGACAGGGGCGAGGGAGTAGGAGTTGGATGCAAATGGCGGACGTGTCCACGTGCCGGTCCAGGCCATCAGCCTTCAGCCAGCCATCAAATAAGCAAAAGAAAATTCCATTTGAGACGCAGTTTCCGTTCCCGTTCCCGTTCCCATTCTCTTCACCCGCACACACATACACACACACACACACATGCATACCTGCAGTGGCATGCATTACAAGCGAGAATACAGGACTTCCTTCTTCATTTTTTTTCTTTTGGTGTGTCGAGTGCAAATTAAACCGAACAGCGCTCGAGGTTAATTTCACATGCATTTCAGTGGCAATCAGTGCGTGTGGCAGTCGCCACACGGCTCCAGTTCAACATTGCTGGTGGCACTTAGCCCCCAAACTACTTATAAAGCACTCTGACAGCTGCCGCTCTCCCGCCATCTGCACTCTTACTCTGCGTTTCGATTGGTGTCCTAATCCAAAACTCATTTCCTTCCGTGCCAGCTTCACTCTTTTACTGCGGAAATGAAGCGCTGTCAAAGATTTTCAGCAAATGCAGTCCAGACCCCGAAAGTTGCATCGCATGTGGCCGGATAATTGTGTGTAACAGGTGTAAAAGACGGAATTTACAATGAACCAGGTAGCTGATATTTAGCCAAGTGCACAAAGTAAGTGTTCAAGTTTGTCGTATCTTTTACCCAAGCTCACACTTGCCCCAACACTGAACCTAATGCAAATTATTATTCATGCGCTTAACGCGAATAAATAAGGACACACACACACACAAGCACACACACACACACACAAAGAGGAAACAGTTGGCTAGAAGTACAAGTAACTACCTTTTATTTATAGTTATGCTTGTCGTGAGCTTCCCATTTTAATTAACCCAAAACCGACTTTTAGCTCTCAGCTCAAACTCAAAAGTTCACAACACTTGCGCTTATCCCGTTGCCATGTCCTGGCGCGTAGATTCTAATTAAGCGAAATGAAGAAAAACTGTACCAGTTATTCTTTCATTTTTTTTTTGCATTTTTTGCATTTTTTGCTGCCTCTGGTTTAGTAGTCGTCGCACTATCTGGAGCCATACACGCACTGCGCATGGTCCAATTAAATTATTAGCCAAAGGGGATGGCAGGTGGATGGAGTGTGTGAGAGGACAGCCATGCCCAAATGGAATACGAAATCTTGAAATGATGGCTGAAGGGGCGCAAAAAGCATACGTTAATTATGTTTAGTTCACTTGAAAGGGAATTTTAAATAAGGCACTGTGCCGACGCTGCGTATGCGTAATCTTTGTCAAAAGAAATGCGTTGCCCAAGAGCTTTTGCCATTAGCATTAGCAAAACCAAAAAGCCAAAAATAAAATATGTGCAAGAAATCGCAGCAGCAGCAGCAGCAGAAGCAGCATATAGCAAATGTCCTGCGACAAACAAAGGACCAACTTTTGACTTTACACAAAATTTGACAAGGTCGCAGCGCACATCAGAAATCATTCAGTTGCTGAATGCAGTCAAAATAATGATATACTGTTGTTATAGCGGCGACTGAGATGGTGAGGAAGCAGGGTGTGCTGGTGCGGGGTGTGGGGGTGAGGGGGCAATCAAAAAGTTACTCGTGCAGCCAAAGGGATCACCGGCAGCGCGTACATTGTGCAGCCAGGAGAAATGCGGTTATCAGCAACACGCCCAACTCAACCGCACACGCACACACACACATACGGGCGCACACACATGCAGACGCAGCGCTCGTAGGGCGTAATGGGGGCGTGCCACATTTGCATACAATGGCGCGGCGTCGCGCTGCACACACGCATTTCATGCAAATGAAACATAATGAAATTGTAAAAGTTACTTTTGCCAAAGATAAAATTTACATTTCTCACACAGACAATAGCTACACATTTAAGGGATGCGGCGAAATTTAGTTGGTTCTTGGGGGGGTGTGCGGTGGGGGATGCATTCAGCAAACTATGGCACAACTTTGACATTTTTATGTGCCGCATTTTGTGCGATTTGCTTAGGAATTGTGTTAAGCGTTGCGTACTTGACATTTAATCGTGTAACAAACAGGCAAAACTAACACTGGCAACAGCCTCCCCTCTACCAAAAAAAAAAAACAAAAAAGGGGGCGAGGAGGCGGGAGAGGTGGCCGTCGCATCGTGTTTGTTTTGTAAATGCAAATTTGCAGCGACAGTTCGAGATGCACTCGAGCGTCTCTGTTGACGATGCGAAGCGTGACAGATCTTAAATGCCGCACTAATCGTAAAAGCCCAACTTCAACAATATAATGCCACACACAGAAGTGAAGAAGTGAAACAATGTCCAAGTACTGGAGGATATAAAAGCTAACCTCCAATTAGCCCGAGCTAAACAAAAACGCGCTCAAGATCGGGAAACTAAGTGCAACAATTAAAAATATGCTTGAATTTTGTATTACTTCTGGTTTTTATCCTCTTACTTTTTGCGCACAATGGAAAGAGTGCCGACAAAGGTCGATGAATGTAATCAAATAGTTGAAAGTGTAGTAAGAGTTTTGAATCTTGATTGATAATCAATCCATTCCCATTTTCAAAGCAGGCGTTTAGGCGTTTTTTTTTTCCATTTTGAAATAGTGTAAAAAGTAATTTCAACAAATTCAAGAAATTTCAATAAATGCCAATTTATACTTTACGTCTGTTTATTATAATTTGCTTACATGTATAATTAAATATAATTATTGCAATGTGCACACACAAATTTTAATGCATTTAATGGAAGCAGAAAAATAATGAAGCGATTTCTGCCTTCCATTCGCCATTTTTGTAATTATATCTTTTTAAATTTTCCACAACAAGTGAATCAGCCAATAGGCGATTGAATTGAAACTAATCCCCTACTGCATTTGATGAATAAAGTAAGAAAAAAAAGAATAATTTCGACTGTTGCAGCAGCATGTCAATTATAAAATATGATATGCAAAAATTGGTTAAAACTCGTCCACACACAAAATGAACGCCCCAAAGCCGTGCTGCAAATTATGAAATATGTAAATAATCAAAGAAATGATCTCACTGGAGCACACAATTTGTATTCAAATTACACTTTTCCAACCAGGGACATTGCTCAATATCCGTTTCGATAATGCACTGCACTATGTCTTATATAACGGTGCATAAATAAATTCCGATTTGCCCCTTCGTATATAACGGTGGCGCCACAAAAAGAGCTGTGCTTTTGTATATATTGAGAAAAGAAAGAAACGCACTGTGCACAAATTATTTAAGCATATTTTGCCACAGTCGGATAATTTATTGTCGCATGCAATTAGGTATGCTCGTAAATCCCGAGACTAGCCCTAGCCCAGCCTCCGGCCAAGGCGGAATAAATAAAATTAGGACAAGACAAACGGATGGTCGAGCGCAAGGAAACTATAATTCATAATCTTGTGAGCTGTGCGAACGTGGCAATGATTTCAATTCCGAGAACTAGCACAAAGATCAGCCAGCCAATAAACACGGAATAAACACCCCAGAACAAAAGAACACACGCACACACACAACCTATCACACACACGCACACACACACACACACACAGTGGGCGTCCATTTAAAGCGAAGCATGCTCAAAAATCTTAAAATATTCTACTTTATAGCTGTATAAAAGGGCCACACTTCCATGTTGCTTGTCCGCTGAGTGTGTGTGCGAGTGTGTGTATGTGTATGTGTAGGTGTGTGTGCGTGTTATTGCCTAAGAAAAACGTAGCGCGTATTGTGCAACACTTAAGCATTTTATTTAAAGGCTAAACTAAGCACACAAACAGTGGTCGAGCAGCGAGAATGTGTGTATTGATTGTATTTGTGTGGCTAGTTTACCTTGTGAGCAGCAACAGCAACAATAACAGCGAGAACAACAATAAAGGCAGAGTGGCCAGCATTAACAGTATATGTTCGTGCCATAAGGAGGAGCTCAGCTGATGTGTGTGTGTGTGTGTGCTCAGTCAATGCGCCCCGCGCCAACAACACAGCGCCCATTAGGTTGCACAATAAAAATGTTTAAAATACTGTGCAGCGCAATATGTATGAAGAAAGTGGGCCAATCTTACGTTGCTGTTAGGCAAAGGTGATTTTTATGTATCCTTCCATAAGTCTCAACTAAAGACATGTTAGAACGTTGCCTAACGCTCTGCTACCAAGCTGATAACAGTTGGAATGAAGTGATTTCGGCTGTTGAGTGACCAACGATATTAACGACAAATTGTTAAAAAAAAACTAAATAAATACAAAACGATAGCCAATATTAAATGCTATAAATTGATTCCAATTTATTACAAAACGATCTAACACTTTGTGAAATAACCAATTTTAAGCTGCTGATCAATTGTTTCCACAAAACAAGACTACAGTTCATGACATGCATTTTCTGCACAATTCTCTAGCTAATTGATTGATCATTCAAAACGAACGCTTAAATTCTGTTCAGTTTCCCAAATCTGATGTGTGCGTTAAATGAGTCAGAACTGAAGCCAATAAAGCTAATTGCTGCAGGGTATCCTTTCAAGGTTTTCACCATTTGTTTTACACAGGTGTAGTGTGTGTGTGTGTGTGTGTGTGTGAGTGTGTGTAAATGTGTCTTATGGCTGCCCAGTGAAGCCTAAAGTCTTACTGCAATGGCAAACTCAATGCGCTTTAACTTGGCTAAGTGCAACTAGGCCAGTGGCAAATGTTAATTAACACGCACAGCGGAGCGAAGTATTTAAAGGCAAACAAACAAGAATATTAAATTAACTAAATAGGTTTTTGTAAAATAGTTAGTTATTAGTCAGTTAGTTCTTGCATGTACCATTTTTATTGACGCATTTATGACTGCATTTTATTGTGTGTATTTTCCACTTTTTTCCGTTGAATAACAAATATTTATAATGCTAACAAAAGTGAGCAAATAAAAAAAACATGACTGGCCTTTATTTAAATATTGGCATTAAGTATTTATCATCCATTAGTTTTTAATTCAGTTTTATTGAATAGGAAATAAACACAAGTGTTCTGAGCCTCAATTCAAACTAGAATCGCACAAGCAGCTAAAGTTAATGCGCTCAGTATTTGAATTATTGAAAAAATATATATTATAAATCATGTGAAATATATAGAAATGATAACACACCCGATGTGATACTAGAAAATCCATAACCATAAAGGCTCAGTTCAACATTGGAAAATGTGCATTAAATTGAGCTAGATTGCAAGTCTCGCCCATTGTGAATGACTCTTTGACAGACGACGGTGCGGAGCGGTGGCAAATGGTCGACAGGCTGTCAATATAAACGACATTGGAGTCTCCCAGCTCCAGTGGCAGTGCCAACACATTTATGACAGGCGCACTCTTCTTTTATGTTGTTGTTGCTGTTTTTTTTTTTTTTGCCATTAACCAAATGCGACACTGATGAGCGATGCACAAAAAGGGCACTGCGAAACGCACTTAACGGCAGCAGGACACGAGTGCCAGGCAATGCAGAGGGGCCGGCGATGGGTAAGGCGCATGGAGGATAGATAGATGGGTTTGTGACCAGGCTGGATGGCAGTCAAACCAATGAATGTCAGCCTTGCCAGCCGTGCCAGCCTTGCCAGCCTTGGTGCAGCAATTGAAGTTGACTTTGAAGTAGCATCGTTGGCTATCAGCGCCATCATTGCCATCATTGCCATCATCATCAGCGCCAGGACGCGAATATTGCGAATGCGATGCCTGGTTGGTTGCTGCAGCCGGGACTGCTCTAGCTGCTGGAGCTGCTGGAGCTGCTGTTTTTATTATTGTTATGGACCCATAACTGTCAGCGCAATAAATTTTCCATTTGGCTCGAGCACCACTTTCATAACAAATGCAACGTTGTCTGCCACAAGGAGTTGCGAGACAGCCTTGTGCACGCAGCAGCCAAATCACTTGGCTATGAACATCGTGTGCCAATCAATGTTACGCTAATTAAAATGCATCGAGTCAAGCTAAAACTTATAATGCCAATGGCGTCGCAACGTGCATTACACTATTCTATTTTTGACTAACACTTTTTAATTTAAAAGCGGAAGTCAGCTGCAACAGCAGCAGCGGCAGCAGCAGCAGCAGCAGTTTTTGGCTAAGGTTGGTCGGAGGGTCGTGGCGGAAATGCTCGCAGCATTGTTGGTTTTTGTGTGCTTAATTGCGGCAACTGCTGCAGATTCTGTTGTTTGTCCAGTTGCATCTGTTGTTGCTGTAGTTCGTGTTGCTGTTGCTGTTGTTGCTTTTGCTTTCACGTTTCCTGCAGTCGAGCGTGCAAAAACATGACGCTTTTAGTTTTGGCCGAGTGTGTGTGTGTGTGTGTGTGTGTGGTTGTTTGTGTCCTTGTTGTTTGCTCTGGCACTGGCGCCGCCTGCAGCAATTGAATCAGGCACATGTTGTCCAGTCAGGTGTGTGTCTGTGTGTGTGTGTCTGTAAGTGTGTGGCTAAATGTTTTTTGGGGACGCACACACACACACACACACACACACACACAGCGAGCAGCGTGCAGCCATCTTAAATAGCATTGTTCATAAGACATGCACGCATTTGGAAGGGTCGAATGCACTTCCGGCATTTCCGCCTGCAGCCAGCCGTATACCCCCAAAAACAGCACAACTTACTCTAACACACCTGCCCCCACAGCCCCACAGCCCCTTGCCCACCAACACCAACTGCTGTGCACACACAATATGGCGACTTCTCATACAAAATGGCATCATTTGGCTGCAGGCGCATTAATTAATGTTGTGAGCAGCACAGCAGCAAAAACAACAGCATCCCTAATGCATGTGCTATGTGTGTGTGCGTGTGTGTGTGTGTGTGTGTGTTTAACAAATATATATGCATATTTGAATATGTAGTATGCTAAGCATAATTTCAATCTGATGAAATAAATGCGAATGCTCGTCTCTGAATTCATCTGAGATACACTCGTGTCACACATGTTTGTACGCAGAAGTCTAGAAGCAAAAATTAATATTTGACCAAGGCCATCATTCAGGTGAGTTCTACTAATGAATGACCGACGAATCCATTACTTGAGCTCATCGATCAAGATTAAGATTCAGATTCAGCTCACCTCTAACCCGCCGACTGTGTCCCAATCTAAAGTTCCATTTCAACCTGCTGACAGGATATCATTAATTGTTGCACTTTGCTTTATTTAATATCGGCAATAATTAATTAATTTTAAACTGACTATTTGCCTCATATTAGTCCAAATTAGTTCATGTTGCTTCAAATATTGCTTATGGCATTGTACAGCATTTATAGCAATTAAATCGCACAGAGCACGGACCACAAGTAAAGAGCAGGGGAAATACATCAAGGCATTTGCAACTTGTACATATATGTATGTTGTACATCTTATGTACTTAATAATCAAAGGGCTTATTAGGCATTTCGCTGAGTATACCTTGGTGGTAATGGTAATGCAGGATTCAACGGGTTAACCCCGTCGCTGAGCGTATAATTTTAACATGAATTTCAATTCAGAATCGCATTTTTTTGCTTTGAAAATGGGATATTATTAATATTAACCAAAATAATGACAGTGATAAGTTTTGACTCGACCCCTCAAGCACTTTTAAAAGGGTATCGTTTTAATATTAAGTCAGAATCGCGATAGCTTCCGGCTGGAGCAATAAAATCTAACAGAGACACAGGTAACAGCAGAGAAAATGCTTCCACTGCAATTTTTATGGCAATCCATGCAGACTGATGGCATTTGGGAAAAAACGCTGTCTCATGTGTGTGTGAGTGGGTGAGAGGGTGTGTGTGTGTGGCGGGTTGGACTACGTACATACATACAGCAAAGGTCGAATGAAACGTACACAATAATTCTTCATCAACAGCTTAAGGCGGCGGGCAGGCAATAAATTTTGCGCTGTTAATTTGTCACATGATTTTAGTTGGCCAATTACAACTATCAGACAAGAACAGCACGTGGGAGAGGCTGGAGGCTGGAGGAGCAGCGACAACAATGGCAGCAGCTTGACAGGACTTAGAGCACACACACAAAGAATGACCACAACGTTGCCAGCTTAGCTGACCGGGGGCTAAAGTGTAGAAAAATGCCAACGAGGCAAAAAAAAATATAAATAAAGCAGCCACTGACTCGACGCAGTGCGTGTCTTGGTATTTATCTAATTGTCCCACACAGCTACACACACACACACACACACACACACACACACGCGCGCACATGGGCAAATGTTGGTAAATGTTTTAAGGCAATTCCTGCATTTCTCGACTGCCAGATAAATGTGTACTATAGCAAAAATGTGGAAATAATGCGGCATCTGTACAAGTCTAATTGCGAGTGCGTATTTTCTGCGTGTGTGTGTGTGTGTGTGTGTGAGCTATTGATCCTTGGTCAGCTTGACATTTTAATAAATCCCCCGAGTCGCACACACACATAAACTAACACAGAGACACGCACTCGACTAGCGCAATAGAGATAGCAGGAGGCAAACTATGTCGCACTTCCGCTTCCTGTCTGCTCTCGACCAAATTCAAAGAGAGGCAATTTTGTATGCTCATCATTGTTATTGTGGTTGTCGCTGTTGTTGTTGTTGTTGTTGTTATATATACGTATAAGTAGAACATGCGTTAATGTCCTTAACTTGGGAAATCATATCATTAATTTCCTTTCAGCTCTGTGCTCTCGGCCTGGCCACATAGACACAGTGTAGATTTATCTATCGCTCTTTGTGACAATTTGTCAAGTTGACCAGTTAACTATGTGCGGCCGACTGTATTTTAATGTATTATAATTGCCTAGTAATCTTTTATGTAGAGCCACACTTCACCGCACCCAACTGCAGCTTAGGACCAGTCAGAGTTACTAACGCAACTCATTTGTATGATACGAATAACAGCAATACTAATTATAATATTAATAATAATAATAAAAGTAGCAGCAGAAAGTAATAGATGCCTTTCAAAGTAACATTAAGTAACTATTACAGTAACAGCGACACTTTAATTAAGCAATAATTATTTATTTCTTTTATGTAGATAAGAACTTAAAAATATAAAATTTAAACTAAAAACTTAGCATATACTAATAGTATATATATTTTTCAAAATTTTATATTTTCATACTTTCGTGTTGGCAACAAACACATTGGCATTGCTACAACCCCATTGGCGATAGGCATATAATTTGAAGAATAATAAAAAATGCATTTAGACATTGACTTACACAAAAGCACAGGTCAAAAGTGGCAGACAAAGCAGATAATATTTAAATGTATCACAAAAAATAAAAAAAAAAAACGACAGTTGAAAGTCTAAAATATAATTAGCCTTTGGGCAAACACATAAACGCTGGCATCTCTGGTAAACGGCACAAATTGTTTAAATATTCAATTGAATTATTTGGAATAACGTAGGAGCATTTTAACGCAACGACTAATTATCCACACTTGCACCAGGAATCGGACCAAACCAATTACGCGGTGCTGCAAAGCGAACCGTTCCGTATTAAAATGTGGCAGCTCAAAAATGTTATTTATGTTCTGGGCAAATAATGGCGCTAAGCCTTTATGCAATTTGTTTGGTCCTGTGGTCGCCACTCCTGTCTCCCTCTCTCTTTCTTTCTCACACTGACACTGCCAATGCCAAGGATTATCCAAATGTGCGACCTTACATCAGAAATCAAAGCCAACCATCCAATTAGGCTCATATTCACAGAACACAAAAATTAATGTTTAGCAAAGGAACTTTGGGCTACAACCATAACAAGTGGGTGTTGAATGGGGCACCGATTGGATGCCCAGCGGGTACCAGCGTTATATAAAAACCATACTCCTGACCACTCCGAAGATTATATTATATTAGTTAGTGATAATAATAAATAATAATAATACACAAATTCCACATACTCTATCGGAAAGGAAGTGTGTGTCGACGCCTATCTTGCTTCCACTCTGAAGATTATATAGCCTTGTAGACCGGAGTTAGTTAGTTATAATAATAATTAATAATATATAGTATTCCACTTACTCCATCGGAAAGGGTCAGACGTGTGTCGACTCCTCTCTTGATTCCACAACTTAAAACTAATCTGGCGACCGATTGTTCCATTGGCAGCTATACAATATAGTCGTCCAACCCGAGACTCGGCTATTCTCATTTTTATACCAATGCCGGATCGACTCGACTATTAATACGGATCAAGAATATACATCATTTATGGGACGACACAAAATGAGAATTTTCAATTATTTGCTATAATCGATAAACGGTGCTGCAAGCGATTGCTTCTTTTTACCATGTTTCACTATTATTTTATTTAATTTTCAACAATTTATGTTAAACTTTAAGTAGGAATTTCAACCAGTTGTAGTAATAATCAACAACAATTTGCATATATATATATATGTATATAGTATAAAGTATACCTATTTTTGATCGGCATTGCCACTTAGATAGTTATGCTTAACTGGAGTCGAGTCGAGATCTCTGTTTTTATAAATTGCACAGCTGCGTCATATGCATATTCATATCCATGGAGATGGAACACGTGTGCAGGTACACACACACACACACACACACACGCACACACACGCACACACACACGCATACAGGTTGTGAGCATGTTGCAAGCAAAACGGGACAAAAGTTCGAAGAGCAGTCACAGGTTAAACGCCCATTAAATTTAGTTACGATGGCTCAGAATTCGAAAAGCTGCTCCCGAAGGGTCAGGCGATTAGACATGTCCCGATCCCATAGGGCGGAGGTCACGCCAGCCAAAAAGTGACCCACCCCCCCGAAAAAACACCCGTCGCCCATCGTCCAACCAGTGGCGCTGCCCTGCTAAGCCATAAATATTGGTAACACAATCTAAACACTGAGCCCAAGTGGCGGCCCGCACAAGTGTGAAAAGTCGCAAAATGAGTCGTGGCACACACACACACACACACACACAGGGACCCATACACAGATGTGGCAACTCGCGCTCGAATCGAACGCTTTAAATCGCTACGAAATTGGTTTTCAATTTTTAAACGCCTCACGCTGCCTTCGTCCTGGCCATGGACATATGCTTGTTGTGGGTGTGCGGGGTGCGAGAAGAGTCGTTAAGGCTGCTCTCCGACGGTGCACAGTCTTGCGTGCTGCGTTGGTGTGTGTGTGTCTGTGTGTGTGTGTGTGTGTGTGTGTGTGTGTGCGTGTTTGTCGCTCTTATGTTTTATACATGATTTTTCCACGCGCCGACTTTTGTTGCTCATTCGGATTTGCTGCGGAGTAGTTTGCTCCCCGGTCCGTTGGGCTGCGAGGGCTTCGGTGCCACAGCGCCCATAATTCAAGTAAGGCGTTAATCTGTGACACCCAGCGCAGCAAGGTGTGTAAGCTCAATAGCGATGGCTTTGTGGTGCCTGTGGAGGGGGGTTGGGGAGGGGGTGATTGGGGGGAGGATAGTGTGCATAAATTGCTCCTTTGTGTGCACTTTGTTGCTGGCTTGACAAATGGCACATAACTTCAAAGGGGTTAATTACTCATAAGGTCAATTTGTGTGCGTGTGTGTGTGTGGGTGTGTGTGCAATGCGTTTATTAAGTTAAAGTTTATGTTTATGTTCATGTTAGTCTCTGCCATCCTCGCCCTCAGCCTGCTCCTTTTCCTTTTGCTCCAAGTGTTCCTTGATGACCGCATATGTTGCGGCAACATTTTGCATGTTGCCAAGCATTGGCGCGCCATCTGTCGGCATTTACGTGCAACACAGCAGCACGCCAAAACTGCCGTTATTTCGATTCAAATAACACACATTTTCCGCATTCCTCCATTTTGCAAAAAAAGACCATTTTTGAGTTTTTTCAAGTTTTTTTATTCATTTTTTTTTTGTTTTAGTTTTTCTACGCAATTATTTTTAACATTTTTTTTGTTAATTTTAAAAAAATTTTTATACTTTTTTTGTTACGTTAGTTTATAAATTTTTTAGGTTTTTTTTTTTCTCTCTGCTTTATACTTTATAATTAATTATTCATATAATAATAGTAAATATTAAACTTTATGGTTTAAACTATCACGTTTTTCACAATTATCTTTTTCGTTCTTTTTTTCTTGCTTTCTCGCATTTTCATTTAAGTAGCTTACAAAATTAATTATAAGTTGTTGATTTTTTTTTGTTGTTTTTGTTTTTGTTTTGTTTCGCGTTTACTTGGGCTTGCATCATTTCGTAGTTTGTATATAAAGGTATCATAGATTAATTTTAATATGTATAGTATATAAAAAAAATCGAAAACTTAAAGGGTTCCCATACAAAGTCAATGTGTTCCCATTACGTTAATAATTATCAATTGAAATCATATTTGCGCACTTCAGTGTGAAAAGATTGTTTGGACCGCAAATGAATGTCCAAATTACGAGGTATGCAACAGCCGAGTTATGAAGAAAATTAGAAATGTGATCAATTCTGATGGTGTTTGATTAAGATGGGCGACAATTTAAAAGCAGAAAAAATATTTACAAATAACTAATGTTAAAAAGAAATATTTAATAATTAATATGATAATAGGGATATTGAACATTTTTGCACTTTTTCGTTTTTTGTTTTATTATTATTTTATTTTTTTTTTTTTTTTGGTTGCTTATTTGTTAGATGAGCGAAGCAAAAATCAAGGGCATAATAATAGATTGCGATTAATTGATTTTTGTTGGATTTTGGGATCTTTGTCTACATGTGTTTGTTTGCAGCGTGTATGTTGTAGGTGGTTGTGATCTACAGTTTTGCAAACTGAGCATCGAACAAAACTTGATCGTAGATTAATCGCTTATATTTTGAAATTGTAGATACGCTTTAGAGTCATATGTATATCGTATATAGATAATTATCAGTAGTAAGCTTACATTTGATTTCTCACATATGTTTAAGACTAATTCTAATAGCTATGCAAAACACATTTTGTTTTTATTGGTTTTCATAAGGTTAAGTTTTTTTTGCTTCGTTTTTTTCTATTTTCTCGTTTAGTTTCATAGGCAACAACTTGCATTTTTTGAAAGTTTTAAACTTTTTTTTCGCATTCGTTTTTCAGGATTTTGAATTGTTTTTTTTCAGAATTTTTATATATATTTTTTTTATTTCAAATAAATGTAACAAGTGCAATAACTTAAAATTTAAAGGATTTCGCTGTTTTTTTTTTTACTTTTGAACATGCAATTTTTAAATGCTTGGCGTTAGGGTTAGAAAGTGCTGAATCATTATACCAATTGGTAGCTTCTATATGAACTGGTCGTGTGTGGTTGTGTGTGTGCTTGAAGAGGGGCAGTGCAATGCTCAGAAAGGGAATCGAATCGAATCGAATCGAATAAATGATTCGTGATCTTTGTGGATTTTGTTCACCCGGCACACAGTGGTAGCAAATGTTTCAAATTGAGTTGCGCATTTCGGATACATTTTAAATGCTTAAATTACTAAAATTCGCTGGCAGTGGCGCCTTGCTTGCCTCGATTGGTTTAAAGGTTAACAAACGCTGCCTCTTAAACAATAACATTACATTTGCGCCTGGGCCACACAGAAAGTATATATATATATATGTATATATATACATATATATATGGGTGTATATATGCATGTGGGTGATATATATATATATATATATATATATATGTGTGTAGTTATATATACTTGAATGTACTTTTGCGTACGCACATTTTGATTGGTAAATGTATAAAATGGATTTGCATTAAGATCATTTGGTTTCTGTGTATATTAATTTCGTTTACATTGTCGTTTTGGTAATTATAGTAGTAGGTTTATTTTATTCATATGTTTCTTGCGTTAACGTTATATGCATTATTATCGTATATAGTACAGTACAACAGTTCATGGCCATCCGTTCAATTATCAAACGCTGCTCTAGTAGGGTAGGATATATTGTTGTTTGTTGTGTTTTTTGTTCAAAATGTATATTCACGAATATCAAAATACACACACAAAACAAAATAAAAAGAATAAAACGAAATTATATAATAATAATAATGAAAATTGGGAGAGAAATGTAGTTCATAGCGAGTGTGGATTGGCACTGGGCACAGACTGCCTGTGCATACATATATCTATATATATATATATATATATGATATATATATATATATATATATATATAAATATATGTTAGAGTGTGTGTGTGGATGTGTGCGTGTGTGTGCTAGCAAACATTGAGCATTTCATAAGCCATCGTTTCAGTTAGATGTGCATGGAGCACGAATGAAGAAAAAATCAATTGAAACAATTATCAATAATTACTAAATCAACGCGAAGCAAATTGCAATAAACAAATTTCAAATTTAACTTAATTAGTCTAACGCTAACGGACGTCTCCCCAACATTGCGCGCTTCACTCGAATACTACCACTACTGATTAAAAACTGATGAATAATAGTCATAAACAAAAGAGAGAAGAGCAATTGGACACTCCAAGGCTCCACACCAAGCTAATCGTAGTAAGTCATTATTAATCTTAATCCAACTGTGTGTGTGTGGCTGCGTTTTCTGCAACACTTCTACTTCTTTGACGATGACGACGATGATGACGCTGTAGCTACGGACGCTGCTGCTGCCGTCGATGTGGACGCCGCTGCCACCTGACCACCCAGCAACGAGTTGGTGGCCCGTGCTGCACTCAATTGGGCCCCAATTTGTGCAGGTGCCTGTGGCTTTGCCTTATGCTGCTGCTGCTGTTGTTGCTGCTGCTGCTGGCGCTTTTGTGGCGCCAAGCCTGAGTTGCTGCCGTTGCGGCGCAGCTCCTGCTGTGATCCCTGCTGATAGTTGCGATTGGCAACCTGCGGCTTGTTGCCCAGGGAGCCGCTGCGTATGCGTACAGTGCTGCTGCCAAAAGAGCCAGTGCGTCGGCGATTCTGTTGCTGACCACCATAACCACCACCGCCATAGCCGCCACCACCCTGATGATGCTGATGTTGCTGCTGCTGCTGCTGCTGTTGCTGATGTTGCTGCTGTTGTTGCTGCTGCAGCAGACGACCCACATAGTCGCTGCGATTGGTGATTGTGGTGTTTAAGCGACGACCGCCGGCAGTGACTACAGCGGTGCCATCGCTTTCGGACACACTGCGCAACCGATTGAGCTGGCGTCCTGGTGTAAGGCTGCCAACGCCTTGCAGCATCTCATTGATCTCGGGCTCCACAACACGGAAGTCTTCAATATTCTTGAAGCTCTTCAAATATTCGTCCAGCTTTGGCTGCACCTCCAATTTCTCGCCGTTCTTGTAGTACTTGAGGAAGGCCCAGAACTTCTCCAGGCCGTACAGTTGACCTAGCGAGAGCAAAACGAAAAGCGCAATTAAAATTGGATTTGTTCAGATCAACATACGAGTATGCGCAAAAGAAATAAATCAAATGCTGTAATTGTAATTATTTATTACCTGTCTCATAATCGGCAATTGTCTCGTCCTGGAAGTCCTGATAGACATTCGGGCGGAACTTCTTTTCCAGTCCGTACGAGAAGAATCGGAACAGACACTCCAGACCATAGCGGAAGCCATTGCCCGCATCCTCGAGCGCCAGCGTACGGAACTCATTGTACATGCTGTTGTTGAAGTTCTCGCGCAGGAAGAAGGACCAGAACCGATACAGTGTGTTCATCTCCTGCGATTGTCCATAGCCCAGGCGGCGGCGCTCCTTTAAGCAGCGCGAATGATACTTGTGATAGGCCTGCTGTGTAAAGTTGTTCTCCTTGAGCAGCGCATGCGATGGATGCTGGAACACTGGCAACGATTGCGGCACCGATGAACCAAACGAACCATACGACGATGTCGTCGGCGATGTGCCCGTCGATGAGCCCATCGATGTGGTCCGCGGTCGATGCTCCACAGTGTCCAGGAGCCAACCGACATGCGCCTCCACCGGTGGATTGGCGGTGTGACGCAATTTACGTTTTCTCGGCGTGCGGGGATCGATGGAGTGTGAATTGGGTGCGGCATAGAAGCGGGCACGACGCGACTTCAGTGTGGAGTTCAGTGTCGAATTCAGAGTGGTGTCAGCATCGACCAGCGTGGTATCGGCATCTTGCTCGTTATCGTCTATATAGTTTGGCGGTGGCGGCGGTGGTTGCTGCTTTTGTGGTTGTCTTTTGTTGGCCGCAAGCTTCTCAAAGTCGGCCTGGGAAATGACGTTGACGGTGCGATAATCATTGTTGGGCACCACATTTGTGGTTGTCCACAAATCCTCTTCGTAGTTAACCAGCCCATCGTTGATAATGTTCTCCAGATCCTGTGTAATTTTGGTGCGTGAGGTGAAGTCGGCGGTGCGATCGTAGCCCTCATGTTTGGGCGCCCGTCCCACCTGGGCAACGATGAGCAGCTTGTTGATGTCGCGATCAGCAAATTCGTAATCGGATTCGTCGTCGTCGGAGAAGTTTTCGGTGAAGTTATTGATGCGTCCGGTGGCGGGTATGGGGTCCATTAGCTCCTCGTCAAATTGAAAATCTAGTTCTTCCTTTTCGGCATGGCACTGAGCGGATGGCGCAGCAGCAGCTGTTTTGGAGGAGGATTGGGAGTTGGTGGTGTAAGCAGCTTTGCCAGAAGATGATTGGATTTTATTGCTGTTGCTTTTTGTGGTGGCATTGGTGGTGGTGGTATTGGTGGTGGTGGTATTGGTGGTGATGGTGGTGGTGGTGGTGGCGGTATTGGTATTAACAGAGGCAGCGATGGATGTATTGTTGCTGGCTGATGAGGCATTGGATGTGGCGTTCGATGCAGACGATAACTTGGACGTGGACGTGGACGTGGACGAGGACGTGGTTGTGGTGGACAAGGACGTGGTTGTGGAGGACGCATTTGCAGCAACGGTAATGTTGTTCTTGTTCGTCTTAATATTTTTGACATTGTTATTGTTGTTACTGTTACTGTTACTATTGTTTTTGTTGTTGAGCGTTTGTGAAAGCGTTTGCTGTTGTTGTTGTTGCTGTTGTGTTGACGTGGAAGTGTTGTTCTTGTTGTTGT